>OZ017742.1:46372515-46972515 GCA_963969285.1 Odontomyia ornata
CCTTCCATCCGAAAAATCTGAAAAAAATCATGAATGTAGGCCTTAACGGTTACAACAGCAACAAATACATGAGAAGTCGAAATTCACTCAACTTTGTTAGTAATAGTATGATTTATCGATTTTATGTTTTCTTGAATAAAATCTAAACGGTGCCCTTAAAATCAATAAAATTTAGCACACTATGACCATTTATAAGATTGATCCTTTCTGAAAGTTTCATAAAAATCGAATAGTATTTAACGAAGTTATAGCGATTTGAATTTTCCTGTATTACTATGGAACAATAAGCCCTGTATTACTATAGAAACATATGGCTATGGAGCCATATGTGCTTTTTACCGACTTAGACACTGCAGCTTTGCTCGGATTTGCATGAAAATTTCAGGAATGATAGGTATCATGAAGATGAGTACATACAAGTCGAAGAGACAGGAGAGAGCTCCTAGCAAAAGGGCTTTTTAACCATTCTAAGACTCGAAAAAACAGGCCATGAATCGATGATTACAGTACAGAGGAGTGGCCCCTGAAAAAAATTTCATGAAAGGTAGCCGATATGAGTATCAACTGAAAGTTCTCTATGAGAGCTTTTCAAAACAGTTGTTAAACTGACAGTTTTTGCTTCAGTTGGGGCACAGGGGGAGGGGGTAAATGCAAGAAAAATGTGTTTCCTCCCTCGCGAATGGACACCCGTGATCTAAAAAATCTGAAAAAATTATCAAGGGAGATATTTGTGGGTATAACTATAACAAATACCTCAGAAGTCAAAATTCTTTCAACTTTGCTAATAATAGTATGATCCTCGAACATGACATGTTTCTAGATTTTATTCATTACTAGTTACTGCATTTTGTAAGAAGAGTACAAAACCCTTCTGACATGAGCATAAGTCTGTCTACCCTACTTGTTTGAATTGCTTGTTGCAATCTGGTTAATTGCTGACATTACAGATCCGAATTGAGTGTTTGGCCAGGTTCTAGCACCTCATGATAAACAATTGCCTTCAAGTCCCACCATACACACAGCATAACCTTGTTTGGTGTCAATCCTGGCTTTGAAGCCGTTTGTGATGATTCACCTTTTTTGGACCATGATCTTTTTCGGACGACATTCTCGTCTGCTACCTAAAGGGTGATTCATATCACGTGTACACATTTTTGTCGAAAAAAAAACATAGTTTTTGTAAAGATTCAGCTGTAATGTTTACTTATTATGAAAATTTGGTCCCTTACAATTAAATCTGAAACATTACTTTGGGCATATGTGAACCTCGTGCTGCTCAAACGATGATTTTAATTTTCGATGACATTTTCGCACATTTCCGGCGTTATTAGGCGTATGTTGGCTCGAATATTGTTTTTTAATGCTTCATTAGTCTGGAGAGCATCAGCGTAAACACGATCCTTCAGAAATCCCCAGAGGAAGAAGTCAAATCACACGATCTCGCCGGCCAATTTATGGGTCCATTTCGTGAAATTATTCGATTTCACGTAGAACGCGAAATGTTTGCACTGGCGGTTCATTATTTTTGTAAAAAGTTTTAACAATAATAAAACGTTCGGCTGATGTGTATGATACCATGGTTAAAGCTGTAAAAGACCAAACTGTTAATATAGAGACCTGAAGTTGGCGATAAATAAGAGTTAAGGCCCATTCACATGTGTACACTTGTTGTGAATCACCTTTTTTTTTACCATGATCTTTTTCGAACGGCGTTCGCATATCTTACCCATTTTTCATCGCCCGTAATGATTTGCTTCAAAAATGGGTCGATTTCGTTGCATTTTATTAGCATTTCGCAAATGGGAATTCAGTCGATCATTTTTTTTTTTTGTGTATCCAGCCTTACGCAAATGGTTCAAAACTATTTGGTGATGGATATTCAGTTTCTTAGGAATGTCATGAATGCTTATGTGTCGGTCTTCTTCAGTTTTTTGTAAGATTTCATCAACTTTTTCAGTGATTGGTCAACCTGAGCGAGGTGCGTCTTTCACTCAAAATTTCAAGAACGTAAGCGAGCGAACCATCTCGACTGTGGTTTTTGATAAAGTATCTTGACCGTACACACCACAAACTTTTTCACGAGCTTGTGATGCCTTTTCACCTTGATCCTAGAGGCATTGTTAAAAGGAACGAGTTTTTTCAGAAATTTCACTCATTTTTAAATAAATACAACTTTTAACACGAATGACGAACTACAAAACTGCCCATATGAAAATTGTAGACTGGAATGTCACCTTTCAAGCACATGTCAGTTTGACTCAATTTGATTAGTATTGCCCGTTATATGATGACGAACACCATCTAGTGGCAAAAAAAGGCACACTGCTTTTTAGACTATCCAATATTTTATTGAGTTTTGACGATCTTGAAGACCAGCTGCATACACAGGGAAACAAAGCTTCAAGTATACAAATTTGTGATAAGACCTGTGTTATACTATGAGTGTGAAACATGGACACTAATCTCCGCAAATATATTGAACGTCTTTGAGCGACGGGCCCTGAGGCAAATAATCGAAGCAAACCCAAACAGGAGCCCATGGCGAATTCGATACAACTATAAGCTCTATGAAATTTTTGACGAGCCAGACGTCTCAACGATTTTAAGACTGCGAAAGCTGGAACGGGCTGGCCACATGAATCGGATGGACAAGCAATGGATACCCAAAAGGGTATTCGTTGGAAGAACTGAAGTCCGGAGACTAGGGAGGAAACCCAGGAAATGCTGGTCTGATTCAGTCGACGAAGTCAATTCAACGCTACTCAGATTTCAAAATTCGAGGATGTTGTCAATGAACTGAAACAGTTGGAGACGCTATTTGTAGGAAGCGAAGGCCCGAGAGGGGCTGCAGAGCTACGAAGAAGAAATAAAAATAAATATGAATTGCTGTATTAATTCCAGTATGTGGCCACAATTTTTTAGGGAGAACGGAAGCCGAAGGTGAGTATGCCACCGAGGGGGTAGGATTTCGATAATCTGCGAATAGCTGATTTCGTGTTACGACTTGGTGCATGCTGCTATAGATTTGGATTGAGGTTGTTTTTTTCTAGTTCCTCTTTTTTGAACTGGACGTACGGTCGAAAAGAGAGGAAAAGTAAAGTAAGGTCGAGTTGCTGAAAGTTGATTGACGCGTTTTAAATCGGGCATTTGAATCGGTGGCTAATATACTTAGTCTACTGACGGAAGATCTGCGACCGAGATTCTGCTCTGTACTAGCTGGCCTGCCAGCAGCTACCTCCGAGTAGACCAAGAGGAGCCGGACTTATTGACCTGATGGGCACAGTCCATTGACACATGCCAAGACTTCACGTCTATAACCGAAGAGAGGTTGGTTTTAGATTTTATGCAGGAAATCTCGTACAAGATGGTTAGATTACAGTTCTTGAAATATGATGCTCATCTTTACTTAATCCTCGTTTCATTAGTAATAATATTGCTGACGTGATCACGACAGAGCGTGGTTTTTTTATGCCTGATTCTGATATTCTGCCACAGTCTTAATAGCCGCTTTCACTTCCATCCATAGCTCGTTGCTTGTTTTTGGCGATGTGATCCAGCTGGTTGTCGAGGGTTTCCGTAAAATGTTTTGCTGTAGGCGCCGTTTGGAGCCTTTCGATATCAAATTTGTGTAGCAGGCTGGTCTTTGCCGAATACGCCTTTGACATGCAACATCAATAGGTTAATTCGATGAAGTAATAATCTGAGTTACAATTGTCTCCTCGGTATGTACGAACAGCAGGATCAGAACATGGATGATCTGGTTTTGTGTTTTTGTTTTTTTTTTTCGTGTGGTAAGGAGGCGAATGCCATTTATGCCACGAGTGTGGAGAGGGCTCATACTCGCAAGAAGGCGACTGGACTACCCACTAAACACCTCCCCTGTCAACCTGAAACCGTTTGACACATTACTTCGAGCCAGGTCTCGTTCCTAGCGGGAGATTAGAGGGGAAAAGGAAGTGCCAGAATAGCGATCCCTCAGCCCCAGCGCCTCTGGCTACTGTGAGTCCCTTTTATATTTTAGGACTGCCCGAGCATAATGTGCCACCTGGTTCCATTTGTCAACCGATTCGAGCATCACCGCGACTATGTTCTCCAGGGTTAGCTCTCTCGTCTCCCTGTAGAGGGTCCTTCGCAGCCTGACCCATCCTGTGCTCGCAAAAATGTGTGGCAGGCATTGTCCTCCTTTCCTGGGCGAAACCGACAATCGGGGTTCCGTGACTTACCAATCTTGTGCAGATAAGACTGAAAACACCCATGCCCACTCAAAAGCTGGGTCAGATAGAATTCAGTCTCACCATGCTATCAATTTAGCCACGGTCTCACATCCGGGATGAGGCGCGAAGTCTACCTTCCCTTCGTGCAATTGACCCAAGACTGCTGCCAATCGTTGAACGAGCGCTGTCTCTCCTCGCGGACAACCATCTCCATCGCATCCTCGTTTCGGTGCAGTAAAATGGCGCAGCGCTCTCTAGCAAGGAGGGCAACAGGTAAGATGCAATTCTCAGTGCTCCTCTTCTCTGTACCAAACGTTTTCGGTATACCTTCTTGCTGAGTGCGTTGACCCATACCTCTTCTCCGTACAATAGCACTGACCCTACAGCGCTCTTCAAGAGGCGTCTTCTTGATGGGCTGGGTCCCCCTACGTTGGCCATAAGTCGACTCAGAGCCGATATTCCCGAAGCAGCCTTCTCAGCCGTTGCCCTGATTTGCTCAGAGAAACTCATCTTCGAGTCGATCAGTAGCCCCAGGTACTTCACCGATGGCTTCGATTCGATTCGTATGTCTCCAATACTGATCATCCTTACTCTAGGGATTGGTTTTGTATGTTGCCATCTAGTGATACGCCGGTAATTTTGTGTATGCGTCGAAGTGGGAAGCAAGTCAAACATATGACTGGATTTCTGCTACAGGCGAAGTTAGTCAGGAGCTGGCCGTTGTCATTTGTTTCATTGCGGAGGCTATATCGTTCTCCAATGAGATAGCTCATTGAAAACTTTAGCGTTGAACTCACCCAGATATACTTTTATAATATCCTAAATTTTAGATTAATCTTCTAATGCAGTCAAATTGGATTGTGAATCTCTTGAGGTTTTATTATTTACAGATGATTCATCAAGACTTGATGCATTGACTAGAATGCTGTAAGCGTGACAATGCAATAAAGAGTCTATCCTGCTTTCAGAATCACTCTCCTCCTCGTTTTAATTGTGGGATGGATCAACAACTGGGTTGCCTGTCAAATCATTTTGCGGAGCGATCTCCGTCATATTATTAACTTGTGTAATTTCTGCATTATTCTTATTAAAATTAGGTTCTTAGGATACATCAGTAACGAAGTTGTCTTGGCAAGAAGAGCATTTTTCTTGTTAAACTTCTGAGACATATATTTGCCTTTTTGCTGCATTATTGGCATTGCTGCTTGTTCGAGGTAAAGTTAACTTTCTCTTGCAGTTTCTTGAGCAGTCATTCTAGTTTAGACAATTTAGTGCAGCCAAGATGAGTGAGGCGATAAACAAAATATCTAATGGACGAACAGAAAACGAATACCTATAAACAGAGAGACGCACCGACTGAAATGAGGCAAGATACCTAGCATGCATATCCACAACCAGTGAGGAAACCGAAGAACTAAGTTAGTTGTTACCGACGCAATCCTTTTGCGTGGTATATACCTACTTACTTACCAGATAGATCCGTCAAGGATCCCAGTCTTACAGCCATTAACATCCTGCTTTTCAAAAAAACACCGGTCTAACTTCACGTTATAGTGCCCTGCCACCTCGCACTGATGGAAGTTACGAGGATATACTTCGTCCTCTTTTTTGCACTTCAAGGGTTTGGATCGCAGATTGTACTGGGCTTCATTCATACGTCCGGCAGTTTTTGCCTTTTGACGGATTTGATGACGTTGACTTATTAACTTTTCGTGGGGTTCTATTACCACAATCGGTTTTTCGAAACATTTGTGCCGCTGAGGCAGCTCATATGATTTGCCATAATAGATCATGTGTCACCCAAAAGCTGCAAATTAAGACTAGACGCCCGTTGCCGAATGGTAAGATGAGCACAATGCGCACGTAATTGCGGACAATCTGTTATCCCAATCCTTTTAATTTGGGTGTACGTAAGAATGAACAGTGGATAGCAGAATGCCGTTAAGATACTTTCTTTCAAATTGTTCCCAATAATAAAATACGCAATCACTGTCTTAGCTTCTTTCGATTGTTCCAGGTCATATTTTAATTTCTGAATTCCTCCACATATGGAATGAATTTTTGTATGCAAAATTTATTTGATGTCGATTAAATGCTTTGTAATTCTGAATGAATGCATTTCAATTTTCGGTTAGCAAATTGTAGAAAGCACAAGCAGTCGAGCAGGAGTGGCTGCTCTTGAGGAGAGAAGCTGGTCACCGCGTCGAAACTGCTAAGTTTGTTGTTTTACTAAGTTTAAATGAACTATATCCGTCAAGTTTCTATCCGACGGTTCACTTCAGCCACTTTAACATCTTCAAGTTTGACATTCATCTTGTAGTGCAACGACCTTCTTCGGAGAAAGCAACGGTTGCTTTTTGTACAATGTTTGCATTTGTCTCAAGTCTCCGTGTCTGCTAACTTTAACGAGAAAAAATTATTTTGAAGTATTGTAGAATAGCTTAATTTCCACATAATAAACATTACTAAACACAATTAAAATTGATCAGAGTGTCCTGTAGTGTACATGTAATAAATATTTTGTAGCGTAGCTTCGTGGCGCGATAAGAACCCGCCTCATATGAGCCCGCAAATAGCTAGTCGAGCAACACCTGCACGCGGTTGACAAGCACCTGCACGAGCTCGGTCTTCCTTACAGCTCACTGACACTTATGTCAGACCATCGGCAGCCTTAAACATTGAAAATCATTGCAAAATTCCCTTCAATCTTGCTGACTGCACCTTCATCTTTAAGATAGACATAGAAAAAAGTTTTGAACAAACTTATTAAACCGGCCCAAAGACCTTTCACACAAAAACTTGCTTTCAACAAAAATATAACAAGCAAGTAATAGCATTCGAATCAACATAGCGGATTTGGGGGAGCTGCAAAACTTACTTTCTAGCTTTATCTGTTTCATGACTGAATATCTCTCCAGTCTTGTATTTAATTAAACAAGCTACATGCTGGTTTCCGCATACAATTTGTGGTGTTTGCGGGTGGAAAGACAATAATTTTCCGTACCGGACTGCAGCGGTGGACTGCTGCCTCAGCAATGGCAAAAATCATGCTCACCTGGAAATGGTCTAGTCTGGACGTAAGTGCGCTGGCAAGCTAGATTTGCAATGTCGTGGAGCGGGTTTTTACCCCCAAAGCAAAAGGGCCCACTACAAAAATATTTCTCGCGCTTACGAATTACTCGATGACCAGAGTCAACAAAAAACGTGCAAGCAATTGACCGTCGATAAGCGTCAATGGCCTAGATGACATACCGAAAGGATTGAACAGAAAAACACGACGACAAAGCCTGGTTAACCGCGCGCGAAACTTAAGGTGATTTCATCATTGTCACGAAAAATTCTCAGCCCACAAATAAGAGTGGTACATCCAGATGGCGACTATTTTTCACACACCCTTCCCAGCCGGGATCAAGGATCCAATGTTATGCATTGGCCTATGTTGGGTGAGGAAGGTCAAGCATCCCGAAGAGAGCCTCTGTAACAAAAAAAGAGGTTAGCTCATGAGTGGAGGGACCACCGGCCAACGATCCCATACCCTTTCGAGACACTAGTGAAACGACTGATTTGTACAACTTAATTTCTCAATTTAATCTTTTCTGTTTTGTTTGTGTTTAAAAACAGTGATAAATAGTGACCCGATTCAAATATAATAAATATATAAATTTAAATAATTAGGTAGATGTAATAAATATTTGAATGGAACTACATATGTAAATTTAACAAATGTCCTTAAAGAGCCATAAATAAATAAATGTGCTTTTGAAAATGAATTTCAAAGTAATGTAATAAATAAACTTTTTTTCTTTAAAAGCTGTCGGGCCTTGCTTTGTTGTGTGAGCAGACGCGTTTTGACTACTTCGAGTCATCTTCAATGTTTAAAGGATGTGTTGAAGGGAATGACTTTATATAGTCGTAGGATAGGTTAAGTGGATGGGTAATAAGGTCAGGTCGTAAATTACGTCATGTACTAAATTATGCCAGGTAGAGGGATATTAAGTTTTTGTTTTTTTTTGCTTGTTGGATGTCTGTTCATCTCTTTTCCGTTTTCGTCTTAGGGTGTGGTCTAGTACTGAGAAAATTGTATCGAAATTGGTAGCAAGTTGTTCGTTGATAAGTTTACCGTCTGTCTTTCAAGCCTTTCTAGGATGTCAAGTCTTGGTCCTTTGCTTTATTTGTGCAGCGATTTCATAGAGTTTGTCATTGCGTCAGGCGCATGTGCGTGGTTTTGTAGGTGCGTCACGTAATTGGAGTCTGCTTTGTTGTGTAAGAAAGATCATAAGTGCTCTTTTTAGTCTTGTCGTTAGTTTTCGTGTTGTCCTTCCTATATATACCATGTTGCAGTCCTTGCATGTCAGTTTGTATATGCCGCTGTTCTCGTATATTGATGTGTCATTCAGTTTTGGTTTCAGTTTGTTTCCAATGTTGTTGTTCGTTTTGCAGTTTGCAATTTGTATTTCCTAAGGAAGTTTGATAGTTTGTATGTCTCTTTGTCTACGTATGTTAACAAAACCCACTGTTGGCGTTCCTGTTTTTGTTTGTACTGTGTGACAAAATTGTCAATGTTGCATTGTTTGTATCCGTTATTATTAGCTATTCTGTGAATGTTGTTAAGTTCGTTGGAGTAGTTAGTAGGAGTCAAGGGGATGGAGTGAAGCCTCTGCATCATTGATCTATACGCTGCTAGCTTATGTAATGCGGGGTGGTTAGATGTTTTATGTATGGTATAATCAGTTGTGATTGATTGGTTTTCTGTATATTTTGCAGTCCAATCGTGTTTGTTCACGTGTCACAGTTAGGTCCATATAGTTGACTTGTCCGTTTGTTTCTTTTTCCATGGTGAAATTTATATTCGGGTGAATTTCTTTTATATATGTTAGGCAAGTAATTCAGTCAATAACGATGAAACAATCCATATATCGTCTGTAAAATATTACATTGAATCTTTTGACTACTTTGGGTATAAAAACTTCTTCCAAAGATTGAAAAAATATTTCTGACATTATTGAGGACATTGAATTTCCCATACCCAGACCGTCCTTGGCAATGTATGTGTTGCTATTGAACTTAAAGTAGTTCTGCTTGATTGTGGTCCTTATGAAATTGAGCAGTTGATCTATGAATCGTCGGCTGTTGTTGAATGAAAGTTTTTCTTTTAGTATGGCCAGTCAAATCCCTCATTTTTCAATCACTGACTCATATAGTGGGTTGTAAAAAATTTCGTACAACTGCATATCATCTTGCAGCAAACGGCATGGTGGAGCGTTGGGTCCGATCACTTAAAGCTGCCATTATGTGCCATTATAACCACGAATAGATGGACGTTTTACTAACAGTCTTATTAGGACTTTGCACTCGCATTAAAGAAGACATCGAAGCAACATCTGCAGAATTGATCTACGAAAAAACGCTTCTTATACCCGCAGAATTCCTTTTCGACGAAGATATGCAACCGGACCCAAAACTGTGTGCTCAAAAGTTCCCCGAGCATATGAAAGAAGTCCACACAACACCTGCATCGCACCGCGACAAGTGGGAAATATTCGTATACCAAGATCTCGAAACGAGCTCACATGTATTTTTGCGTGTAGACCGCGTGAGAAAACCTTTGGAGCCTCCATATGACGGACCATACAAAGCTCTGGAAAAAATACAGAAAGCATTTTAATTGGCAATCAACGGGAAAGAAATTAATGCCAGCGTTGAGCGTATTAAGCCCGCATATTTTGAATACACTGCTAATCCAACGAAACAGCCGCCTATTCAGCAAAGTCAACATCCGAGAACTTATACCGGACCGGAAGCTAAAAATCGAACAAGCAAAGTGACATTCGACAAATAATATTTCATGACGATTTCATACTGATATTTACAAACTTCAAAGCCACTCAGAAGGGAGTACTGTAGCGACCAGACAATAACAGCTGAGGTGTCGTACAAAATTTCACCGCTGCCGTAACGAAGCGCTGTAATCGTGTTAACGAAAAAGCGATAATTTCCTTTTTCACTTGTAGTAATTGAGCGCGTTCTTGAAAAAGAAAACAGAGCCCGGATGGTTGGTATCTTGTGATGCACTTGATTTTAAATATCCGTCATATCAAAATCACATTCAAAAGGACTTACACGAGCAATATGTCAGCTTTGGTAATCATCTAGAAGTTGTTTGGTTTGCCTTGGAATTTGGAGGTACCAATACATAATGAATAGGAAACGCGCACGTCACCATTTCATATTAGGCCCGCGTATAAACCGGTGCCAACAAAATTCGATCAAAGAGTCCAATTTCTTTGGAATTGGATTTGAGTTACGAGTGACATCAATTATAAACAATGGAAAGAGATATTTCACTAATCAAAAAGGTAACAACAAACGTTTTCCTTCATGTGATACTGAAAAGATAAAAAAATTCACCGCAATTCAATGTTTAGTAGATGCAGTCTCAACAGAACAAGAGATTTTATGCATTGAAAACTTAGTAGATGAATTATTTGAAAAGCTAATTGACCTTGAAAAGCAATCAAACGACGAGGAGGAAACATTCATAAATCATCAATTGCCGTCCTCAATAAAATCGTTAGACAGTAACAACCAGCAATCGCCGCCCCTGCCACTTCTTCCATCATCTGCTACCATCCCGTTTCAATCATAAACCAAACAATTCATCAACACTGAGCCACACAAAAATGCATATAGGTAAAGTGCGATGCAACAAAATGAAACTATATGCAATCATTATTTCTGAAATGAAAGTGTTTTAACTATTTTATCATTGAAAATTCGTCATGTAGTCAAATAAATCTCAATTGTTCGTATGTTTTGTGTAAACGAGACAGGCAAAACGTAGTCACTTATTATGTCCATATATTTTAAACTAAATGTATATTTATTTTGCGTTTAAGAAATAGTGACACACGGTTACACAAATTTAAATTACGACGAAAAGAAAACATACAAGAAAAATAGAATTGTTGAATATCTTTTTATAAATTAACGCAACAATGAATTGAGAAGACATCACGAACAAGAAATGGATCAAAATAATGCTCGCGGAGTGTGGTTGAAACGGAAAATTTAAGCGGAACGATATTGTTGGAACTGGTTATTAGGTTGGATGAAACGGATCTCGTGAAGATGAAAATGGATAGGGGGGGACTCGGCGATTCACATTTACGGCGGTCACGTCGCGACGCGAAGGAAAAGAAAGTTTTTTCGGTGAGAGTTTGCCTTCGAGAGTTTTCGCCAGGTGTTGCAAAATTAAAGTGGGAAATTAGTGAAACAATTCTCACCTAATTGTGCGTTACGAAACTGCTTTTGGGATTTTCTAATTGGAAAACGCGTTCGACGTGTATGCTGGCCTAGTTGAGTGCCGATTTACCGTTTTGGGGCTCTGTCGCGACCATTGGTGTGCGTTGTCTGATCGCCGCTGCGACTAGGATTTTGCGAGAAAAGATGCAGATTAGCGAAATATTGAAGAGCTGGCGAATGCAAAGTGGACGTTTCGTTCGGGTTGTTTAATAGTATAATTTAGGCCCCTATGAAATTGTCATTAAAATTTTGTTGGAAAAGTAGGAGATTTGATGTGGTTGTGAGCTCGCAGTGGGTGTCTCCCAAGATAGATTGAGGCGCAGATGGGCGAGATAAGCGAATTTTTCTGGTGAAATTTGTCATAGGAAGTGAAAGAAATTTAAAAGGAAAATAGATATTGGAGTGGTTTTTGATCACCACATGTAGCGAAGTCTGCGATTCACCTTGACGGCGGTCACGTCGCGACGCGAAAGAAAAGAAAGTTTTCGATTTGTTATTGACATAAACGGAAGCGGCCAGTGTAATTTCGCTGCTAAATAAAGAAACTGAAGTTACAGGCATATTGTATGCATTTTCACTGTGCGATTTTTCGGCAGAGTTGCTCAAACGGTCGTGTCCTAATATAACAGAAGAAGGATTGAAGGAAAATCAAACGCAGTCCTCTGAGTAGTTCCTGCTTATCGTTTATAACCGCAGCTTCAGGCCGTCTCCTTGAAACCTAGCCGTTCACGTAAACATCGGCATTCTCGGCTAAATATCATCACATTGATGTCATCATCATCGCCGGCGCGATTTCTCGACATTTCGTTTAGAATAAAATCTCATAGTAACGTAGAGTATTATCCTAATTTTTTTTTTGTGAGTGTCCCAAGCCAGTGTTTAATAAAAATATTTGTAAATGTTCAATTTACAAGCCAAGACTTACGCACCACACCTCGTCAACGAGCGCTCGTCGTCGGAGAAGGATATGTAAGTACACTTTTTATGGCTTTTAATATATTTTCTTAACAATTCCTGTATTACATTTTTTTTTGCAATTGCGTTATTACATTTTTTTGCCATTGTTTTATTATATTTTTTTCTGCAATTATTACATTTTTTTTTTGCAATTGCGTCATTACATTTTTTTTCATTGCTTTATTAATTTTTTCTGCAATTCTTGTATGACATTATTATAGTTTACTTTATATGTGAGAATTTTCTTTTCATTTGGTGTGAATTGCTTAGGTAAATATTTTTTTTTTTTGCATGGGCTTGAAATTGTTTTAGGACTCACCTTCTAACTGGCAAATTGTTTTCTTTTCTACTGTTTGATTCTTTTCCTTATATTTTTGGTAAATTTTCTTGTAAGGATTAAAAGTTAATAAAACATGAGTGAGTAAAGTATCAAACCGGTCTTTCCTTTCCGAAAATTCTAACCGGGTATAGGACGGGTACGGTGGCAGGCTTCCACCTCAAAACATGACAGCCACCGGGTACTCATTAATCCTTCTTTTGTTTCAGGTGATGTCGCGGGTTGAGTGGCCCAAGCAGAGTGCCTCTTTATGGCATAGAGTTATGTATTCAAATTGTATAATTCTATGGCATAAATTGGTCACCGGGGTACTCCCCTTCTGATGGGAAAGTTCATGCAATTCAAGTTGTATGAGTTTTCTACTCAGAAGAGGAATACCTGGCCACTGCAACAGAATATATATATGGATTTATTCTGGTTGGGTTTCTGCGAAGGGGCTCCACCATCACCCGTTTGCCCCTCTTTCATTTGTGGGCCATGAACTTCGTCGGGTAATGACGAGGTTACCCCAAGTCCGCCTTTCTTTTCAGGTTCCACTTGTTCTCGTAACAAGCTCTTATTCCCTCGGTGTAGTGTTCTACACTTTTTACGACTTCGGTCGCCTCTTGATCTCCAGCAGTCCAATTCGTGAATGCGAAATTTTTTTGTAGTGGGTCCTCGTGCTGGGGAAAATGAACCCGCCCCATGACACCGCAATGCTAGCCTGCCAGCGCATTCACGCGTCTCCAGACGAGGGCATTCTCGGCAGATACCGACACCTTCTTCTGCCGAGGCAGCAGACCATCGCTGCAGTCCTTTACGGACATTTTTGAACATTCTATTCACTACACACTCGTACACGAACGCTCAACATCCTTCCTGCTACCGCCCCCCACATTGTGAGCGTCGCTTATTATAATTATAAAATAAAGTTTATATATTTATTCGCTTTGGGATTCTTTTTATTATTGAATGGTGTCAGAACCCCCTCAACAGCGAGAAAAACTATGAACTTTTTGAGAAATCATTTTGGTGAGAACCTGATTTCACGTTTTGGATGAGTAAATTGGCCACCTAGATTGTATGATATCACACCTTTAGATTATATTCTTTGGGGTTACATGAAGTCTCTAGTCTTCAGGGATAAGCCAGCTTCAATTGACGCTTTAGAAGCCAACATCACTCCTGTCATTTGCAAGATGCCGGTGGCTATACTGGAACGCGTCATCCAAAATTGGGCCCTCAAGATGGACCATTTACGGCGTAGTCACGGTCAACACTTAAATAAGATAATCTTTAAAAGTAAATGTCATAGATTATTCGTTTGACTCACATTAAAAATTTTACTATAAAGATCAGCTTTATGCCTTTTATTTGAGATTAAAAACCCAACCTCGTAATGAATCACCCGATATTTACAATCACAGAAAATCATTATTAGATGCAGAAAAGCATTAGGGAAACCTTTTGAGGTCTCTTTAACGCACAAGTGTTTCGATAAACGTTGACAATTTGATATAAACTGAAATAGCCTCTTTGTTACAAGATTCCCATAACTTCTCCTCTACTTTGACTGTCCTTTTCGTGAAGGCTCCAAGTTTGCCTATGCAGACTGCTCGATTACTACACATACTTGAATTTTTATCTCCATCTTTCCTGATTGTTTTTCCTTTGTAACGCTTGATTCAACCTTCTTTTACGATGAATTTGGAAATATCAGTATCTTTTCTCCTGCATTTCATGGTTTCCATTAGGCGTCTGACTGATTCCCCATCATTGAAGTATGTGTAACCAATTCAATTTCAGCAGTTTTTAATATTGTAGTATATACCTCATTCCAGCAAAAATCCCACCTCCACACTCCCTCACCAATTTAAAGCTGAAAAGTATTTGATATTCTAAGGCGCTACACCTGCACTAAAGAATCTGATTGAACTTGTGATCGCTTATATTCCGAAAATCAATAAATCGCTGTCCCAAGTTCAGTTAGCAAAAAAACCGAATTCTTGTCACTGAACGCTACACGTGCTTGCAAATTTTGCATCGAAGGTACGAGTATGTACAAGTAAGTCATCTCTTCAGACTAAGGCTTAGGACCAGAAACAAAACGCTGCAATAGCGTTTATGTAATTTAATGTGTATAATAAGCTTTGAATATTTTGGGTGTGATATTATCTACGAGTATGACAAACATAACAAGACGAAAAAATATTTAAATGTAGTATGAGGAAAAGCTTTAGGATGTGAAAAAGTCGGAAACACCTTAAACACTCAAAGACTCCTTAACATCTCTGTCAAAAATTTAGGATACTTCAAAATTAAGGAAAAACTATTCCCACAATGACTTATTCGTTGATGAAGATTAATTATCACCTGTCAGGATTACCTTTCGAGACATTGAGAAATTTGCTTAGATTAATATGATCGACCCGAAGACGCCAAGGACATGGGTGACCCTTGCAATTGTCGTCGTCTTTTTATCGAGTCAATCTTAAATATCTCTTAGATACTGAGGTCAGCCAAAGTCGCGTCCATTACGTGTTCAGACTTTTCACTATTTTGTGCGATTTGTGCTGTAATTGAGTGCGCGACTGACGACTGCCTTGAAAAGATCGCAAAACAGCAAAAAACAACGGAACGTGTATGGACTACGACTAGAAGCTACTGTGGTGATAGTTTGTCTTTCTTTCAGTTGTAATTGCGTTTGGCGGCCAGGTAAGGAGTTTGGGATTCTAGTGTAGTCGCTGTATCTTGAGCCGGAATCTCTTGGCATTTGCCGAACTTACTTGAGATTGCAGAAACATCACTTGGGCGGATGCAATGTAACCTACACACATCCCATGCACGTGACACCTATGTAAAGATGTTACAATGAACAGAGAGTAGTTACCTTGAGACGATTGCTATGGGAGACGAGTACTACCTCTGGTACTTACTCGGGATCTAATATTTGAACGCAACACCTTGTCAAGCATTAAATTATTTCTTAGAACAATGAAAGAGTCCTGAACGTAAATTTTTGATACTACATCTTAGCAGAATAGAAAGACATAAATTCTTACAAGATTCTGACCCACATTCCAAAGTGTTCGACTGCCGTCGACATTAAACGTGGATTACTCTTCTTCACCCTAATCCGTTCGAGGCGAGCACTTTGGCACATGGATGCCCTCGTGCAGAGCACGCAGCACATACTAGTTTATGTCCACCTTTGACCCTTAAAATATGACTATTATCATTATCTTCTAGTTTCAGTAGAAGCTCGCATTTATAACGTTCTGCAGTCCACACCTGGAATGTCTTGCTTAGTACGTGCTTAACATGCAGCCCAAGCAGCAGCAGAAGTCACCACTTTTATTCTTTCACTTTAAGTAACTATTGTGGGTAACTAAGGTCGCGTCTAACAATAAGATGGTCACATATAAACGCGTACTCGTACTCGTATGTAGCTCAAGTGCGGCAATGCCACCTGTTTCATAAAAGCGCGTACGTACACACAAATAGAAAGAAAACAACTGTTTTATGTGTTTTTTATTACGCGGAACATTGGTGGTAGGTCCAAGTGGAGATTATGAGTGAGGGAAGGAGCTTTGTAGATTGTTAGAATACCGCCAAGCCGCCCCAAAGGTACCGAAAAGTTGTGAATCAGTGAGAGTGCCACAAAAGATCTTAGAATACCAAATGAAGATGTATTTGAATGTTTAGTATCTATCATTTATCTGATTGCTCGACTTATGCAGACTTGAAGAACTACTTGCGTTCCGCGTGCACGCATATATTGTATGGTGCGATGCGGTGAATTATGATTTGATGAGATGAAGATATACCATTCGCTAGTGTGATTATTATTATTATTGTTGCATGTACTGCTACAGCGATAATGTAAAATAATTTAAATACAATTAGGATGAGCGTTGAGAATATGAAAATTATTAGCGGAGTGAGAGAGAATTGTGCTAGATTTTTCATAACTTTGTTTGAATAGTGCCTAAAATTATGATAACAAGTTGGGTAAACAGACCTACGCTCATGTCAGAAGGGTTTTGTATTCAATTTACAAAATGCAGTCACCAGATCGAATCAAATTAAGAAACATGTCAAAGACGATTTTATTGGAGAAAATATGAAATACGAAGATCATACTTTTTTTAACAAAGTTGAACGAATTTCGACTGCTGAAGTTTTTGGTATTGTTATACTCATAAATATCTCCCTTGATAATTATTTCAAATGTCCATCCGCGACGGAGGAAACACATTTTTCATGTATTTACCCCCTGTGCCCCCACTGAAGCAAAAACTGACGGTTTAACAACTGTTTTGAAAAGCTCCCATGAAAGCTTTCATTTCATACTCATATCGGGTACATTTGATGAATTTTTTTTTCAGGGGCCACTCTCCTACTGTAAGCATCGATTCAAGGCCAATTTTTTCGAATCCTAGAATGGTTACAAAACACTTTTGCTACGAGCTCTCTCCCACCTCCTTGACTTGTTTTACTTACGAGCATTAATTGTAGGTACTCATCTTCAGTCATTCATTAAATTGAATCAAGTGTTCAAAGCATGCACCTTAAACGTTGAAGTTGGGAAAAAATAACTCAAAATTATTCAATCGTCGTATTTAAAACAGCCACTATTTTGTTTTACGATTACTGATACCACTAGTTAAACCGATTCTCAAAGATATACATGTCACCTATCATTTCTGACATTTTCATGCAAATCCGAACAAAACTGTAGTGTCTGAGTCGGTAAAAAGCGCATGTTGTTCCATAGCCATATGTTGCCATAGTAATAAATGCAGCGCATGTTGTTCCATAGTAATCCAGGAAAATTCAAACCGCTATAACTTCGCTAAATATGATTCAATCTTTATGAAACTTTCAGGATAGATCAACCTTATAAATAGACATCTACGTATTGAATTTCATTTAAGGGTGCCGTTAAGATTTTGTTCAAGAAAACATAAAATCGATAAATCATACTATTGCTAACAAAGTTGAGTGAATTGGGACTTCCCACGTATTTGTTGTTGTTGTACACACCAATGCCTACATTCCTGATTTTTTTCAGATTTTTCGGATCACAAATTTTTCGTGTATTTCCCCTCCCTGTGCGCCCCTCGAAGCAAATTTTGCCAAACTAAGACCTGTTTTGAAAAGTTCTCATCAAGACCTTTCATTTGATACCCATATCGGCTACCTTTTTTTCGGGGGGTCACTCTCCTATATGGGGAGAGCCCCCTTAAATACCTTTTAATTTTTTTTTGTAATTGAACTTTGAAAAGATCACCACTTTACACCTACGCACAAAATTTGATGTTTCTAACTTAAGTAGTTTCCGAGAAAAACTGCTGTGACACACGGACGGACGGACGGACGGACGGACGGACAGACGGACAGACGGACAGACTGGTCGTGAAACTAGTAGGGTTTTGTTAAATTATTTTACAAAACCCTAAAAGCAGTCCAGGAAACCGAGAAATATCGCAGGATTAGTCAGATCCTATTAAACATTCAAACTGGAAGCAATATTTGCATTTAAATAAGTAGAGCATTAATTTTTAACTGACGTACGAATAAGTCCTGGTGCCCAGCATTTGTAGCGTTAAGATGTGTTTTTAATTCGCTCTTGTCAACAATTGTGCTTCTTAGAAACTAAATTCTAAAATTTTGTTTTTTAGTCAGAAAGGATGACATCGTATCTACTTTATTTATTTATTATTACAGGTGTCCGATTGGCCAAATATTACCAAATAAAAGAATCGTATTGTCGCCGCAACCGATAAATTCAATGTTCCGAGAAAGTGAAAACGCACTGTCTTTTGAATTTAGTAAAAAAAGTTTATTTACTAAGAGTACACAATAATTAACTTCTCTATTTTACAAATCATACTTTATGTTTCCAATGTCTTCAAATATATCAATTTATGTTTCCAATGTCTTCAAATATGTCATGAATAACCTTTACTGCACTATCAATGAATATCGCCTTCGATTCGCGCTCTACACTTATCGCAGGTTTTCCTATCGCCGTTTTACTATTACTTTTCCACCATTCATTCAGCTCGACTTTATATTGGGTCTCTAGTCATTCATCCATTTCTCGTATGTTGGCAAATGTTCTGACGAGCACTACCTGGAATATTCGAGCAGTTCTGAATACCCGCAGTGGTGTCACTTTCAGATTTTGATCATGGATCTACTTGGTCCATTCTTGTGCTTTCGAGTACATACGTTTACTTTTCTTGGTTGGTTCTTTTCAATCAATATTGATCACGATGTTATTTATAGTTGCGATAACAATTGCGATACTAGCTCACAGAATTGTTTGGACATGTAACAGTATTAATTGTATGAACTTAATTTATTCAATTTACACGTCTGTCACCGACTGTCTGTGACTACCAACTGTTTTCTTTTTTACTCGCCGACATTGCCACGTGCCATCATACGTTTTTGATCGAAGCGTTCTTTCCATCATCTTCTTTCAGTCATTATATTGTTCGATGCTCTTGTCAAATCTCAGTGATCGTCAGTAAGGTTGCAGTCACTGGTTTATCGCGTAGTGTTTAAATGAGGTGATTCCCGCAAGTGAAAGGCAAATACAATTTGATTTGGAGCAAATCCTGTTGTTGAGCTCATTCGAGAGTTGAGACGCCACTGTAAATCTGGCGATATTTCGTCCGATGGAAGACATTCATCTGTCGAATGACGTAAATACGCAAGAATTGACTGATATATTTTTTCAATTTCTCCGCTTGCTCACGGTGTGTGGACTGCGGCTTTAATGTGTTAAATATCGTGCTACGCAAAAACTCTCGAGTTTTTGTGACGTACACGCGATCAGTTATTATTCATGCTAGTAAGCCAAAGTAGAATGTGATGTCTCGAAGCATCACAACTACCAGCCTGGTGCTGGTTGATTTTACTGCTCGCACCATGAAATACTTGCTAAACGAGTCTCATATCATGACAATATGAAAAATTTTCACGACAGCTGAATGAATTTCACATTCACAAATTTTCGGGCCACAGAAACAGTTGAGCGTTTTAAAAAAATGGAGACAACTAGCTAAGGGTTGCTAAGATCTTTGAAAAACAAATTGTACCGCGCAAAAACAGACGGACTTGCGGAGACTTCGTCGTCACCCGATGATTCTTACAAATAAGAGTAGGGCATCCGGATGGATGTGGTGCCCCCTCGCACCCTTCCAACCGGATCAAGATCCAAACGTAGACGTGGCCATATATTTCACTTTTGAGTGGAAAACTCATACAACCACAATTTATATGAACTTCCCCATCAAAAGAGAAATATAGACGTGACCGATTTATGTTATAGAATTATGTGATCGAATCACTAAACCCTACACCGTAAAAGGCCATGCGAGCGGAAGGCCACTCTACCCGGCAAGAGCCCCTGGTAAGCGACAAAACGGTGGAGCGCGCGCGATGGCTAGCCCATAGAGAAAAAGTCTGTCATCGATGCGAGTCCTATACCCGGTCTGGTACACCGAAATGGAAAGACCGATTTTCTTTTTATCTAGCAATTCATTTTGAAATTTATTATTTTTCTCTTAGTAAATATATCTTACACAAAGACTCTATTTTGTTTTATAATAAATCAGTAAAATCAATGACCGTTATACTTCCTCGATTGTTCATTTCATGTATTCTATTTTATATTTAATGGGGTTAGATTAAATTAAGTTTTCAATATTCTTATGTTTAACGTTACTGAGAAGAAAAGTTCTTTTACATAATGTTTTATAATGTGTTTGGAAAAAAAATGTTAATGTTTTGTAGACATTTATCTTACTTTCTGCAGCATAAACACTAATTGCGCAAAATTACAATGGATAAATAACACATGAGGCTCTTTTGGAAAATTTCAGAACTAAGCACACTTTCAACATTGATCAAAAATTTTAATATAAAGGATCATGGTAAGACTTTCTTTTATTCACAAGCTTCAAGTAATGATTCGTTAGTGGTTGTTCTATTTAATATCATTCGACAGTCGGAAAAGTTAGTCCCATATTACTATTTTGGGTATCTCTACATAATTCAACCCTGTTATATGAAACAAATCCTTACAGTAATCGTATTTTTCGACATTTAAATATTTATCTCCTCTTGGGACACTTTTGATATATGTCATTATTCTACCACAAAAAGGTCGCACTATATAAAAGAGCTATGAGAACTATATATACCGAAGCTTTGGTTAAAGTATTCGTTAATTACTAAAATTGTTTCTTTGTTTTTCTCATACTGATTTGATTACTAAATGTGTATGTTTATAAAATCTTTAAATTTATTTGTTGCTATTTCAGTCTCCCTACGCTTAAACGAGAAAATTTTGATTCATTTTGTCTTAGAATTTAATTTTCCGGAAATGGCAAAGAAACTTTCAAAATATTGATATACAATCGTAAACATTCTTTCAAATTCCTATGATAAAAATAGGACAGCGTAAAATTACAAGTTTTTAAGCTTATTTTCCCAAAAGTTCTTCTTGCATACAAATTGTTCTTGTTGTTTTTATTGCCCCATGGTACCTTTTTGACGATTTATAAATAAAAATTCTATCATAAATTTCGCTACCATCCATATTAAAATTTGTCATACTTGTCTTAGTTTTAATCTGCTATCATTTTGCAGCAATAACATAGTTGCTAAGTATATATATATATGAACTCGTATTTGATATATATGTTCATACACTGCTTGTCTTTTTCCAGCAATTCTTTCTTTTTACAAAATCTAGTACTTACGACCGACCCCCTGATTAAGGAGCCGACAGAAATGTGGTGAAGTCACACGACAATCAACTTGAATATTGTGTCGTGGTTGACGCTGGAGTCATTAACGAGTTGCCGCCGAATTTATGAATTCCTCGTGTTTACGAACAACATCAGCAACAGTGGGCTCGTCGATTTCTAGCAAATTGCGCAAGCATTTTGGCACAAGTGGTAGCAACATAATAGGTGCTCCTTGTCCTGATATACTACACTTGTCCAAATGTGCACTTGACACATTCCCCGTTTACGTCAAGACTCACCGAATTTGAAGAGCTATTTATAAAGGAACGTAATAGGGTTCCGTCCAAAGTTTCCAATGAGTTGTCCCGCAGTGCTGTATACTCAGACACTGCAATTTCGGTATCGCTGTTTTAATCGTGGCAAGGGGAAATTTACTTTTCAAGTTCACTAAGGAATTAACTTCACTCGCTTGTTAATTACTGCCCGTGTTCACAAAAGAAATTCAACAATTCCGATGAATAATGACGGCACGATAGTTAATTTTTACTACACTCGTGTCGAAGGCGGTCGAGAAACGTTTCGTCGTTGGTTGTGCCTCAAACCGTACGATCGCGAATGTAATTTTTCTTGGAAGCACAATTCCGCATAGGGATGCTAATGTATCGAAGTTAAAAGGGTGTATCCTTGGAAATCGTTTTTAATTAAAACTTTTGAATTTACTACCCGATTTAAAATGATTTTGACAGCACTTTTACCAACAATTTTCGTACCGAATGTGGTCGTAAGTCAACTCCCTGCTCAACCTTCTCAGATTCGCGGTCAGTCCCGTGTGGCGATTCAAAGCTGACTTCCATCTTATTCCCTTCCCAGCTGAGTCTATATTCCACATAGGTGGTTTTCTCGTGCCCAAGCAGTAAATGGTAAAAAATTTAAAATATGAATCTAATTACATGTAAAATTAATTAAAGAAAATGAAACATCCACGTTGGCGTGCGACTTGTAGTGGACTGTGTAATATAGTGTACTTGAATAACAGGTTAGGCTTTTTGTCGTAACTGTAAAATCGATGTTTAGCGGAGATAGGAACGGTAGCTGCAGATACACTTGCAATGTATCTACGTGTGGTTGTCGCTGTGGTCGCTGGTGTTGCTGATGCTGCACTTGTTGGAACACCCGATTATTTCTGAGCGACTGCCATTGCATGGGATGAGGAAAGATAGCTTGTTGCTATGTTTGTCCATGCAGAGGTGCTGCACTTATGTTCAGCAAAGAGTTTTGCTGCATTCAACATACTCCCCCCGTTGAGAGTCACGCAATCAACAAGAAATTTAGTTTATTTTTTAAAGTTGTACCAGCTTCGAGCGTGCCGTTACCATCTATGGGTAATGGTGCCAGTCTTTTAACAGCAAAACTAATTTTACCATTCGCTATGTTAAGATGAACTGTACGAATTACTCCATCATTTCCTAGTTATGCTTCTAAAACACATCCGAGTTTTCATAGAAGAGGTGGAAGATTTTCATCACGGATGATAACAATTGATTTTTCTTTGATGGAATGAGTGCCATGAAACCATTTAGAGCGGACATTAAGCTCATGTATGTATTCCTTGTGCCAACCAATTCAGAAGTCCTGTTTGACCTTCTAAATATATTGCCATAGTGACAATCGATTACAAGGTGTTGTAATGAGATCATATTCTGGTAACTTCGATAGTCTGTCACCAAATAGGAAGTGAGCGGATATCAGGACTTCGAATCATTGGAATCAGAGGATAAGGTTGTGAGAGGTCGGGAATTAAGAATGGCTTTAATTTCTATTACTAGTGCGTTGAAACGCTAATAAATCTGATCCGACTATGCGTCGCCTGTGATGTTTAAAAGACTTCACCGCAGCCTCCCAAAGCCCGCCAAAGTCTGGAGAGTGAGGGGGATTGAAATGCCAATTGATAACTTTTTCTGCTAGATTTGTATATGTAAACCTGTCGACTATGAGCCTCTGATGTGACCAGCTCTTGGAGTCCTAGTAGATGTTGATTAGCGCCTACGAAATTTGTGACATTATCGGAATACATATTCGTGCATTTGCCACGACGTGAAATAAACCTTCGTAGTGCAACTAGAAATCCCTCAGTGATTAAATCACTACGGTTTCCAAGTATACGGCGTTTATTACAAAGCAAATAAACGCGGTGACATAAACTTTTACCTGGATCCTATTACGATTTTTTTTTCTTTGTTCAGAGAGGGTTCGTAATAATCTACGGTAAAGTTAGCAAAAGTTCGCCATCGTTCTGTTCGCATAGGTGGTAAGCTCTTGATTTCAGATGTATACGAACTTACATATATATAAGAACACGCAATTTATAACAATAATTATTTATTACATGTCAACTAACATTCACCACAAAAGATATTATATCTTAATTCTAGGTATTCTCCTTAAATTTACAACGCAACGTAATCCCCGTTTACTTCAATCACTGCTTCAATTCTCCGCCTGAATCGCGAGCATGCCTTCTATAACTGCTCTCGTTGTAAATTGATGTGTGCCGCTTCAACAGCGGCCTGTAGGAAAACACATTAGGATATCTGGACTTGTTAGTAACCCACACAATAACGCTCCACACGTAAAAGTCCAGGGAGTTTAGATCTGGACTGTTGAGAGGCCAGAATTCTTTGGAGCAAAACATGCCTAGATTACCTGAGAGCCAATTTTCCACTAAATAGCGCGTGTCAGCTAGAGCGCCGTCCTGTTGAAAAATGTGCGGCCTACCGCCGGTGTCTGTTTCAATTCATGACTTCACAATCGTCATTAGAACCCTTAGGTGGACCTCCTTTGTGATGGTTTCTCCCAGTATCATAAGCAATGAGATCTTGGGCCCTTCGAACAACTTCCAGGTCCTTGCCGTCTTCTCCTTCGCATGAGCTTTCCTTGCTGGACTAGGAGAACCTTTCTCATAATTTGAGAATGAATTTGGGAAACAAATGCAATAAGCTAAACGGCGAATGCCTCAATACTCTACAATTCACAGAAAGCATAGTCCTTATCACTCAAAGTCAAGAAGAACTGCAGTTGCAACTTAATGGTCTCAGCGCATCCTGCAAAGAAGAGGAACTTAGAATGACCGTAAGTAGGAAAAAGATAACGCATAATGGACGCATAATAACAAGTCAAGTGGGTATATCAATAAATGGAACCAAGCTAGAAATAATAGAGGATTACGTATATCTAGTCTAGTCTACGTATAGTCTAGTTGGGCTAAAGCAGGGAGATTGGCTGGCCCCATTGCTATTTGATTTGACTCTGGAGTACATCAAAACAAAACTACCTATCGATATATGAGGTACATTACTATACAAGTGGAGGCAAGTAGTAGCTAAAGCGGATGACATCAATATTTTGTCACGGTCATTAACAACTGCCAAAGAACTCTTCCCGAAACTTGACAGCGAAGCGCTAGTAGGGCTTCAACCACTGGAAAGAAAACAAAGCTCATGACGCAGTCGAGGGAAAATACCTCAAACACACAACATATCACACTTGGCGAATACAATATCGTAAACGTGGCCAAATTCGTATATTAAGGTGCCAAAATAACGAGAACCACTAATGAAAGAGACGAAACAGGCCGAAGAATACAGCTTGCAAATGAAATATTTTATTCAGCATTAACTATCTTGAAGACCAGCAGCATACACAGGAAAACAAAGCTCCAAGTATACAAATCTGTGATAAGACCTGTGTTATGCTATGGATGTGAAAAATGGACCCTAAAACAAGCATCCGCAAATATACTGAACGCCTTCGAGAGACAGGTCCTTGGGCGAATAATAGGAGTGAAGCTAGATGCAAGCCAATGGTGATTTCGATACAGCCATGAGCTGTATGAAATTTTTGACGAGCTGGAGGTCTCAGCGTTTGTAAGACTGCGGAAGCTGCAATGGGCTGGACATATGAATCGTATGGACGAACAACGTATACTCAACAAGGTATACGTTGGGAGAACTGAAGGCCAGAAACCAACGGGGAAACCGAGGAAATGCAGGTCTGACTCGTTTAAGGAAGACAGTTCATCGCTGCTCGGTTTTCAAAATTGGAGAACGCGGTCAATAGACCGAGACAGTTAGCGGCGCTTTTAGCAGGAAGCGAAGGTCCGAGAGAGGCTATAGTGCTACGAAGAAGAAGAAGTCCAGCTAGTACACAGATCAGGATTGATCCGGGGTGAGCTCTCCCGTCTCCCTGTATCGTCTTCCTCTGCTGGGCAAAATTGAGGCTCGGGGAACGGTGACATACCGAACTTGTGCAGGTAAGACTTAAAACTTCCATGCGTGCGCGAAAGCTGGGTTAGATAGAAGTCAGTCTCACCATGCTTTTAGTCCAGCCGCGGTCTCACATCCGAGGTGAGCTGCGCAGTCAATTTTCCTTTCATGCAATTCACCCAAGATTGCTGCCAATCGTTGAATGAATATGATCTTTCCTCGTGGGCAACCATCTCCCACGCGCCCTCACGTCGACGCAACAAAACAGTAGGTATCATGCCAGCAATAACTCTCACCGCCGAATCAGAGACTTTCGGATAAGAAGATGCAATCCAAAGTGCGCCTCCTCGCCGTACCTATGCCAAGTGTTTTCTGTGCATTTTTTCATTGAAAGCGATGCCCCATATTTCTAATCCATACAGTAGCACTCACCCTACGGCACTCCTTGATGAGTTGGGTCCCCCTACGTTGCCCATAGGTTGACTCAGAGCTAATACGCTCGAATCAGCCTTCTCAATCGTTGGTCTAATTTGCTCAGCGGAACTCATCTACGAGTCAATCAATAGCCCCAGGTACTTCACCGCTGGCTCCGATTCGATTAATATGTCTCCAATACTGATCACCCTTACTCTAGAGATTCTCTTTTTTGTTAAGATGACCACTTCGGTTTTCTCCAGTGTTAAACTGAACCGTTGAGCAGTCACATAGTCCCTCACTCAGCGCATTAGCATATTTAGCCTAAAATGCGCTTGTTCAATGGTGCGTCCAGCGACCAGAGCTGCTACATAATCCAAAAAGCCGATCAAGTACGACTCATCTGGCATCTCCAGCCTCAGTAGCCCGTCGAAAGACGGGCACACAGGTATGAGCCAAGGATAAATCCGTGGGCAATCCCCGATGTAAGTTTCATCCGTCGTTGGCCCTGTGTCGTATCGCAAAGCAGACTTCGGTCCTTCAGGTAGTCCCTCAAAAGCCGCATTAGATATTCTGGAACTTGAAAAGGGGTTTCCAGTGTTTCCAGAATACCCACCCATCTAGTGGAGATGAAGGCGTTCCTGACGTCGAGTATCACCAGCAGGACGATCCGTCGCTTGGTGTGACTGCATTTTTGACCGCACTGGCCACCTCTGCAATCCCATCAATTGTGGAGCGTATTGCTTTAAAGCCATACTGGCGAAGAGATAGGTCCCCAGCAGCACGAATCGCGTCGGTGAGTCTTCCCTTGGTGAGTTTCTCAAGCACTTTCCCAGCCGTGTCTAGCATGCATAACGGGCGGTATGCAGACGGCGATCCAGGATTTCCCTTTCCCTTGCTGATTAGCACGAGTCTCGCCACCTTCCATCGTACCGGGAAGCCCCCGTCCCGTAGGAAAGCATTGAATGTGCTGAGCAGCAAGTCAGGATAATGGTGATGGACAAGCTGCAATATCTTAGCTGGAACATCATCTGGACCTGGAGCCTACCGCGCTTTCAGCGAAAGGACGGCCTCTTCCAGTTCCAGCTGTGTTGAAGAGTAGACACTCGATTGCTGTTCACCATGGATAGTGTCAACATGGACGAGATGGGCGGTGAAGAGCGCCCGCACTATCTCG
This sequence comes from Odontomyia ornata, assembly GCA_963969285.1. Classification (NCBI taxonomy): domain Eukaryota; kingdom Metazoa; phylum Arthropoda; class Insecta; order Diptera; family Stratiomyidae; genus Odontomyia; species Odontomyia ornata. The sequence continues at coordinate 46,399,926 of OZ017742.1, forward strand.
TCCATGTTTTCCGCATCATGTATACAAGACTTCCGTAGGGCACCAAGCTTCCGCATAACTAGCTTGTAGCCAAGCCCTGTTCACATCGTCTACTAGATCTTGCCAGCAGCAAGCCTTGCTGTTATTGATCAATTTGCGAAAGGATTTCCTGGCCAACTTATATCCTGCTACGCGATTGCTTGCCTCGTCACAGTTCCAAGCCCGTTGAGCCTTACGCCAAAGTTTGTGACACTCCTTTCGTTTTTCAGCGATTTCAGTTGACCACCAGTACACTGGGGGCTTTCGACGGGGCATAGAAGCTTTGCAAGCAGTCGTGATGATGCCCAAAGTTGAGTTCTCTGCGTCCTGGGCTGCCAGTTCTTCCGTCCACTCCAGATCTCCCCGCAGCGGTGCACCTGCTGTGAGCACCTCGACGAGCCTCTCGACGTCCATCCTTCCGATGTTCCATCCAGTTGTAGAAAGCCGAGAGCACGGACGTCGAGAGGCATCATCGCTTATCTCAAGCAGAATGCACTGATGATCACAAGCTGAGTAGTCCTCTAATACTCTCCAGTTGTGTATCCTACTAAGGACTCCGAGGCAAATGTCACGTCCCGTATGGTTCCTTCACAGCCAATATGGCAGAAAGTCAGCATATTGCCGGTGTTTAGTACGACGTGCGCCATCCTGGCCGCCATTTCTAGGACTCGTTTTCCCCGCAGGTCTGTTTGAGGCATGCCCCATTCGATTACTTTCGCGGTAAAGTCTCCCCCAACGAGATACACGCTAAAGAAGGTGGTGCCTGAGTACCGAACCCACACAAAACCATCCTCCCGTCCACATTTTGAACCCAGATGGTGGCAGTACCAGTTTCATCAGGATACCATGATGTAGAACTTTTATCATGGTGTTGCTCACTCAGCCACAGAAATTTGGCTTTCATGTTCGTCGCAAACTACTCAAGCGGATTTTGGGCAGTTAAACTGCGGTGGAGGTTTAGTTGCAGGATGTAGGTCATCAAAGATCTGATTTTGTCTTGGCTAGGGCTTCCTGGAAAACCAGGCAAGACGTGTCGAAAATCAGGTCTTGGAACAGCATCCTTGAAAAGAATACAGTGTGCGTTCTTCGTACACTCTTTCCTTTTATGTCCCATTCCACCGCATTTATAACATAGGAAGCTCCTATCGGGACCATAGCCAAGGCATCTGAAACATTGAAGAGACACTGCTCTTCACCGGATCCTATAGACAACCCACCTTATTCTTACGTTGCACTTATTCAGAAATTGTTCGGCGTCCTTTTTTGTCAAGTCAATAATCGACATGCGTTGTCCCCTATGGTTTTCTGGTGTCAGCCTTACTTTAATCTTGCCCACGCTAGGGAACTCCCTTTTGATTGCCTCTTCTACCTCAACCATATCCGTGACGCAGTCAATGTCTCTTATTTTGATCATTGCCATCGGCTTGAGCGAGCCTATAGTTGCGCTTTTGCTGAGGACTTTCTTCACTGCGTTGCAGAATGCTTCCCTACTGTTGGCCTCTGCTTCAAATTCGACCAGTATGTGGCCCGACCATGTTGGTCATACTGCTTTAATGGTAGAGTTTGTGTCTTCAAGCCTTACGTTTCCCCTGATGTCTCGCAGCACCTCTGCATAGGATACACCATCTTCTTCTCTCTTCTCTTTAGTATTTTCCTTGTTAAGTATCCGTATGAACTTTGTTTTCTGGTACTTTCAAAGGAGTTTCATTGTGGCTTTCTTCACTTCTTTTGTCACCACTACCTGGAACCCCCGACCTGGCGTTCAACGCCCATTAAGTGTCTCTTTTTTCCTTCTTTTATCTTGATCTCCTTCGATTGGCCTAGTCACAATTTTTTTATTGATATTTTATGGTGCTTCTTTAGACTTCTGCTCTTCTAAGGCTTTCTGGTTCTCTTTGGCATTCAACCAGCTCCTCTGATAATGCCCAATATGGCCTCAGAGCTTCTCTAGTTCAATGAGCTCAATATTTACTTCTTTGTTGATTTTTGGCGAGTCACATGCAGATTGTATTCTTTCCAGAACAGTTCCCACTTTTCGCATTAGACTTTCGTCTACATGTCACTGGGCGGCAATTGTACCTTGCGACCATCGTTCTTGGGAGAGGTTATCGGCTTCCATTGCCGAGTACAGTTCTTCCGCCACATTTTCGACGTTGGCGATGACATCACACAACGTCGCTTTATTTGTCTAGTCAACCCTACCCTTTCCTACCGTAATCTCTTCGTGAAATTCAGGATGGTTCGTTATTATATCGGGACTTATGACCCTTGCTTCAGTCGCTTCGGTAGCGATTGCAGCAGTAACCATCGAATTATCGATGTTCTTCATATTTTCCTCAGCCGCTCGAACATCTGACGGATCCTGCAGAATTTCCCACTTTTCCTTTTAAGAACGCTCTGACGTTCGCATCATGTTTTTCTGCGCCCGAACACCGCAGGAATCTCAGTCTGGACAAGACTGTCTCTTCACTGTCATAGTGTTAATCGTCGTTTTTGTCATCTTTAGTACCGCTCCCGATGTGCTGTTAACATCGTGGCTGCAGCCGGTGGTTGCGTCGTCGTTGTTGTAAGTTTTGCTTCATGTTTTCGGTTGTTTGATCTTTTTTAAGGGTTTTTAGTTGCTCCAGTTTTATTGGGTCCCCCCTCGAAGCCGCTATCTCCGTTCGTGTATGCAGTCACCTTTTTGGTCGCATGGTTATCTTTGCAGAGCTGGGAGGCCATGCGATGGTTAGCACAAGCCCTTATGGGGACAAGTGCTCAGAGCCAGACCAGCGCTAATCGGGAGTCCGTCTCAACCGCCTACACCAACAACCCAATGGTGCAAACTTCGAACGTACTCCGAGGCCTGCCAACGATGGAGAAGGTATGATAGTTGAATTGGAGCCGTTCACACACGAGTTTCACCTCGGCGCTACCGTATAAAGCAACTAGGTCCATCATATCCGCCAGCCCAATGCATGAATTCCAATTCGTTGTCCAAGGCGTAGTCCAGATCCAGTCATCCCAGGAGGGAGCCTCACGGCGCCCCCTATATCTTCGGGTCCGTGGGGGTGGCCCTCCCCAAAAAATTCTAGCCTCCAAGAGTGCTCTTATCGACCGGCATTCCCCCTGCGGGAATTTCCTCGGGCCACACCTGGGAAAGCCATAAATTTACATTCCAATCAATATTGGACAAATGCACACATTTACCAACACTCAAAATTTAGACAGCCTCGAACCTGTATCCTAGGGAGCACAGAGTATACACACTGCTATTGAGCAATGAAACCTTTTTTTCACATCATACATCCGGTGCATTCCAATTTCCTCTGTACAATTAACACAATCTCCTCATATACTTGCCCTAGTTTGATATCGTGTACCTCAAGTCAAGTATACTTTTGAAAGTATGTTTGCAGCCTTCATTTAAAAAAAAAAAAAGGTTCCCAGGTCGACTTGGGTAATTTACTCTAATTTTTCTCCTGATGAGAATTTCCAAGATTCCAAGATTAAATGCACTCACCGAGCTAAATATACTGCACAGTTCCATAGGATTGTGTATCCTTTCCATTAGTCCAATTAGACATATTGAGGAAATAGTCGTAGCTGATGAGGCTTTCAACTTTTTGGAATGCACCTCAACACGATTTTTTATTGTCGATGCATGGACACTTATGACTTTACGAGTTGGTTGCTCTCTCCTGTAGGATTTTGAATTACCGAAGTGAAAATAAGAATATTACAACAAAAGAACCAAAGCATTGTTTAAATAACGATTATTTTAAATCAAACATGCATGGATTCTACTTTTCCTAAACTACCTCATATATGTACATACGTACAACTTCTTTTTGCTGAAACCGAAAAATTAAAATGAAACAAACTGATTCCCCAAAACTTACATCTTCATCACAATGGGACCATAAAGCACATTAAAAACCGCGAATTTCCGGGGAACCGGACGATAAAAGCTCTTAAAAACAAACCAACTGCATGATTTATTTGATGTCGAAATAAATTCGGACCCGAAGCGGAACCTTTTGTTATGGTTGCTGCCGCCACTCTTGTTTTGGTTGCAAAAATAAAACCACACTCAACAGAAAAGAAAAGACAATCTAAGAAGCTGTTACTGTCAAAGTGTAGAAGTACGACTATAAGATAAGATCTTTGCCGCCTAGATCGTCAACTTGGTATGTATGACCCAACATCGCCACCACCTCCCACAAGGTTTACGTCGAAATTGATGTGAAAACACATAAAAATGGTGTACCATGCTGTTGTGTTGCGGAAGATGATAGACCCGTCATTGACCGTTTGCCGGGTTAATATGCAAGAAGCTATTCATCTTGCAGAGATTGTGCCAAATATTTTAAGCAAAAAATTACTTACGGTGTATTTTACGTTCAATTGTTTCCTTGCAAGATGCTGTTAATGTTGGACTGGTTGGAGATTTTCATTAAGTGTGGTACATCCAAGAAAATTTGATAAATTGGTTCGTCAACGGTGAAATGGGACGGTGGAGGGGAAATAAACAAGATTTAAGGGCTGAATCTGAGGAAAGAGTTTTTATAATATGCTTGACTTTTTTCCGAGGCGCCAGTTCCTACTTACTATGAAATGTAATCATTCTGTACTCAATTAATGCCTGAGTTGTCTTAATTGGCATCTGAAAACCAAAGGAGATTCAAAAACTGTTCGCCCGTTTGTTTTCCTTAAAACTTTCGATAAAAAAAAACATTGATCCTCTTTAATTTTTTACGTTTTTGCAATGAACAATATAAAAGTGAAGATGTTAATCTAAATATTTCAAGTTAAAATACCAGCTCATTTTTCATCAAATCACAGAATTAAACTGGATCAAAGGTTGACCTAATCAAAACTGGACACTTGCCCACTTAACATTTTAATACAATGGTACAAGCCAAAGCTGTTGTATTTGTCTACACATGTGATTCCGTTGAATAACTCAATAAAATGCTCTGCATGCATCTTTCAGACGAAAAGCACAAAAAATATGAATAAATGTACTTACAGCGAATGAGAATTGGTGACAACACAACTTGCTGCACCATTACCCTCTTGTAAGCTTGATTTCGTTACTCTTTATGTACAAATTCAACCACCAGCAGTGATACGTTCACCTGCATGTAATTCAGCACTTTCTTGGATTTAATTTTTTGCCACTTTTATGACCATCATCATTGTCAGCTTTATGGGCATTTTAAATGCTTTGACCTGGGCCCGACAATGTCGCCATCATCAAACTATGAGACCTTTTGTGTAGCGTGACAAAGGTGAGTGTAGGCGAAATCATGTTTTGTATGCAAAAGAGATTTTGAGCCAGGCGAGTGGTCAGTTGGGTAATCGTCACTTGCTTATGTGCAAATCGTGCTATGTAGAAATTTGTATAAACCTGAAAAATTAAATAAGATTGGTAAAGTTAACATAGGACACGATTGTACTTTTTATTCTAAGAGCTTCATAAGATGTAGTTTACAGGTCATTGTGCTGAGGGCTTTTGCGATACGTGCGTACATGGGGCGCCAAGCATAATAGTTTCGGTCCTTGATGATACACTTCTATTGAAGTTTAGAATTTTTTTTTATATTTAGAGGAACAAAGAAGGTAGGATCAAAAAGCAGTAGGAATGAATGAATTTAATTTTTTTTAATTAATCGATATAAATCCTTATTAGTCCTCAAAATAGCGCCCTTGCGCATCGACACAACGCGATTCCCACTGCGTGTACACCTTCTCGATCTTGGTTTCCGGGACCCCTTACTGGTCGAATTCGGAGCAGAAGACGATAATAAAGAAGCATTCTGAGATGCATAAAGAAAGTCCTCCGCAAAAGCGCAACTATAGCCTCGCTCGAGCCGATGGCAACGATCGAAATAAGAGAAATTGATTGCGTCACGGACCTAATCGAGGTATAAGAAGTCAGCAAAAAGGAGCTCCCTAGCGTGGGCAGTGAGGCTGACACCAGAACACCATAGGGGACAACACATGGCCATCGTTGACTTGACCGAAAAGGATGCCGAACAATTCCTGAACAAGAGCAAAGTAAGAATAGGGTGGGTTATCAGCAGGATACGGCGAATGTTTCAATTACCTTGGCTATGGTCACACCGCACAAGTATTCAAAGCACCCGATTGGAGTTCCCTATGTTAAAAATGCAGTGAAATGGGACATAAAAAAAAGAGTATACAAAGAAGGCACACTGTATCCTTTGAAAGGATCCTGATCCAAAACCGGATCTTGGGCACGTCTTGGGATCAGGGAAATGTCAGGTTTTCCAGGAAGCCCGAGCCAAAGGAAAATGAGAACTTAAATGACCTGCATCCTGCAACTAAAGCTACACCACACCCGCAGGGGGAATGTTGGCTGACAGGAATACTCTTGGAGGCTAGCATTCTTTAGGGAGTTCCGCCCTCACGTGCCCGAGGAAATTCCCGCAGGGGGAATGCCGGTCGACAAGAGCACTCTTGGGGGCTTACATTCTTTGGGGAGCGCGACCCCCATGGACCCAAGGATAAGGGGGCACAATGAGGCTTGTTACGGGTGAACATTGAGATTCCATAGTGTTGTTCACCCCAAACATTACCATACGCGATTTCGTAAGAGTTTAACCTACGCAATACCGAGTCGCACCTTTTTAATTTTTTTATAACCTAATGATGTAACCAACAGCAAGTAATTTAAATTTTCATTCATAAAAGGACTACTGGTTAGATTACGGAAAGAAAGCCACATAATAATTTTCACTTTGTAACTTTATCTAAGTAAACTCAAGTAGCTAAGTCGCTGCCGATTTACACGCCACATTATGGATAACGCAAGCAGTAACAAGCGCCGAAAGCATCAAGAACCAACGCTAGCTCGAAACGAACCGCAAATTTACACGGTAGCGGAAACTTTCGTCATCCAATCAACATATGCGGCAGCATAAAACATATAACCCCTCGAAGCAATCGGAATTGCGTCGCAAACAAAATAATATCCGAATTCGAATCGTTGCTCCCATCACGCGACAAGAGGTGTTTGTGTTATGCGCGATAATCTGCGAGCATTTACACCATTTCCTCGAATCAAGGTTTCATACTGCCTGGGTTTTCGTTGATTCTGCGTTCCGGCATAGACTCCCAATAAATTTTGATGCAGTAGATAATTCAACTAATTCAAATTCGAGCCTGAGTGCTGAGTGCGCAGCCACCGAGCTCCTGGCCAAGGACACAAACTTAACAATCCCGCTGCAAACATCTTCACACTCACGCAGCAGAGATGCTGTTGAGGCAGCAATGGCACGAATACCGAAGGAAAATACTCGCGAATTTAACACTTCATTAGTGGCAAACACAGGACGAGTAAGGTGCGAATTCGAGGCGTAAAGTAATTAAAAGAAGCAACAACAAGAAAACGAAAATGCTAAGGAGGAGGTGAAAGGAGTACTTCAAGTTCTAGAAGAATTGACTGTTAACTACGATCAAAAATCACCAGGAATCGAGACCAAAACAAAGATATTGATACTTTGGATGGGGAATTGCAACAGAAACAGGCCACATTGAATGTCGTTACATCGGAGTTGCAACAATTGAAGATACTTCAGCGCATCATAAGATCAAATTTATGGAAGCCTCTCAAATCTTTTTCGTGATCTGTCGAAAGTTGGACAAGCCTTATGCACGGATAGTATCAGTGAGATGGAAATGAGTAGCACCTGATCCAGGTGGTAAGGTTGGAGAGGAATTCACTGCGTCTCGATATATAGCAACAAAATTAAACCGGAAGCTAAAAATATCGCACAAAATGTCCGAATCTTTCGGCGTTACAAACAGATCCAAATAAAACAACATTTCTGAGTATGGAAGGGACTCAGGCGAATGCCGTTTTTTGGGCTCACAACATGAAGCCAGAATGAAGTCAGCGTAGGACCCAGAAAATATGAATGAGCCTAAAAATATCAAACCAAACTCACTTTGGCACATCAACAAATGACCGCCGATTACGCCAAGCTCAAACGAGAGAAAGCTGACAAGTCCACTAAACTACATGAAAGAAACACGGATATAATTGTTGAATTTCTTACCTATAGACTACCGACATTGTGGTGAAGCGTGATATTCACTCACTCGCACTAAAATCACTCTATTCCACCACAGAAATCGAAATGAAGAAAATCGCGATATTTCCGAGGAGAGATTCGACGGCTGAAATTAGTGGAAAATTGTAGATAATTATACATAAACGACACTTCACGCGTTGGCACGGCGATTAAACGACCGGCGGGGACAAGAAAAGCTAAGAAATCTTAGCGCCGACTCAAGGGAAAAAAGGAAAAAAACGAGGATTACTGAGAAATCCTCATCTCGCGTCGCGATATAAATAAATATTACTGACAGTTCGAACTGTCAGTCAAATGCATTCAGGGAGTAATACGCTTAATTTCCACTAGGATCGCCACTGAGTGGAACTTGTTACGAGTGAAATCAAGCGAGGGGAATTACGCGAACCAACGGAAAAAAGCACTCAAAAACAAGATTTTCCCGGTGGATGGGAGGGAAAAAACGTTAACCCGGAGGTTATTTAAGCCCGGGAAGATTGGTGCGCTTTCTTTTTTGTTCTTTTAGGAGTTTCTTTTCGAGCGTACGAGGAGATATAATTGAAAGAGTGATAATTGAACGAGATAGAATCGAAAAGATATAATCGAACAAGTGATAATCGAACAGTGATCAGCGACCGCTTTTTCTGACGAGGAATTGGAGCTGCACACTTGATTCCGGAACATTAAAGTAGAAGCAAATCTTGGATATCGGAACATTAAACTGAGACGAGACAACTGTGGCGAAAATAACGCAAACATAAGAAAGGGGCCCCTTACTAGAACAGGGAATAAATGTAAATGGCTTTCATTTTATCATAAATTGGTCGAACTATTTTTTTTAAATAAAGTAACATGTTAAGTCGAATGAGATAATTGTTCATTTTCCTTTTCTCGTTAAAATTCGACAAATAAACTTTCTTTTCCAGCTGTAAAAAGTGTGGCTCGGGAATACTTTTCCCGAGGCGTTAACCAGGCAGGAAGACCTGCAGAGTTTAATTCAAGTGGTAGAGTTTGTGGGTGCAGAGAAACTTAGTGGCGATATGAGTAGCTTCGCTTCCCAGTTGTGGGAAAAATACGAATTTTGTGCGGTAGCGGAACACCTTAGTTTGTTCCGCGTGGAAGATTTTCTTTGTAGGTGATTCTCGCGGCTAAGTGGCGGCGAGCCCCAAAACTTACATACTTGAAGTTTCGCTCCGGACAGTCATCTTCTCGTTCGGATGACCCCTTGAGAGGTTCGAAGAATCGAACGAGTGGCACCCACACCCGTCTCCGGGTGAGTTAGTTTGGGTCGATGGAGTCTCCGCTGGAGTAGCCCCGATATAGCAGTGGGGCAGCTGGGGAATTGGTAACAACCCTGACTGGACCTGGCTACGCCTTGGACAATGGACTGGAATTCATGCTTTGTGCTGGCGGATATGATGGTTTCGACCTAATTGCTTTGCACGGTAGCGCCGAGGTGACCGTCCCGGTAAAACCTTGACAGACCTCGGGATACGCTCGAAGTTTGCACCATTAGGTTGGCGGTGTATGTTCGGTTGAGACGGACGATTAGCGCTGGTCTCACTCTGAGCAATTGTCCGCATAAGGGCTTGTGGCAACCCTCGCATGGCCTCCCTGCTCTGCAAAGATAACGATGGGACCGAAAAGGCGACTACACACACGAACGGAGATAGCGGCTCCAAGGGAGGGTCCAATAAAACTGGAGCAACCAAAAACCCTTAAAAAAGATAAGAAAAACTCAAAAAAGAATGCAAAAATAACAACAATGACGACGCAACCACCGGCTGCAGCCACGATGTTAACAGCACATCGGGAGCGGTACTAACGACGACAAAAACGACGAATAATACAATGACAGTGAAGACGGACGAAAAACGGAGATTAACGGACAGTCTGGTCCAGACCGAGATTCCTGCGGGGTTCGGGCGCAGCAAAAAGTGTTGCGAACGCCAGAGCATCCTATAAAGGATGCGCCAGATGTTCAAGCGGTGAAGGAAAATATAAAGAAATTCGAGAATTCGATGATCACTGATGCGATCGCTACCGAATTAATTGAAGCATATTATAAAATCCCGAATTAATAAAGAACCATCATGTAGCCAACGATGAGACTACGGCAGGAAAAGAAAGGTGTGACCAGGCAAATAAAGCCATGATGTTTGATTTCATCAACAACGTCGAAAAGGGGGCGGGAGTACTGTATTCGGAAACATAAGCCGATAATCTCTTCCAAGGACGATGGCCGCAAAGTACAATTGCCGCCCAGGGATATGAAGAAGAAAGGCTATTCCGAAAAGCGGGAGTTGTTCTAAAAAGAATACAATCTGCATGCAACTCACCAAAAATCACCAAGGCAGTAAAGATTGGAGTCCTTGAACTAGAGGAGCTGTTAGACCGCATAGGGCATTATCGGAGGAGCTGGTTAAAGGCCAAAGAGGACCAGAAGGCCAAAGAAGAGCAAAACGCTAAAGAAGCGCTGGAGGCGAAATCTAGAGAGTACGTGCAGATAGCCCCACAATCAAACAAAGAATGGCGTCTAGCCCAATCCAAGGAGATTGGGATGGAAGAAGGAAGGAAGAGGCACTTAATGGGCGCGGTATGCCGGGTCAGGGTTTTCAGACAGTGCTTACAAAAGGAGCGAAGAAAGCCGCAAAGAAACTACTTCAAAAAGTGCCAGAAAGTAAAGTTTACACGGATGCCCAACAAGAAAAAAGACCCGATGCAAAACAGGAGACAACGAAGCCCTGACAAAGACCTCGGCATGAGGCACTGCTCGTAAAACCCCAAAATGGTCAGTCCTACGTGGAGGTGCTGCGGGATATCAAGGAAAACGTATGGCCCGAAGACAGTAAAACTGCCATCAAAGCAGTACGACCAAATACTGGTCGAATTTGGAGTAGAGGCCGAGAATAGGGAAGCATTCTGCGACGCAATAAAGAAAGTGCTCGGCAAAAGCGCAACTATAGCCTCGCTCAAGCCCATGGAAACGATCGAATTAAGAGACACTGATTGCGTCACAGGTCTTGCCGAGGTAGAACAGGCCATCAAAAGGGAGTTCCCTAGCGTGGGCAGGATCAAAGCGAGGCTGACACCAAAAAACCATAGGGGACAACGCATGGCGATAAATGACTTGACCGAAAAGGACGCCGAACAATTTCTAAATAAGGGCAAAGTTCGAATAGGGTGGATTGTCTGCAGGATACGGCGAAGAGCAACGCCTCTTCAATGTTTCAAATGCCTTGGCTATGGTCACACCACACAAGTATGCCAGGACCCGATAGGAGTTCTCTATGTTATAAATGCGGTGAAATCGGACCTAAAAGAAAAGAGTGTTCGAAGGAGGCACACTGTATTCTTTGCAAGGATGCTGATCCAAGACCTAGTTTTTGGCCATGTCTTGGGATCAGGAAAATGCCGGGTTTTCCAGGAAGCCCTAGCCAAGGCAAAATCAAAATTTCGATGACCCGCATCCTTCAGCTAAACCTACACCGCAGTTCAACTGCCCAAAATCCGCTTGAGCAGTTTGCAAGGGACATGAAAGCCGAATTTCTGTTACTGATTGAACAACACCATGATGAAAGTTCCGCATCACGGTACCCTGATGAAACTGGCACTGGCGCCATCTGGGTTCGAAATAGTGATTTCCAGGTGGTAAGCTGTGGACGTGGGGATGGTTTCGTATGGATTCGGTGCTCAGGGACCACCTTCTTTAGTATATACCTAATGCCAAATGAATGGATATCATCTTTTCAAGCCAAGCCTCAGGCTTTGGAGGGCGCTGTCTCGAACGCAGATGGGAACGTGCTCGTTGGGGGAGACTTCAATACGAAAACAATCGAATGGGGCATGCCTCAAACAGATCCGCGGGGAAAACGAATCCTAGAAATGGCGGCCAGAACGGCGCTTGTCATACTAAACACCCGCAATATGCCGATTTTCTACCGTATTGGCTGTGAGAGAACCGTACCGGACGTGACACTTGCCTCGGAGTCCTTAGTACGAAGGATACACAACTGGAGTGTATTAGAGGACTACTCAGCCAGTGATCATCAGTGCATTCTGCTTGAGACAAGCGATGTTGTCTCCTGACATCCGTGCTCTCGGCTTTCTACAAATGGGTGGAACATCGGAAGGATGGGCGTCAAGTGGTTCGTCGAGGCACCCAGAGGAGGTGCTCCGCTGCAAGGAGATCCGGAGAGGATGGAAGAACTGGCAGCTCAAGACGTGGTGAACTTAACTATGAGCATCATCACGACTGCTTGCAAAACTTCTATGCCCCGTCAAAAAACCTGGCACGGCAAGCCTCCAGGGTACTGGTGGTCAACTGAAATTGCTGAAAAACGAAGGGAGCGTCACAAGCTTCGGCGTGAGGCTCAACGGGCACGCAACCGGGTAGCAGCATACAAGTCGGCCAGAAAATGCTTTCGCGAATTGATTAACAACAACAAGTCGCGCTGCTCGCAAGACCTAGTAGACAATGTGAACAAGGATCCGTGGGGCCTTGGCTACAAGCTAGTTATGCGGAAGCTTAGTGCCCTACAGAAACCTTGTATACATGACGCGAAGAAGATGGACGAGATAGTGCGGGCACTCTTCCCCGCCCATCCCGTCCGTGTTGACGCTGTCCGTGGTGAAACAGCAGTCGAGTGTCGACACTTCACACAGCCGGAACAGGAAGATGGAGTCCTTTCGCTGAAAACGAGGAAGACTCCAGATCCAGATGGTGTTCCAGCTGAGGTGATGCAGCTTGTCCATCACCACTACCCTGACTTGCAGCTCAGCACACTTAACCCTTGCCTACGGGACGGGGTTTTCCCGGTTCGATGGAAGGTGGCGAGGCTTGTGCCGATCAACAAGGGGAAGAGAAATCCCGAATCGGCGTCTGCATAACCCCCATTGCCCATGCTAGACATGCCTGGGAAAGTGCTAGAGAAACTCAGGAAAAACTTACTGATGTGATTCGTGCCGCTGGGGACCTATCTCCTCGGCCGTACGACTTTAGACCAGGACGTTCTACCAATGATGCGATTGCAGAGGTGGTGAACGCGGTCCAAAAGGCGGAGGCATATAGTCGCACCAAGCGACGGATCGTCCTGTTGGTGACACTCGACGTCAGAAACGCCTTCAACTCTGCTAGATGGGTGGATATTCTGGATGCGCTGGAAAACTCTTTTCAAGTTCGAGAATATCTAATGCGGCTTTTGAGGAACTACCTAAAGGACCGAAGCCTGCTCTACGACTTGACAGAGGGCCAACGAAGGATGGAAATAACATCGGGTGTTGCCCAGGGATCTATCCTTTGTCCGGACCTGTGGAACGTGTCTTACGATGGGCTACTGAGACTTGAGATACCAGATGGGTCGCGCTTGATTGGCTATGCGGATGATGTTACGACTCAGGTCGCTAAACGTACCGTTGAACAAGCGCAACTGAGGCTAGGTATGTTCATGCGCCGAGTGGGGAACTGGATGACTGCTCGCGGGTTCAGTTTAGCACTGGAGAAAACCGAAGTGGTCATCTTGACAAAAAAGAGAGATGATCAGTTTTGGAGACATATGAATCGAATCAAAGTCAGCGGTGAAGTACCTAGGGCTACTAATTGATTCGAAGATGAGTTTCTCTGAGCAAATCAGGGCAACGGCTGAGAAGGCTACTTCGGGAGTATCGGCTCTGAGTCGACTTATGGCCAACGTAGGGGCACCCAAGCTATCAAGAAGACGCTTCTTGATAATTGCTACGATAGGGAGCTGACGTATGGAGCGATGCTCTCAATAAGAAAGTATACCGAAAACGCTTGGCACAGGTACAGAGAAGAGGAGCACTGAGGATTACATCTTTATGTCTGACAGTCTCTGATTCGACGGTGAAAATTAGTGCAGACATGATACCTGTTGCCCTCCTTGCTAGAGAGCGCTGCATTATTCGTCTTCTTCGATGCACTACAGCCCCTCTCGGGCCTTCGCCTTTTGCAAATAGTGCCTCCAAATGTCTCGGTGCATTGACTGCGTCCTCCACATACGGTTCACGTGTCCAGCCCGTTGCAGCTTCCGCAGTGTTACAATCAAAAATTTCATACAGCACATGGTTGTATCGAATCCACCATTGGTTCCCGTCTAGCTTCGCTACGATTTTTCCCTTCAGAACCCGTCACACGAAGACTTTCAATATATTTGCGGATGCTTGGGTTACGGTCCATGTTCCATACTCATACCTTAGCACAGGCCTTATCACAGATTTGTATACTTGGAGCTTTGTTCTCTTGTGCATGCAGCTGGTCTTCAAGATCACCAAAACTGAATAAAATACTTTATTTGCAAGCTGTATTCTTCGGCGTATATTTTCAATGCTGTATTCGCTAAGTGGAATATTTTGTGTATTTGAGGTATTTTTACTAGACTGCGACATAAACTTTCTTTTATTTTCATTAATTTGTAGCCCTACTAGTTTTGCTTCGCTATCGAGTTTCAAGAAGAGTTCTTTGGCAGTTGTTAATGGCCGTGACAGAATGTTGATGTCGTCTGCATAGGCAAATACTTGGCTCGACTTGTATAGTAATGCACTTCGTGTATCATTATGATGTGCACCAGAGCCAATTTGAATAATAATGGGGCCAGCCCAAATTTTTGGCCACAGACGCCGTTTGATGTCAAACTTTTGTAGTGGGCTAGTCGACATCGATAGATTAATTTGATCAAATTGAAGGCATGGTGAGATTGACTTCTATCTGACCCAGCTTTTGAGCGAGCATCGGTGTTTTCAGTCTTACCTGCACAGGAGCACTTAGTCCTGGTCTCCTCGTGTTCCTCAGGAGAGGAAGAAGATGCCTATCACGCATTTTTCGCGTGCACAAAATCGAACAGGCTACGATGGGACCTCTGCAGGGTGACGGGAGAGCTCATCCCGAATAGTATATTCGCGGTGAATAGGTTGACAAATGGAAACAGCGGGTACATTATGTTTGAGCAGTCCTAAAAGATAAAAGGGACTCACAGCAATTGGGGATGGGGATTGATTGTCTAACAATTCCTTCCTTCTCCTCCCCGCTAGAAGATGATCCCCCAGCTTGAAGGGCCTCACTACGTAACGAAGCAAGACCTGGCCCGAAGTAATGTGTCAAAAGATTCTAGGCTGGTTTCTCGGCAGCAGCAGCCATTTCTAAAGTAAACGCGTCTGCTCACACAACAAAGCAAGGCCCGACGGCTTTTCAAGAAACAAGACAATTGCCGTGCGGATATAAAATAAACAAAATAATTGATTTTAATAAAATACATGTAGTCGGTTCTAAATTACAAATCAATCAATGCAAGTATCATCGGGATGGGTAGCAAGTTTGGGGAAATTACATTATTAGCTTAACTTGAAATCAGCTACAGTTTTCTTCATTTGTTCAAACCTTCAAAATAAACTTCGTCAATATTATTAGTCATACATTTTTCATTGCAATAAAATATAAGTGATCTTTCCATTTTAATTAGAGGAACTATGTTTAGTTTTAAGAAAAGGACTTATTCTGATAATTGTTTTCAGTAACTTTAGTTTACTCATATCTAAATGTTACTGACATTTTCCTTTGCATCAAAAAGGTTTCCCTCACTTCAAAGTATTTTTTCCTAACAGTCCAAAACACATATTCACACATATAAATCACTCAAAACATTTCAAAGTTACATTATAATCAATCCATACAATAGTATATTGTAGATTTCACGTAACCAAACAGAAATTTACTGCAGCGACACTAGCTAGCTCTTATGCTCTCCTCAATTATGAACTCACCCACCCAAAATCGTATTGCATACTTACAAACTAATCCCAATCGGCCACATATCAAAACTACTACAGAGATTGGAAAACGAAAGAGCTTGATGCAAAAGCCAATAACCCGATATTCAATAGCACATGCCATAGATTCAGTTCGCTTCGTGTGCACACGAGCGCCACGCAACTTGGAAGTATTGTCGCTGTTATGTACATAAACGGCAGGCATGCGCAAAGTATAATCAAACTCCGCCTCTATTCACTTTGTGGTGTGTGTTGGGTGTGGCTTAACTTGGGATACATTTCCAAAAGAAAACAAATAGAAACGTTGGAAAAAATGGCATCGTCATCCGTTTGGAGTCACAATTGGCTCGACTTGTGCTTAGATCTCTTCTCGGTTCTGAAATCTTTAGGTAATCTATTGAGTTAAAATTTTGCTAAGAACTGATAGAGGATGAATCTTTATCAATTATGAAGGGGAAGATTTAAACGATGTGAAATACGGGTCAACTTATATGTCATGTATTTTCCGTAATCAATAGAAAGTGAAATACAATATCTAGGTAGGTATGTACATTAGATAATTAAAAGATAAAAAAAAAGTTGAAAACGATTTTAATTACATTTCTAACATAAATGTTATATTGGGAAATAATTCCAAGAGCTGCTTGTTAAGCTTTTTATTTTAATATCATTAAACGACCGCTTTTTTTTTTTGTTAGTGTTTCGTTCTTTCATCATAATTCTGCCAAATAATCAAAATTTAATATGGCTGCAAAACTCATGCTTTGAACTCATAACTTGGAATAAGAAATACTTAGATAGTATTTCTTGCTCGAGAATAACGGCCATCATCAGTGAAGTACTTCTTCTCACGCGATATAATGAATGACGGGACGCTTGTTACCGTTTGAACTAATCAACCGATGAGAGTCGCTCGTTTCATATGTATATAATTTTTTTTTTGTTGCTCTTTTTTATGAATATTTGGCATAACTTCTGAACTGAGGTTGATAGAGGAGTTCTGTTTTCACCAAAATGTTGGCTTCCCTTCCACTAGGTGTAATTTGATGAGCAAATCAAACAACCGTCAAGGTCATTTACCGATAAGATAAAAAACAAATTTAACAATTTTGCGCGGGGTTTGTGACACACCGAGAGAAAACATGGGAGTGAAACCACCTAAATACTTATGGGTACTTTTTTAGTGTTTGTAATACGATAACTGCATGATCTTGGGAGGAGATCTACCATTCGGTCGCTAGCGTAACCTCACCTTAAGATGAACACACGCGGGCTGAATGGGTGATTACTTTAAGAAATTTTGACAGCTGACAGGCAGATATAGATAAGACGAAGATATCGCCAGTGTTTTGAGATTGTTGCAGAAAAACAAAATCCCGAGAATTGTCCAAATCAAAACGGGCAGGGGAAAAATTCGATCGCGTTGTGGAACCATGCAATGAACGGGATCGAGTTGGCCCCCAGAATAGGCCAAAAAATCGAATTCAAAGGCACCGCATGTGTCACGAACATTTCAGCACTTGTGGCGAATAGGCAGCAAGTGAGTAGCCCTGACACAAACATGTCGTGGTCGATCAAAATTGAAGATTTCGTTCAGCTTGAATGCGTAGAGTCGGCAGACGTTCAATAAATCATGATGCGAGATCTGCGATCTCAGTAGCGTAGCGTGGGGGGTGCATGGGTGGCATTGCCCCAGACGGCACATTAAAAGGGGCGGCACGCGTCATAAGTTTTTTTATAAAATAACAGCAATTCATTTTTCGAAATACACCCGAGCCTTCAACGAGCTCTTAGTGGAAATTTTTGCAATCTCTTTATTGCTCATACAAATTTTAGAACCAGAAATAACATTTTCTTCTCCTATCATTTAACCATCACTTCAGAATATTAGACATAGTGCCTCATCTACTGGAATGATGAAACAATTTTCTCAATTTTTTTCGCAAGAAAAAATGTCAACCGCTGCAGCGGCAACACTTTTACCCCATTTAATTCTTCCCGTAACGTTTTGAACCAACTGTTTTTGCAAAACTCTTCTGAAATCGCGTTTCGCTTGTTTGCTTGCCTGTCAGTCCATACATCAAAAAAAGTTTTAAACTTAACGTAACAAAATGGAAAAGCTAGGACGTAAGGAATAACATGCATTCCCTTAACACTGCAAAGTTGCCTTGCTAATTTTGAATGACAGGAAATGTTGATCTTTTTTTTTTTCAAGAAAAGCAGCCGATTGATAAGGCGACAAAACTTGCATTGCCCATATTTGCCACACATTTCTTAATTTTTTTGCAGTCGGACTGTTTTTTCGCGAAGGAGTTCTAGTCATGCCATATTTGCTGTTTGGCTGCCTACCTATTTTGCTAAAAACCGTTGACTTACGTAAATTTCACAAAAGCTCAAACTTAAAATTTATAGCCAGTTTTCTGATTATTTTTTCAAGTGCTTTTAAGAGTATGTAATGATTTGGAAGCGGATTCTACGTCTAGCACTCGTTGCGTGTAGAAGTGTTTTTAATCGCTCCTGACATTAATTTTAAAAATTAATTAAAATTTCACAAAAGTCAGTTTCAAATAATTGCAATATTTTTTTTCGAGCCAGTCAAAAGCAAATTTTGATTTGATTGGGAAAACCATCACCGTCGAATTATTCGAGCATTTATCGAATACCTGAAATTCATTTCCTGAAGAAATATCAAAAGTGGAAATACGTTCAAGGGAAGTCCCTGTCTGAGAACATTGCCTCTAGTCTCGCAGCAAAAGCAACGAGATGGAGGAGCCCGATGGCTTCAGCCATTACCCAGAAGGTTCGTGCCCATCACCAACGATGACGGGCGAAAAAACTAAAAAGAAGATACGACGATAAAGAAGAAAAACCGACAATCCTATCGGTAATCGGAATCGAGCAGCTGATCAAAGACAAAGAGAAAGCTGAAAAAATTGTAAAAGAAAATGAAGAGCTCAAGCTTCGAGTTAAATCGTTAGAAGCACTTGTTGGAACGTTAACGTTCAACAAAGATAAAGAAACCAAGAAGAAAGGCCGACAAGCAAATTCAAAAACCGAAGACAAGAAAACTAAAAAGCCACAGGAAGAAGCTAATCAAGAGGATGTCCTCAGCGCAGGAGGTGCAAACGACAGCAGAAATTACTATGCAGCGATAACTGGTCTTGAAGAAACGATGAACATTGAAGAGGATCCAGGTAAAACGTCTAAGTTAGACAATGAGTTCATTGAATACCTTAAAATGAAAAATCGGGAGTAAAAACCAAAAGGTTTGTCTGCTGGTCCGACCGTTAAGGTTAATGAAAAAAAAGAAAAGTCCCACCAATCAATGTATTTGGGCAAACGGGCAAATATATGGTTCGGCTTTTGGCAACCGAAAATAAAAGATTTTGAGATAAAAAGAGTCAATGCCGATAAATTGACAATAAGGACTAAGTCGTTGGTTGATTTCCAGGCAACAAAAAGTGCCTTAAATTCTGGAGATGTTCCGCATTTCACGTACACCCCGAAAAGCGAAAAGAACAAAACCTTTTTATTGAAGGGTCTGGACTGTGGTGAGGACACAGTCGATCTCCTTCAGGTGCTCCAAGAAGTTGCACCAGAAATACAATTTATTTCAGTTAAACACTTTGCAACGAGAAAATCGATTGTGGACCGCAAAAACTTGCCTCACTACTTAGTCCAGATTTCCAGCAAAAGTAGTTCGAGTGCCCTGCAGAAAATACGGTACTTGAACTTCTGCGTGGTGAGGTGGGAACGCCTCCAGAAAAGTGAGGTCAACCAGTGCTACAGGCGTCAAAGATTCGGGCATTCGGCTGCCAATTGCGCTATGAAATATAGGTGTGTCAAATGCAAAGACATTCATGCTCCCGGCGAGTGCAAATTGGCTCAGGCGGAGCCAAAAGAAAAACTATATTGTGTGAACTGCGGTGCTTTGGTCATCCAGCATCATATCGAGGATGTCCCCGGTATCAAGATGCAAAGGTTAAAGTCACTCCGAAACAAAGTCAAGCACACCGCAGTGTGATACCTACTAACTTCGTCAAGCCCGGGGTGTCATTTGCACTTGCTGCGAGAGGACCAGCAGACAATGTAAATAAAATACATAATGTAAGTGGCAATAATGAGCTGCTCCTTAAAATTTATCAGCAATTAAATTCCTTATCGGAGCGAATCGATAAACAAGATTCGAAAATTACCATTGTTTTCAGCGTTTAGGGCTTTCAAATGCCTCAAAATAAGTTGTCATCCAGCCACAATCCCACCGATAGGATTCGTCTCATCTCGATCAACGTCAACTCCATTGTTACTTTACATCGGCGTAATTATCTCCTTGAATTCATTGCCAGACAAAAGCCTGACATCGTGCTTCTCACCGAAACCCACCTCAGTTCATGGCACTCAATGAGATTCAAGGATTTTGAGTTCGTAAGAAACGATAGGGCAACAGGTGATTGGGGAGGTGGCACCGGGATATTGGCTCAAAGACCCTATCGTTTCCAAAATATTGAAAAAGTCGAATTCAAAAGCTTTGAATCTCTTGAAGTGTCCGTTATCAAAATCTCACTGCCAGGTGGGGATAACCTCTTCGTTATCTTTGCCTATGCAACTGGTGGAAATATCATCAAGCTCAGGGAGGAGCTCAATTCCTTGTTCGAAATACTCGAATTGAACAGGCTGCATAGCTATTATATTCTTGCTAGTGACCTGAATGCCAAGCAAACATCATGGCTGAACGCCACCAATAATCCAAGAGGTGTATTCCTGAAATCGTGGATAACAGAGAACCAAATTGAATACAGGTGCAATCTATATGGGTCGGAGTTCCCAACATACCCTAGGACAAATTCATATTTGGACCTTTGTATTGCTGACGCAAGACTTGAATTCAGCTTTAATAGTCCTCAACGGAAACTGCAGGTGCTTCCTTATGATAGCGACCATAACGCAATCACAGGGATGAATTCTTCCTCATTCCAGTTCAACACGAAAATCATCGGTTGAATTTCAAAAAAACAGACTGGGGGAAGTTTCAAAAGAAGTTTAATCGTGAGTACCAGAAGCAATGTCCCCCTTCTGATGGTGGCAATTCTTGCTCAATGGTTCCTAATGACAGCAATCTAACTAACGATGAAATAGATGTCTATTTGTCGAACTTAGAGAAGCTGACGTTGGAAACGATTTAGAAAGTAGTTCCCAAGATTAAACATCAAAACAATATGGAAGGATATGAAACACCAACCATCGCAAGGTTGAAAAGATTGAAAAGCCTTCTTCTCACACGCGTCAACAATATTTATCGACGATTTTTGGACTACAACCATCCCTCGTTGTCTTTGTTGAAATTACATCTGAAGAATGTCCGGAACTTAATCCGGTCATACTTCAGGAGTGAGGTCAGCAATCAATGGGCGGAAAAATTGAGGGGTATTAGCCCACAGGACCCAGACAGCGTGTTCGCGAAAGTAAATAGCATATTTCGCAAGAAGTCTCGAGTGAAGGTATCGAATCTTGAAGTCACTGGTGATGAGAAAAATCTTCTCGATAGGGCTGGTATCGAGATTGATAGTACGACTCCAGATAGAAATGGAAATAGGATCATTTGTGAAGGATTGGATAAACTTGCCGTGATTGGAACATATTTTGAATTGGTTCATCTGCCAAACCCTGAGAGAGGGAATGAAATAGTTTCAGAGATCGTTGAAGCAAAAGTTTCCGACTTCAAATCAAGCCTGAACGGCCAATCAATTCTTCATTTCAATGAAACATTAACATCTGACCTCATACCGAGCTTGAATATTATTGATTATTTTGTCAGCTATGAAGACTTGTGTTTCATATTTTGCAGGATAAACAACAAGAAATCATGTGGTACTGATGGTATTCCAAATGTAGTTCTTCGACATTTGCCGGAGGTTGCTATTAGGAATTATTGCATATTGTCCAATAAAATGTTGAGCAATTCATATTTCCCAAATGAGTGGAAAAGGGCTTAGGTATTTCCGATCTTGAAGAAAGGAAAAGAATCTTCATGCCCGAAAAGCTATCGCCCAATCAGCTTGCTGCCTAACATCAGCAAGGTGTTTGAAGTGATACTCAACAGAGCATTAAACGCCCACATTGAGGAAAATGAGTTGATCCCTAATTGCCAATTTGGTTTTCGTGCCAGGCATTCGACCATACATGCAATAACGAAAGTAACCTCAGACATCTGTTGGAATCTAAATGATAGACAATGTGTTGGAGCATGTCTCATTGATATGGAGAAAGCCTTCGATACGGTGTGGTTAGATGGACTAATTTTTAAACTCCTTCAGGACAACTTCCCCAGACACCTTGTCGCCATGATGTGCAATATGTTATACGGGAAATCGTTTGTTGTAACTGATGGAAAGCTGACAACAAGGCATGAGTTCAAGGTCTTGAATGGAAATCTGACAACAAGGCATGAGTTCAAGGTCTTGAATGGTCTACAGCAGGGAATAGTTACTGTGCCTCTACTCTTCTCAATCTTCATTCGCAAGCTATTGAACGCGATCAGTGGTAGCGTTTGCTGATGATCTGATCATCTATATGGCAGACCAAAAAGCTACAATACTTCGGAGCAATCTCCAAAAAATGTTCAATGATGTACAGCTGTACACTGACAATTGGCGAATGAAAATCAATGCGCAGAAGTGTGAAACAATCTTGTTTCGGACAACGCTGCAGGGAGTCAGTCAAGACCTGAAACGTAATTGGAAAGATTTCCACATCATGGCTGGTGAAGGTAGTCTAGAACGGGTTCCACATAAATCCTGTGTTCGATACCTCGGTGTTTATCTCGATCAGTGTCTGTACTATACTGAACATGTGAAAATCATGCTCAGTAAGGCACTAAAAGTAGTCATGGCCCTTCGAAAACTCTTTCATTGCAGATACATTGATCAAAAGGTCAAAATTATCTGTTACAAGACACTGGTTAGACCAGTTTTGACATATGGATGTCAGATCTGGTACAACCAGAGTGCTAGTACTATGGAAAAATTAAGAGTTTTCGAAAGGAAATGTCTTCGTGCATGTACTGGTTTGTACAGAAAGCCTGAGACGGATTGGAAACGTTATATATCGAATAGAAGAATTTATCAAACTGCTGAAGTGACTAGACTCGATATTTTCATATTGAAACTTCTTCGGAATCATATCGCAAGATCTGTGACTGTGAGTGAAAACCCTTGGATTTCACAGCCGTTCCACCCTACAGACGGGTATATAGCGACTTGCCTCGCTACTGGCTTCATTCCTCCAGAAGCATTCGTGTATTTGGACATGAATCGATATGTTTTTGATTCTGACGGCGTCCCAGTCATATATCACATATATCGACGGGCCACCGATAAGAAGATAAAATATCCTCTTAATTTGAGTCCACGAGACCAACGATTTCAATATAGATACTCATTTGCTAGATTCGTTGAAGCTGATCGAGTTGAGACAGCGCAATCCAGGTATTGGTGGCTGAATGCTAATGTCTAAATTACTCGTGTTTATTTTTCAGTTCTGGTGTTTTTCGTTATTTCGTTTTTTTGAGTTTCAGCTCATTATTGCGACATTTAGTGTTGTTGTTTATTTGTATTAAAAATTAGGTATAGGTTAGGTATATGGTATGTTTACTATATTCCGTTAGAGATAAGATTAAACGCTTAGGGTAGGAACATTGTTATAGAATTTTTTAGTATAAGATAAAGTTTTGATTGCATTTTATTAGATATAAGTTACAACATATTAGGTGTAGGATCAAAGTTTCACTGTTGTGTTTAAATTATAAATAATTTTAGGATAGTGTTGGTTGGTTTTTTCTCCTTTTTCTAATTGAATTCTAAAAATATGTAATAATCTTAATTAATTGAATTTGCTATAGTTTTTTTTTGATGAAATGTGTTAATGATAACGTATAAATCTAGAGAGCCATTTGGGCCATTAAGTTTTTTTATTGTTATTGTTTGGAATTTGCTTTATATTCTTTTAAAATTTGTAACGATTAGTATTAAATAAAGCGCTTTTGAATGATTTGGAAGCTTTCAAAAAGGATAATTCAAATTGCAGTAACTTTTCTAATTAAGAATAATCATACATACTACAATTGTTAAAACTTTTAAAGAAGCAGCACTCACTTTCAAACTGGTATCACAATTTTTTGTAGACAGTGGATATAGTGGAAATTGAAAATTGGCTCCAGATAACATAAACGAATGATGATGTTGGTTTGGTGTTCTGGATAACATAAACAAATGATGGTGCTGCTTTGTTGTTTTGATTGCTTTATCACGACACATTAATACTTGGTTCGATGAGCGAAGTTTCAAATCACTGATCAAGGAATTATTAATTTTGAAAATTAGCTCTAAGACACTAAAGTCGAAGTGAAGTGTAGTGAAATAGTGTATTGACAGGTTATTCATGACCTTGTTGTAGTTAAATAAATAGCAAGCTTGATTTTGTTTTAAATTTAATTTCTATAGAAAAATTCTCGGACAAAACCAAAGGAGTTAGGTTAAGTAAATATATTGTGATAGAAATTTGCTTTCTATCATAAATTTTTTTGCTTTCTATTATAGATATGATATATCTTTGTCTCTGCTTCGGTATTTTTTTCTTTTCATTTATAGCTTACCTAGCTGAAGATGAAAAGAACAAAAGAAGGCGGAGCGTTTTATCGCAATATAAAAAATGCCAAGGAAGAGGCTGGAAGGAAAAATAAAGGTGCCATATTAAAGTTTGTGAAAGTTTCTGATGCACCGTAGCACACCTGAGCCTTCCAACGTTATTTATTTAGGTGCTCACATTTTGCCAAAATTCACGAACTATGAGTTACTTCAACCGAGTGCAAGTACTTCTATTGAGCTTTCTGGTATTCTGGTACCAGAACAAAGTCACACACTCACTGATTTAGATTTTAATAGTAACGACATTGAAAAATGGCCTGCAAAAGTTGATTCAAATTAAAAGCTACTTTTGATTCAAAGAAGTCCTGAAGTTGTTCATTACTTGAATGTCGACTTTTTTGAAGAACCAGCAGTACCACGCATTGTTCAGTCAAACGAGAACTATGTTAGAGCAACAGTATTGTAAACGAGACCCCTAACACGAGATTAATTCTACCGTACATTGCCAAACGGCGAAAAAGTTTTACGTTCTTGGATGGCATTTTCACCTTCGAAAGCCTTATTTTTTTTTGCTTCTGTTGTCGTATATTTGAGGATGCAAATTCATTTTATACTTGGTGGTAATTGAATCCAAAAGCCGGCAATCATGAATCAAGTGTTCATCATAATAAACAGTTTTGCAAATGGAAGGAACTAGAAACAAGACTTCTAATTGGGCAGACAATTGATAAGAAAGAAAAAGAAGCGATCACAAGAGAAACTAAAAAATGGCATGAAAGTTTGAGCAGAATGTTTGATATTATACAATTTCTTGCAAAACAAGATTTGGCGTAAGCAGCTACACAATGAGGCCAGTGCTAACAGAGGAATTTTTTTGTAATTAGTGGATTTGCTGGCTAAGTTTGATCCTGTTCTCCGAGAGCATTTGGTTAGAATCAAAATGGGCCAAAAATTTTCGCTAACTTACATGTCACCAGAAATTCAAAACGAGTTCATTGAAATTCTAGGAAGTAAAGTTCGTCAAGAGATTACACTGCAAACCCAAACGTTTTAAATTAAAACGCCTAAGCGTTTTAATTAAAACACTTCTAGTGTTTTAATTCAATTAAACGCTTCAGGCGTTTTATTTTAAAACACTTTCCGTTTTATTTAAAACACTAAGCGTGTTAATTTAAAACGCCTCAAACGTTTTATTGAAAAAAACACCCAAGTGTTTTAATTAAAACGCTTTTGGTGTTTTTTTTTTTTTTCAATAAAACGTTTGAGGTGTTTAAATTAAATCACTTTGTGTTTTAAATAAAACGGTAAGTATTTTAAATTAAAACGCCTCAACGTTTTTTCGAGAAAAAAATACTTCGTGTTTCAATTGACATAACATCAAGGAAAACGTTTTAATTAAAACGCCAAGCATTTTAATTAAAACACCAGGCGGTTTAATTAAAACACCAGGTGCTTTAATTAAAACGCCCAGGCATTTTATTGAACATGCCTTCAAGCTCACGTCAAAACACGTCTGTCAATTGACAGACACATATTAACATGTGTTCTTTATTAGTTTTTTGACAAAATTGTGCAAAAAATAATGAAGTTTCGTTTAAAGTATAAGAAGTGGTAGTTAAGCTTCAACACTGCTTGTTTATAGCAGTGAAGTGGGAGAAAAGGTATTGTGAGTATACAAGAGTGATAGAAACTTTGTTTTCGAGTTCTCATCCACATACTTACTTCAGTCTGTCATCCACAGTAATTCTTTGTGCAAGTAGTGCAACAAATAATGAAGTTCTATTTAAAGTAGATGTGGTATTTAAATCTCGACACTTTCTGTTCAAAGTCAAAGTCAAAAGCGCTTTATTTAATACTAATCGTTATAAATTTTAAAAGAATATAAAGCAAATTCCAAACAATAACAATCAAAAAAAAACTTAATGGCCCAAATGGCTCTCTAAATTTGTACGTTATCATTAACTCATTTCATCAAATAAACTATAGCAAATTCAATTAATTACGATTATTACATATTTTGAAAAATTAATTGGAAAAAGGAGAAAAAACCAACCAACACTATCCTAAAATTATTTATAATTAAAACACAACAGTGAAACTTTGATCCTACACCTAATATGTTGTAACTTATTTCTAATAAAATACAATCAAAAAACTTTATCTTATACTAAAAAATTCTGTAACAATGTTCCTAACCTAAGTGTTTAATCTTATCTCTAACGGAATATAGTAAACATTACATATACCTAACCTATACCTAATTTTTAAACAAAAAAAAAATAACAACACTAAACGTAGCAATAATGAGCTGAAACTCAAAAACTAAATAACGAAAAAACACCAAAACTAGAAATAAACACGAATAATTTAGACATTGTCATTCAGCCACCAATACCTGGATTGCGCCGTCTCAACTCGATCAGCTTCAACGAATCTAGCAAATGAGTACCTCCATTGAAATTGTTGGTCTCGTGAACTCAAATTCAGAGGATATTTTATCTTCTTATCGGTGGCCCGTTGATATATGTGATATATGACTGGGACGCCGTCAGAATCAAAAACATATCGATTCATGTCTAAATACACGAATGCTTCTGGAGGAATGAAGCCAGTAGCGAGGCAAGTCACTATATACCCGTCCGTAGGGTGGAACGGCTGTGAAATCCAAGGGTTTTCACTCACAGTCACAGATCTTGTGATATGATTCCGAAGAAGCTTCAATATGAAGATATCGACTCTAGTCACTTCAGCAGTTTGATAAATTCTGTTTCCAATCCGTCTCAGGCTTTCTGTACAAACCAGTACATGCACGAAGACATTTCCTTTCGAAAACTCTTAATTTTTCCATAGTACTAGCACTCTGGTTGTACCAGATCTGACATCCATATGTCAAAACTGGTCTAACCAGTGTCTTGTAACAGATAATTTTGACCTTTTGGTCAATGTATCTGGAATGAAAGAGCCTTCGAAGGGCCATGACTACTTTGAGTGCCTTACTGAGCATGATTTTCACATGTTCAGTATAGTACAGATACTGATCGAGATAAACACCGAGGTATCGAACACAGGATTTATGTGGAATCCGTTCAAGACTACCCTCACCAGCCATGATGTGGAAATCTTTCCAATTACGTTTCAGGTCTTGACTGACCCCCTGCAGCGTTGTCCGAAATATTTCACACTTCTGCACATTGATTTTCATTCGCCAATTGTCAGTATACAGCTGTACATCATTGAACATTTTTTGGAGATTGCTCTGAACTATTGTAGCTTTTCGGTCAGCCGTATAGATGATCAGATCATCAGCAAACGCTACCAATGATCGCGTTGGCGAGACGTTAAAATCAAAGCCGTTCAATAGCTTGCGAATAAAGATTGAAAAGAGCAGAGGCGCAGTAACTGTTCCCTGCTGTAGACCATTCAAGACCTTGAACTCGCGCATTGTTGTCAGATTTCCATCGGTTACAACAAACGATTTCCCGTATAACATATTACACATCATGGCGACAAGGTGTCTGGGGAACTTGTCCTGAAGGAGTTTAAAAACTAGTCCATCTAACCACACCATATCGAAGGCTTTCTCCATATCAATGAGACATGCTCCAACACATTGTCTATCATTTAATTTCCAACAGATGTCTGAGGTTACTTTCGTTATTGCATGTGTGGTCGAATGCCTGGCACGAAAACCAAATTGGCAATTCGGCATCAACTCATTTTCCTCAATGTGGGCGTTTAATGCTCTGTTGAGTATCACTTCAATCACCTTGCTGATGTTAGGCAGCAAGCTGATTGGGCGATAGCTTTTGGGGCAAGAAGATTCTTTTCCTTTCTTCAAGATCGGAAATACCTTAGCCTTTTTCCACTCATTTGGGAAATATGAATTGCTCAACATGTTGTTGAACAATATGCAATAGTTTCTAATAGCAACCTGAGGCAAATGTCGGAGAACTACATTTGGAATACCATCAGTACCACATGATTTCTTGTTGTTTATCTTGCGAAATATGAAACACAAGTCTTCATAGCTGACAAAATAATCAATAAGATTCAAGCTCGGTATGAGGTCAGATGTTAATGTTTCATTGAAATGAAGAATTGATTGGCCGTTCAGGCTTGATTTGAAGTCGGAAACTTTTGCTTCAACGACCTCTGAAAAAATTTCGTTCCCTCTCTCAGGGTTTGGTAGATGAACCAATTCGAAATGAGTTCCAATCAGGGCAAGTTTATTCAATCCTTCACAAATAATCCTGTTTCCATTTCTATCCGGAGTCGTACTATCAATTTCGATACCAGCCCTATCGAGAAGATTTATCTCATCACTAGTGACTTCAAGATTCGATACCTTCACTCGAGACTTCTTGCGGAATATACTATTCACTTTCGCAAACACGCCATCTGGGTCCTGTGGGCTAATACCCCTCAATTTTTCCGCCCATTGATTGCTGACCTCACTCCTGAAGTATGACCGGATTAAGTTCCGGACATTCTTCAGATGTAATTTCAACAAAGACAACGAGGGATGGTTGTAGTCCAAAAATCGTCGATAAATATTGTTGACGCGTGTCAGAAAGAGGCTTTTCAATCTTTTCAACCTTGCGATGGTTGGTGTTTCATATCCTTCCATATTGTTTCGATGTTTAATCTTGGGAACTACTTTCTCAATCGTTTCCAACGTCAGCTTCTCTAGCTTCGACAAATAGACATCTATTTCATCGTTAGTTAGATTTCTGTCATTAGGAACCATTGAGCAAGAGTTGCCACCATCAGAAGGGGGACATTGCTTCTGATACTCTCGATTAAACTTCTTTTGAAACTTTCCCCAGTCTGTTTTTTTGAAATTCAACCGATGATTTTCGTGTTGAACTGGAATGAAGAAGAAATCATCCCTGTGATGATTGATTTCCATTACGATTGCGTTATGGTCGCTATCATAAGGAAGTACCTGCAGTTTCCGTTGAGGACTATTAAAGCTGAATTCAAGTCTTGCGTCAGCAATGCAGAGGCCCAAATATGAATTTGTCCTAGGGTATGTTGGGAACTCCGACCCATATAGATTGCACCTGTATTCAATTTGGTTCTCTGTTATCCATGATTTCAGGAATACACCTCTTGGATTATTGGTGGCGTTCAGCCATGATGTATGCTTGGCGTTCAGGTCACCAGCAAGAATATAATAGTTATGCAGCCTGTTCAATTCGAGTATTTCGAACAAGGAATTGAGTTCCTCCTTGAGCTTGAGAACAGTTCCACCAGTTGCATAGGCAGAGATAACGAAGAGGTTATCCCCACCTGGCAGTGAGATTTTGATAACGGACACTTCAAGAGATTCAAAGCTTTTGAATTCGACTTTTTCAATATTTTGGAAGCGATAGGGTCTTCGAACCAATATCCCGGTGCCACCTCCCCCATCACCTGTTACCCTATCGTTTCTTACGAACTCAAAATCCTTGAATCCCATGGAGTGCCATGAACTGAGGTGGGTTTCGGTGAGAAGCAGGATGTCAGGCTTTTGTCTGGCAATGAATTCAAGGAGATAATCACGCCGATGTAAAGTAACAATGGAGTTGACGTTGATCGAGATGAGACGAATCCTATCCATGGGAATGTGGCTGGATGGCAACTTATTTGGAGGCATTTGAAAGCCCTAAACGCTGAAAAACAATGTTAATTATCGAATCTTGTTTATCGATTCGCTCCGATAAGGAATTTAGTTGCTGATAAATTTTAAGGAGCAGCTCATTATTGCTACTTACATTATGTATTTTATTTACATTGTCTGCTGGTCCTCTCGCAGCAAGTGCAAATGACACCCCGGGCTTGACGAAGTTGGTAGGTATCGAACTGCGGTGTGCTTGAATTTGTTTTGATGTGACTTTAACCTTTGCATCTTGATACCGGGGGCATCCTCGATATGATGCTGGATGACCAAAGGCACCGCAGTTCATACAATATAGTTTTTCTTTTGGCTCCGCCTGAGCCAATTTGCACTCGCCGGGAGCATGGATGTCTTTGCATTTCACACACCTATATTGCATGGCGCAATTGGCAGCCGAATGCCCGAATCTTTGACACCTGTAGCACTGGTTGACCTCACTTTTCTGGAGGCGTTCCCACCTCACCACGCGGAAGTTCAAGTACCGTATTTTCTGCAGCGCACTCGAACTACTTTTGCTGGAAATTTGGACTAAGTAGTGAGGCAAGTTTTTGCGCTCCACAATCGATCTTCTCGTTGCAAAGTTTTTAACTGAAATAAACTGTATTTCTGGTGCAGCTTCTTGCAGCACCTGAAGGAGATCGATTGTGTCCTCACCACAGTCCAGACCCTTCAATAAAAAGGTTTGGTTCTTCTCGCTTTTCGGGGTGTACGTGAAATGCGGAACATCTCCAGAATTTAAGGCACTTTTTGTTGCCTCGAAATCAACCAGCGACTTAGTCCTTATTGTCAACTTATCGGCATTGACTCTTTTTATCTGAAAATCTTTTAGTTTATTTTCGGCTGCCAGAAGCCGAACCATATCTTTTCCCGTTTGCCCAAACACATTGATTGATGGGACTTTTTCTTTTTTTCATGAATGTTAACGGACGGACCAGCAGACAAACCTTTTGGTTTTTTCTCCCGGTTTTTAACTCTAATATATTCAATGAAATCATTATCTAATTTTGACGTTTTACCTGTATCCTCTTCAACGTCCATTGTTTCTTCCGGACCAGCTAGCGCTGCATAATAATTCCTGCTTTCGTTTGCGCCTCCTGCGCTGAGGACATCCTCTTGATGAGCTTCTTCCTGTGGCTTTTTAATTTTCTTTTCTTCGGTTTTTGGGTTTGTTTGTCGGCCTTTCTTGCTTTCGTTATCCTTGTTGAACGATAACGTTCCAACAAGTGCTTCCAAAGATTTAACTCGCAGCTTGAGTTCTTCATTTTCTTTTTCGATTTTTTCAGCTTTCTCTTTTTCGTGGATAAGCCGTTCGATTTCCGTAACCGATAGGATTGTCGGTTTTTCTGCTTTATTCTCGTGACTTCTTTTTAGTTTTTTTTCGCCCGTCATCATTGGCGATGGGCATGATCCTGATTGATGGCTGAAGCCATCGGGCTCCTCCATCTCGTTGCTTTCGCAGCGAGACTAGAGAGAATGTTCTCAGACTGGGACTTCCCTTGAACGTATTTCCACTTTTGATATTTCTTCAGGAAATGAATTTCAGGTATTCGATAAATGCTCGAATAATTCGACGGTGATGGTTTTCCCAATAAAATCAAAATTTGCTTTTGACTGGCTCGTAAAAAAATATTGCAATTGTTTGAAACAGACTTTTGCGAAAAATTAATTAATTAATTTCTGTTTAAACCAGTGAAGTACGAGCAAAGGTGTTATGAGTATATAAAAGTGATAAATTTCGTAGGTTTTTCATGAAAGGCACAATGTAAGCACAATGACTTCTCGACAACTTGATCGAATACCGCATTTGCCTTTTTTCCTCGTCCACTCCATTGTTGAGTAAGGTAAAGCCTGTTGCAGTATGATCAAATACATATTATCAACAACACTTTTGGTGTTTTGATTCTCCTCCCAATTTTAAACCACTTTTAATGCGCATTAATAATAAAACCCCTAAAACGTTTCATATTAAAATGCCTAGACGTTTTAATTTAAAACACTAGGCGTTTTAATCAAAACGGCTGGTGTTTTAATTAAAACATAAGGCGTTTTAATTAAAACGCCTAGTGTTTTAATTAAAACAGTAGGCGTTTTAATTAAAACATTAGGCGTTTTAATCAAAAAACACCCCATTAGGCCGTAATGGGGTTTGACACGTCACTTTGTGAATGTGTGCGTGTATGTAAGCACTTCGTTTCAGCGGACGTGCCGGAACCATTTTTCGAGACGACGAACTTTTTTGACTTGGACGCGACGGACATATTGGAATTGGACGCGACAAACATTTTGCCTTTAGACGTGACATATATTTTGCTTTTCAATTATTACGTGAGAACAGACGTTATGGATATATTTTCCACGTGCTGACGCGATCCGGCTAGACGGACCATGTTCTTTCCAAACTAAATAGAATATGATTTTAAATAAAATACCGAATCGCGTTTTATGCTTTTATTCTCGTGTATAGTAGACAACAGACTGCCTTGTCAATGGTATCAATAAGTAAAAAAAAAAACATTGATGAAGATAATAATGAGAAGCCCAGTGGGCGCGAGCACGGGAGCAGGATGACATCAGGCTTGCAGCATACAGGTCGTTTAAGAATTGCCTTCGTAAGCGTATCAATGGGAGTAAAGTCTGATGCTGATAAGATCTCATAGATGACGTAAACAGAAACCTGTGTCGCTTGGGATATAAACTAGTAACGCGGAAGTTCGATCTCTTACGGACGCCCTGCTCACTTGAAGCGGAAAAGAAGAATGAAATTGTGTAGGCTCTTTCCCCTGTAAATCCCATCGTTTTTATGCTATTCACGATAAAACCCTACCCACTTTTTACGATGATGGAACTAGAAGAGGCTGGATGATGGAACTTAAGGCCAGGAGGGCACTAGAATCAGATGGACTTCCAGCTTAGGAATTGCAGCTGTTCTACCAACTTTGCCCTGATTTACTGTTCAGTGCGTTCAACGCTTGCCTGCAAGAAAGGAAACTTTACGAGGGTCATATGATCAGCAAAAAGATGGGAAACTGCTAGACAAGACCGGAAAAACGTTCGAGAAACTGGAGAGACTCCCTGATGCGATCCGTTGTGCTTGGGATATATTTCCATGGCAGTACGGTTTCGGAGTAAGGGGCTCAAGCCTAGGTGCTATTTTTGAAGAGGTGAGTATGATCCAAGAAGCGAAGGTTTACGGCTGGCCTAACAGACGGGTTATGCTACTAGTGACGCTTGATATCAGAAACGTCTTCCATTCCACTAGATTTTTGGATATTCTGGAAGCACCGAAAATCTCTTTCCAAGTTCTGGAATATTTGACGCGATCCTGAAGGACTCCCTGAAAGACCGGAGCCGGCTCTATGATACAAAGGAAGGCCGGCGAAGGATAGAAGTCACATTGGGTTCCGCTTAGGGCTTCATCCACGACCCTGATTTGAGGAACATATCATATGACAGGCTACTAAGTCTGGAGCTGCCAGATGAGTTACGCTCGATTCGTTATGCGGATGATGTTGCGTTATGAGTCGCTGAACTAGACTAGGCTTAGACTCGATGTTAATGCACTGAGTGAGAAGCTAGATGACTGCTTATCCTTTCAGCCTTGCACCTTACACTGGAGAAACCTGAAGTGGTAGTTCTGTATAACAAAAGAATTCCAAAAGTAAGGACGATCTACATTGGGGGAGTGTAAGTTGAGTCGAAGCTAACTACCAACTACCTGGACATTCTGACCAACTCCTCAAAGAAGAGTTTTTTTTGAGCAAATCAGGGCAGTGGGTGTGATTGCACTTAGTCGACTGATTGCCAACATAGGGAGACCTACATAATCCAGAAGCTATCTTCTGATAAGAGCCTATAGTTTCTACTATTGTACGGATCAGAAATGTGGAGCAACACTCTCAGCAAGGAGCGGTACTGAAAACGCCTAGTACTAGTGCAGTGACGAGGAGCACTAAAGGTATCACACAGTCTCTGCAAGCATTACAACCATCGCTCTCCTTGCGAGGGAGTGCCGTAAAACTTACTTGCATAGACATCAAAATGATAGGCTAACAGCTACGCTCGAAGAGAGACAATGCTCGCTCAGTGATTGGCAACAATCCTGGCTGAATAAAATGAAGGGGAAAAAGCCTGCGCGCCTCATTTTTGGTCTGAGGTAGTGGATAAATATTATGGTCACGACAAGACTGACTTCTACCTTGAGTGGGCATGGATGTTTTCAGTCTTACCTATACAAAATTGATAAGTTATGGTCTCCCGATTGTATGTTCTACGCAAGAGGCATCGATGACACCTACTATACATTTTTTTTCATGTGAAGCATGGGACCGGTTGTCCAGCTACCTCGTTAAGGAATCAGGAGAACTTTCCTCAGATAATCTGATCGGAGGTATGCTCACATCAGTTGATAAATTGAACAAGGTGGCATTTTACGTTCAGGCTTTCCTGATTGCTAAAAAGTAGCAACTGGAGGCGTTGGGGGCTATGAAGTCTCTTTTCTAGCATTCTCTCTCCTTTTTCCTCACCCGCAAAGAGAACCATTCCTTCAATCCAATGGCGCCTTAAGGCATGAAATAATCAGTACTAGCCCAAATTAATGTGTCAAAGAAATTAATGAGCAATTAAGTATATATTCAAACTCATATACACAATGATGGAATCTAAAATCTATAGGTATTCATCTCTTCACTCGTTTCTCTTCCAACTTAGTTTTTCTTCTTAGTTATTTGCTAGATGATTTTATTGTACTATATGTTTCTAAGCATTATTTGAAGCAAGTTGTCAAAACCAAATGGATGCAAAGAGGCATAACTCAAACATATACAATGACTACATTTGAATAAAGTAATAAAATAAAACAGAACAGAGAGCTCTCAGTTAGCACTTGAACTTTAGTTTTTGATTAGCTTTAGTCTCGTGAAGGAATTGAGTACACACACAGTTCTTGTACGGTTGAATAAAAGTCAAAAATAAGAATTTAATACACTGCACTTACAATTACTTGTGTACTTCTTTTGCTGCGTAAGAATACATAATACAGAGCATTCTACGTCTAGCATTCGTTGCTTATATAAGTAGACGTGTTTTAAATCGCTCCTGTCAAAAGTTATCAAAAATAAAATTAATTTTTTAACACATTAGTCCGAAGTTAATTTTTACTGGAAAAGCTTATATTGTCGAAGCAATTGGCTCAGAAAATTTCTATCGAATATTATTTTACTTCGATTAGTAAAGAAAAGCGAAGATTCTAAGAAAACTTCAGGACCACTAGTATAGAGGAGCCTGACGGCTTCCCACCGTTGGGGCAACGTGGGGAAATGACGAATGTGAAACTGACGATAATGAATAGAAGATAACATAATGAAGAAAGCTCCGCAGATGGCGGCTGCAAGCCACAAATAATAGCGGACAATGAACAAATAATCAAACTGCAAAAAAAACACGAACTAAGGCTAGACAAAGAGTCTGTCAAATATCTATTCAAGAAAGGGATGAAGCCTCAAAAGTCGCTATCGCAAAATTAAGTGCAACATGAATCAAAGGCAAACAAAAGTATAGAGGAAGTTGTCCTGGCAGAAATCCTAAGTGGCAATGCACGACTTCAAGATCTTGAATGGTCTACTGTAGGGAACAGTTCACTGCGCCTCTGCTCTTCTCAATATTCATTGGCAGGCTATTGAACCGCTTTGATTTTAACGTCTCAACAACGCGATTATGGTAGCATTTGCTGATGATCCGATCTTCTACTGCAGACCAAAAAGCTACAATAGTTCAGAGCAATCTTCAAAAAAAGTTTTATGATGTGAGCTCTACACCAACAATTGGCGAATGACAATCAATACGCAGAAGCGCGAAACAATTTTGTTACGGCCAACGCTGCAGGGGGTCAGTCAAGACCTGAAACGTAATTGGAAGGACTTCCACATCATGGCTGGTGAGGGTAGTTCAGACTGGGGTCCACATAAATAATATTTTCGATCCTGTACTATATATATTGAACATGTGAAAAGCATGCTCAGTAAAACACAAAAAATAGTCATGGCCCTTTGACGACTCTTTCATTCCAGACACATTGATCAAAACGTCTAAGTTATCTGTTACAAGACCCAGGTTAGACCAGTTTTGATGTATGTCAAATTAAGAGTTTTCATAACGACACGTCTTCGTGCATGTACTGATTTGTACAGAAAGACTGAGACGGATTGGAAACTCTTTATATCGAGTATAAAAAAATATCAAACTGCTAAAGTGACGAAAGTCGACATCTTAATATTGAAACTTTTTCGGAATCATATCGCAAGACCTGTAACTGTGAGCGAAACTCCCTAGGTTTCACAGACGTTCCACACTACCGCCGGGTATGTTGCGACTTGTCTTGCTACTGGCTTCGTTCCTCCAGAAGCATTCGTGTATATGAACATGAATCGAATGTTTTTTCCCAATCATATATCACATATATAGATGGGTCACCAAGAAGCAGATAAAATATCCTCCAAATTTGAGTTCAAGAGACCACAAATTGATGGAGATATTCATTTGCTCGATTCGTTGATGCTACTGGAGCTGAGACGGAACAATCTTGATATCGGCGGCTGAATGACAATGTCTAAATTATTTGTGTTTGTGTTTTGTTTTTGAGTTAGTTTTTGAGTTTCAGCTCATTATTGCCACATTTAGTTCTGTTGGTAGTAAATTGAGTGGATATAAATGTCCGTAAAGGACTACAGCGATGGGCTGCTGCCTCGGCGAGCAAAGATGTTGGTGCTCGCCAGAGGTGGCCTTGTCTGAGGACGCGTGCATTGTGGTGTCATGGGGCGGGTTTTTCCCCCACCAAAAGGGCCCACTATGAATTCACGAATTAAGGGATTGTAGGACTCGGTTCGATGGTGTCGAAGCTGAGGTAACCTACTGAAGGGATGTATTGCCAAAGAAAACAATAGACCAGGCCTGGTGAACGCAGGCGAGACTTGAGATGACTTCATCTTCACCATGTATACCTACGGCCCCCAAATAAGAGTGGGGTATCCAGGTGGAAGCGGTGCCCCTTCTCCGAACTAAGACCCATTGTAGGCGTGGCCATATATTTTCTATTTAAATGAAAAACTGATACAATCATAATCATAGCCATGAATTTTTCCTTTAAATGAAAATTATTAACGTTTCAAATTTATGTTAAAGTCTTATATACTGGAATCACATAACACTTTAGCATAAATTGGAAGCTCAAGCGGAAGGCCACTCTACCCTGCAAGAGCAGCTGCAATGCAAAGAGAAGGAATGAGCTCACCCGATGGCTAGCTCATGAGTGGTGGGGCCAGCCAACGTGGCGGGTCCCGTACCTGGTCAAAGCTCCAGCGAAATAGAAATACCGAGTTTTTCTTTTCTTTATCTGTTCACTTTGCTTTCGGAAATATTATAATTAAACTGCACAATATTGTTTCTTTCATCTGCATATAATACAAATCGAAAACAGAAATCAGTTTAAATAAATATAATCTAAGATTCTTCTTCTTCTTTGTAGCACTACAGCCCCTCTAGGGCCTTCGCTTAGAGATAGTTAGAGTATCTCATTTTCATGACCGTATTGATTTTTTCGGAAGTTGGTTTGGTCAGTAGGGGAAAGTTAGACAAAACGGGATACCATTCTTGTTTTTTCGGTTTATTCCGTGTTAAAATATGATATAGTTAAATTAACTTTTTTCTTAAGTAAATTCTTATGTAAACTTTACAAAAATAATATTTTTAACCAGATGAAGCCTTTTTAACATAGTTAAAAACAAAAATTTCCAAGGGTCAACAGTTCCCGTTTTATCCGACCTAGGTTGGACAGAACGGGATTGGGATTTTGTAGCTTCAAAATAATTCAAAACGGTATTTTGTTGGACAAAATTTTATTTCAACACACTTCATACATAGGTAACACACTCCAAACATAAGCAAATATTCATTTAAATGGTAAAAAACAATTTTTATCATTTTTTTTAATACAAAAATCTGTTTTTGGATTGGACCTTTCATTTCACAGAACAAAAGTCACACAAAAAGGTTTCGTCGTCTTCTTCCGCCATAGAACATGCTTCGTGGGCCCATCCTTTGCATCCTAAACATTGAATCCAACCTTCACCGGCCCTCGACTCAATGTAGAGAGCGTTGCAAAAATACAGGTTTCTTCATTGGCATCTTCATCTTCAGACGAGGACACCTGACATTCCCGGTTAGCAGGTAAAAGCTTTTTAGGAACTGACATATTTTGGCCTTGGGACTTACTATTTTTCTTATTTGGAGCTTTGAATAAGGATTTCCTTTCCTTCGGTCTGATGCTACTGATTCTTCTGTTTTCCTTATCCTCTCGATCCTT
This sequence comes from Odontomyia ornata, assembly GCA_963969285.1. Classification (NCBI taxonomy): domain Eukaryota; kingdom Metazoa; phylum Arthropoda; class Insecta; order Diptera; family Stratiomyidae; genus Odontomyia; species Odontomyia ornata. Next base: position 46,438,464 of record OZ017742.1, read on the forward strand.
TTCTTCTTTTTGTAGCTCATTCTTATACGGAGATGATGTTATCACAACAGTTTTCCCCGTCCTCTTATCAACTTTTTTTTCAGGTCGAGGCCCTTGAACTTGCGGAACAGGGAGAACAAACATCGGAGAGATCGAAAATGGCAGCTTAGGCTGACTTTGAGTGAATTCTAAGCCTGTGTAGGTAGTAGGTTGGTCTAGCTTGAATGTTGTGGCATTGTTGTTCCGGAGCTCAGTGTGAAACGGTTCTTGGAGCAAGCCTGGTGTTTCTTTTGATGGATGCTGTGATATTTCTGTTTCAGTCAATGTAGAACTTTCTGAAGTGGCTTGATTTTGTTGGATAGTGCTAGTACTCGGAACTTCCGGCATTGGGTGATCTGTTGTTAGAGAGGGTGCATACAAGTGGTTTGGAAAAATATCAGGATTAAAAGGACTTATACCAGTTTTACGGAACCCTTTTACAGCAGTTTCTGCAAGAGCTGCACGCGGAAAGGCTGCGTTAAATAGCTTTCCAGCCATTTCCTGACTTCCTGCTCATAATATGAACTAAGTGGAGCCATGAAAGCGACATCGAGAGGCTGAAGGCGATGGGTGGTATGTGGATGAAAGGTAAGAATGCTGACATTCTTTTCTCTTGCCAAGTTAACAAGTTCCAAACTTTATGTGTGACTGCAGTGTCCATCGAGTAGTAACAATACAGGCTTCTCTGTGGTAGGATTTGAAAATTCGACAAATTTCTTAAACCATACTATAAAGGTGTCCTTGTTGATCCAGCCAGACTTGTGGTATACTACAAATGACCCTGGGAAAGCATCATCCATAAGCCTTGGGTTTTCTTTTACTCTAGGAAATACAAACATCAGAGGAATAAAAATCCCAGCTGCACTCATGCATGTTTCAACAGTAATCAAGACTCCGCGTTCTGCAGAAGATAGACTGCCGACTTGTTTTTTGCCTCGCAGTGGTAGCACCTTAGAAGGCTTGTTGGGTACTGTGAGTATCCCTGTCTCATCTACGTTATAGATATCGTTTGGAGCAAATCCATGCTTTTCAATAAGGGAATGTAAGAGCTCATAAAATTTTTGAACCGAAGTTCGGTTGAAACTCTTTGCTCGAACCATACTTGTATGTTCGGGATTTCTGAGGCTAAGAATCTTATTTGTGGCAAGGAACGAATAGAGCCAACACTTCCCAGCCATCCTTTTCTCTTTGTTGAAACTGTGGGGAATATTGTTCCTCTCAGCTAACTCAAATGCTAGCATGCGCAGATCTGTTAAGGTTATACCAAATAACCTCGCTTCCAAAGCCAAAGCATGACCAACAAGCTGTTTTTCTTGTTCTGCACTAAAAACTGTTTCATACCTGCCCAATTTTTTTACTGCTGCAGCTTCTGGTGTTAAGCTATTGGTACGAGCTTTTTTCTTCTTCCTCTCAAGGGTACTTCTCGGAACTCCATGTGACATAGCTGCTTTTTTAAAGCCCATAGTTCCGTCTAAAACTGCTCGAACAGCCTGAGCCATATTTGTCTCACTCCAACTGTTTCTTGTAGATTTTCTTTGATATTTTTGAGACATTATGTTATCTGTAACGAACAATCAGGAAATCAATATTATCATAATTAATTTGTAGGCTAGGCGAGAAAAAATTGAAAGGCTTAGACCTGTATCAAAACTATATGGTACACAAAAAAAAGCTTGAACGATTGAAAAGAGTACCTGAGAAAGATATTTCCCATGCATGTCTTGCCTTATTAAAAGTTGAATTCATCAATGTGATCAAATTTTTATTAGTACCATGGGCAGCTCTAGATTCAAGAATGGAATAGTTATACAATGTATTGTTTTATAGACGGGCTATAGGTCTAACGATATTATGCTCAAAATGCAGGACAGGTTAAGTATTTCAAGTAAAATGAGAGTAAAGTTTAGTTTAAGGAAAACAGCCGATTAAAAATCAATATTACAGTAGGGCTTTTATTCAAAATGGGCTAAGAAGGGAATGCACAAAATAGTTGGATAAAACGGGATACAAAAAAATTCGTATCCCGTCCATCTGCAAAGGGTCCAGTTTTTCCAACTATAACAATGATTCAAATAAACATGGCTACTGCCCGAACAGTAAAGCAAAAGTAGATCTGACTCAGTGAAAATATTCGCAAAGAATCTCCAAAGAAATTATAGTACTTACCAGAAAAATATTAGCATAAATAAATGCAGTAGCACAGGAGAACAGCACCACAAAAATAAAGAAAAACACACGAAAATTCTTCGAAACACTTCCTCGCAACACAACTTCACATAAACAAGCGTGTGGTTGGACTGGTCAACTGCAAATGCTCGTATGGCACCTGAGAGCGAGTTTCTTTTGTTTCTTGCATTATAGCAGCACTAGTCTGGTCACAACGCAACGTATCCCGTTTTATCAAACTATCCCGTTTTATCCAACTCTCCCCTACCATACTCCCGTGTGCTTGCTCAGCTATGATATGATCTGATTAAATCAGTACATATAACCACTGAGTGAACACTCGTAGTCTGTCCGAAAAATCCCCTTAACTAAATCATGTTGCACCCAACAAGATTTGAGCCTGGGACCTTCGGCTTATGGGTTCATGCTCTAATCACTAGACTACACAGACTTATCTAAGATTGGGTAGTATAAAATTCCTAACATTTATTTCACACTAACATTAGATAAAATCAATTGTAAGATTGAGTTGGTTTAAGTATCTGCATTTATTTACCTCAACTTTTAACACAAGTTAACGCTCTTGCCTAAAAATTTATTTGTAAACAAAAAAATCAAACTCATGATGTGTTGCCAAAAAGGAATTACAGTATTTTATCTATCAATGAATAAAATTTAATTTTAACGAAAATCTGCTTTTGTTGCATTTCCCCTTTTTTGGCGATATTTCAGTTCTTCTGGATAAATGTGTGTTAAATGTAACTTTCCTCAATTTCGCAAGAATTTTTTGTTTTGAAAATTTTTGAATTGTATACTATGAATTTAATAAATTTCATTTGTTTTCACGTTAGTAAAATTACTCAGTTATTAAGGTATAGTCACAGAAAATTTAATTGTTGCAATTTATCAAAAAGGAAGGGTACTTATCTAGTCCTCCTCTGACGAGCGCTGGTTGATGGGGCGGCTAAGGCCTGTAATTTAATGGAGCGGTTTTTAACTTAATTTCACAAAATATGCTTCGCTTCCTATTTTTCTATTATCTAGGGACGTAAAAAATATCTGCAAATACATAAGTTCGACGTGGCGATGTGGAAGAAAATTTGCTAATGCACCAGGATAATAATTGCCTTTGTTGGTTTTGCATTTAACAAGTAGCCACAAAATTCGGTGTTTCCTCCATGAAGTGTTTGATTCCTGGCTAAGTTGAAAACTAACACCTTCCCTCGTTTTGGCACCACTCTATTTATATCAAGTCGAATAATCGTTCACTTTAATCATTAATTTCCCCAATATATATTTTAAGTTATATAAAATCGGTTTCAAAAAAATCACTCCATTTCAAGGCTAAGGTTCTGTGTAAAAATCAATTTAAAGCTTGTGTCAATTTCGAAATTCACCCGCTATATACTATATTTCTAACTTTTTAACCACTATTACAATTGCCAAAATGGGATCATCATTTTATATTTACAGAACAACGGACACTTCCCAGTGTGAGGCGTAATATATATACTTAGTAATTTTCAACGTTATTAGGGAATTTTCATGCGGAATTTGAACTTTCATAGTTCTCTAAAGCCTTTTTTAATATTTTTCTCACTTTAGCCACTTCAAACTATCGTTTCAAGTATCATAATCTTATTTCGAAATCCTCCGTTTGTTTTCAACTTTACCGCACACCTCCGCAGTTGCACACATCTCTCGCATTGGTCCACTGCTAACCAGTCCTTCCGCGTGACATTTAAGATGCGAGGCCGCTTCGAAGCAATCTTTCCGCTTATCTCGACGAGCCTCTTAAATGTAGCAACGGAGGTTTTTCTCGACGAGATAAACCGCAATTCTTTTCTAAACTGCGTTGCAAAGAGGTTGCCGTCATCACAATTTTGTTTGTAGTTATTATTTAATTTTTTTTTTTAATTTTTTTTAGTAGTGGTAATGATGGTAGTGGCGAGTTGTATTATGAGAAATGATGTTTTCTCCGAAAATGTCTTTCGAACAGTTTTCCTAGGCAACTGCTCGATCACTACATGTTGTTGTTGTTTTTAATTTTAAAACTAGGGATAGTTTTCAATATAATAATTAATTCTCTAAGCCTTATTTAATATTTATTAAATTAGGCTTAGAGAAAAAGTTTAACGCTTTGGTTAGGAGTATTGTATTAGCACTGTATTGGCATACTCGTAAGATAAAGTTTTTGATTGAATTTTATTAGAATTAGGTTACAACATATAAGCGTAGGATAAAAGTTCACTGTTGTGTTGAAATTATTTTTTCTCATTTTTCCAATTGAATCATAAAATATGTAATAATTTTAATTAATTTGATATTTTTTTATTGATTAGATGTTTTTGATTGATAACGTACAAATTTAGAGAGCCATTAAGTTTAAGTATTTTTATTGTTAGGAATTCGCTTTAGATTCTTTTCATTTATTTAAAAAAATTGTTTGAAATCTTCACATCACACTTAAGAAAACTTGTTTTTTCATTACACCTCCTCCTTTCCAAAAAGCTATTCCTATCTCAAAAGTAAATATCTTTAATTTATAAAAACGTGTTTGGGTTGCAAAAATTCATATGTGTACCAAATTTAACTTTAATCCGTGCAGTGAATCCACAGTAAATTCATCCGAGTGATCCTATAAGGGTTTCATTGTTCCATTTCAATGTAATGATCGACTCGAAGATGAGTTTCTCTGAGCAAATCAGGGCAACGGCTGAGAAGGCTGCTTCGGGAGAATCGGCTCTGAGTCGACTTATGGCCAACGTAGGTGGACCTAGCATATCAAGAAGACGCCTCTTGATGAGTACTGTAGAGTCAATGCTACTGTACGGAGCAGAGGTATGGAGCGACGCTCTCAGTAAAGAGGTTTACCGAAAATGCCTGGCACTAGTACAGAGAAGAGGAGCACTGACGATTGCATCTTCGTATCCGACAGTCTCTGATCCGGCGGTGAGGGTCATTGCAGGCGTGATATTTGTCGGCCTCCTTGCTAGAGAGCGCCACTCTATTTATCTGCATCGAAACGAGGATGCGAAGGAGATGGTTGTCCGCGAGGAGAGACAGCACTCACTCAACGATTGGCAGCAGTCTTGGGTGAATTGCACGCAGGGAAGGTGGACTGCGCGCCTCATCTCGGATGTGAGAACGTACCTAAATCGAAGGCATGGTGAAACTGACTTCTATCTGACCCAGCTTTTGAGCGGGCATGGGTGTTTTCAGTCTTCCCTGCACAAGATTGGTAAGTCACGGTCCCCCGATTGTCAGTTTTGCCCTGTAGATGAAGACAATGTCTGCCACACATTTTTTGCGTGCATAAAATGGGACAGGCTGCAAAATGGTCCCTACAGGTAGATGGGAGAGGTCACCCCGGATAATATAGTCGCGGTGATGCTCGAATCGGTTGACAAATGGAACCAGGTGGCACATTATGTTCGGGCAGTCCTAAAAGATAAAAGGGACTGACAGCAGCCGGGGGTGTTGAAGCTGGGGGATCGCTTGTCTGGCACTTCGTCTTCCCTTCTCCCCTCCCGCTAGAAGAGAAATCCCCCAGCTTGAAGGTGCCTCACGGCGTAACAAAATGAGACCTGGCCCGAAGTAATGCGTCAAATGGTCCCAGGCTGGGTTGTCAGGTTGACAGGGGAGGTGTTTAGTGGGTAGTCCAGTTGCCTTCCCCTCCCTACCACAAAATTTTTTTTTTAAAATCAAGAAAGATGACGTCTGCCAAGCTTGTGGTATAGAAATGGAAAGCTTCGAACACTTTCTTCTGGAGTCTCCAAGCGTGATTCACAAGCACGTCCAATGGCTGGGGAGGAGTCCCGCAATAGAGTTGGAAAGTCCAACCGAACAGGGCTTTTTTGGCTACAGGAAGGTGACCTGATGGACTATCTGCAAAAATTAATACCATACGAGTAGATCAAAGGGCTACAGTTGGTATGAGGGTATGATCCAACCCAGTCCAATTCACTAGTTGCGAAAACCCAGATATCCTTCAACGCATTTAAATATTTTAATCTCTTCTGAAAATCATTCATTCTAGCGAGAAAAGAAAAAAATATTAATTTTATAATGCGAAGTCCTAATTCTTACCACTGCAATGACTATTCGGAACAACAAATAGGATTAGAAGCATAGCAAAAAGGACAAGTGCATTTAGAAACCAATATGTAAACCTCTTCCACACGATATGCATCTACCAATCACCATCAGCACCGAAAATTGTTGAGGTCGAAGAGGCAGACAATGTCAACTTGAAATTATTCCGGTCATAATGATATCAAGGATTTTCGTACAAAACATGCAAAAGGCATTAACGTGTCTCGAATTGCACTCGCGCTAATTGAAACTCCAGGTCGTCATAGAGCTAGTTAACAGCCGAATATCTGGGCTGCCATTTACTTATTATTATTGCTATCATATTTAAATTATTGCAAAGATATCCTTTTATTCCGTCTTAAAGAAATAAAGGACAATTTAAATATTATTTTCCATCGTCCAAAACTATGAAATCAATAAGCTTATATTCTTTTCAGATTTTATTTTGTCCATTTATTGATTCCTTTTTATCCTCTACACTCTGGAAAAGGGACAACAATCCCGTCTACTTCGACTACCCTAACAATGAAAAACCATTAGCACTTTCGACAAAGTGAATTTCCTATTCAATTTGGAATATTCACAACGTCGTGCTTGCAACAATGATGTACTGTACACTTTACTCGGCTTTGCTTGAGTGCGGCAGAATTCATGAGTACGCAAAAGGATGCTGGTGGGTTCGAAATTGTTAAATTATTCATGAAGGGATATCAAAAGCTTTCAGTACAGGTGAAATGAAATGTAGGTCGTGAATGAAAAAAATATATTCACAGAAATACGATTCGTTGTTGCCAGTCAATTCTCCCGGGAAGAAGGGAGAACACCTTCCGCAGACCACCCACGTTGCAAGCACTGCGACAGGACATTCTGGTTCCTATATGTATCGCCAATTTGTCGTGTTGGCACTGATTCCTATGTAAACTACGTTATGAAATCCGAATGTATAGGAGTTTATACATACCTGGTTGTTGCGCTCACCTATAGGGCGAGAGTCGGAACCAACGGCGCTTTCCCACCTCTGCAAGCGAAGACGATAAGAAAGGTAAAGGTAAATAGCAGTGGAGGTGACTTGTAACGATGTATATAAGCGAACATTTCTTTGACTGGTTCTGGCTCGAACAGCCCATCCACGGCTTGTTCCACACCACGCATCATGTACAGAGTTTCGTTGCTCGTGTGTGTATAGACGTGGGCGTCGCAGTTCTTGCGTTTACTGTACGAGAACAAGCCACTGCTTCTACTTGGTATATAGCGAAGCGCCACGCTCTGAGTTATTGAGCGGAAGCTCACCCACTCCCACCCGCAGTCACCTTTGTGACTTGAAGCCAATACGGATTTACTACGACCCAGGCCCAGGACGACTCTGTCGCAGCCAAGCAAATGGGAGTAAATGGATACCTCGGATTGCATGGAATGAATTACATCGCCCTCGGCAACTCTTCGCCTATCGACGCCGGAGCCATGGTGGAGCTCGAGCTGAAGCAGAAGTCGTTCCCGACTCGGTCTCGGAGTGGGCGCCATCCACCAATGGCTCCAATACCTCCAACGCGTCGACGACAACCACGTCCCAATAGAACTCACGCGAACTCAACTGAGTCCCTCGTTCCGACAGTCTGCTTTTGGTGTTCAACGGTATTGGACGTGGTAGACAAGAATGGTGGTTCTGAGCATTGGTGATGGATTTATAACCAAAGACACCTATTGCTCTACAGGACTTTTGTGTTATGTTGGAAGTGCATTAAAAAGTGAATATTGACCGTATTATGTTTTATTACTAAAAGTAAGGATATGTGATAATGTGAAGAATGTGAAAGCAAGGATAGTGTTAATTAGGATACTTTATAGATAAATTGTTATTAATTTTAGTGAAAAATTTGTTTTAGTTTTTTCGTTGATAAGAACAATGGCATTAAAAATGTTGTACCGTGGACCAAGTTCCCGTTTAGAGACACTGATCGAGAAAATCCAACAGAATAGTAAAGAAGCTGGAAATGGTAAATATTCGTTATACTTTTAATTGTTAAATAAAGGTGGGATCCAACTTATTGTTAGTTAACTTAAATGCACTCGTGAGGAGAGCAAAGTAAAAATTAAAGGATATTAACTGACTTTTATAGTCTTGATGATATTAGTTCATTGATTAGGCACTATGTAGGCTGCAAATAGTCGAAAACTATCGAAGACAAGAATATGAAATCGTTTACCGAAAGCAAAACAAGCAACCATTAGCAAGTTAAATTTTTAAACTTCTGTTTCCTTAGAAAATGGCAATGGATAAAATGTATAAAAGTTCAAATTACAGTTAAATGTGGTTTCGACTGTGGGTACATATTAAAGAGATTTTTCAAAAAATTAAGTTTAATACAAAACTTGCTGCCAAAATCCTTCTAAATAGTTAAGAGCAGTCAGTTATGCCTTGTATTAGTATTAACCTGTTCAAAATATCGCTCATCATCGTTATGAATAACTTTAGCGGGCAGCAGCTCATCAATCCTACTATGAAAGTTGCACAACCTAACTAATATTGCTGTTAGTTTTTAGGGTTTTGTTACAAAATCCTATTAAAATCGGTACTTGTCTGCCCTTCAGCGTATCACCGCAAGTTTTCTCAGGAACTAGAGAAGCTAGAGTCATCAAAACTTCTGAATTTATTGGTCAATGAAAGTTTCATAGTCTGGAATCATTGCAAAGGATTTTAAGGGGTGTCTTCCCATAAGGAATTTGAAGGCTTATAATTTTCTTTCATCGAAGATGGTCAAATAGAGCATCAAAAAAAAATTTTGGTGAGGTCTTTTAATATCCATAACGGAGTAGGCAGAAGAACATGAAAAAATATCGTGTGCCTCCTCGCGATAAGGCACTTGGGCACTGAAAAATCTGAAAAGAAAATCATGGAGGCAGTTTGCTGTCAATTCAACAACGACAAATACCTCAGAAGTCAAAACTCGCTCAACTTGTTTAATACCAGTAGGACTACAAGTTTCGTACTTTCACCAATAAAATTGGATGGATAGCTGTAAATTTAGTAAAATTTCGTATGTGGTAGCTTAGTACAAGATTATTCTAGCCTTTAAGTTTTATAAGAATCTCAGTACATTCAGTGAAGTCATAGCCATTTAAATTTTCATACATATAGGGTTTTCGGTTATGGACATAACAATTTCATATCTTTATATGAACGTAGCATTAAACTTTTTCAATAAACTGTCAATGTAAAAACGTTTGTTAAAGTCAATATTTTTATCACAATAAAGTTTACGAACCAGCAACGTTCGGAAATTATTAAAAAAACTACCGAAATTCTGAATCGGTGGTCACAAATTTAAGAGCGCTTACTCCAACTTTTGGCCGTAATAATCGGCCCATGCGACCAGCTGTGCATGCTATAGTGGATAAGTTCGAGCCCAAATTTTCGCTTTTGGAAGTTTTGGTGCCAAAAAGTTAGCGTACCACTCAAAACAAAGGAAATATCACAGCCGCAAGTGTATCGATTCCAAATGAGCCAAATTAGGCGACTCAACGTCGTTCTCAATAATTGGGCATCTATCAAACGACACTGTGGTGTATTTTGCGAAAAAATCTTAGCCGACATAGCTACGAAATCAAATTGACTCAAGAACTAAAGCCACTTGATCATTCAAAACACCGAAACTTCCCCAATTGGACTCTGGCGAAGCTTGAAGGAAATGAAGAATTTCATCGAAAAATCATCTTCAGCGATGAATCTCATTTCTGGTGCAATGGCTTCGTAAATAAGCAAAATATGCGTTATTGGTCAGCCACAGACCCAAATGTGCTTCTTAAGATATCGTTACATCCGCAAAAAATTACTATTTGGTGTGGTTTTCATGCCGGAGGTGTGATTGGGCCGTATTTTTTTCGTGGATGAAAACGACCGTCATGTTTCCGTCAATAGAGAGCGCTATCGTGTTATGTTGGAAGATTATTTATGTTGGTTAAAGATATTCCGCCTTTAGTAGAAATTTCAAACATAAAAAAATGAAAGAAACTAAATTCACTTGAATTCTACTATTTTTATTTCAGTATACAATTGCTTCGTTCTCTACTTGAGAACTTCCTCAGTACTACTATTCCCTAAACTACAAGTGTCCTAATATTTATACTAAACTCTTTAAACTATTAAAATGAAACTCTCATTACACCTAACATGTTTCTAAGTCCTTAAAATTCTTTTACTTAATATCTAATTGCCTGATCCTTTTACCATTCAAAAATTGGTTTTTTCTTAATTACTACTTAATTACATTCATTATATTGTAAGCTTGAATAGCCAGGTGTATCGGTTACCTGGGTCGCCGTTCCAAATGTAATGCGTCTTTCGATTGAATGTCTCCAAACTTTCTGCTACATCAAGCTTCCACCCGTTTGTAATCGTTTTCAGCATCCTCACGTTGTCCGCAGTGATGTCATATTTTTCAAGGACTAAATGCTCCCACACCTTTGATTTGATGCTTTTTGCATCCTGCTTTTTGTTTTTGTTGACTGCTTCCCTTAAGTGTTGGTTCCATCTGCTAATCTGTCCAATATAACATCCATCACATTTCGTATACAATACCTTGTAGACTCCGCTCCGCTCCATGGGTATGGGGTCCTTGGTTGATCCTAGCAAGTTCTGCAGTTTTGTGGCCCAGCTCGCATAAACTAGGTCGATATCTACGTTTTTCATAGCCCTCTTCATTGTTTCGGTCCTTGAGTCAAAAGTTGCAACTTTTTTAATAAATGCGGGACGTTTCTTTTTTCGTGCCTTCCTTATTCGCTGTAACAAATTTTTTGTCCATGTTCTCGAATTCCTTGACTAATCACTTCGCAATTTTCTGAGTGAGGGCGGTTTCTGCTGACACAATTTCACGCATTTCATGGCGTGGCTTCTGAATCTTCGGAAGTCCTATGATCCTTGATAGCGATGGGTTGGTTACTTTTAAGAATTTCTTGAGGTCCTGAATCCATGGTTCACATTCTTTTAGCACTTTATCCACACTTTTTATTGACTCAGGCAGCGGATTATTTTGTAACTGAAGTATGGTCCCGTATTTATTTTTCCCGCATTCTATTGTTGTAATCGGCCTTGTCCATGATCACTTAGGCATTCCCTTTATCCGCTTTCATGTAGTAAACCGGTATATTTTTGAGCTCATTGATGATCCTATTCTGGTCCTGCTTTCCGACCCATCTAGTTTCTTTTCTTAGTGTATCTGCAATGCTGGTTCTTATCCTTTGATTTCCTCTGCCGTCAGTCCATGCATGCTCGAAAGTATGTTGATTCAGGTTTGGCGTTCGCGTCAATGGAGTATTATAGCCCCATGTTCAGTAGATTCAGTTGAGCTTGCGTAAATACCTGGGACGATTGATTGATGACTATTTTATCGATTGTACGCACCTTCATTTGTTGGGACACTGTCACTTGTTCTCGTCTTAATTGATGAAACTTTTTTTCTAATATTAATTTCATCCGCTCGCTTTCACACTCTTCCACTACTTTCACTTTTGTTAGAAACAACGGGAAACCCAACGGGTATTGCTTGGCCAGACTCAAATGTAATTCTTACGCCTCTCTGCTTGTCCTGTCCAATTTCGCATAGAGTCTTTCAATACTCTTCTTGACCAACTGCATTTCAAGATACTTGATCATTGTACCTTTCTTGAACGGTATACTCGTCTTGTGTTTAACGCATGGCTTTTCGGGGTGATTTTGTTGTGCTTGCACTTAAGTCCCTTTTTAGTTGTACGACAGACTTCCTTAAACTGATAAACTTATTGACTTCAGCGGTAGGCTTGGGTGCCATTTTAATAATTAAAGATATTCCGCCTTTCATAGAACTTTAAAATATAACAAAATTAAAGAAAGTAAATTCCAGTTAAAAGAATGTGAACCATGGATTCAGGACCTCAAGACGTTCTTAAAATTAACCAACCTATCGCTACCAAGAAGATCATAGGACTTCCGAAGATTCACAAGCCAGGCCATGAAATGCGTGAAATTGTGTCAGCAGAAAACACCCACACTCAAAAAATTGCGAAGTGGTTAGTCAAAGAATTCAAGAACATGGACAAACAAATTTGTTACCAGATCGTTACTTGAGGAGTGGATTCTGATACAAGGATCAGGAGAACAATGGAAAGCACGAGGCAAAATGTATTTGAAACTGGCTAGACTCTGCATGGGTGAAAGCTATTTCACCTTCAGGGGAGAATTTTTCAAACAAACACGTTGAGCTTCAATGAGAAAACCTCTTTCCCCGTTTCTAAGCGAAGTTTTATGGCATTTTTGGAGGAGAAGCTAGCACAAGAAGGTAAACTGCCACATCGATGGGTGCGTTATGTGGACGATATCTTCACGATCATCAAAGAGGATCAGGTCCAGCAAACTCTCACGGCGATCAACTCGATACACAACAACATCAGTTTCACCTACGAGCTGGAGTCAGAGGGGCGGCTTCCATTCCTGGACGTGATAGTATGTAGAGAAGCTAATAGATTGGAATTCGAAATATACCGCAAACCAACGGACACAATGCGGATAATTCCCGCATTCATAGGTTAGCCGAGTGGAATCGATACCCTACGGATGAAGTCACCAATGTTTATAGCCAAAGGATGCAAGGAGGTCTTCAACAAAAAGTTCACAATGCAAACTGCGGAAGTCGAGCAACGGAGCGGAGTCTACAAGGTATTGTGTACGAAATGCAATAGATATTATATTGAACAGATTGGTTAGATGGAACAAACACTTAAGGGGAACAGTCAACAAAAACAAAAAGCAAGGTGCAAAGAGCTTCAAATCAAAAGTGTGGAAGCATTTAGTCCTTGAAAATCATGACATCACTGCAGACAACGTGAGCATGCTGAAAATGATTACAAACGGGTGGAAGCTTGATGTAGCAGAAAGTTTGGAGATATTCAATCGAAAGACGCATTACATTTGGAACGGCGACCCAGGTAACCGATACACCTGGCTATTCAAGCTTACAAAATAATGAATGTAATTAAGTAGTAATTAAGGAAAAACAAATTTTTGAATGGTAAAAGGATCAGGTAATTAGATATTAAGAAAAGAAATTTAAGGACTTAGAAACATGTTAGGTATGTTTAGAGATTCATTTTGATAGTTTAAAGAGTTTAGTATAAATATTAGAACACTTGTAGTTTAGGGAATAGTAGTACTGAGGAAGTTCTCAAGTAGAGAACGAAACAATTGTATACTGAATTTAAAATAAAAATAGTAGAATTAAAGGGAATTTACTTTCTTTCATTTTTTTATAATAGATTATTTATGGCCAGAATTGGATGAACTTAACATTAACGATATGTTGTTTCAACAATACGATGCCACTAGCCACATTGATTTAGATAAAATTGTTCTGTCCTTAATGGAAAACCCTATATATCACAACACCAATAATGCTTGTTTTTTCTACTGTATGGGCTTATGATCCAACCAGATGTTATGTTATTTAGGGGATCTTTTTGAAACGTTAGAAAAGTTGAAGAATTTAAATACCTTTGACACCCTGTATATCGAATGGTATTGGCTATACTGCAACAAAATGGCGGCCATTCAGATCGAATCAAAAAATAATTTCCTTTAAACGTATCATTTAACATACGGTATATGTGGGATAGTTGCACAACCTTTTGAAAAAGCCGATTGACATACAGAAGACGAGGATTTAATGGTCTTCAACTTTTAAATTGATTTATATACATATCAAAGAAGAAAATACTTAAAATAATGTATGACTGTCTGTTTTAATTATTTATGTGTTAACAAAATTAGCGAGTGTTCCAAAGGGTTTTCCAATAAGCGGTGTTAAATTGATATTAAAAGAAAACTGTCATTTTTTAATATAAATGATCGGATGTTTGTTTCATTATAAAGAGAAAGGTATGCCGTTAATAGTGAAAAACAACATCAGACGAATGACCACGCCTACAGGTGCAGGACCATATCCTTTTCATCAAATTTTCCATAACCAAATCGCAAAGTGGCTGCCTCACGAATTCCATCTTTGAGGTCTTGAATCGACGCTGGGCTGTTGGCGTAGACCTTTTGTTTCACGTGGCCCCAAAGGAAGAAGTCGAAAGGTTTTAAATCACAAGATCTCGGTGGCCAATTGTGATCACCTCTTCGAGAGATAACACGGTCCGGAAACTTTTCCCGTAAAAGATCAAAGGTTTCGTCGCTTGTATGGCACGTAGTGCCGTCTTGTTGAAAGTAAACGTTGTCCAGATCAATACCATCTAATTCCGGCCATTCAATCATTAATCATCTCTCAATAGCGTAATCTATTCACCGTAACTATTACTCCAGCCCCATTTTCGAAAAAGTAAGGTCCAATGACTCCGCCGGACTATAAACTGCACCAAACAGTCACACGTTGAAGATAGAGAGGCTTTTTAACAATAACTCTTGGGTTTTCCTAGCCCCAGATGCGACAATTTTGCTTGTTAATGAAGCCACCGAGGTGGAAATGGACCTCATCACTCAAAATGGTTTTTCGATGAAATTCCGGATTATTTTCATGCATTTCAAGGTACCAACCAGCAAAGACACGACGTTGTTAATGATCAACCGGCTTGAGTTCTTGTGTTAACTGAACTTTATAAGCCTTAAGATCCAAATCTTTATGCAAAATACGGTGTCATGACGTTTGTGGAATGCCTAATTGCAAAGAACCACGAGAAATGGACAAACCTGGGTTTTCTTCAACACTTTCGGCCACAGCAGCAATATTCTCGGCTGTCCTTGAGTGACGTGCACGGGTTTTATTCTTCACAGCACTAAGTTGTACCAACAGCTCGAATTTTTCCACCAAATTCTGTATTGCTTCACGACGACCCAAAAATGTTCGAGTTTTACGAACCGTCTCTGCCAAATTTTCATCATTTTTATAGTGAATTTTAATAATTTCAATGCATTGTTGAAGCGTGTATCGTTCCAATTTTATTAATGGCGCAATTTTTATTTGTCAAATGTTAAAAAATGACAGC
This sequence comes from Odontomyia ornata, assembly GCA_963969285.1. Lineage (NCBI taxonomy): Eukaryota > Metazoa > Arthropoda > Insecta > Diptera > Stratiomyidae > Odontomyia > Odontomyia ornata. Next base: position 46,453,752 of record OZ017742.1, read on the forward strand.
TTTAAAAGTGACTCTACCGAAATAGCGGGCTATTCAAAATAACACCTCTTATTGGAAACCCTTTATTATTTAGTCGCACGTAAATCAAGGCGGTCGGTATAATGTCATCTAAATGTACATTCAAGTATAGCGTTAGGGTCTCAAGCAAATCTTTCACTAGTTATGATTTTATTGGTTCTCATGATTTATCATTAGGCATTGTCGGCAGTGATTCTTCTTTTGCGCTTTCGCTTGTATGTAAGTAGGTGTAATGCCTCTCATTGCAAACATGGCATCCCCCAAATTTACAATCTTTTGCAAAGTGGTTCGTCAGTAAACAATTGAAACCGTCTTTCTCTGATGGCCATTTGACGAAATGGTGTACATTTGTAAATAGAATGTGTACCATAGCATTCTGGGCATGAAGATCGGTTGCTTGTGATTCTCGGTTTCGTCAAGTTTCGTCAGTCCCTATTTGGTTTCTGTACACTGGTGGTATTTTTCTGATTATCGCTACAGTTTCCACGTTTCTCCAAAAAGGTGAGAAGATGATTGTACAGGGGCATTTGACTATCACGCAAAGTCATCTCCTAATGATTGCGCGTATTGTCGCTGATTTTACTTACAATCAAGTATATAATATTACTGCTCCAGTATTCTATGGGCTCACCAAGGCTCTTTATGGCTCTGATATGTTGACAGAAGATATCTACTGGTTCGTCTAATGCACTAGGGCTGTCTCTAGGTAAACGAGGCAGCTGGTATAGGATTGCCCAGTGACGTAAAATAGCCTTGCGTGAATTATCATACTTCGTTGTGAGGATTGACCACGATCTTTATAGTTCTTGTCAGTGCACTCTATAGCATTAACGGCTCGAACTACTTTGCCCGTCAGTGTGCCCCGTAGATATTGTAGTTCATACAAGTCAAATAGGCTAGGAATGCTATCGATGCGACTCGTATATTGCTTCCATCAAAGTTTGGTAGCGAAATTCCAGGAAATTTAATTTTCGTCTTTGCAATATTTCCTTCGTATGATGTGTGCGTAGATTGCCGATTTGTATTTCCTAGGATAGAATTATGCATTGTCGCCTCTTATAGTTCTGCCTTGCAAATAATTTTACGTGACAATGTATCAATTAAGCCACTCTACAGTAATTCAAAATTTTTTTTGTCTTATTCAAGCTAGCGGACACGGAGGCTTGAGACAAACTCAAAAATTGTACAACAAGCCACCGATGCTTTCTCCGAACAAGGTCTTTGCATTACAAGGGGAATGTCAAACCTAAAAATGTTAAAGTGGCTGAAGTGAATCACTCATCTCTGCCTAAATGATGGAAACTTGACGGGTGTAGTTAACTTTGAGCTAGTAAAACAACAAACTGAGCAATTTCGACGGGATGACCGCCTTCTCTCTCTCAGTAGCAGCCACTCCTGGTCAGCACGGGGCTGCTTGACTTCTTATGCTTATTACAACTGTAGTAAAAATTTTCTGGGTGCTTCTTTTTAGATTTCTGTCCTAGGATGGTGAGCAGAAAAAAGATGGAGAAGTCTCGTCACTTTGACCTAGATTTGTTAGTGCAGAACTGCGTGTATGAGTCAAAGTTCGAGAAATGTGAGCTTCGTCATCATCAAAATCTGGCAACTTTTAATTACTACATGATGAACCAGCTTAAAGTTCCAATAATACATCCCGTTCATCAACCGAAACATTTTCCTGCAGATTGCAGAGATGACTACTTGAAGACAAATCAGAGATGGCAAAGAATGAATCTGGAATAGCTGGTAGATATTGCAAGCTCTGAACCCTGATATAGCATTGGAAGGTATCGCCACTCAAATCCATGCATTGCCAATTAGTCTACAAATTACTGGCCGACTGAGTTTCTTTTCTTTGTTTGCAAGCATATAATTTCTAGTCTTGGCTGCATAATACGTTTTAAACGACTTGAAAACGCTTTAGTCTAATGGTTGCAAGGCTTGTTTACTGTGACTTGGCAAACAAAAGAGGATTATATCATTTTGTTCTGCTGTCTCTAGTATATCAGCAGAATTTGTGTGTGAAGAATACCCATCAAGAAACAAAACGACTCTTCCTTGAAGCTTTCGTGGTGGGAAATGCTACACTAGCCATTTTTGGAACAATTAATATAAGCCCATTTTTTGTTCATGTAGACATCAGAATCAGGAGGAAGTCCATCATGAAATCCTGGCTTTTTGTTTGCTCCCTTTATAATGACAAATGGAGGGAGGAAGCTCTCCGCGGCATTTCAGCAGGCGATTATTGATTGAACTATTTTTGCACCCTTGGTAGCAATACCTTTCCCAGGTTTGTTATTTAACTGGACACCAGTTTCATCAATATAGAATAGACTTTCTGGCTTGCCCAATAAATCATGTTCTGTCAAAGTTTGTAGTCAGTAGTCAAACACCTTTGTGACTTCTTGACTCCCTGAGCTCGGGCTACGGATAAGCCATCAGCTTGGCGTACGCTTAACTCAGGGTGGCGTTCTTAAAAAAGAACGTAGCCGATGTTGTCCAGCTTTGCCAATTTCTTTCTCGAATTTGTGATCAATGCCAAAATTTTTGGTGAATTCAAATGCTGGTCTTCGTATCGGACCTCTCGTTTCCGGGAACCCTGCAGTCTCTAGTTTTTGAACGTAAGCTACTTGCCGTTTTTCATTATCAAAATCCGATAGCGGATGTTTTCTTGAAACATTGCCGGAATTATTGCATGATAAAAACGAAAGTAGTTAGATAAGGTTAGATATTCAATAATAAGACCAAAAACGTTTTTTTGCATATTGTTTTGCAAATCGTCACCTTACGGTTCTGGATGGAACACTGTAACGACGAGATATTTCATTAATTGGTAATTTTTTTGTCTCAGCCCTTCAAATGCAACATTAAGAGCATCCTTCGTCCACACATTTTGAGGCGGTGCCCCTAATTTATGCACGTACTTTCATGGCATATCTAGAAAAGAAGAAAATCGTTGCATAAAACAAAAGAGCACACCTCAAATTATACTATATCATTGGATCTTTCTTCGTAAAAGACCCGACACTATTCAAAATGTAAGTTGAAAATACAATGTGGGAAAAATCTGAAAAAAATCACAGAGCTGAGACTTTAAAAGTACAAGAGCAACAAATACCTCAGAAGTCGAAATTCAATCAACTTTGTTAATAATAGTACATTTTATAAATTTTATATTTTTGCCTATAAAACCAGATATATATAATCTTAGTTTTTTGAAAGCAATTGTAGGTGTTCTGAAAATTTCACAATAATTGAACAATAAACAACTAAGTTACAGCCGATTGAATATTTAACAATTACAACAACATTAACACGTGATACTAGGAAGAAACACGTTTGCAACGGACCTAGACACTACAAATGTGTACGAATATCGATGGAAATGTTGAAAATGGTTTGTAATATTGATGTGTTATCATGACTAATCAAGCAAGAAAGTCAAAACACGAAACAAAATGGCGGCGAACTTAAAAACATAATAACCATAATAATTTTTTGAACTGTATATTAGCCAAATTTTGATATGCAGAATACATAGGATGATGTTGCCGTGCTAGTCTCTGGATGACTGCTCGTGGGTTCAGTTTTGCACTGGAAAAACCCAAAGTCGTCATCCTGATAAAGAAAATAATCCCCGCAGCTAGGACTGTCAATACAAGTATGAGGAAAATGCTGCTAGAATTAAAACAAGTAGTGAAATACTTGGGCATATTGATAATCTCGAAGGTAAGTCCGTAATACATGCTAGACATGGCTGGGAAAGTGTTAGTGAAATTCATCAAGGGAAGACTCATTGACGCGATTCGTGCTGCTGGGGACCTATTCTCTTGGCAGTACGGCTGTAGAGCAGAACGCTCATCCATTGATACGATTGCAGAGGTGATGTGCATGGTCCAAAAGGCAGAAGCATATAGCCACACCAAGCGACGGATCGTCCTGTTGGTAACACTCGACATTAGGAACGCCTTCAATTCTGCTAAATGGGTCCTTTTCAAGTTCCAGAATATCTGATGCGGCTTCTGAGTAACTACTTGAAGGACCAAAGCCTGCTTTATGACACGACACAGGACACACCAAGGATGAAAATTACATCGGGCTACTGAGACTGGAAATGCCTGATGAGTCGCGCTTGATTGGCGCAACTTTCGCTAGTTATGCTAATGCGTCGAGTAAGAGACTGGATGCCTGCACGTGGGTTCAGTCTACCACTGCAGAAAACCAAAGTGATCATCTTGACAAAAAGAGAATTCCTAGAGTAAGGACGATCAGCATAGCAATCAAATTGAAACCAGCGGTGAAGCACCTGCAGCTACTGATCAACTCGAAGATGAGTTTCTCTGAGCAAATCATAGCAACGACTGATGAGGCTGCTTCGAGTGTATAGGCTCTGAGTGGACTTATGGCTATTGCAGGATGACCCAACCTCTTGATGAGTGCCGTACTGTATTAAGCAGACGCTCTCAGTACAGAGAAGAGGAGCACTGACAATTGCATCTTGATACCTGACAGCCTCTGATTCAGCAGCGAGATTTATTGCAGACGTGATACCTATTGCCCTCCTTGCTAGAGAGCGCGACGCTATTTACCTGCGTCGAAGTGAGGACGCGATAAAGACAATTGCCTGCAAAAAGAGACACCGCTCACTCAACGATTGGCAGCAGTTGTGGATGAATTGCACGAAGGGAAGGTGGACTGCGTGGCTCATCCCGTATCTAAGATTGTAGCTAAATCGATGGCATGATTGATTATATTCAATCTGATCCAGCTTTTAAGTGGACATGAATGTTTTCAGTCCTACCTGCACAAGATTGGTAAGCTACAGTCCCCCGACCGTTGATTTTACTCAGGAGAGGCAGACAATGCCTGCCACACATTTTTGCGTGCACAAAATTGGACAGGCTGTAACGGGACCTCTACAGCGAGACGGGAGAGTTAACCCTGGCCGGTATTGTCACGATGATGCTTGGATCGGTTGACAAATGGAACCATGTGGCAAATTATGTTTGGGCAGTCCTTTCAGATGAAAGGGACTCACAGCAGCCGGAAATGTCGGGCTGAGGGATCGCTTGTCTAGTAATTGCCTTCCTCCCTCCGCTGCTACTAAAGGAAGGATCCCCCAGCTTGAAGGCACCTCCCGGCATAGCGAACTGAGACCTGGCATGAAGAAACGTGTCAAATGGTTCCAGTCTCGGTTCTCGGCTTGACAGGGGAGTTTTTTAGCGTGTACTTCAGTCGCTCGGCAACATAGAATCCCAACAATTAGTGCGTAAATGGAATTTGTCACCCAGCCAAAAAAAAAAAAATAAAAAGAAAGGTAAGCTTTTCCGAGCAAATCGAAGGGTAGTGGCACTTGCAAGTTTAATGGCAAATATTGGGAGAACTTCCTCATATAGAAGACGACTTTTGGTGAGCGCTTGTAGTCTGTACGACTTTATGCATTGGAAATATGGACCGGCGCTCTCAGCAAGGAGCTGTACCGAAAACGGTTGCCATGAGTGTAGAGACAAGAAACGCTACGAATTGCACGTGCATATCATTCTCCGGATCGGCAAGGTTAGTGATAGTAGGGCAATGGGCCGATTGAAATCATAGGAAGATTAAATTTTACTTGATCCAGCACTTGAGTGGGCATGTATATTTGTGGTCTTGCCTAGGACAGGTAGATGATGCCTGCTATACATTTTTCAACTTCGAATGACGAGACAAGCTATGAGGTAACCCCTTCAATAAAGTTGGAGCGCACTCCCGGGAGACTATAATCGGAAACATACTCGCATTCATTGACAAATGGAATATCATAGCATATTATGTACGGGCCATCCTAAAGAATAAAAAAGACACACATGAGCATCAGGAGGCGGCAAGGGTATGCTAAAAAGCAGACTTCTGGATCCCGAAGGCGCCTCTAGGCGAAAGAAAATGAAGCCTAGTCCGAAAGGAGGTGTTTAGTGGGTAGTGCGTAATGCCTGGTTCACTAAAGAGTCCCACATTGAGAAGCCAGACCTTCACCTCCGAGTCACAAAAAAAAAATAAAGGAGAACTTCACTCCCATGTGCCAAAAGTTGTTTTAAATTAAGCTTCAGATCAGCAAAAATAAACTGAAGCAATGCCTAAAATAATCAAATGGGCATTTAACTACGCTACTCCGTCAACATTATTCATTATATTATTTTCAAAAATAATTTGGTAAAATACTAGTAACGTTTGATCCCATAATAAGTTTTGTAGCAATCGCGGAAGTCACTGCAGTTGCAGACATTAAGTTGTAGTAGAACGAGCTGTTACTCGGAGTGGCATACTGAGGCCGGCTAGCGCTCAGTCGGTCGAGGGTTTTCCGGGACGCTCTCTGCTTGTGCTGAACCACTCTGTATTTAAAACTTAACGAAAAAGGAAACGGACGGGAGAGAAGAGGGTCATAATGAGAAATGAAAAATTCGGGTGTTTAGCACTTCATAGTACTATATTTTGATTAAACTTAATTACAAAATAACGATTTAACAAAGTCAAGTCAAAAATTATTCTGTTAACTAAGGCCCCTTTTTCACATTTTAAATTAAAAAAAAACCAAACCCAAATAATTGCATAACAAGCGGAAAGAGTGAATTCAGAAAAAAAATGTAAAAACAAAAAAAAAGACAATAATGAAATACTAATAAAATAGAATGAAAGATATGCTAATTACTTACTCCGTGTAGAGCTGCGGAGCGCTCTGCAACTAGAAGAGGAACGTGGCAACTACTAGAATTTACCAAATTATTAAGTTGAATTTTTTTATACACGTTAAGCATAAGTTGCACACTTTAAGCACAAGTCGTTAAAAATTGTTAATAACCTTTCTATTGTAATACTTCAGCGTAGTTGTGCACTATTGTCACTTAATGAAGAAGGAAAACGAGATTTATTGACCATAGGTTACTGATATCACAAAAATTCTCCTCTTCAAGCTCTTCACCCACTCTACGTACCAGTTGTTTTTAGTTATCAATAACTTTTTTAATTATCGATAAATTTTGAATGTAGGGATACACTATTGTCACTCAATAAAGGGACATTACGAAATCTAATCGCGATAATGACTATAATACAAAAAATTTTTCTCGTAAATATCATCACCCACTTTACGCAAAAGTTGTTTTCAATTACTAATAACTGTTTCAAGAATATTAATGTAGAGGTGCACTATTGTCCCACAATGAAAGAACGCAACAGGATTTAATCCCAATATTCCCGGATAATCCAAGAATTCTCATAGACAAAAATTCTCAATCCAAATCTTTTCTCTTAATTAATACTCCCAAATCACTTAGGCTCACTACAATCCAATTCTTAAACTCCCATTCCGGAATCTAAATCAAAATCACTTCCCGAATTCCAAATTAAAATCACTTCACTATCCCACTTTCGTCTTCCAACTACAAATCTAAGCATTTCATTCTCGTAACCATAACTAAAACTTTTCCCGGCATTGCACAAACTCTCTCCTGTTTGAAAGCCAGATTCAGACTCATCCACTCAAAAGCCTAATCCCGCAATTCTTTTTTTCCTAATTCCCGCTGCCGCACCAAGGTTATGTAATCGAAGTTCAATACACTTTGATTCCGTTACCCACACATCTTTTCCATATCGACAAATGCAACAATTTCCATTTTGCGTAATCATGATAATGTTTGGTTATGTGTAAATCGTCATACACATGGAAATAATTGCTTTTGCTGATCCAAAAAGTGTGTTCCTGCGCTCGGGGGAATTTGAACCCAGGATCCCAGCGGACCCCCGGTTGAAAGTCTACGACACCACCACCGGAGCCACTTTCTGTTGATGTCCCATTTATCCATTTAGCAACTTCAATTGTGCACCTTTCTTACTCGCAATTAGTAGGGAAGCGAGAATGAATTTTTATTAGTATAACAAATAAATTTTTTTTTTGTGGGAGATAACGAATAAAATTAGTTAGTACGAAGGAAGGAATTATATTTTGTTAGTGAAAAGGTATCGAATGAAATTTTGTTAATGGGAAGTAATGAATGAAATGTTGTTGGTGGGAAAGTTAAGATTATTATTGTGTTATTTTTTTGTAATTAAAAATAGGGTAAGAGGGTAGAATTAATATGATGGGGAAATAAAAATTAAAGGTTGAATATTAAAAACAAATATAGAGAAAAACGTATGCGTGCCCAAAGGAAGGTGGAGATGTTATGGAGGCAATTTGAAGTCGCGAATGGGAGACTGACAGTTTCCTTGGCTTTAATCCTAATGCCGATATTTGAAGAACGGATTGCAAAAATGCGAACACTAAAAATGTCCTAGTATAACCACTGAGCATGTAATTGATTTAGTAAATAGTGCAATAAAAATTATGTTGCGATGCGGTATAGTAAATTCATAGACTAATTGATTCAGTATAGATCTTTGGGCTGAATTAGTATAAGATGGACTTTGAATATTTTCATGATCTTTTCCCACTTTTAGCGTTTAACATTTATAAAGTTGTGCCAAAATCTTCCAATAAAAACGCTATTGCTATATATTGGATATTCTGAAAATTATTGAGCCTCTTTTTGTCATTTTTCGATTGAATATTTCTTTTATTTAAAATGAATTTTACTTAAGTACATATTGTCCATTATTATCTATGACCTTTTGCCTTTTTTTGGGTAGAGCCATTATTCCATCTGCGTAGAACTTCTGTGGTTTATCGGCGGAAAACTTAGCCAAGTGATTTGCACAGTCTTTTTTTGAAGTGAATTTTTTTTTATTAAGGAAGCTTTGCACAGACTGAAACAAATGGTAGTCTGATGGTGCAAGGTCTGGACTATACTGTGGATGCATTAAAACTTCCCAGCCAAGCTCTGTCAATTTTTGCCGGGTCATCAAAGATGTGTGGGGTCTGGCATTGTCATGATAGAAGACAACGCCCTTTCTATTGATCAATTCTAGCCGGTTTTTTTGAATTGTTTGTTTCAATTTGGTTAATTGCTGACAGTACAAAGCCGAATTGAGTGTTTGGCCAGGTTCTAGCGCTTCATAATAAACAATTCCCTTCCAATCCTACCATATACACAGCATAACCTTATTTGGTGTCAATCCTGGCTTTGAAGTCGTTTTTGATGAATCACCTTTTTCGACCATAATCTTTTTCGAACGACATTCTCGTATTTTACCCATTTTTCAACGCCCGTAATGATTTGCTTCAAAAATGGCTCGATTTCGTTGCGTGTTATTAGCATTTCACAAATGGGAATACGGTCGATCAAATTTTTTTGTGTTAGTTCATGCGGAACCCAAACTTCGAGCTTCTTTGTGTATCCAGCCTTACCCAAATGGTTCAAAACTGTTTGGTGATGGATATTCAGTTCGTTAGCAATATCATGGCTGCTTATGTGTCGGTCTTCTTCAAGTTTTGTAACGTTTCATCGACTTTTTCAGTGATTGGTCGACATGAGCGAGGTGCATCTTTGACATCAAAATTCCCAGAACGAAAGCGAGCGAACCATCTCTTGGCTGTGGCTTTTGATAAAGTATCTTGACCGTAGACACCACCAATTTTTTCACGAGCCTGCGATGCATTCTCACCTTAATCGTAGTCATATTGTAAAATATACGAAATTTTTTCGGAATTTTCACTCATTTTTAAATGAATACAACTTTTGATACGAATGACGAAATACAAAACTGTCCATATGAAAATTGTAGACTGGAATGTCACCTTTCAAATACATGTAAGTTTGACTCAATCTGATTAGTGTTGCCCGATATATGGCAACGAACACCATCTAGTGACAAAAAAGGCTCATACTTTTTAGACTATCCAATATTTAAATTCCAAACGTATCTTATCTTCAAAAGCAAATTTCTGTTTGTCGGCTGCTTACAGCGATATAAATCTAAAAATTGATCTTTTTTTTCAATTTAATGTTTTTTGCCGTCTGATATTGAAATTCTGTTTTCTTCAAAAAAAAATTGGCCTAACAACATGTCTGCAGACATTCTACTCAAGTGAGCTCAATCGTAAACGATTTGTGTCTGGGTTTCTTAAACGGTCATTCAGTTTGCGTACATATCCAACAACTAAGAAAAAATAATTCAAATCCAGGTCATTATTCAAATAAATTGCCTGACTAATAATTTTGGCATGTTTGACCACTGAAGAATGTCAACACGTGGGATTTCGACTGGCAAAATTGAATCAAATTGAAGAATATCTTCAGCTCGGCACTTAACTAACTTACTTTACGATTAGACGCCTGCGCCAGTGTTTGCCACTCACGAGGCTCTCATCCGGTGCACACTTAGCCATCATTGACTTACTTAGTCATCTAATAGCTCCTCTAAATTGCATGTTCTCCCTCAATTTAATCAAGATTGACCGCTGAAACGCACTGCAACATTATTCAGAATTCTTATCCGCGATGATAAAGACACTGAGCCACCGTTGCCACAGAAACAATACTGGCCAGGGCACAGCGCTCAACGTTAATCGCCAATTAAATGAAATTGGCCGAAATTAATGCGCGCGTAAGGAGGAAGTTGTCCAAAGCCCGAAATCCTCGCAAAGCCCTATCACTCACTTGAGAGCCACTGTGACTGATTGAAGTAATTGAATTACCACGCGACAAAACATCTTGTCCAACATACCGTAATGGACAACTCGAAGGCGTTGAGTGCAATTAGACCGAAGGGAAACGACAATTAACACATGATATGGATATGATGATATGATGGTAAGTGACCGTGTCTTGTGACCACTAGCAGCGCATCTTTAACTCCTGAATCGGAAATGCGAGACTCCTCGTGACCCTACTGCCGCGCCACGCTCCCAACAACCGTCATCCTCATTATCACTGGACATATGTAATACATGAACTAATTAAGTGTTCATTAGTTGGAGCCGTCTTTGGTCGGCGATGGTGATGATGGTAGCCGAATTAATTAAAACAAATCCACGGAAGCCGGTGTGAAATATATTCAATGAGGAAGTCCACGACGGGTACATGTTTGTGGGGCCAAGAAGTTTCTAAGACGCTGACAATAAGCATTAGAATCAAGGAAGTGGTTTGTCGCCTTGAATTGGTGATTAAGAACTTTTTAAATGATTTCCATTGACATCCCGCCGTAAGTATCTACGGAAGGAAGCATTGATTATTCAGTGGGAGTATTTTTGCTTATTTGAGGATTCTGTTGGCCTTGAGATAAGTAAATAGCCGCAAAGAATGCTAGCATGACCTCAACCAAATTATCACCACCAAAAAATTAACTCATCTATGAACATATCCATTTTTTTCCACACGTCCTAGTTGATGGGTGTAAAATTGTGAAAAATTGCATCACTCCTCTTCATCTCGAGTAGCTTCTGATTGAAACAAATGACTCTTAAGATTTTCAGCTCCCACATATTCAACACTGTCCTCACTGCATCCTCCGTCTGTCCATATAAAGAGAAAAACAAAGACGAAAAGAATAAACTAGATACTATTATTTTTGTTGGCTAACATACTCTTACAATAAGAAATATTCACACAAAAGCTACTTATAAATATCCTTAGCAACGCTGAAAAGGATAAAAACAAGACGATGAGTGCGAGATTGTGTGTGGTTGTCAGGAAGACAAATGAGGGTTTATAAATGTATGTTCCGGTAAGGGTTCCGGTTCATTTCGGAACGGGTGAAGTGCTAAGGAAACATTAGGAGAAAGAACTCATGCATGCTACCATGCAATGGAAATATTTTCCCAACCCAAATCATGATCATCATAAGGATTCGTAACAGATTGATGATATGGTGATATGCTCCATTATGAGATTTGTTTTATGATTTTTATATCCTTATTACCTTTCTTGATGTTGCAGATAATGTAATTGATTGATTGATATGGATGTGCAAATATTCATATGAATGTGCTTTCAATGAAAACGAGTTGAGAGAATAACTAAAATGGAATTTATGTCAAGGAAATTGGATATTTATGACTGTATATTATATTCAATTTTCAAAGGAATAGGCAGGAGTCGAAAATTAAACATAACCCGACTAGAAATTCAATTTAGGCAGGCGTACCGCACTCCCCACTAGGAGTTAACATGGAATCCACGTAGGGAAATATTTTGCTAAGAAATTAAAAACTTCTTTATTCACTACGTTTTCACAGTTTTCCAAAACAAAAAAACTTTTAGAAGAAAAAAGAAAACCGACGTCAAAATGCCCTCAAAAGGATGAAATAAATTTTATGGAAGCGGTGCCAAGTCCGTTTCACCCTTTTTGTCTCTTTTGTAATGGTGCACCTGTTGGAAGCTTATATGTCGATACGGGAAAATTGATTTGGAACCGCTTCCATAAAATTTATTTCATCCTTTTTAGGGCATTTCGAAGTCGGTTTTCTTTTTTTCTAAAAGTTTTTTACTTCACCCTTTTTAGTGGAAAATTTTTTCATTTCATATATATTAAAATTCAGTTTCTTGAATGCATTGTACCATGTGTTCAATAAAATCCTCATAACTTAATTGCACAATTGTGCGCATCAACAAATTTCAATCTCCGCGCGCGACAATGTCCAAATTACACATAAAATTAATTTGTGCACACTCCGAAAAATTTAATTTCCACGGCGATCATGTACTTTTTGCTGACCACGACATCAAAAATGCGGCGAGCTGCAATGACCTTTAGGAATTCTCAACGAACCAGCACTAAGGCAATGACCGCGATACGGACTTTGCGATTGTAAAAATTGACTAATCGTAAATCTTTACTATAAAAGACTTTAACAATAAAAATATATTATAATTGACAAGTGGTATTTTTGAGAAGCAAGATGAAACGCCGTCTGACTAAAGGGCAATTTATTTTTATATTTTTGCTTTTTGAACATTGGTGACTCCGACGTGATCAACGTCATACCTCAAATTTCAATCTATTTCCAGCTTCAGGATCAGGATGAAGGAATCGCAGTTATCTCTTCTGGCAACCAAGCAGAAGCAGTTGGGGGACGAGATCGAACGAATAATTAGTAACTACAAAAAGGATCCGTCCAGCTGCAAGACTCCCAAATAACTGAAGACTAAGCTGGTACAGTTGGGACAGTTGTGGCCAACGTTCAATGCAACCCACCAGGAGTTGCCACCCCACGCAGGCACTTATCTGGAACACCCGTACTTTCAAGCCCAGTATTTCGCCAAGGTCAGTGCGGATACATGAAAGTAGAGCAAAATACGCATTAACTTCTGCGCACTCTGGAAGCACCATCACCGTCCACACCAGATGCATCGTCAGGAGTGAAGGCAGGGGCCGAAGGACTCCATTGCGTCCGCCCTTCAGAATATTAAACAGCTTATCAGGCGTTATGGTGTTGCCACGCGATCTATAACGCATCTTATCGAGGGAATCGACAGCATCGAAGTCGGCCAATCTAGACAATTTTACGAAATAAAGTTGGGCACTCTTCAGCGGTGCTGGGACGAGGCCCGAAAACTGCATCAGGACATCTGCGAGAGCGATAACGTGACAGCACTTGGCTACACGTCAAGCAGCTACCTCAAGACCGAAGATGCGATCCAAGAGGCGATAATCTTCATCAACCAATGTCTCGCAAGAATTCCAGCCACAGCTGCGCCCGCCACACAGGCATCGGTCAGCTTGCCAAAAATAACACTCCCAAGGTTTGATGGTCACTACTTTAAGTGGAAACAGTTTAACAATTTGTTCAAACAAATGATCCACAACCAACCACTTGGGAATACCCAGAAAATGTGGTTCCTAAAAAATAATGTGAACAGTGAAGCTGAACGCCTAAATTAGTCACCTCCACCTTTCTGACGGTAACTATGCCATGGCATGGGAAACACTACAGGCGCGGTACAACAACCAACGAACCTTGGTTTCATCACTCATTGACAGGTTGGTATCACAACCAGTAGTTGTCAGTGAATCCGCTGCATCAATAAAGGGATTCCACGACACAACCAAAGAGTGCTTGTTAGGACTAGCTACATTGGGTATCTCAGCAGAAGGCTGGGATCCCATTACATTTCACCTCCTATTCAAAAAACTTGGCAGAACAACGCATACGCTGTACAAGCAAACATTTCAACGACCTCGTGAAGTAAAAACCATCGACACCTTTCTCGCATTTATGGAAATTAGATTTCAGTCACCGGTGGCTTTAGGCAAGGAGAAACATTCGCATCTACGAGTACCAACATCCCTCGTCTCATCTAGTTCGGACGAAAGCTGCAAAGTATGCACTGAGAATCACAAGGTTTTTAAGTGTAACCAACTACTCAAACTAAGTCCACACGATCGATTTACCAAAATCAAGGGCCTTCAGCTTTGCAGCAACTGTCTCAAGACAGGCCACAGTGTACGTAACTGCCCATTAAGAAGCTCCTCTAAGTTTCAAGGCAGGCACAAAACATTGCTCCACCATGGGAAGGCAATTAACAAAACAAAGAGACCAGCCATGACAAACAGCAACTCCCAATCTGTTGCTCCTAGCGACATCACTTTAGCAGCCCTTACCAAGAAGACATCTGGTAGCAAGTACGTTTTATTGACCACAGCATCAGTCAACATAACGAATTATGCTAGTTCAACCGAAGTTTGTACAGCCTTTTTAGATTCCGGATCTCAGCTCAATTTCATTAGTGCTCGAATGCTAAAGAAGTTGAAAATATCCGGATCAAATTCCAACATCGATATCTTGGGAATAGGGACAACAGAAACACATGTCGTGAAGAAAGTGAGCATCACCATTTCCTCAAGACACTCCGGATATTCAATCCGATGGGAGGCAAACGTCATACCGACAGTTGCCTCTCCTCAACCACCGTCATTCATCGATGTTTCTTCATGGCCAATCCCACCGAACATTCATCTTGCTGATTCAAGGTTCAACACCCCGAAACAAGTCGACCTACTATTGGGAGAAGAGTTATATTGTGAGCTTCTTTCCGTTGGACAGATAAGGTTAGGACGAAACTTCCCAACCTTGCAGAACACCGTCATCGGATGGATCATGACCGGCCGTGTCGCAACAGGTGAAAAATTTGAATATTTTTGTGGAATCGGCATCAATAACCTTTAAAAATACATGGAAAGATTCTGGGCCATAGAATAAGCACCGTTTGCAACGACCTCTAGTACTGAAGAGCTTGCAATCAATCTTCGACGAAACGATGATGGACGATTTGAAGTGAAACTTCCTCTTTGTCAGAATCCATCCGTGCTTGGCCAATCGAAAGACCTAGCAATTAGATGCTTCCTTGCTCTCGAAAGCAAGTTCCAAAAACACCCAGATGTCAAAAGGGAGTACATGCAATTTATCAAGGAATACGCCGCTTTGGGTCACATAGAAGAAGTTAGAGCTTAACTGTTTCTTGCCTTACCATTGTGTACTCAAGCCATCCAGCAGCACCATTAAGTTAAGAGTCGTATTCAATGCTTCAGCAAAGGCATCAAACGGCATTTGACTCAACGATATCATGTTGAAGGGCCTTGTAATACAGTATGACTTATTCTCAAACCTTCTACGTTTCAGGAAATACAAATTTGGCCTCTCAGCGGACATTGAGAAAATGTACCGCCAAGTGAATGTGACAACAGAAGACAGCCCTTTACAACTCGTCGTCTTGAGAGACAACCCTACCGATGACATAAGGTATTATCGCTTAAAGACAGTGACATACGGGACCACTGCCGCACCATATTCAGCGACTCGATGCCTGATGGAATTGGCCAATACAAAAAAAAAGTCACATCCACTAGCGTCTAGTGTCATCAAAGACTTCTATGTGGGCGACGTAATGACTAAAAGCAACAGCCTCAAAGAAGCCGTAAAGATTTAGCACGAACTGAAAACGCTTCTGAAGTCAGCTGGGTTTAATCTGAATAAATGGTGTGCGAATCACGAACAACTCCTTGCATCAATGCCAAACGAAGATAGAGAAATAGAGCTCTCGGTCAATGGAGACACAGAGAACACCGTGATAACATTAGGGTTAACATGGAATCCCAAGCTAGACCATTTCCGCACAGCTGCCATTTCGAACGAGCTAACCAAGGTGACAAAGTGGAAAGATGCCACACTCAGTTTGCATGCTTTTTCCGGTGCAAGTGAAAGGGCTTTCGGTGCAGTAATATATCTACGTAGCGCAAACAGCCAGAGAGACATAAAGACGATAATTCTCTGTTCCAAATCTAGGGTCGCCCCAGAGAAAACCATCAGCTTACGAAGACGGGAACTGTGTGCTGCAACACTCATGACCTATTTAACGAATCGTGTTAAGAAAATCCTCAACATAAACATAAACACTATACATTACTGGACAGATTCACAAATCGTATTAGCCTGAATCCGATCCAGACCATCGTCCTTTCATACCTTTGAGGGCAACAAGGTCTCTTCAATACAAGAACTAACAAACATATCTGACTAGCCAGTTGTGAACTCTAAACTCACTCCTGCAGACTTGGTTTCTAAAGGAACACTACCTTGCGTGCTCATCAACTCCACGTTCTAGTACCAGGGACCTGAATTCCTGCGGGAACCCGAGACTCATTGGCCATGTAAATTTATCGGAGATCCGGGGGAGCTTCCAGCGGAAAAGACAATTCACACCGCCCTCAAAACTAGCCTTATCTAGGAGCATTTTATCGACAGATTCGATAATCGAAACTCCTCACACATCTTCAGCGAATCGTAGTAACAGTTTTGCGGGCAACTTAACCCTCCAAGGCAAGGAAAGATTCATGGGAAGGAACACTCCTTACAGTCGCAGAATTATTAAAGGCTCTCGAACTCATTATTAAATTCATGCAAGCCGGGGAGTTTAGAACCGAGATAAAAAAATAACAGCAAAAAATACCAATAGACTCGAAGACCTCCTCACACTCACACCGTTCCTGGATGATGACTCCATTCTTAGAGTCGGAGGGAGACTACAAAATGCCAATATACCACACATCGCAAAACATCCCGCAATTTTATGTGCTTCACATCCATTCACTGAACTGTTACTCACTGATCTCCACAGAAATAACTTACACATGGCGACTCAAGCTCTGCGAGTAACAGCACGACAGCAGTACTGAGCCCCTCGAGACAAGCGTTTGGCATCTGCAGTGGTGCACGAATGTGTTCAAAATTCCAGACTAAGCCCACAAACCTTCAAATAAATCATGAGAGTCCTTCCTGATACAAGCGTTCAACCAGCCTGACCATTCGTCAACGTCGGCATCGACTTCTGTGGTCCGGTCTACACTCATTACAGAATTCGGGGCAAGAAACCAACGAAAATATACATCTGCGTATTTTGCTGTTTCACAACAAAGGCTTGTCAATTAGATGTGGTTTTGGACCAATCCATCGACGGATTCTCTGCTGCTTTAAAACGGTTTATCGCTAGACGTGACTTCTACCAAAACGTGTACTGCGACAATGCTACCAACTTTGTTGGGGCTTATAACCAATTAGAGGAGCTAGAAAATTTACTGCAAAATGAGCGTTCTTAGGAGAAGATTCACACAGCCGCAACTAAGAAAGAGATTCAATTTCATTTTATACCACTGTGGCATTTTATACCACCGTGGCATTTTATACCACCGTGACATTTTATACCCTTGTGCCATTCGCCAATTTCACCCAGATGACCTTCAAGAAAACCGACTTCATCAAATCATCATCCACCCACTTTCTTATCAATACAGAAGCTTCTGACTGGAACAAAATCGTAAGGCAACTGTCAACGCACCATTCTCCACGGTTACTATCTTCTGATAGACTAAACCATCACCACATCCATCACTATGCACTCGGCTACATCCTAACAACCACAACAATTATTCAGACGAACAGAAAAAAAACTCATTCCCACGCAACGCAAGGTCATCAAAGACAACTCATTTCCATTTGAACTGGGACAGTTCAAGGACGGGGAGAATGTTCAACAAAATCCACATAAACTTAATTGCACAATTGTGTGCATCAACAAATTCCAATCTCCACCCGCGATCAACGTTCAACATACTCTTGATTACACCTAAGCCGACTTAATATGCAATATGCACATTCCAACCAATTTTTATTTCCGCGCGCGATCAATGCCTAAATTACACATAAAGTTGATTCGTGTAATATGCACCCTCCGAAAAAGCTGCAATGAACTTTAGGAATTCTCAACAAATCAGCACTAAGGCAATGACCGCGATACGGACTTTGCGATTGTAAAAATTGACTAATTGTTAATCTTTACTACAAAAGACTTTAACAATGAAAATACGTTATCAGTTGTCAACAGGTTTTTTGAAAAGCCAGACGAAATGCCGTCTAACTAAAGGGCAATTTATTATTATATTTTTGCTTGTTGAACACCATGTATCTATATTAAAATGTAATTTCTTGACTGCAATACAAAATTCACTACTGCTAAAATCTGCAGCGTCCATAGAAATCGAACTTCTTTCCAAAACATTTTAGTCCAAGATCTCATCAACATCTACCTTGATTTGAGGTTTCATAAAAATCCAATATAAATTGTATCTATAAGAAGCTTTCGAAATTCGAGCTTTACCTAGCCGCTGAAGTTTTTTTCATTGTTCACTAGACATTTACGATCTCTACCATATTCCCAAGTTTCATCGACATTGGTCTAAAGTTCAAAACTACAGTAACAAAACAATTTTGTACATTTTTCGACATCTAAGCGGCAGCCTTTTTGTTTCAGATTTTGACAAAGAAGTACCCGAAAAATTGCAAATAACACGCAAAATATTTAATTATTCATCAAAATCACACGGAGCCAACGGTGGTTGATCGATGGTATTTATTGCGTTTTTGGCTTTAAATTCGGTCAAAATAAAAAAAAATCACGAAAATCGCAACGCACTACTGAGGTGTACCGACTTAAGCAGCTGCTGTAAACAAACTGGATGACAGATCTTACTCATATTTGGCATAGCAATTAAGGACAGCGCTGCCAACTTAACAAAATACATTTTTTTTTAAATATCATTTACCCGAGGAATTTAAATTACATTTTCCGGGTGCTTCCTTGTCACAATGTAGTTCACCGCATCCATCACAACCGCCATTAAATTTGTGTGTAGCGAATAGTGGACGTGTCAACAATACTTTTCTTCAGACAGCTGTTGCAGTTTGCAAAAATCATACTGAAAAAAATTTTTTCGTTCGTCTAATATTTGATGGAAAACCCAAATGTCGTTTATTCAGCAGGCCGTATCGTCTAAGTTACAGCTACCCGTCATTGCAACCCAGTTGCTGAGCATAATACCATTTGGTAGCACAGAACCTTCTCCGAACAGAACCGCCAATCGAGTCGGTATGTATCTTAAAAGCCAATACGGTGGTAATTTTGTACATTTTGAAGCTATTAAGGTGCCACAAATATGTTTGGACGTCGCGAAATCACCTGAAACATACACAAAATTTAACGAGTTTGCATTAGCTGACGCATGTGACATGTCACATGGACAATAAGCCATGCGACTCCATCATCGATACCGCAGAGCATAATATTAAGAAACGAAATCATACATATGTGGCTTCCTTGTTATGGCGTGATCCTAATCTAGTACTGGAGGACAATCGCTGCATAGCTCTGCAGCGACTTTCGAGTTTGACAAGAAAATTATCCAGAGAACCTAGTAAGCTGCTCGAATATGACATCGCTAATATATTAGGGAGCTGTTAACAGCCGGATTTGCTGAAAAGGTAGACACTACATAGTATCTGGTGATCGTCTTTATTATATGCCACATCGACCAGTTTACCGAGAGGATAAAGATACAACAAAGCTTCGCATTGTTTTTGACGCCTCTGCAAAAAGCAATGGCGCACTATCGCTCAACGATAAATTATCTGCTGGACCAAACTTGCTTCAGAATTTATTAAAGATTCTTAACAACTTCAGAACCGGCAGGTATCGAGAAACCCTTTCTACAAATTGAATTATACGAGTGCGACCGGGATGTTCATCATTTCGTTTGGTTTGCTGACGCTTTTAACTGTGCTGGGGTTTTGACGCGGTACCCGGATTACAGGACAACGAGAGTTACATTTGGCGTTACATGTAGTCCGTTCTTGTTGTCGGCTACTATCTTGAAACATCTGAATGAGTACGAATTGAAATATTGTGAAACATGTGATATTTTGAAAAACTCCTTCTACATGGACCACCTCGTATTTAGCCACGACAGTCTTTCAATCGTAAAACGAATAAGTCAAGAAGCCATTTATATAATGAAAGACGCTTCCATGAACTTAAGAAAATGGAACTGTAATGATAAGTGCATCAGGGAACCGTTCGTGAATTTATCAAGCCAGGCTATAATTCAAAAGGTGTTGGGCATAAACTGATTTATTTGTACCGATGAGATTGCAGTAGATCTCGAGTCCGTACAAAGATTCCTGTTGCATCCCCCAATTGGAACTAAACGGAATTTACTGCAGCTTTAGTCTAGAATCTTCGATCCATTGGGGCTGCTGGGACCATTTGTCATTCTTTTTCAAGATACTTGGAGACTCAAACTGGATTGGGATGAGAAACTACCTGAAGAGTCTTTAAAGGTTTGGAGAGATTACGGTAATAATATACCTTTCTTGAAAGAGCTAGTCTTTCCAAGACATATAACTGCAAAAGGTGATAATACTATGAAAAAAGAACTTCACGTTCTTGCCGATGCAGGCTTAAAGGCATATAGAGCTGTTGCTTATATCCGAATGATTCAAGATATTAGGGTTGATGTTAAACTACTTTGTTCGGAAAATAGAGTAGCGGCCTTAAAGGAAGATAGAAAAAGGGAACTAACCGCGGCACTATTTGCAGTAAGACTTCACGACTACCTACAAGAAAACCTAACAATCACTTTTGACGAAACTTACTTCTGACCTGATTCAAAAATTGCTTTGTTTTAAATATGCGGAGATACTTTACGATGGGAACCGTATGTAACAAATCGTGTGCGAGAAATTAAGGGTAAATCAAAGGCTAATTCCTGGAGGCATTGTCCAGGTGAAAGTAATCCAGTGGACTTATTGACACGAGGAGGGCTTTGCTTGAGAGCACCATGTGGGTAGATGGACCTTCATGGTTACTATAACAATCAGAAATTTGGCCTAGTGTAGAGTCTTTTGCTGAATCTCCTACAGTTGTGACTTGTTTACAGATATCAGATATAGAAAAGGCTATTTTATCTGAACCTTTACTACTCTGCGATAAATACGGTTTGTGGAGAAAAATTTTACGCATAAGGACGTATATTCTATGCTTTGTCGCCTTGTTACAAAAAACTTTTGATCCTAAGAGTGGTTATCTCTCTGCTGCTGAATTTAAACTAGCTGAGTTATATTGGATCAAGTTCGTCCAATCACAACATTATGTAGGTACAATCACCGCTTGTCAGAATGGTTTAAACGTTCCTATTTCTTCAAAACTTCGTAATTTGAATCCTGTCTTAAAAACTGATGGATCCCTTCGAGTTGCGACTAGACTGCAGATGCTATCAGATGAAATAGATTTCATTCTTCCGATAATTTTACCAAAGTCATCATATATAACGCACTTAATAATTCAAGATATTCATCAGCGTGTACTCCATGGAGGAGTTAACTTGGTTTTTACACCTCTAAGGCATCGATTTTGGGTTCCAAAGGCTCGACAATTAATAAAGGGAATTATAGGGCGATGTTTTATATGTAAACGTTTGATAGGACAGCCTGCCTCACAGCTCTTCGTGCCATTGCCATGTAGTACATTGTTTTTGTAACTACGAATTATGTTCAAGTTAAATTTCCTCTTGTAAGTAGCTAAGATATAGTGGAAATTCATCGTAGAGTGAGCTCCCTGGTGGGCTGGGGGATTTTGGGAGCGGCTAGTACGCTCTGTTAAAATCGCTCTTAATGCTGCTTTTGGACGTGCAGTGCTGGATGTACAGCAGATGTACACTTTATTGTGCGAGGTTGAGAGTGTCATAAACACCTTTAACATACATCACGGATGACCCAGCGGGTTTGACACCACTAACCCCATCTCAGTTTTTAATTGATACCAATGCTGTTTTTCCATCGCTAGATCATCGTAGTGGTACTATGAATGAAGGTCTCCGTCAAAAATGGATTTCTCGACAATGTTCTATAAACTCCTTGCGGGAACGTTGGAGAGAGGGATATTTGCTGCAGCTAAGGTCTGCTCATGTTTACAAGAATGCAGGCTCTTCAAACTTGGCACCGGGAGATGTTGTCCCGGTGCACGATTGATCTTGTCCTCGAGTTTTATGGAAACTGGCGTTAGTTGAAAATATTTCATTCCTATAAAATAAAGATGCCAAATATAGTAAAAATGAGACGGCTCGTGCAACTCTTGTATCCACTAGAGGTAACTGGTGACCTATCCAGCCGGCACCCGGAGGATGTTAAAAATAAACAATTTTTTGTAATCCACTGTTGTTACTCCTATGTTTTCTGTTTAAATGTCAGGTAATATAAGAGCCGAAATAGCGAGTCTTAATTCTAACATCAACTCGGTTGGTTGTGAAATTTTTGCCTTCCGCACATTTTGAAAAGCTTATTCATTTTTGTGCAGAACATAACGAAATACATAAACTAATATGATTCTTCAAACGAAACAAACTTTTATTTAGTTAAAAGCGTTACATTATAACAGCACATGCTATTAACAATTGAGTGAATCTATTAATGAATAGCTGAGGATGATGCAATAACAAATAACTTAATGGTTGAAATTCGTTCAACTTTGTTAATAATAGTAGGATCTTTAAATTAAATTTTTTCGCCGGTAAAACTGTTTCAGTATGATCAAATTGGATGTAGTAGATATTGAAATGCCCTTCGAAAGGTCCTTATACTCTATGAGTCTTAATACAATCTACAGAAATTATTACCCATTGAATTTTCTCCGATTGCAACAATCAAATATGATTTTTCTACTACATGGGCTTTCCAACAAAACAGACACTGCACTTTTGATTGTATTTTCTCCAAATATATAATATAAGCACATTTAACATTCGGCTTAGCCAATTGCTACAAAATGTGGTTTTTCTTTTAAAGTAAAAATATCTTGGTGCATGTCATAAAAGTTTTTCTTGAATTAAAGCATTCTATACTCGTATGTTGTAGTGAATAGATAATATACAAGTCCGCAAAGGACTGCAGCGATGGTCTGCTGCCTCGGCAGAGGAAGATGTAGATATCCGCCGATAATGCCCTTGTCTGGGGACGCGTGAATGTGCTGGCAGGCAATCATTGCGGTGTCGTGGGGCGGGTTCATTCCCCCAGCACAAGGACCCACTGCAAAAGAATTTCGCATTCACGAATTCTAGGGTCTCAAAATTGTAGGCAACTACAAAGAGGGGAAATGACTTGTTCAGAGAACAAGTGGAACAAGTAAAAACGGACGGACTCAGGGTAACTTCGTCGTTACCCGACGAGGCTCATAGCCCACAAATAAGAGAGGGACAACCGGGTGGTGATGGTGCCCCCTCGCAACCGCCCAACCGGATCAAGATCCATATCTGTTGCAGTGGCCAAGTATTTCCCTTCTGAGTAGAAATTTCATACAACATAACTTGCATGGGCCTTCCCATCAGAGGAGAAATACCCCAGTGACCAATTTATGTCATAGAGTTATGCAATCGGATCACATAACCCTATGCCAAAAAAGGCACCTTGCTCGGGGCCACTCAACCCGCGACAGTACCTGAAACAAAAAGGAGGTTAGAATGGGCCCGGTGGCTGGCTCATTTTTGGGGGGAACGCCCTCCACCGTATCGGGTCCTATACCCGGTCAGATCCAACGCAATGGAAAGACCGAGATGTCCATTTAATTCAACATTGCTTTATTTGTTAGTTTTGACATAATTTTTCATCAATATTTGGTTCTTCTCTAAATTCTACAATGACGTTTTTAAGGCACTTTTGTGTTGATTCGATATAAATTTATATTTGCGTATTTTCTTGTTTTAAATAAATAAATTAATAAAAATCGGAGAAAGACAATAATGAGTTAATTCGATTAATACTTTAAATGCATTATATAATATGTAGTACAAAATGGGAGTTTGTTTTTCTCACTTAAAATATAAAAATGTTCCCTTTGACAAAAAAAATTTCCCCTAATAGAAAAATTGCAACTTTTGTCAAACTAACACGAATTAATACAAATTATCTACCGCGTTTCGACCATAGAATACCATGCATGGTATCAACGCATCACATAACTAGTATATGATTAACCGTTTAGCAAGGATTATATAATCAAACCTAAAAACTAGCAATATATTCAAAAATTGTAACGAGAATTTAATTATTTCAATAAACTCATGTAAAAAAAAAATTAATCTTTTCCTTCCTTCCTACGAGGGGTACAAGTTCTTCTCCAACAAATTTGATGGAGATTGGTGAATACTCTGCGCCACCAAAAATGCGAGTTTGAGAGCGTATTGGCAAACGGCTGGAACACGAGTTGTGCCCGAGCAATTATAATACAAATGTGTCATCTTATAAGTGAGAATCTGGATCTTATCGGGATCCGGCCCAATATTATCATCCGCAATGCTATAGTGAGTTAGAGTTACAGTACCTTGGTGAACTGATTGAGATACTAAAAAGAAATCATATCTCTCCGGTAGAGTGATAATATCATCACCAACTGTCCCCGGAGGCGGATTATTTTGATTTAGAAAATATCGAGTATTAATACGCTTGGAAACGATTACAAAAGCAAATTTGGGGCCTTCCACAACTCCAGCTTGGGTATAAATTTCCGTGAGACGTTTCCGGATTATATCACTTTCAATCTTGGTTACTTGATGGAATTGACCTTCACCAACACCATCTCTATAGAGAAGAATACGAGATGGCAACGATCCGTGGAAATTACGATATTATTTAAGTGCTTTAACCACGTTCAATGCAATTTCAGGAGGTCCAACACTTGTTGAAGATGAATTGGAAATAATTGCTGCCGAAAAACTTCCGCGGAACTAAACTCTGAACAAGTTTTCTTGTGGTGGAAATCCTCTGACTTGTAATTTATGTGGAGCAAAAACAAAACCACTCGCGCGAATTCGTCAGAGGTCCTCGATTCACTTCTAATTGCTACGGAAAGTCAAAATCGACTGACTTCTACAAATCGCAAAACAAATGAAAACCCGTTTGACTGTTCTTTGTCGTGAGGTCAAATAGTTCGCAAAGGTATCAACGGTACTCAGTAAGCGGAGAATAATCCAAACCGAATATGAAAAAAGTCTTAGGAGCACTGATAAAGACATACATGCAAAAGCTAGTATAAATTCCTATTACTTGAGATAATGCACTGATGACTGGTGTACATTGCCGGTGAAGCATACGCAAGGCAACGGGGTGAAAACTCCTATTAGCAGTGGTCTCCAACATTCCGTATGGACGATGATTTGCCGGTTGTTAGTGCCGAACGATTTAACAGACAGCGCACACCTTATGACAGCGACATCTTCCGGAATAGGAACTATTCAAGTTGTCTGTGGCCGAGTTAGGTAAAAGCCTCCTCTTCTCCCGAGACTGCAATATATGTTAAGAAATTAGGTTGGAACGGAGATGAAAAACGATCGGAATCCTTACTTTTGGCTAGTGAGTATGCAATTCTACCTTCCCCAATGAGCCAGAGAACTCCACGACCAATTGTCCTCTCGCGATGGCGCTGCTAATAGAGAACCTTGAAAACCTACTCGCTAGGAGTTAACTAAAACAGTACTTAACCTCACAAGCGCTCGGCACTGAATCTTGGCTGCTTTTTGGGTGGTTTTCGTTCCTCTTCCCAAGACGCCCAAAGACATAAGTTCTTCGTGGTCATTCTACACTGACTTTTGCCTGCTTCCATTCCAGCACCACCTCTCCTTGCGCTATGCCCGCTGCTCAATCACGCTAGCGCACGACACTTTTTCCGTAATCCTGGAATCTCTCGGAAATTTTAAACGGTTTTCCTCGTGCCGATTTTTGCGTTTTTTCTCCAATACGGAAGAAGTCAGATTATTCCCTCAAGATGGAGGCGACATTCTTCGACAACCACAATGACATCTCGTCACATTAGCCAACCTTGCAATTACGTAGAGGAACATCGAAACACTTCACACCTATCTTTTCGATGCAAGCCTCAAAGTAGTTTGCATATGGTTTTTAGGTAAATTTCTCGAGAGAAATTTACCTATTGCGGAGAGCATCATATATATATATATATATATATATGGGATATAACGAAATTTGTGACCACGATAGAGGTCGCAATTTTGCTTCGATTTCCACCAAATTTTCAGGAAAGATGTATTGAGTAATTATCTCGGTTAAGTTCGTGAACCAGCTATATCGGCCCGGCAAAAACAAAATGGCGGCCATTTTAGACGAAAAATCGTGATTTCTGTTCTGACCAAAGTATAGCTTCGATTTGGATGAAATTTGGTACAAAGGTTCATTGCTGTATGTGATGAATCTCACAATAAAAAATCCAAAGTCGGTACGGCAGAAACAAAATGGCGGCCGCTCAAAGTTCGAAAAACGTGCAAAACTTTGTTGTTGTAATAGTGGTCAAAGCTTTCAACAGATTTTTATGAAATTCGATAACTTGATAGAAATTATAAGTATCTAAGGAATTACGTGAAAAAATTGGAGGTCAAGTTGCAAAAAACAAAATGGCGGCCAGTTAAAGGGCAAAATTTCAAAGGCTTTTTAAAGTCGCAATTTTAATCCGACATATACGAAATTCGGTTTCAAGATAGACATTATTTAGGCCTACAGTCTTTGATATTTTGGTGATCATGCATGAGCAAATTTCAAAATGGCGGCCGTTTAAATATGCGTTTTTTTCAGGTTTTTGTGGCCCTCTAGCGGTCACATTTTCCGGCGGATTTTGATGAAACTTGAGATTACGGATCTCTGTACTATGTTCCTGTATTATGCAGGAAATTATTAAGATTGAATTAAAAATAAAAAAGTCGAAAATTTCAAGCCTAATATTTTTAGCTGCCATTTTCTTTAAAAATTGAATTATTTTGCCCTGTCTAGAGTGAAACTTCTATTTGAACGAGATAGTACATTGATTGATGAGTTCCTAGCATACAAAGATTTAAAATAATCCAAAATAAAATGCATGCATTCAAAATGGCGGCCCCCAAAGGTCAGAAGGCAAGCGCAATTCGCTATTTTAGTGCCAACTGAAATAATGAATATTTTTCATGATAACGTTTTAAATGACTTTACTTGATAGAATTTATAAACCAGACCATTTTTAAGATATTGTAAAATCTTTTTAACAATCCCCTAAAAAAATTATAAAATCGCGACTTGTCTGTCTTTCCGTCCGTTTGTTCGTGCGTCAAAACAAGTTTTCTCGCAAACCACATGAGCTAGAATGAGGAAATTTTCTACGTAGGTCAAAAGTGGTGCCTCTTGAAATTTGCAGTGCAAGAAAATATTTTAAGTTACCACTGTGAACTGTGTAAACAGCAAATGCGAGAAGGGCGAAACCGGTATTTATATGTTTAAAACAATTTATGATCCGCTGATTTTCAATATGTAATCCATACGTATGCAACTCAATTTAATTAGCAAAATATTTGCGCCCCGATAAAAGGTCTCTAAGAACGAACGTGGCCAGATTTTTTTTATGTTAATAAATACCCATGTGGTACTACGAAAATTGCAGAGAGAAGTTGAGTAGTAGGCAAGCCAAATTTTTTTTCGAAGCTTTATGCTACATACGAGAAATTTACCTTTCCGGCTGGTGCTGCCAACGGGGATTTTTTTTATATGTGTGGGTGCGCACACTTAATGAGTCTAATGCAAATTATGTACGAATAAACAGAATTGCTTCTTGGTGGTTGTTTATGTTTTTAACTGATACTTTTATCATACGGTTTAATTGATAAATTTGAATTCATTTCCAATGTAAAGAACCAATAATGAATAATGCGTAATAATATATCGCAGTTTTTCTTTGATATCAAGTTGATTTGAAACAAAATTGGTGTGCGAGGTGTTTGTTAGTTCCGGATTATTTTAAAGAAGATATAAGACATTTAGAAACAATTCTAAACTGAATAGTCATTAATGTCTGCTTGTCGCCGCCTATAGCAATATGCGTTTAATCGAACGGTCTTCACTTTTCAAGTAAGAATTTCAATTTTCTTGATCACCAGGCTGTAGGGGTGAAAGAGATAGGAAAGTATTAGAGCAGTTTGATAGGGTGACTGCTCTATTACTACAATGTCTGCATATCGTATGTTAAGTACAAAACCCTTCTGACACGATCGTAGTTCTATCTACTCAACTTGTTTTACAGTACAGTCGGTTAAAGTTGGGTGATGTTAATATCTTGAATTCAATGTTAAGCAAAATCCTTACATTTTATTTAAAACAGAAGCAGTTTTGTTTTAATTTTAAACTATAACAGAAGATTTGTTCATGGTTACATTAAAGAAAAAAAAATCGAGGAAAAGTTAATATTTGTAGTCACCGGACTTGAAAAATCATCACAGGGCTTCGTTTTCCTATTTATTTTTTGATACTTATAGTTTGAAAAGTACATGACCGGGAGTTTTTCATATCTTCCTGATAACTGTCACAACTTAGCCTATCACCTGTTACTGGCTTGACGTTGATTTCTTCACCCTGTGTATGGTTTGATACTCTTTTAAAATGAAAATCATTCACCGAGAAATTTACTTAGCAGTAAATTTAACCAAAAATAGAAAATAAAAATACTTTTCTCTTCCAGATTTATATTCAACACACACATCATCAAGCTACTCACCGTCGACATCGGAAGGAGCTCTAACACCAAATTCCATAATTCATCACCATCAACATCAACACCTAAGTAATCATGCTCAAGACAACCGCGAAGTTAATCGTCTTAGGACAAATCACGAGCAACGTCGTCGACGTCGTTTTCACGTTGCCACCACCGCAAATGGAACTTGCGATGGTCGCGAGGATAATGCACATGGTGAAGAGGATGTTGACGCCGATTCCCACGGCGGCGACGACGACGATGAGGATTCGCATGCCGTGGAGGGTGCAGAAATCGACGACAATGATGATGATGACGACACCAATGAACCCCACTCAGAGTTGGGTGGCGAAGGTAGCGTGAAAAAGTTGCGAAAAATCGAAAGGGATGCTCTGAAAACGGAAAAGCCGACAGGTGATGGCATTAAAGGCAGCACCGATGGTTCCTATCAGTGTCAGTTCTGTGATAAATCATTTCCACGTCTTGGATACTTGAAGAAGCACGAACAGGTGAGTGGCATTCTTGTGTTGCGGCTCCTCTTGAGCCGCACACCGGAATTATTTCATAATTAGTTCCACATTGAGCGCTTATTAAACTGACGAATTGCTGGCATTCCATACTCGACAGTAGTTCTCACTTACTTACAAGTTCTTCTGACCCGTTGCCAGCGCTGACGTGAATTCACGCAATTCAAGAGTGCATCAAGGCCGATTGGTAGCTGCAATCAATTGACTATTGATCACTCTGAACTAACTGTGGGATGCAATGGGTAATTACTTGTAGTAAGGAAAAAATATGCTGGCAACCGCATGACCAATCTCAAATCAAACTGAGCTTATACGAGATCTCTGCACGGCCAAAGGTAACCCTTTGAGAATATGTTGCACATATATGTGAATGTGTGGTGCAACATATTGGCAACTATGACGTTGGTATTTGATTTGCAATAAAAAGTGATCGATTTAATGAATTTTTCAAATTGTCGCTCTCGTCATAAAAGGAAAGTGTCCAATGGATCGATCGATTTGCAATTGGTGCTCTGTGCGGCTTAATTTCATTCTGGGAAGTGATTACGCTTTGCGGCAACAGTTGAAAGGAAATTGCGAGAAATCTTTTGTCAGGGAAAATTGTAAAAGATTTCTATTGAATGATATCGAGATGATTATCAGAGTTTTGTTCTGATAATTCTTGAAAGGTAGGCCTAAACATCCGCTTTATTGTGTTATAGAATGAAATTGGTTCCTAGAGTTACTCCGATTAATTATATTCGTACTACAAGTATGGGAATTTTGAGTTTAGTAGATCACAAAACTTAGGAGACTTCTAGTATTTCTCTGGTGTTTTTGTTTTAAGTTTGTAATGCCATAACTAATAGTCCACTTGCTATTGTTTATTTATTTATTTATGTTGCCATTAACAGAGTTACCTCTAATACAAATGGTGAAGTATATACTAAGAAACACACAAAATTAACAAATTAATAAACTAATAAGTTTTTGTTTAAGTAAATAAAGAGAACGAGGAAAAGGACCAATTTGTAGACGATCATGATTACAAGGTAGCCTTAGCAGTGGAGAATGGAAGTACGGGTTAACCCGAGCAAAAGGTACAAGAAAGATACTAGCATTTCTACCCGAGCGCAGATTTAGCCTATAATAAATTCGAGAATCAAGATTTGTATCCGTAAGGCGGTTACATATTTTAAAGAGAACACATTCATCAAGTATCAATCTGCGAATTTCAAGAGAAGGAATCTGAAGGAAGGCCAGGCGATTTTTGTAGGTCGCATAAGGGATTTTGAATTTGAAAAATAGAAAACGGGTGAACTTCCTCTGGACAGATTCAAAGAGAACAATCAGATAATCATTGTGAGGTGACCAAATTTGAGAACAGTATTCAAGAAGAGAACGTACGATACAGATAAATAGTTTGATAGCAGACTTAGGGTTAGAAAAAATAGAAGTATGCCTAAGAAAAAAACCCGAAACACGGGAAGCTCTAGTGACTAAGTTTATAATGTGAAGGTTAAATTTGAGCTTTGGGTCGAAGATAACCCCTAAGTCTTTCACCTGATCCACTACTGTTAGAGGAGTTTGATTCAGTAAATAGGAATGGGATATTGATGAACTTTTCAACGAAAACGACATTTTGCGGCATTTTGGTACATTTAAATTCAAAAGGTTAGCATTACACCAAGAAGACAGAGATAACAGATCGTTTTGGAGAATATGACAGTCAGCAGGCGAGTTGATTACTCTGAAGATCTTCAAATCATCCGCAAATAAGAGACAGGAAGAGTTAAGCACTGATGGGAGATCATTGATAAACATGGTGAAAAGGAACAAACCTAAGATGGAACCTTGTGGAACTCCAGAGCAGGGATGAAATGACTTAGAAACCGAGTCATCAATGACAACTTGGCATGTTCTAGAAGCTAGGTATGAAGTTAACCATGACAAAACGGAGCCACTCACACCATAATGCTGCAATTTGCAAATAAGAATGTCATGGTTGACAGTGTCAAATGCCTTAGAGAAATCAGTGTAGATAGTATCCACTTGAAGACTGTCATTTAAGGCTACCGCTACAGTGTCAGTAAGTTCCAAGAGATTGGTTATGGTAGAACGATTTGGCACAAAACCATGCTGCTCAGGAGCTATTTGGGAACACAGAGAAGAATAGAGCTCTAGGTGGACAATTCGTTCTAAAATTTTAGAAAAGGATAAAAGTTTTGAGATAGGGCGGTAATTCTCCACCATGGTCGGGTCACCACTTTTGTGTATTGGAGTAACATTAGCAATCTTCCAGCAATCTGGCATGTGACCTGTTGTCAAACTTAGATTGAAAAGCAATGAAAGTGGAAAGCTAATGGTAGATGCTAATGCTTTAATAAAGAAATTAGGAATGCCATCCGGCCTAGGTCCAACGTTAGGATCAATAGAGTTGATGATAAGTTCAACTTGAAGAGGATTCGTGACTATCGAGGTGATAATAGGAGGATTAGCGCCTGCTGAGGAGGCATAAAGTGGAGTGAAGTTATGGATACTAATAAATAGAAAAGAATAGAATTTTGATATTGCTTTTTCACAATCCAAGTCAGCAAAGAAACTTTGCCAGTCAATGGTAGAAATATGCGTGGAAATTGAATGGAAATCGAATTTGTAAAAATTGAACCTAGGCCGCGTACGAGTTTTGCATCGTGCTAGATATTTCAAAGAAAGGACCATAGAGAGGGGAGGGTGAAATGAGTCAGTGTCTACATACGGAACCGCCGACCGAGATACAGAAAGATGTTGATCAGCAACGTTGGAAAGCACTAGATCCAGCAGTTTGTCGTGAACATCATGTACAGAATTAAATTGAGAGAGGGAGCAGTGATTTAAAAAAGAGGAAAGAACGATGGATAGATTATTCGTAGAAGACAGAACTGATGCAGGAAAACATGACCAAGAAACCGAGGGCGAGTGGAAATCTCCACAAATTAATAAAAGGGAGTCTGGGAAGAAGGAGTCAATGTAAGATGAAAGCTCATCAAAGAACGTTTCATATGTAGGAATTGAAGAGTTACAAGGAACGTAAGTAGAGGCAACAAGAAGAAACTTATTGTGCGAGGTTTGGACTTTTACAAGAATACATTCTATAGGAGAAGATGAAGAGAAATTCGAACAGGCTGAAGCTGACAAAGTCTTCTTGGTAGCTATCAAGACACCCCCGCCATTCATTTTAGATGAAGCTGTGATGTCTCGATCCCGTCTAAAGATATTGTGTTCAGTCGAAAGTTCATTATTAAGGATACTTCCATTCAACCACGTCTCTGTAACACAGATGATATCATCCGATGCGGTAAAGCAAGACGTATTAAAACATTTAATTTGGTCCTTAGTCCCCTAACATTTTGATAATAAATTTTAATGTTATTAAAGCTATTATATACTATTTTCTTGCGTGAACCGAAGGATTGCGGAAAAAATTTGTCTTTTTAACAGGTACGAATGGTTTTACTAGCGTACCAGGAAGCCAGAACTCGGGACGGCATACAGAATCAATGCTTGGTAGAGCTGTAAGTTTAAAGGAGGTTACTACTCGATCCGGCAGATTTTCCTTTGTAATCTTAGTACAGCTTATGATTCCAAGTTTCGCTTTAA
Organism: Odontomyia ornata; assembly: GCA_963969285.1. Classification (NCBI taxonomy): domain Eukaryota; kingdom Metazoa; phylum Arthropoda; class Insecta; order Diptera; family Stratiomyidae; genus Odontomyia; species Odontomyia ornata. Next base: position 46,486,708 of record OZ017742.1, read on the forward strand.
TAAAGTTGAGAATGTCGTCTACCGAAGTTTCATATGCTAGTCTCGAGATGAAAATTTGATTTGGTGGAGCAACAACACGGTATAGTTGATTATTATTAACACCCACAGGAGACGTTGAACGACCAGGGTCACTGTTATCGATAATTGGAATTACAATCGGATCGCTTCCAGGACCATCAAAAGCAGGTTTATCAATAGGAAGAATGTAGTCAGCATGGCTGTTGCTTGGGTTATTAGACCCTGCCTGAGATGGATATATATTTTTAGAATATTTCCTGCTTCTGGTTTGAATTGTTGAGATGACTGGTGACGTATTCTGCACGGCATTGAACTCAGCACTAGCTGTAAATTGCTCGAGATTCGAAGACGAAGATTTGTTCTGCAACGAGCGCTTTGTAGCGATGGATGGTGTTGAACCCAACGTCGTAATCGAAATATCACAAGCTACAGATGAAGATGACGATGAAGGGACAGTTGGCTGCAGCAATAAATCTACCTCAGAGAATGCACTCGCGCATTTAATTTGCAGGGTAGTGAGTTCCTCACTGAGCGTTTTAATAGTTTGATGGGCCACACGTAGGCCAGAAACATAGTCCAAAGTAGGCTGTCTCCGACAGGTATCGCAGTACCACTGCAGGCCATTGTCCGTTTCGTTTATAAGGTCAGTTATGGTACTTTTAAGCTTCAGACACACCGAGTGAAAGGAACGATCGCAATGCCCAGAACAACGGACCATAGGAGATTTGTCGTTTAGATCCTGACACATCAATGAATCACAGGTCATCGTAAGAAACTCGGAAGAGAATTTGAAAGGAAAAAGCGGAAAAAGAGTAACAAACAGATTTCTTTTAGGGTTAAGAGTTTCTAGGGTTAAATTAAAATAGTTGATTAAGTTACCTATCTCTTGGCGCAACAAAAATTATAAATAAAAAGTTCAATAAAAAGTTCACTTGATCATTAAAGTTCACTTGATCACTAACAAAGTTATAAAAGTTGATCAATACTATTCAACCCAAATATCAAAATCACTCAGCACAAGGGAGAAAAAAATAAAATCGCAGTAAATAATGATCGGACAGAAAAGCACAACGGCTAAAATATCACACGAAAGAGATAATCTTCGACGCAAAAGGTCAAGGAAAAACGTGAGAAATCGAGGAGCACTCTAGCGAACGACCAAGTTGAACGATGATGAGTATTGTTGTGAATTATAAGACTTGGTCATTGCCTCGTCTTTAAACAAATTGAAGTACCACCAGAGTACTCCTGCCAGAACGGCTTTGTAATCCCATAAGGAACTCAAACAACATCTTCTGAATATCACGACTCATAAAAAAATTTCATCAATTTAATCCGAAAACTAAAACTTGATTATTATGTATTTAAGTCCACCGCCATTTTGTTTTCAGTGTACTTACCTGATTGTTTAAGTACTAATGATAACATATGTTCCATATTTTATACTTCATCAAAATTCCTATCCATCTGTAGTGTATGGGTCTGTTTCAAACCTGTATCTCCCAAGCGTCACATGTTGCTGATTTTGTAGTTGTTTAGTATTCAATCGGCTACTATCTAGCTATTTATGGTTCAAACATTTTGAAATTTTCAGGAGTCGCACATTTGCTGCTAAAAAACTTAAATATACGAGTATCTGGCAAATTTAAGGGTCCCCTTTTGATTTCATAGACAAAAATGAAAAATGCCTAAAATGTGCTATTACTAATAAAGTTGACCGAATTTTGCTTTTGAGGTATTTTTTGGCCTTGTACTCATAAAAACCTTTTTTGATCAAAGATGTGAAATTGTGAAGGAGGATACAAATTTTTGGTACATTCCCCTCATCCTGCGCCCCTCGAATCAAAAAGTATCAGTGTAAAACCTGTTTTGAAAAGTTCTCATCGAGCCTTCATATTGCCTAACTTTAGCGAAAAAAAATTTTAATGGTCCCACTCATATGGGGAGATTCCCCATGAATACTTTATATACTTTTTTACGATGAAACTTTGAAGATAGCACCGCCTTTGACCTATTTACAAAATTTCATGTTTTTAGCTTATGTGATTTACGAGAAAACTTGCTTTGACGCACGGACGAACAGATGAACGGACAGGTTGCAATTTTGGTAGGGTTTTTGTAAAATTACAAGGATAGTGAGATCTTTCAATATCAATTGTTAAAATTTCAGTATCGATAATGGGGTAGGCAGGGGAAATAAAAGAATGCACTAAAATTGTGGCCCCCTCCCTCGCAATTGGACAAACGTGAACCGGAAAATCGGAAAAAAATCATGGAGATACTTCTCTATGAGTAAAATAACAACAAATACCTTAGAATTCAAATTCGCTCAATTTTGTTAATATTAGTAAAACTTATAAGTTTCACATTTTTGCCAATGGACCCATAAATTCAGTACCCATAAATTCAGTGAAATATGCCAATATAGTTCGTAACGAGATTTTCTCACCCTGTAAATTTAAATAAAATAAAACGAGGTCTAACGCTTTTTGAATCTAAAAGATATTGTTCGTGCATTTTACTGAGGTTAACATGACATCAACGAATGACATCCGAGATTACGTCTAAAGTAAATTTGGACCTTCGGTAAGGATTATCTGCTGCCACAAACTGACAAAGGATAGAATTGAGGGTAGAGTTATAGCTTCCTTCAAACTAACTGTACCTTCAAAGCATAGTTCTCCAACCAGAATATTGGTGTCCTGGAGTTTTAGTAAAACCTTTCAAAGCGACCAGAAAAAGAAAATTTCGTCGTGCAGCGAGCTCTCTTCCGAGATTTTAACAACAGTTCAACCCAAACCTTTTTAAATAGTAATTTTGATTTTGAAAAGATCTTATAGGGAACGAGTACGTTTTGTATTACAAAGTTCAAATTTATTAAATTAAGAAGCATGCAAGTGTACAGGCAAACCGAACGTGTCGAAGGTCATAGTGAGACTAACTGATTGCAAAACTGGTGTCTCGTTGCGACTGGGCAATGGTAATAGTAGTAGTAGATAAATCTCCAACATTTCGCCCGCCTCATGTGAAGCATGAAAAAATGCGCAATGTGAAGACTCTGTCCGTCGGTTAGAGATGCTGATTTTTCTAGTTGATTGAAAGTACGGCACCACTTAGCGAAACTTTCGTCTGTTCGGCCGAAGTGTCGATTGAACGTGCGCAGACTTTGGCGACTGCGCGTTTCGTGCTGCACGTGTTAGACCATCAGCTCCGGGATGCACGTTTGGGATTCTGCCCAGAGCCCAGTGAGTGCCAACAGACGTTCCCTCACCAAGAAATATCCTGGAGTCAAGGCATTCATATCTTCGGGGGTGGTCCGTGATGTGAGTTGAGGCATGCCTCTATCTGGCAGATCAGAGCCAACATCTGCTCTACTTCAAGTATGTGTGTCCCGACAATCCGCTTAAAGTGGTGTTTAGAGGACTTCACATCAGCCTCCAAATGACCACCAAAGTGTCGTTATTCGGGTAGAATGAAGCTCCATTCAGTACCTTCCCTTAACAGAGCCTCCGACGTCTCAGGCGCTTTAATTAGCTCTTTGATATGTTTAGTGAGTTGCTTGACGGCGGCCACAAAGTTACGTTAGATGTCGCTGTAAAGCTTATCGTACCGTTCTCCATGGCTGACGGATGACGAAAGGGTGTTATGAAGGCATATGCGGTTAGGTCGAAAACTAACTTCAAGTGCACGGAATTGGTCGCCTAACCTCTATTCCGGTGGCATGGTTGCTAGTTAGATTCCGTTATCAGGTATGGAAGACTAGCCTTCACCCTCTTACATCCCCACAAATGAGGTGTAAGTAGGATTTAGTAGCAGAGCTGTAGATGTGTTTACAGTTATTAGCATTTCTCGGCGGTCTAGAAATAGCTGAGCATTTACCTCCAACATGTTCAACTCTAGCAACTATTGCAGTCAAATCACTACTAAGTTTCGTGTTAAAAAAAGGGGGAAAGGAGAAACGTGGACGCATAAAACACATATACGTTTACAAAGTGCACTATAATGCATGGTGACCAATACGTTCTTCTCCTTTCTTCTTTGCGTTCGCTTTTTCGTTGTGCAATTTTTTTTCTAGGCCCATTCTTCTCCCTCATTTTAACGTACATATCCTACCGCGTTCATCTTATTTCCGTTCACTTTTTCCTTCGGTACGCTTTTTCTGGGCTCACTCCTCTCACTCAATTTTTGTTAGAACCTCCGTAAAGGAAGCTAAAATTCCAAAAAACAATCACAAACCCAAAAAATAATGTCCTTATACTTTTGCACGATAGTGTTTGAAACATTACTGCAATTTAGAAGTCCTAAGCCCTTCTGGTCTTACATCCGTTCCCTGAAAACAACATCCCGTAACCCTAATATACGAAAATTTACGATACCATAAGTATACTGTTTGCAAATGAACAATATGGCTTCATTAGAGGTCGTTTAATAATAACTAACATGCTAGAACTTATGAATAACATCCTTTTAGCTTTTGACAAGGAGCCAACAAAAAGATGCCAAGTACACCGATTTTTCTAAAGCCTTTGACAGTGTTGATCATGGCCTTCTGGCTAACAACCCCCGATCGTTCCGCGTTTCCAACTCAATCCTTTCTTGGATTTTATCCTTCTTATCCCATCGCTCTTGCACCGTTACATGGAATAATTTTTCGTCGGCCTCATTCAGGCCAAAACCCTGTATTCCACAATGATCAATTTTAGGCAATTCGCGATTTTAAATTTTCATTAATTAACTTCCTCACTGCATGTCCTCTAGTTGTCTGCTTTACGCTGATGATTTGAAAATTTATCGTTCCATTAACTCCCACAAAGCCTGCTTACACCTTCAAGATGATCTTGAAAATCTCCAAAAATGGTGTCAAGATAATTTACTTCATTTTAATACTTCTAAATGTTGCCACATGAGATTCACCAACAAAGTTCATCCAGTAATATATGAATACCGGATTGATGGCACGTTGCATGCACTTGTGGACAAATTTAAAGATTTGGGAACAGTATTTGGCCCAGGTTTGAAATTCGACGTCCATACGTCGTGCATAACCACTAGACCTTCACGTGTCGCTGGTGTTATTTTACGATCCTCCTGCAAGTCCTTCAACATCCTAACCAGCGTCCATAGGTATATTTGTACTTTTAGCCAGGTCAATTCTTGAGTATGAATCCCAAGTGTGGTCTCCTCACCATACCAATCCATCGGATGCTGTTGAAACTGTATAGCGTAAATTCACATTTCACAAACATAAACTTCCTTACAGCTCCTACAATGAGCGCTTACTGATCCTCAACATCCCATCATTCACAAAAAGAGGAGCATTGTTAGACCTATGTTACTTATTTAAAATATTTCACGGCAATCTTTCAACCAACCTTCGGGAAAGGGTTTATATACGTCCCACCTCAAAAACGCATTCGGCTGACTTATGTTATTCATTGTGCCCTTTGCTTGAACCGATATTTATTTTTATTCATTTTTCGGACGCGCATCCCGTCATACTATGTATTTATATCGCACGAAGCCGGCAACATCTTGCCGGTCGGCATATGGAGGGGTAAGTTTCTGAAGGGCAGTTAAAACACTTGATGGTGGCTTACCACTGTGCACTTGCACTATGTATTCACTCGCATGGGAAATTATATTGCACAATAAAACTATGCTCAAAGGGCACTGCACCGTACTCTGGCTCCGCTCTCAACTCGCGCTGGTCGCTCGGGACTGGCTCTCATGAAGGCTCGATTGATTCGTGTCGGGTTCACGGGACAGTGTTTCTGTTTGGTACATTCCTCCCGCAACAAGGCCGAAGCACTCCAGCAGCTGTTAAACCGCTCACATCGCTCATCATGTGTTGTCGCCTTCGTTCTTGATTTGCACCTCGCTTGCACATTGCTTGAATCGCACCTTGCTCTTAATTTGCACTTTGCTCGCTCATCGCTCATAATTTGCACCTCGCTCATGCACCACTCATACCTTGCACCTTGCTCACACATAGCTCTTAATTCGCGCTACCCGTTCGCTCTTCGTTTGGCACTGGTCATATGCATAATTTTTGTACTGCTCTTGTCAGCTCTCCCGTTGCGGTTCGTATGACTGCGCTCCTTACTAGCCCATCTGCTCCTTCAATCACTTGCACAATTCGGCCCATTGCCCAATGCGATGGTGGGAGATTGTTGGCTTTTATGAGAAGTAATTGGCCGGCCTTGATATTGCTGCTCTCTTCCCTCCACTTCTTGACCTGTTGTAGCGTTGGTAAATATTCCGTTTTCCATCGCTTTCAAAATGAGGCCATTATCTGCTGCATTTTGCGCCAATGCCTCAGCCCATTCTTGCCCATTTCTCGATAGTGGTTGCACTAGCGACTCGTCAATCAAGAAATGCCCTGGGGTCAATGCACTCAAGTCTTGTGCGTCGTCGGATATCGCATTTATTGGATGAGAGTTCAAGCAGGCTTCTACATCCACCAATACTGTGCACAACTGCTCGTATGTCAGTCACTGTTGCTTCATTATGCGCCATAGATGGTGCTTCATGGACTTGACTGTTGCTTCCCAAATGCCTCCTTGATGAGGAGCAGCAGGTGTGATGAACCTCTTTTCTGCGCCCTGGACATTCAATTGCTCTAGCACTTCTGCATCTTGCCAAGTCTTGGTCGTACTCTTCAACTGCTTGTCTGCCGCTACAAACGTCTTCCCAATGTCGCTGTATAGTCTTGCACATCGCCCTCTTCCGCCAACAAATTGCCTGAAGCATCACTACGTCCAAATGCACAGCTCTTGTCGCTAGACACACAAATACTGCTACGTAGCTCATGACTTCTACTTGACGCCCTGCTCTGCCTTGCCTCGCGACTGTGCATATGGGCCCTGCAAAGTCGATTCTTGCGTGTAAAAATAGTCTTGCTGGTCGCACTCTGTCTGCCGGAAGATCGCCCATAAATTGCTCGCTCATTCGCGCATCTAGCATTGCATAAGTCACGCAATTATGCACGATGCGCCTTACTGCTCTCCGTAACCCCGGTAACCAGTACTCATATCTTATGTATTGCATCATAAGCTGCACTCCCCCGTGCTTCGTCGTCTTATGCGCCTCGCTCATTATCAAATGCACTAGTCGTGAATTTGCTACTGGGTGTCGCTCTAGATATTCGCCCTCGGCACAAATGGCCTTCTGGATTTAGGATTGGTCTCAATGCTGCAATCTTGCTCCTGCTCGGGAAGCTCTTGCGTTCTGCCCTGATGCACTCTAACTCTACGCCATATTGAAATTTTGCACCTGGCGCACCCATAAATTTCGCGCTTCTCGTTTCTCTTCGCTCTACGGCAACCCATTTTGTCTTTTAGCACGCTCTATTTCTTGCGCATCAAAGATGAATCTCAACTAGTATGTTGTCACGTTGATCGCTTTGCTCATTTTGCTTGCTCTTTCAAGTATTGATTCTTGCTCTACGTTTATCATCATTGACATATAGCTCTGAATCTCTTTGCTTTACGCGCCCTGGCTCATCACTTGCTCTATATTTGCGCTGTCATGCATAGGCTCTGACTATTTACTCTGCTATCTGCTCAACCTAGTGGGTCCCGTTAGCCAGGGTACTGTTAACTAGCTCTGCTGGCGTTGCTCCCCTGCTCAATAAGTCAGCTGGGTTGTCTGCCGATCGCACATGCTTTTATCTCTGTATTTGCTTGGATGTCTCTGACTCTATTCGCTACATACTGCTTCAGCACATTCAGAGGCTTCCTAATCCAGTGTAGCGTGACCATCGAGCCACTCCATAGGAAGTATTCGCATTCACTGAGCTCTAGCTCTTTCTTTGCTTGGCACATCATAATGATCAGAATTTGCGCTGCACTAAGTTCTAACCGTGGTATGGATATAGTTTTGAACGCCGTAACGCATGATTTTGACATCAATAGTACTGTTGATTTTTGCCCTTGCCCATCTTCCGCTCTTACATATATTACTCCGCCATATGCCGTCACGGACGCGTCAGCAAAGCCATGCTTCAGCGTTTTCCTGTTCCCAGCCATCGCAGGATTTACGATTTCTCGATCTCCGAGAATGTGTTCCGTAGCCTCTTCCATTGCTTGGCTACGTCTTCTGGCAACCTTGCTTGCCTTTGACTTCCAGATTTCTTGCATCAGGATCTTGGCCTGTGTGATAATTGGTCCCAGGAGACCATTTGGGTCGTATAGCTTGGCAATCTGGCTTAGCACCCTTTCCTTTGTTATTGGCTCTAACTAGGCACTTAGCTCGACTTTAAATTATAGCACATCTTGCTCTGCTGCCCATCTGAGCCCTAGTTCTTTCGTTTCTTGCTCGCTACATAACTCTCCTGTTTGCTCACGCTGCTCTTCTCTATGTATACTCTTTTCTTCACTTATTACTCTTGCCACTTGCTCATTATTAGATGCGCATTTCACTAGCACAAATTTTGCACTTCTTAGCACTCTGTCAATATCTTTGCTCAGGATGATCGCGGATTGCTTGTCCTCAGCTCCAGTTAAGCAGTCATCCATGTAAAAATCGTTTAATATGGTCTCTGTCGCAGCAGTATGCTCGTGCTCAGCCTCTTTCGCACCTTGAATCATCGCTCGCACTGCATTGTGGGCTCAGGATGCCATACCATACGTGATCACTTTCAGTCAGTATTCGCGCAATGGCTCGTTTTTATGCTCTCGCCAAAATATTCTTTGACAATCCCACTGCTCTGGATTGACATTAACTTGCCGAAACATCATCTTTATATCGACTGTGATTGCCACTCTGTGCCCCCTGAAGCGCATCAGTATGACTGCTACATCATATTGTAGCTTCTCGCCTCCCATTTGCACATCGTTGGACGAAATGCCTTGATCCGTTTTACAGGACGCGTCGAATATGACCCGACATTTTTTCACAACGCAATGATGTGGTATGTAATAGTCATTTTGCCTCGCTCTGGCTCTCTGTCTGCTCTTTGCATCTACCCTAGCTGCTCATATTCGCGCATAAACTCGTTATATTTCGCTCTAAGGGCTGGTTCACGCTCTAATCTCTTCTCTAACACAAGAAGTCGTCTCAAGGCAATGTTTCGGGGTTCGCCTATTTCTTTGCGTTCTAGCCTTACGGGGATCGTGATCATGAACCTATCAAATCGGTCACGTTGATACGTTTGCATGAACATTGCTTCGACCTGCTCTTCTTGGTACGTTTTTTTTCTTGTCGCTGTTCTTCCTGCTCCCAAAATTTTCGCATCAGCTCTTATTAAAGCTGATTGAGTTCAGCGTGTTTTTGTATTGAAGTGTACAGACGCACGACTTTCGTGCGTAACTGTACTCGACGTAGCAACCGAGCACGACTCAGTTTTCTTTATAAATACTCGAATGTCGTTGGTTAAGTCAGTTCGTCTTGATCGCTCCAGTAGCACGCTCGCAAATAAACGTCTTATTAAATAAAATAAAATTATTAATCTAAAATCAACGTTTATTTATTCACCTAAACTTGTTCTCCCATTCCTGGTCTGACAGGTTATGGGCCCAGTTTGCGTAGTAACTGTGAAAATTAGGAGAACAAAAAGTGGGAAAATTAACTCGACGAGTCCCACGTGGCGCGGAACGGAAGTCGGCCATTGTTCGGTTGTGTCGAAGTTAACGAGAGTGAAAACGTGCGGAGTGTAAATCGAATCCGTGATATCAGTCGGCATCTCAGTAAAGGGCGTGAAGCCATTTGACGGAACGAATTTTCAAGGCTGGAAAGCGCAAGTAAATGCTTTATTTGTGATGAATGATGTTCTCGATGTCCTCGACGGCACAAGGCCGGAGCCTCCTGCTGGAAACGGACAAGCGGCCGCGTTGAAGAAAAATATAAAGGACGATGCAACGGCAAAGTTTATAATACTGTCGAATCTCGACGAGACGCAACAGGTATGTGTATTGTCCTGCGTTTCTGCGAAAGAAATGTGGGATCAATTGTGCCTAACTCATGAACAGAAAACCGCAACAAATAAACTAGGTTTGCTACAAAAGTTTCACGCGTATCGAATGAGTGAATCGGATACGGCAGTTCAACTTGTGGCGAAGGTGACAAACATGGCGAGTGAACTCAAGGACATCGGCGAAGATGTGTCGGACGCTACGATAACGGCAAAGATACTCGCGAGTCTCACCACGAGGTTCAGCACGCTGCAAGTAGCATGGGACAGTGTGGATCCGGTACGGCAGACTCTCGATAACCTCCAGGAACGGCTGATAAGAGAGGACGCAAGACTCAACGACGAAGAAAAAATGTCAGAAGCGCTGGCTGCGACAGCCCAAAATCGTCGTTCGCGAGGAACGAAAAGTGCTAAAAATAAAAAGACTGAAAATAAACAGGACATGAAGGAAGTGCAGTGTTACAAGTGCCAAGGCATGGGACATTTCGCGAGTCGCTGCCGAAACAAGCGAAAGCCACGCGATGGCGCCGAAAAAACACGTGACTGTGCATTCGTAGGTGAAATGAGCGGTTCGGTTGCGTCGGGCTTCAAAAGTGCGGGAACCGCGAAGGTGCTGTGGACAAAGACTCAAGTGATGAAGGCCGATCAGAGCAATGTCTGGCTGATCGACAGCGGCGCATCGCGTCGGCCAATACGGGTGCTACAGTATCGCTTGGCGATAATCAAAACTGCAATGTCGCCGGTGAAGGCACAGCGAAAATTAAAAACTTGATCGATGGAGTGTGGCAAAATACAAAAATCGAAAATGTGCTACACGTGCCAAAGTTACGAAAAAATCTGTTCTCTGTCGGAGTATGTACTCAAAAGGGATTCCAAGTGCGTTTCGAAAATAATCAAGTTATCGTGGCGCGTGACAGTGAAGTACTTGCCACGGAAATGAAGCAAAACAATGGCGTGTACAGAATGTTTTTCAAGGTCGCGAAACAAGGGAGCAACGCAGAAGCCAATGTAGTTGCCACGAATTTAACCGTGTGGCACGAGCGTTTGGGACACGTTGGGAAGCGTGCAATTCGTAAATTAGCGGATAAAGGACTCGTGAGTGGCGTAACATTTACAGACAAAAGTGATGTTTTCTGTGAGCCGTGCAGTCTTGGAAAAGCGCACACGTTAACCTTTAATAAGAAAATGGAGCGCGACAAGAAAATAAAGCCAGGTGAAAAAATGCACTCAGATGTCTGTGGGCCCATGTCGACGAACTCGGTCGGAGGATCAAGGTTCTTTTTGACATTCAAAGACGAAGCAACAGGCTACAGGCACGTCTATTTCACGAGAAGGAAATCCGAAGTATTCGAAAAATTCAAAACTTTCGAGAAAATGATCGAGAACAAATTCGGAAGAAAAATGAAGACTCTTCGCTCCGACAATGGTCGAGAATTCTGTAACGAAGAGATGGACAAATATCTTGATGAATGTGGCATCAGACGAGAAACAACAGCGCCGTACAACCCGGAGCAAAATAGAAAAGCCGAGCGCGACAATCGGACGATTATCAAAAGTGCCTGTACAATGATAATCGCGAAGAATCTTCCATTGACTCTATGGGCAGAAGCAGTAAATTGTGCATTGTACGTGTTAAATCGAACCGTATGGACGAGTGGCACCATAACTCCGTACGAAGCGTGGACTGGGAAGGTTTCGAGCTTAAAGCATCTCCGGATCTTTGGATCAGATGCATACGTACACACTCCGCAACAATTCACGCGAAAATTTGACGCTCGCGCAATAAAGAAAGTTTTTGTTGGATACACGGAAGAGTCAACGAATTACCGCGTATACGATCCTGAAAAGAAAAAGGGCCGCCGTCGGTAGAAGCGAACGAGAAGGAAGATGAATATGAAATATTTCTTCCAATGAACGAGGCACGAGAAAATAACGAAGGACATGAAATCGACGAGGAAGAAGAACACGAGAACAATGGTAAGGACAACGTCGACATCAGAGAACGAGAAGAAGAAGATCACAACGAGAACAACGCACAAGAGAACGAGCAAGAAGAAGAAGATCGCGAAAATCGAAGAGTCCTGCGAGATCGAAACGCAATTCAAACTCCGAGAAGGTATCGGCACGATGCCAATGTAGCCGAATACGTGATTCCATTGACAACCGAAGAAGCAACAAAGAGCACTGAAGCCACGCAGTGGGCAAGTGCGATTCATGACAATTTAAAGCGCATGAAGAAAATCGTACGTGGGAACTTGTAACAAAAACGCCGGACATGAGGCTAATCGATTCGAAATGGGTATTCCGCGTGAAGACGGACGTCGACGGGAAGTCACACCGCTTCAAAGCCCGATTGTGTGCGAGAGGTTTTCTTCAAAGTGAAGGGATTGACTTCAAAGAAGCATTCTCCCCAGTCGTGAGATATGACTCACTAAGTATTCTGCTGGCAACGATAGCAGCGAAAAATCTCGACGTAGTGCAGTTCGATGTTCAAACTGCATTTTTGTACGGGAAACTTGAAGAAACAATCTTCATGAAAGTTCCGGAAGGACTGAAGCTGAAAGAAGATGCAAGAAACGTCGTATGCAAGCTCGAGAAGTCTCTCTACGGGCTAAAGCAGGCCCCACGCTGTTGGAACCAAAGATTTACAAAGTTTCTGAGTGAATTTAACTTCAAAGAATGTGAAGCAGATAAGTGCGTGTTTACCGGGAAGTTTAAAAACGACGAAGTATATCTGGCGCTGCTCGTCGATGATGGGCTGGTAGCCTCAGACTATGTAGAGACACTTAAGAAAATCATTCAACGATTAAGCGAAACGTTCAGAATTACGATCGGAGATTCTAACATTTTTGTCGGGTTACAGATCGAAAGAGATAGAGAAAAAGGAAAAATGGTAATTCACCAGAGCGCGTACACAAAGAAAATAATCGAAAAATTCGGCATGGTAGACGCGAAAACGGTAAGCCTGCCGGCGGATCCGCACGCAGCACTGACCCCGGTCGTAGAAAGCGAAATAAAAATAAACAACGTGCCATATCGCGAAGCAGTAGGCTCTTCAGTTTTTCTAGCAGCCGTTTCGAGACCAGACATTGCTTATGCAGTAAATGCAGTCAGTAAATTCTTGAACGAGCACGATTCATCACATTGGCAGGCGGTTAAAAGAATACTCGCGTATCTGAAAGGCACGGTTAACTATGGCATCGAATATCAAAGCGGCGGTAGCGAAGCAAAGCTGATAGGTTTCTCAGATGCTGACTACGCTGGAGATGTAGAGACGCGAAGGTCGACGACCGGATATGTATTCTGTCTGTCAAACGGAGCCGTAACACGGTCGTCACGACGACAAAAACTGGTGACGTTGAGCACAACAGAAGCCGAGTACGTAGCTGCATCGGCAGCTGCTCAGGAAGTAGTCTGGATTAGAAAATTGTTGTCGGACATCGGATGTCCTTGTGATAAAGAAACAACGCTTTATGTTGATAATCAAAGCGCAATCCAACTAGTCAGAAATCCACTTTTTGCAAAAGAACCAAGCATATAGATGTTCACTTTCACTTTATTCGCGAGAAAGTGAACGAAAAAGAAATTGTTGTTGAATACGTTTCATCTGCAAATCAAAGAGCAGATATATTTACAAAGGCGCTGCCGCGAGATCGCTTCAGGGATCTATGTTACAAGCTAAACATGATAACAGCAAACGAGAAACACTCGAACGGCGGTAGTATTAAAGCTGATTGAGTTCAGGGTGTTTTTGTATTGCAGTGTACAGACGCACGACTTTCGTGCGTAACTGTACTCGACGTAGCAACCGAGCACGACTCAGTTTTCTTTATAAATACTCGAATGACGTTGGTTAAGTCAGTTCGTCTTGATCGCTCCAGTAGCACGCTTGCAAATAAACGTCTTATTAAATAAAATAAAATTATTAAACAAATCAACGTTTATTTATTCACCTAAACTTGTTCTCCCATTCCTGGTCTAACAGCTCTTCCAGCTCCTGCTCTCCATCTCACACCGTCGCGCATCTTTTTACTCCTGTTGATCCTTTGCTCAGCGCTGCACCAATTAATATGTAGCCGAATGTTATCCCTGGCAGCACTGTACTATATAAGCTTTGCACTGTCTTCGGCCTTATCATCTGCGCCCATACATTCGATCCGAGTAGCATATCGATTTCGTCCGGAGCGTTAAAGCTCATGTCTACCTCTTTGTCTATGTTTTCGCTAACAATCTTGCTCGGTGAGGTTATGATGAGCCAAGTGTCATTTGCCACTAAGAAACTGCACGTTATTCGCACTTACGATTCGAACCATGGCATTATATTCAATATAGTCTTGCCCTTTAGCACTGTTATTTCGCCCGTCACTGACGTATCTCTGTTCTGCTTCGCTCTACTTTCCATCCGAATTATTTTGCACATTTGCTCGTCAAAATGTTCACTTGCAACCTTGCATCGCACAACGCTTTTATTGGCCCGCTCCTTCGCTCGCGCTGCTCGCTCGGGACCGGCTCTCAGGAAGGCTCGATTGATTCATGTCGAGCTGATAGGTCGGGTTCACCGGGCAGTGTTGCTGTTCGGTACAGCTACAATGAGCTCCAGCTGGGTCCCCTGCCTCATTCCTGATAAGTTTTTAAAAGTAAATTAAATAACATTCTCCTTAGATCTTAACACTTTATTATGTTAGTGTTTTATATTCTTGTTTTTTTTTTCTATAAAACGGGAATAAAGATGAAACTAATTCGTTGAACTTAATGTGAAAATTTCAATTCGTTTTAATGATCAACGTCATAAATTAGATGATTTTTTCTGTCAGCATAACTAGGAGGTTGCTCTTCAAATTTGGATATACACGAAATTATTGGTGGTGAGCTTATAATTATCAGTCTACTGTAACGATATCTATTAATATTTTATAGACACCAACATTAAGTAAGCAATCCAAAAATGCTCAAGACCTTTGGGCTCACGGAAATTAACTTGATCCATTTGCAGAAATTTACTTTTCCTCACCAAACCATTCCTACAGTGAATAACGAGTTACATATAATTCTTAATAAATGTAACATGCCGCTGTAGTTGTATCTTGTAGATTTAAGGTGCATTTGCATTCCAACAAACCATGATCTAAATCTAAATTGTCCTAAGATGGGAGTTTATAAAATTGCACCAGTGACGGTTAACGTGGTATAGTTACAGTCGTATGATAAGAATCAAGGTTTCAGCAAACTTGTTCTTGGACTGATATAGCTCATTGCTGAGGCTGTTTGGTTTTTTATTCCTTCTTGTAATTTATTGTTGCTGTTGTACTGCACCAATGTTACTAATAGAATGTATCTGACCTGGGCACGATGAGCCATTATCATTCACCGCGGGACAGTTTAAGTGTCATTGGCATGCACCGAGCGTAGGGTCTTGAGTGAACAGTGGACAAGTATACAACAATGACCATAAAACAGGCAGACAGACAGGGGAGCACCTTATGCCCTGTCATTCGTCACTTTGTGGAAAATTATTCTGTGACGTGAAACAGCATGTCATGTCAGTGATAAAATGAAATAAAAAATTGTTTTGTGTGGATTAAAACATTTAAAAGATACACATTTGCACTACGATCTAATTAAGATGCAACCGATGATAGAACTATAAGATATCGTCAAGATATTCAGGTTAGTTGTAGCTTGTTGTAGATATCTTGTGGAAAATGTAAGTAAAACCGCCATTAAACTATTTATCCGCATAATACACTCATGTGAAGTTTTAATCTCCAATCCATTCTCAATCCTTTATCCACACAAAATTAACAATCTTGTAGCATATCATCAAATGCATTGCAGTTATTCAAACGATATCCATAAATTTCATTCATTCTTGAGACCAATGTTCCCATCATAGGAGTTTACCTGGACGTTGTGCATTCTTCACTTTTCGCTAATTTCTCTACCCAAAATCCAGAAATTGCACTCGCAAATAATGCGCTCCCTTTGTTCTGACATATCTGTGACATGATGCCTGAAGAAGAGAAATTACATTGCGATTACAAGCAGTTACAAGTGATTCCAGATGCACCCGCGCTGCATATAAATTGCAGTCAATGCCAAAGTCATGCGGTTACCGGGATACTCCCGAAGAGTTATAAACTCAGCCACTTAAATTATATTTTATGGTGGAGGATGAGATAATTTTTCAATAATATCAACACATATTCGTGCACTGAACATTAATTGCGGTTTAATTGAGTTGTAGGGGGTAATAACGACTTTAGAGTGTAATCTGGTTTGAGTTTAGAACGTTTCGTTGTTTTTCCCGCCAAATTTATAAAAGTGATCTTCGTTGGCCCTATTTTGAATTGGAGGTTGTTAAGTCGCAATTTAAGGTTTATGGTGTTTCGAGAAAGCTTTCCAAATTTTAGAATTTGCTTTATTTAACACTTCTCTCCGATTTCAGAGCCACGCTGAGCACCTACCCTTCAAATGTGATTATTGTGCGCGACTTTTCAAACATAAGCGCTCACGTGATCGGCACACAAAACTTCATACAGGCGATCGTCGTTATCGATGTCCGCATTGTGAAGCTGCATTTTCACGAAGGTAATTTAGGGATGATATTTAACTATTTACCTCTAATTCACGTTGTTTTGTTGTTCTTCCCATAGTGATCACCTTAAAATTCATATGAAAACGCATGACACACAGAAACCATTTCAGTGTACTGTTTGCAATCGAGGCTATAATACGGCAGCAGCGCTAACGTCACATATGCAAAATCATAAGAAACAAGCAGCTCTTCTGGGAACCGGTCAAACACTCAACTACAGGTGAGAAATTGGAAAATTAATTAACTGAATCATTAGAAAAATTTAATAAAACGTGTTCGATAAGAGCGCAAGATTGGAAATTGGAAATAAAATACAGTGTGAAATTTTTATAGATTTAAAATGTTGGATCCGCGAATTATTAACATGATTTAACACATCCATCTTACTCGTATGACGAGCTTCCATAGCGTCCAGCAGTATTTTTAATTAAAAAGCTCTAAAAAGCTTGATGGCATTGCATTGCCACGGAGCTTTCAAATTTTGCCAAGTTGTTAGGGAGAGTCATAGAGGTATACACTGGAGACGGCGAGGTTTCATTTCCCATATAAAATATTGAAGTCTCTTAATACATGCTCAATACGAACAAACATTTCATGTCCGTATACTCCAATTTTCGAAAGCTTTTGAACTTTCACGAATGAGCTTACGTATGATTGTCCAAACTCTATCATTGTTCGAAATTAATTTCGAAATAGATAAAAAAGTTCATTATTTTTAGTTTTCTCTTTAATGATCATACAGCATTTACAATTGTAAACAATGCCTCCAAATATTGTTCAACAAACTTCTTTCCTTTCCATAAAATATACTAACAAACTACGAAGTGCGGCACATTCAAATCGTTTTCGATCGAAATCAACAATTGTGACACCCCTGATTTCGGAAATAATGTTTCAGCTGATAGAAAACAGGAAGTTGACAATTCCTGCGAAAATGCCATCAAATATCGTAATTTTTAAAAATTTTCAATGAAAACGCTTGTTTCAGTCGGATTCTATAAGTGATTTCGAAAATAAAGTGTTCAATGTGTAAACGTGAGCAAAAATGTGAGCGCGTCATCGAGTATTTTTCATTATTTAGGTTAGTAAAGTGCAGTCAAGGAAACAATTATGTGTCCGGGTATAATTTACATGATGTTTTCTGTGTCCGTCCAAGTTTTCGGTGCGATTCGTGAATGAAAACATAATTTCGAATGTTGTGTGAATCGTGCCTGCTAGAAACGGTATATGGGAGACGCGAGTTTAAAGATTTTCTCGGTTGAAACAGATTTGACGCCGGTTATAGAATTCCGATAACATGCAACTGAAACTCGCTTGCATTTTAAGAATTTACGCGCTTTTTTTCTGATTTTTATTCCTACGGATTTAAATGGGCTTAAGTTATGCTGAAAGCTTCGTGTTGAAGTAATTAATTGTGTTTTAAAGTCAAAGTTCGTAATTATCAAAGAGCAAATTGCATGTGAAATAGATGTTGCGCGCAAATATTGAAGTTTTGTTGGCTTCGTCCATAATGGTGTTAAGGTTAAATTGTTGAAAATAATTCGTTTTGTTATTGCGAAGGTGCTTGTAAAAGTTTCATGTATCGGAGTAAACATTTTAATTGAAAAACTTTGAAGGTTTTCTAAAATACGTGATCTCGTACCAGTGCAGTGCACCTACAATATGGGAGCTGTTTTATTAATTTCGAAAACTGGTCGGTTGAATTTAAAAATGTTTTTCTAGGTTTCTGGAGTTGCGGTGATGGGACTGAAATTGTTGTTGAAAATTGAGCCAATTAATGCCGAAATGCATGCATGGTGGTTTAATTTGAAAATATTTGTTTCTTTACCGGAAAACGAAGAAAACCGACTTCAAAGTGCCCTACATAGGATGAAATAAGTTTTATGAAGGTGATATTAAAGCACCATGCAATATAGCACCGCTTTTAAAAAATTATATTCATCTTTCTTACTTTGGAGTCGGTTGTTTTTTTTTTTGTTGAATTTCTCAAGAGATATTTACCTATTGCGTATATATATATATATATATATATATATATATATATATATATATATATATATATATGTATATGATTTATATATGATATAACGAAAATCGTGACTATGCTAGAGGTCACAATTTCGCTCCAATTTTCACAAAATTTTTAGGAGAGGCGTATTGGGTGAATATCTCAGTTAAGTTGTTTAACCAGCCAAATCGGTCGAGGGAAAACAAAATGGCGGCCATTATAGACAAACATTCGTGATTTCATTTCTGACCAAACCGTGGCTCCTATTTGGATGAAATTTGGTACAGAGGTTTATTGAGGTATGCGATGAATTTCACAATAAAAAATCCAAAGTCGAACCGTTTGAAACAAAATGGTGGCCGCTCAGACGTCGAAAAGCGTGTAAGCATTGGATGTTGTAGTTGTGACCAAACTTTTCAACCGATGTTAATGAAATTCGGTTCTTTGGTAATTACTGTAAATGCCTAAAGAATCATGTTAAAAAACTAGAGATCAGGTCTCCAAAAACAAAATGGCGGCTAGTTGAAGCTAGAAATTTCAAAGGCTTCTGAAAGACCCAATTTTGATTCGATGTGAATGAAATTTATTATTAAGATAGAAAACAATTAGTTCTAAACATTTTGCTATTTTGGTGCACAGATATGCTCAAGTTTCAAAATGGCGGCGATTCAAATATGCGATTTTTTCAGATTTTTGTGGCCCTCTAGTGGCCAAATTTTCCATTGGATTTTAATAAAACTTGAGATTATGGATAATTGTACAAAGTTCTTGTACTAAACAAAAAATCATCAAAATCGGATGAAAAATAAAGAAGTCGAAAATATAAAACAGAATATTTTTCGCTGCCATTTTCATTGAAAATTTAATACTTTTGCCCTGTCTAGAGGGAAACTGATTTGACTGAGATTGGACAAATTGACTGATGAGACTCTAAGATTGAAATATTTTTAAAAATCCAAAATCAAATGCATGCATTCAAAATGGCGGCCCACAAAGGTCAGAAGGTAAGCGCAATTCGCTATTTTAGTAGCAACTGAAGTAATGAATGTTTATCATGGAAACATTTTTAATGGCGTAACTTGCAAGTATTTATACAACAGACCATTTTAGGGGATTGTAAAATATTTTTACAATCCCCTATTAAATCGTGATCTGTCTTTTCGTCCGCCTGTCCATCCGTCCGTGCGTCACAGCAAGTTTTCTCGCAAACCACATACTTGAATGATGAAATTTTCTACGTAGGTCAAAAGTGGTACCCTCTCAAGCGTTTGCAAGAAAATTCCACCAGAATAATAATATCAGCACATATGATAATTTTTTGGCTTTCTTTTTGTAGTAAACAATTAATTTTCAACCGCTGCATTCTCATAAAGTTTATCGTCAAGAGTATGATACATCTTATCATATGATGAACGAAATTTCGACCCCAATTTCGAAATTAGCTTCGAGCCTATGCGAGTTATCACAATAGCAAAGGCAAAAGCTCGTTGCTTCATGAATTTGATCTTTCGCCGTCTCCTGTATATACCTCTATGGGGAGAGTAGAAACAGAGAGCGAGGGTTAGCTTAACCGAACACTACCGTGTAATCAAGTGTTCTTAGACTCAATCATCACCGAGCCGCGGTGACGTAGCCGGGGGGGTCCGTGGGGTCTGGACAACCCCCCCCCCCCCCCCGAAAAGTTTTATAGAATATCCAGTCGGGTAGACAGACCTACGTTCTCATCAAAAGAGCTTTGTAACTATCCTAGAATTAAACACAATCATACATCCAATCGTCGCAGAGGAAATCACTGAATTATTTTAGAAAAATCAATAAATCCGTTCAACACAAAATAGCCGCCATTTCGTTTAAGCTTAAATAATTTCGTTAAATGCTCTGTTAATCAACATATTCAGTTTAAACTTTACCCCCAAAATTTTTAATGCAAATCTGAAGAAAATTGTAGTGCCGAGGCTGTGTTGAAGTAACTACAATTGTACAGATAAATATCAGCAAGTAATTTTGTCGTTGTCATTCTTATAAATCAAATGGCTACATCTCACTTGTTTATAATCTGCTTTTAATGGAATTTCCAGTGCATCAGGCAAATGTATTGGTGCACATGTTTGGGTAATTTCAAGAAGTTTAAGGGTACCGTTATGGTTTTATGGAACAAAATATAAAATTCACAAATCATACTATTACTAACATAGTTATGTGGATCTCGATTTGTGACTTTTTTGTTGCCTTGTACTCGTGAGGACCCACCTCCTCGTTTTTTTTCAGATTTTTCAAAGGTGTCCAGTCGCGAGGGGGGGAGGGGGGTAGACACAACATTTTTCGTACATTTTGGCTCTTCCTGGACCCTCTGATTCAAGTTGACTTTTTGATTTCAGATTCTTGCAGTGCTCACCAATACCTTTATTTTGATACTCCACGGGACTAATTTTAATGAAAATAAGATTTTGAAGGCCCAGGTCGGCATATGGGGGACCTCATGGACCTTTGAAAATGTTTACTAGACCTGAACTTTTTATTGATCAAAAATTTCAACCTCCCCACAAAGGTTGATGCTTATAGCTTCTAGAATTTCTGAGAAAACTTGCTGCAACGCACGGGCGGATGGACAGACTGGGTACGAAATGGGTAGGTCTTTGTGAAATTCGTTTTATAAAACCTTAAAAATACGACAAACAATAGAGAAGGATTTTATTTAATTAAAACGTGCATGGAAATGAACTTGCTATAGCAGGGATTGTTAATAAATGTATTTCAGAAGTAATTCTATTATGATATTACTAGTATACAGATTTTATGTAATAATTTCAGCATCATAGAACAGAATCAGTTCCACGGAATTTGTTGCTTTCGTGGGAAGTGAAAGACGCTTTCAGCTGTGATCGTTTGAAACATAGAGATGACTCATTTGGTGTTCCTGTTCATACGAGCTCAGTCGCTTTGATTTCTCGTGCTACTTTGCTTACATTGGCCGCATTGATACGAGGAGCTAAAAATGGGATTGTAAACAAGTTTGACTAATGCTAATGCTCTTTCTTTTACACGTCGGCGTGGGGTTATGCGTGTAAACAGTCTGCTTGTCGAGCTGTGTGGTGAGCATCGGACCGCAGCATAATTATTTTCGCTCTTGCCTGCCACCGCATAGTGCCGGTACTCGCTGCTAGCAGAAATTTGGGTGTCACCTGAAATCCTCTACAGTCTATGTGTCTAGTCTAGTCTGTTATTGTTTTTTAGTGTTCACGGGACCCCTTTTCGCCTGTCAGGCATTTTTGTTTCGCTGCCAAACAGTGTGTTAGTGTGTCTCCTTCTTCTTCTTCTTTTTTTTAGCACTACAGCCCCTCTCGGGCCTTCGCTTAGAGATAGTTAGAGTAGTGTGTCTCAGTGATCATTAAATTGTGCATTTATGACTTAAACTTTTTTGTGTAGTAATACTCGTACAATCATGAAAAGATCTACAAAAATAACTACTTTCTTCTCAAAACAACAAAAAGTTTCAATAGGTAAGTTTAATGCTGCAATATTATTCTGTGTGATTCCTCGTACATTTCCAATGCAGTGCCACCACTGCTTATTGGGTTTCACGCAAAAGCTTTGAAAGTATTGTAATATCCAATTGTATGAGTATGCCTAAATTTTTGGTTAATAGTTTTCCCGAAAAGAAGTTGCAACTGCTTATAATCGTTTAAATATTGCAATGTATACTCGATTTTTAATTGTGCAACTGTGGGTTTGAAAATCACAACTGTTGGGCTCGATGGCAAACTTCTTTATTTAAATAATCCAAATAAATCCAACAATTAACGTTTTAGCTATTAATAATATTCCAGTATTCTGGCTGTCACTTTTTTACTTACTAGATCATTTACACATATTTCACGTGCATGTATCGCGATATACACAAATGTTACAATCATACTGCAAAACCTTATTCCTATCGTACGAATAGGCCTAGACTTTAAGCCCGTTGCTCACTTTGGCTGGATGGCTGGATGCGAAAATTCACATATTTCAAGCTCCATACATAAATATTTGCCGTTCATGTTTTTTTTCTAGGGGATCCTTCATCATCAGAACTGCAAGAGTCTACAGAAACAATCCTCTCTGAAAGCTGTGATGAGATACTTTCGGGAAATACGCCGCTCGAGCCAGGCTTGCATTCGACACTTATGTTACCGAAAACTATAGCGACATCTGTAAGCCAAACGCAGTCAAAATACATTCTGGTACCAGAGGGTTCTAGTGACTTCTTATGTTTCCAACCGGATACTTTCGACGTGGCAAGCATAAAGAAGCATGGAAAATTGGATGACAATTTGAGGAAGAATATATTATCGACCAAAATAATACCCAACCATCCATTTAAGTATCCTTAACGGAAGTCAATAAAAAACAATTAAAATTTCAGCCCTGCTGGATAGATAGGTGGCCTTGGTTAGCATACTCCAAAACCGAGGATGGTGCATACTGCAAAATGTGCTTTGTATTTTATAATGAGGCCTGTGGAATGGGTAAAGGCAAGCACGAAAATCCTGGATCACTTGTTATCAGCCCATTCAGACGCTGGAAAAACGCAATTGAAAAATTTGATAGCCACAGCAAACTTCAATACCATTGTAAGAGCATATTGAATGCAGATAATTTCCTTAAAGTCATGTCAGGGAACATTGAAGATGTGGCAACCCAGTTAAATAGTCAACGTGCCAAAGAACGTGAGGAAAATAGAAATGCTCTTACACCTATTATAGAAACAATTCTTTTTTGTGGAGAAAATGAGCTTTCTTTGAGAGGAGATAATGACAGTGGACCTCTCACTCTTCAAAAACCTGGGAAAAAAGATGGGAAGTTCAAGGGCTTTATTGAGGTTCAGAGCCAACTCTGGTGATCACCATTTAAAAATGCACATTTTGAACTGTCGAAAAAATGCTTTGTATTTCAGCCCTGAAATACAAAATGAAGTAATCGAAATAAGTTCAACAATTATCCAAGAAAGCATTGTTAGAAAAATAAAAAAAACAGACTAATTTTCAATCTTGGCTGACGAGACAATGGATGTATCCACGATTGAACAACTATCGTTGTGAATCAGGTATGTTGATTTCAAAAACGAAAAACCAGTTCTGCGGGAGGACTTCATGGGATTTGTTCCAATTTTCGATGCGACTGGTGAAAATATTGCAAAATCTATTCCAGATCAAATTGATAAAATGGGACTAGATATGGCCAAATGTATAGGTCAGGGGTATGATGGTGCTTCAAATATGTATGGCCATGCTAAGGGTGTCCAATCTAGGATAAAAGAGCAATAGCCTAATGCAATATATGTGCATTGTACCAGCCACAGACTTAATCTGGCATTGTCTGATTCTATGTCCACATCAAACGTCAGAAACTGTTTAGATCTCATAAGAAAAGTGGTTAATTTGTTTAGGAAGAATGCCCATGCCAGTCAGGCGCTAAAAGATGCGATCCAGGTACACATGCCCGATTCTTAAAAAGAAAAGGCTGCTTGGTATATGTGAAACCAGATTTATTGAACGTCTCACAAGTTTGCTAAGTTTTGTTGAATTGCTAGAACCCATTTGTATTAGTCTTGAAGAAATTTCTCAATCTGGCCGCCAAAACTCAGGAACAGCTGGTGCATTTCTTTCAGCCACAGAAAAAAGTAGTTTCTTGATTTCTTTGTTGGTGTGTGAAAGGCTCTTAAGTGTCACGCTTCCGTTGTCAATATACCTTCAAAGTGTCTCTTATCATTTAGCTAGTGCTGTGAGATGTTCAAATGAAATTATCTCTACTCTGCAGGAACTGCGCAATAATGCTGAAGTTGAGTTTAAAAAAGTATTTGTTACCGCCTCGAAGCTACCGAATGACCTTTTCGGTGTTGAAATCCAAGTTCCAAGGGTCAACATAAGACAAACTTGCAGACTGAGGAGTACTACAGAGTTGCAATATGGATACCATGCTTGGACAATGTAGTTGCAAGTTTAAAAGAAAGGTTTACCAAAAATGACGACATTTTGTCTGCCTTTCAAATACTTCTTGCTGGTTTTGCCTCACCTAATAATGCCAACAAGCTAACAGCCTTGTCACCATTCTTTGACGACAAACGTTCTTTGGCGGCCCTATCAGGAGAGTATCAGATTTGGAGTCACAAAATAAAGGCAGTAAAGAGGGAAACTGAAGTTTAAGAGGTTTTAGAGCTGTGTGACAAACAATTTTTCCCCATCATCAACAACCTTCTCGTGATTTTGGCAACGATTCTCGTCACAACATCAAGCGTTGAGCGTACATTTTCCACAATGAAACTGGGTAATTGCCGTTGATCCAAATAATGTGTTGGACATTATGGCAAGGAAAAGGACCGGAGGTTGTGCTTATAAGTCTTGTTATCATATAAGTTTGATTTGACTTTTTTATATGTTTGATTTTAGATTAAAACCAATAAATGCTTTTTCCAAACATTACGCTTTAAACTTAAATAGAATGATTTACTTGTTTTTGTATGTTGTATTTTTTCTGATTTGATGTTTTCTGAATGTTATAAGTATTATTTTCTGAATGTTATAAGTATTATAAGTTTAATTTTGAGTAATATATATAGCTTGAAATAAGAATAAAGTACAGGCAATATTTTAATTAGTTTATACAAAATATTATGCTAAGTTATACTGGATATGTTTATACTTTGTGTATATAAGACGCAAATTTGAGTGGCGGGGCTTACTTTATACATATTAGTTATCATTCACTGCAATAGTTTTCTTTATAGGCATACAATTTAAAATATAAGTGAAAATATGTGTGTCACTTTAAATTAAACATTTACTTTTTACATTAAAGTTTCATAACAAAAATTTCATCACTGCTCGGTTTCTGAAACTGGAGGACGCAGTCTATGGACCGAGGCAGTTGGAGGCGCTGTTTGCACGAAGCGAAGGCTCGAAAGGGGCTGTAGTGCTACCAAAAAGAAGAAGCCATAACAATTCATATAAATTATATTACTTTTGTGCGAAAACTATACGTCTGTAGTCGTCATTTTGTTCCTTACTTTTAAAAATTCTTGGTGTCTCCCTTACTGACACTTTTGGCATCAACCATCATTTGGACCCCCTCCGAAACAAAATCCTAGTTACGTTACTGCCGAGCCGAACTATGGTCATTGTAATTAATTAGCCAACTAAGCATTTACTTTAATTTAGAATATTTCAACTAAATATTGCAGCAAGTAGTGTAGAGAGACTTAGGGAATCCACGACTACCTCTCAGTTAAACGAATGGAACTCGAAACATTACGCTTACGTAGACAAGGGAAATACAGTTGGATCGAGTATCAAGTCGGCTTCTCAACTACCAGCGTGATACTTGGAGCTACGACCCAACAAATAATATATCGTGAGTTTGCAATGGACACTCCGTGCTTCATTTCGGTGATTTTTCTCGGTATCATTCTTCCAAGGATTTATATCGTAAAAGCGGCACTTGAACCCATGTTTTGTGTTCCGTCTAATCCAGCAAATTAATTAAGTAAAATAAAAAATGGAACCAACAGCATATTCAGATTTGGGAAAGCAAACCAGAGATATCTTCGGCAAGGGTTATCATTTTGGTCTATGGAAATTAGACTGTAAAACAAAGACTGCATCGGAAATCGAATTTGCCACGAGCGGTATCTCAAACCAAGACTGGTAAAGTGGTTGGTTTACTGGAAACCAAATATAAACAGACGGAATATGGACTAACCTGCGAAACATAAATAACACACTCACCACTGAAATTTCTACACAAGATAAGTTGGTGGAAGGATCGAAGATTTCACTCGAGACTTTTTTTGCATCTCAATCTGGAAACAAGAATGGTAAATTGAAGTAAGGCGTTGGAAATGAATTCGCCCAGGTTGACTCTGACGTTGCTGGCGACTTGGCTTTGTCCTGCGGCCCACTAATCATTGCATCAGCTGTGTTGAGCTACAAAGGCTTTTTTGGCTGGTTACCAGACTGCATTTGATGCCCAAAAATCAAAACACCACAACCAACTCCGCCATTGGTTTCTTAGGCAATGAATTTGTTGTCCCCACCAGTGTCAACGATGGCCAAAAATTCACTGGATCTATCCACCAAAAATGTACCGACAAATTGGACTTCAGTGTCCAATTGTCGATCTCCTCAGGCTCGAATGCTTCGAAATTAAGTCCGTCAACATTCAATAAATTTGAACGAAAACAAAAACTGACAACTGCCAGCAGACGTCCGTTGGAAGTGGAAAACATAAGAAGATAATACAGACTCCGAAACTTCAGGCCGACTGCGTTCGTTGGGGTAGAAGTTATACCAAATCCAGGAAATAACTGGCAATGGGATTGAAACCGAGGAAGGTGGATTCTTGGAGATTAACCGGGAAAAATAGCGGCGAACAGTTGGATCGAGGGGACAAAAACTTCGACAAAAAACGGATGGTGTCCTTTTTGAACGAGCTGCTGGGAGAGCGATTGGCAGGAGTTTGGCAACAAACGTACGTGTGTATTTGCGGAGTGAGGGTAACAAGACGTATTCGATTTGGAAGCACAAATGAACTGCAACGGAAATTTACAAGGTGCCGGGAGAAGTACTCCAGCAAGGATAAGTCGGCGGTGATCAAGAGAAGACGGCGCAACCTTTCACGAGGGTATCCAACGAGGACATTGTCCATGGCGGACTTCGTCCACGAGATCTCAGCAAGAATCGGAGACTGGATTAGTAATCACCCAAGGAGCCCCTTACGAGCAAATCAGCAGGAGTCGTGGGTTTGTACTGGTTGTGGGTAGATGTGCGTTTGAATAGAATTTTAACCTAACTTGGTCGAATTGCGAGATTATGTTTTGCATTTTTTGAATTCGATTGTTATTACATAATTTTAATTATAATGTTGGAAAAATTGAATAATTTTTTTGACTTAGTAAGTACAAATCTTGTACAGGTCGGTTCGATTGAAATCATCGTGTGGGATAAAGTTAAAGTAGTGTTCGGTAGAGTGAACCAGCTACATAAGATGATTAACAGTGAGTGTTAGGTTGTGCTTGGCGGTAGAACTGAGGAAAAGTGTGAAAAGAAATGCAGGATTTTCACCAGTGTGTAAAAAAAGTGGTGTTCGTAGGAATAGCTTCCTTCTAAAATTGTACCGGCAAGCCAAATTCTCGCTTGGTGGCTTATCGGGGCTCACAGGACAAGCGAGTGGCACTCTCACGCCCGTCTCCGGATGAGCTTACCCGGGTCCGCAAACCCCGCCGGAGCACCCAGTCTTTTTGACATGTCAGCTCAGATGTCAGTATGTTTTTAAATTCATAAAAAATTTATTTATAACAAAGGTAATAAATGTTATATGGTACTATATCATTACTTATCACGGGTCTTATATAAGTGTACCAAATTTTAGTTCAACTGGACGTCAGGAATTGGTTCAAATATAGGATGCAAGTTTTGGCGAACATATACAAACAAAGCAAATTAACTAAAAGCTTGTAAAAATTAATTTTTATCTGTAAATCTGTTATTTGTTCAAATCGATAGATAGGGTTATCCATTTTATGGTTGGGAAAGTAAAGCTAAAGGAAACACATGAAATATTCAGATGGAAACAAAATTTTTTATTCAGTATAAAGATTGGGCCTTGCCATTATACACGAAACACAACATCATTCAAATGTCCTCCACGGGACCTCTTACAGGCCTCAATCCTTTTGAGGTAATTTTCAATGACTTTTCGGCACATTCCCGGCAATATTTCGACCATAACTTCACGAATATTGGTTTTCAATTGCTCAAAATTTTGAGGATTGTTCGCGTAAACACGATCTTTTACATAGCCCCATAAAAAGAAATCCAAAGGTGTTATGTCGCAGGATCTTGCGGGCTAATTGACATCACGCAATCTCGAAATTACGCGTCCTGGAAATTTCTCTTGCAAAACTGCTCGATTAACCTGTGTTGTGTGGCTTGTGGCTCCGTCCTGTTGGAACCACATGTTCTCCAGATCATAATCTTCAATTTCTCTCCAAAAATAATCGGTTAACATCCGTCCATAGCGGTCAGAATTGACTGTAATGGCTCTTCCTTGATCGATTTCAAAAAAAAACGGGCCAATAACACCACCAGACCATATTGCACACCAAACGGTCACTTTTTCCGGATGTAAAGGCCTTTCTGCGATCACCTGAGGATTTTGAGAGCCCCATATGCTTCGATTCTGTTTATTTACGTAACCACTGAGCGAAAAATGAGCCTCATCACTAAAGAAAATTTTGTTCGAAAAATCGTTATCAATGGCTTGTTGTTCAATCACCCGATTCGCATACATTCTGCATTGTGTATGGTCTTGAGGCTTAATTTCTTGAGTGAGTTGGATTTTGTACGGATGGAGATGCAAATCCAACACAATGAGCCGTAAGGCAAGCCCAAATGTTGAGCACGTCGACGAATCGACAAATTCCGGTCTTCCTCCACACTTTGAGCAACGACAGCGATATTTTCAACAAAACTAATGTTGCGATGATGCACAGGCCTTGCAATATCAATAACCGATCCAGTCTCTTCAAATTTGCTCACTGTGTTCGAAATTGTTTGCTGCTTAGGTCGATTATTTCGACCGTAATCGGCTCGTAAAGCACTAAATGTTGATACAGCAGAATCACAATTTTTATAATAAAATAATAATTAATAATTAATTATACACCAAGCCACCTTACATTAATCGACACCTTCAACGGCTTCTAGACCTACTCGCCTTCCTTCAACGACTGAACTCTTGAATACATTTTAAGCGCCCGATAATCTTCGAGTTTCATTAAAACTCAATACATCAGCGTTTATCTTCTGACAAGCGTAAGCAGTTTCCATGCAAGAAAACGCTGACTCTTGAGCGCCCATAAGCGTCTCTCGCCTGGAAACCGCTGACGCTCGCGTCTAATACGGGAAAGAATGTGGAGATCCACATTGATAACTGATACACAAGATAAGACCCGAATACATTTTGGCGAGTCCTGCGCGTCAGCAAAATGATCCGAATCTTACTTACAGTGTATGCTGATAAAATGCTTGAACAATATTTAGAAATTTCACTTAGCACACAGTGGCTTCCAAAAGTTTTAGAGCCACATAAGGTGACAAAATTAATTGTGCATCGAAAATTTACAAGATGTTTAAATTGAATTTACAAATTGACCAAATTGAAATTACGTTAAAGCCATTGATTAACGGAATCAACGGAATTAAAAATTTAACCTAAATCAAATTCGCGCTTAAATTCGAGCTTAACCTAAATTAAAATTCGCGCTACTGGCCGAGTGGGCATTAACATACTTAATCTCAGCGTCAGGTACTCGTACCCCACCTTGAGCGCGATTTCCTACGCCACCTCATTTACCACAGTATCAGAATCCATATGGCGGAGGGACTTCGGTCATTTAAATTTTGTGACTGCGGTAAATGAGACCCCCTCCCCGTTGATACCTGCAGATAATTAAGAATGCCATTTTTGTCTGCAAGACTGTCACTACATTATGTCTCAAATGGTTCTATTTGTTAATTGATCTCAGCATCTTGCCGATGAGATGCAACACACGGACCGCTTCAAATTTTCTAAGAAGGTTATCGTGCTGCCTGATCAATCTCTTAAATGATAAAAAGTGAAGTAGGCATCATTCTTCTCTCCTGTACTAAATATGCCGTTAAAGGACCGTGACTTACCAATCTGTGCAGGTAAGACTGGAAACATCTATGCTCACTAAGAGCTAGATCAGATAAAAATATATCTCACTGGATTAAGTCATGACCTCATATTTTATGGTTTATGGAGCCACACAGCCAATCAACCATGTAGCTCATTGCCCTATAATTGCTACTAGTTATTTAAAGTGTGTTACCATTCACCATGAGCGACTGCCTCTCTATCTGGGATGCTTTTATCTCAGTTTTCTCCAGCGCTAAGCTGAATACGCCAGACGCCTCCCTCGTTTGGCATATTAGAGTATCTCGTCTAAAATGCGCTCGATCGAATATGCATCCAGTGACTAACGCTGGTACATCGTTCAGTGCACAAGCCTCAGTAGGCTCTCGAAATGTTTAGTCAGAGCTAAGGGTTGAGTCCTGAGCGGGACCTGATAAAACTTCCATCCCTCACCGATCTTCGTTCGTATTGTAGAGCAAATTTCATTGCTTCAGATAGTAGTCCGTGTGGAGCTGTGGGTTAGTGCGGACTCCGCTTGCGCAGTAGCTCCTAAGTTTAAACCTTGGTCGCGGCATCGCGTTTGAGCTGCTGATGCTGCTGTTGGACTATCAGCCCACCCAGCTGTGATGGATACTAATTGAAAAATTAGGTAATAACCACATGATTGAGCGCGATATTCACCATATCATCCCGAATTCCGTTATGGTCATGGAATGAGATACCCTAACAACAAATCTCACCGCCAAGGTTCGGATTTGGACTGTTGTGCGACAGATTATTATTATTATAAGATAATCTTCTAGATTTTGCCTAACATATTTCGAAACTTTGGAACGGGTTCTCGTGAAATTTGAGGCGTTTCTGACAACAAGTGTTACCAGCATAATTGCATAAATGGTGAAATGCCATGCTCTAAAGTCATGTTGCTATAGATATAGGTCCCCCGTAGCATGAATCGCTTCAGTGAGTCTTCCTTCGATGAGTTTTTCGAACCCTTTCTTGGCTGTGTGTAGTATCCATAATGAGCGCCATGCAGACGGATACTTAAGATTCCCACTTCCGATGCTGATTATTACAAGCCTCACTATGTTTTTGCGCTCCGGAAAGATGCAAGTAAGCATTGAAAGTTCTAAGTGACAAGTTAAAACAAAGGTGATGCGCCAGTTATAGCACCTTGTCCCTTGTAAAATTTTCAAGGAATTCCGGCAATCTGCAAGCGTTAAGGGGAAAAAAGAGCACGCAAATGCTCCCTAAAGAAAATATCAACTAGAATCTGCAGATGGATCTTGGGGCATACTAGTATCTTATTTTCCTCTTCTAGCTCTTGGCTATCTGAAGCGCGAAGCACGAGTCGTTTACTTTCTGGTCTATCCAGTCTTTAAGGTATACCCTTTGCCACCTTCCTCGCTGAACTAATTAATTAATTTATTAATCAGCTACAAACCACCATATCTTCTTCAAGTTCCCTAATCAAGAAAACTGCATCGGAACAAGGGTCCGAGGGAAAGGTTGCCCGCGAGGAGAGACAGCGCTCACTCAACGGTTGGCAGCAGTCTTGCGTAAATTGCACGAAGAGAAGGTGGGCTGCGCGACTTATCCTAGATCTGAGAACTGACTTCTATCTTACCCAGCTTTTGAGCGGGCATAGGTGTTTTCAGTTTTACCAGTTTTGTAAGACTGGTAAGTCACGGTCCTCTTTTTGCTTAGAAAAATGGGACAGGCTATGGCGGATTCTCTACAGAGAGGGAAGAGCTGACGCTGAATAGTATAGTCGCTGTGATGCTTGGATCGGTTGATAAATGGAACCATGTGGCACATTATGTTCGGGTCGCCCTAAAAGATAAAAATAACTCATAAGAGCTGAGGATGTCGGGGCTCGGGGATCACATGTCTGACAATTCTTCTTCCTCCCTCCCTTTCACTAAAGGAGGGACTCCCCAGCTTGAAGGTGCCTCACGGCGTAGCAAAAAGAAGACCTGGCCCAAAGTAAGGCGTTAAACGATTCCTGACAAAGTTCTCAGGTTGACAGGGGAGATGTTTAGTTGGTAGTCCAGTCGTTCGCAAGCATGGGAATTCCACACTCAGTGCTTAAATAGAATCACCTCTCAACTACAAAAAAATCAAGCTAACTTTAAAAGACCTAAACAACTGCCAGGGTGATGCACTTTTAATTTGTTTTCAACTCCTACTTAACGGTTCCAGGCAAGGTTCTCAGCTTGACGGGGAAGATGTTTAGTGGGTAGTCTAGTCGCTTTCTTGCAAGCATGGGAGTCCCACACTCTGTGCGTAAATGGGCATTCACCTCCCTACCAAAAAAAACTCCTACTTCAAAAAATTTCCCACTGAACTGAATCGGAAGCTCCTATCCATTTTTTCAGTCCTTTTCAATATGACAAATGCCATGACGTTTGAAGTAAGAGACAAATTGCACCGATACCCTAATTTATTCTTATTTTATCCTTGCTTAGCTATTTTTTGACTAACTTATTAGAAAGGCTGACGATAGCCATGTGTTACCTCCTGCAGTTTTCATTGGCATATGCGTTTAATGCCTCACCACTCTTCCTTTTCTCTTAGTATTCATTGGTTGAAATACAGGCCAGCCTTTTACTGGTAATTTTTATTGGATGTTTAGTCTATTGACCCTACTTTATCTTCCGCAACTGGTGGCTGTAACGTTCCGGAATATCCTTGCTTGTCTTCTTCTGGATCTTGCAAGTGATTTTCTTTCGCTTTGGAACTATTCTTTTTCAAATTACCCTTTTTTTAGAAAAACCAAAACTAATCGATCCATCCATATCAGCCCTAGAGGGGTCTCAGCATCTAAATATTGCGCTTCAATCCCTTCGATAGCGATGGGAGCAACTGTGGGCTCCTTAATCCTCTCCATTTCCACAATCGTGTGTTTTTCTGACGCAATCTGCACTGGAACCTCAATCCTAAGAATGAACAATTCAAGTCTCAAATTCAAAACTATATCTTTGTTTATTTAAAACGGTTAAAATTAAACTTATAATATTTATTGCCGAAATTACTAGTGATTTTCTCATATAATGGAAATAAAATTTTAAAAATCTTTTTACTTTCCTTCCAGCCCACGTTCCACTGGCTCAGGATCAAGTTCTAGCAGCTTTCACAAACGACGATATGCATTAACAGATTGCGCTCCACCTATTCGTGCAGACTATCGGAAACATAGTCGACTAGGATCATTTATCGCGTGTGTCTACTGCACAAAATCGGATTTCACAAGCATCGAGCAGCTGAACGCTCACATTCACTCAATGCATGAACAAAACATCCCTGCCAAAGAAGGTATCAACGCCAATTGCCCGCCTACCGCATCAGTATTCCAATTATCCTGTGAATATTGCACAATGAAATTTCCCAACATCCCCACCATGTTTCATCATATGCGAACAACACATATTGATCGATTGACAAGCCCTAACTCCTATTTTGAACATTTCAACCGTTTGGCAGCCTCTGGAACGTTCAGCCCACGTTTATTGACAAATACATCGCTGCGTACATATCCCAGCGATACTGATACCCGGGTTAAAATTGAACAACCCAGTCCAAATCAAGACAGACGAAGTCAAGGTGAATCAGAAAAGGAGGACGAGCAAACATCACCCACCGATCTCAGCCAACCGCGAAAGAGGCTGAGTCCTCATCAAGCTGGAAGAGAAGCCTCTAATGAAAGAAGCTCATCGGGAGCATTTATGTGTAATCAATGCAACGCTGCCCTTCCAGATTTTGACACATTTCGTGCACACTTGAAAAGTCATATTTCACAGGAGACAGGTAGTCTAGTGTGTCCTCATTGTGGAGTAACCTTACGCGATATTTCAGAGCAAGAACGTCATGTCATATCTCACTTTCTCATTACAAATAGTGAGTTTTCCTGCTCAAGTAATAGCTGTAAAAAGACCTTCCCAAAACCAGACGAACTGCAAAAGCATCTTTTTGACAGTCATATCCAGATAATGTACAAATGTTCTATCTGCTCAGATATGTTTGACACAAAAGTGGCGATTCAAGTGCATTTTGCTTGCTCTCACTCAAACGAGAGCAAGCTATTTAGATGTTCAGCATGTATGGAAACATTTGGAAGTGAAAAAGAGTTTTCAAACCACGTTCGAACTCGGCACTCCAACAACGGCTCAGCTATTCAGTGTATATTTTGTCGCGCGGTTTGTTCTTCTGAGTTGGAAATGCACTTTCATTTGGCTGCTCATGCACGACAATTTCGGTGTCCAGCATGTCCTGAGACATTCCATGTGGAATTTCTACTTGACAGACATATGCAAACCCATCATTCACAAAAAGACTCTATGGCTAACACAACAGCAACGCCTGGTCGGACTCCAGCTGCAACATCCGGTACAACAGCTGCAGATGGCCTAAATGTCAACACGTATCCAGGAGCTTTCAGCAAGCAGTCGGTCATACCAAACAACAATAATAATATACTAGACTACAACCCTTTTGCCGCTGGTAAAGGTTTACTACAGTTCCCTGGAAATAAGTTCTACAGCCCACTTCAAGTAGATACAACCGCCGTTGGTAGCCTTGCCAAACATTCAGCACTCATGTATGGTCTAAGCCAACGGTATTTTGACGCTAATAAGACATTGATGGATATTTACAACTATAATCAGGAGAACAAAAACGCTACACCTTACTTTATGAACCCAAACAATTTTGACACCAACCGCTCAAATTCTACTCAAAAATCCCATCCACCTGCCGAAAGCAAGCCATCCAATGATCGACCTAGTCCCGCCGGATTCAGCTGCGGCATATGTGAACGGTCTGATTTTCGTACCGAAAGTGACGTTCACTCGCATCGTAAGATTGTACATAACCTCAAAACTGGTGTGAGTCTACGATGCGCCTATTGTAACGGTAATTTCAAGTCAAGGAGCGAGTTGGAGCATCATATGAAAACGTGTCACAATTCAACGGGAAAGCATAAGTGCTTGATATGTGATGAGATTTTTCCATCGCCTGCGGTATTGGCTGAACATAAGCTGCAGCACTCAAAAGTGGGACAGTCTGGAAAATGCTCGCACTGTTCGGTTGCATTGAATGATGTGTCAATGTTCAAGTCACATTTGAGTGAGCACAATACTGAAGGACAAATTCCAGTTCAATGTATTTGCTGCCGGCAAACACTGCATTCGGACTTTGAAATTGGACTCCATGCTAAGTGAGTATTGAGAAAAAGTTATTTTGGACATTTAGTCTACATGTTTTTTGACTAGTGGCATCTATAGAATTTATAATGATTTTTGACTAAATACCGTAATTATGGTTCGTAGCCTTACTCTGATGAAAATTTACTAGACATCAGTTAATTACTAGAAGTTTTTCGTCTCCAATCTTTAAAAACAATATTTTCAAACGTCATGGTATTAAAACATACTCTTACTCTTTTACAGATTCCACACAAAATCCACCAACACAACCGAAAACCTCTGTGCACTTTGTTTAGAAGCTCTTCCTGCAGCTTCAGAATCTCGCGTTTGTGAGAAATGTTGTCGAAAACATAACCTCAGCGCAAAATTCAATAACGTTCGTAACTTTGACGTCAATGGAATGACACGAACTTATGTTGAAAATCGTTGTAACCTCTGCAAAATGATCCTTCCTCACGCTCAACGTCTACAGGAGCATTTGGTGGAACATACCTTTGTCGGGTGTGAAGAACGTGGCTACGCATGTTATATTTGCTCATCAGTATTTACCGTCCCCGCAGGACTTTTAAGTCATATGCTGGAACATGGCCTACATTCTCGTCCTTATGATTGCAATTTATGCTCTGAGAAATATTTCTTCCGTGCCGAACTGGATAACCATCTGATAGAACATGAAATTATGGGACGGAATGCTGCCCCTCCGGACAATAGAAACCCTGAAGCAGGAGAAGGAAACGTATCAGTAAAAAATGAGCAGCAAGGAGGATCATCGAAGGAAACAGGAACTGCGGAAAAGATCAACCCAAATTTAATAAATAGTTTGAATTCTAAGGATGAAGTTAAATCAGAAAAGGAAGATGAAGTAGAAGAGAATGCACGTCTGCAAGATGAGGAAGAGGAGGAATAT
Organism: Odontomyia ornata; assembly: GCA_963969285.1. Taxonomy (NCBI): domain Eukaryota; kingdom Metazoa; phylum Arthropoda; class Insecta; order Diptera; family Stratiomyidae; genus Odontomyia; species Odontomyia ornata. Next base: position 46,523,044 of record OZ017742.1, read on the forward strand.
ATTGAAGTTGAAAAGATACAAGAAAATGCGGGAAATAATAAAATGTAGAACAGTCATCAATAACTTATGTAATCATTTGCTCAAGAGTATTTAATTTATTTATTTAATTAGTTCACACCTAAATATAAGCTTTGTATTATAAATTTGAAATTCTGTTGTAATAATTCATTGGTTATTCACTTAGAAACTATCATACAACTGCACACAAAGAGTTAAATAGACTATATATATGTGATAAGCTAGGAACCCTGTTATACATTTTTCGCTAGTATTATTTTGTTTGCTTACCAATCGTTTTGTTCTAAAAAAAGTACTGTATTTATAAAAGCTTAGAAACAATATTAAAGTATTAAATTAGTTATAAAAAATAAATACGAATAAATACTATACGTAAAAAGAAGCAATTCTTTTCTAATTTGCATGCGTATGACTTATTTTTCTATGACCACATTTCCCAAGACTACAGTTGTATTAATCGAGCAGTCACACAAATAAACTGCTCGAAAGCCTTCCTATCTCCTACTCGGAATTTGGTGGCAGATTCGAAAAAATATGTAATTAATTTTGTTCGTAATCATAATTTGGTAGAATACTTTTTCTTCTTATTATTATATTAGATGTCATTTCATATCAATTTTCCTTTGTATTCAAATTTAAATGTCTCCCTTTAATTTTATTCGTCATGAGATTTAACTTTTATAACTATTTAAAATTTTTATTTCTTTACTCTAGTCAAAATTTCTTTCCTTCATTTAAATTTCTTCACTTCATTTAAATCTTCTGTACTTCATTTAAATTTCTTTACTTCATTTCAAATTTCTTTACTTCATTTAAATTTTCTCTACTTCAATTAAATTTTGTTTTAAAAATTGCAAATCTGCACGTAGAGTTCCGGGTTTGGGAACGCTGATGTAATACTCCCCAACGGTGTATTACATCACGGAAGGCAAGTTAACTGGGCTGATCGAACTCAGCTGATTCGATGTTAACGGTTGCGAGAGGAACAGAAGACATGTTTTTAGAACGGCTCAGAGTTCGAGTGGAACCACGACACGAGATAGGAGGCGGAGAGTGCCCGATACTACGACGGAAGCTTCATAATTATTAGTCGAGTCATCGGTGTTTTATCAAGTAGACTTGAACCCATCAGAAAAACAATTCTCTAGACCTTACTTGCCAGTAGCATCAACCGAGAGTGTACTCGTATATTTGATATATCGATTGTAAATTGCCCGTCAGTAATGTTCGCTTGTGTTGTGTGTTAAAACTGAGTTCATTTGCGCTGCTTATTTCCGCTTTTCTCGCATAAATCATGCGCTTGTGTTATGTGTTTAAACGATTCATTTTCGAATAAAAGCTTCGGGAATGCCAACTGATTTCTAACACCTAATCATTCATGCATCGTTCAAAGTTGAAAGGAAGTAAGAATATCTGAAATACTTTCGCAGCGCTTAATCCAAAGTCATTTTAGTTTGAATTTTGGTATTTATTCGTGTAACCGGTAGGGATGTCTTTGCAGTTGACTTACGACCGCGACATGGGAAGCACGGGAGAACAGCAGTTTTTATATCAATACTCGGGGAGTGCATAAAAAGTGTTGAGGTTTTGTTGTTTAACTCCCTTTAAAAAATTACCGAATGGATTAAATTAAATAAGAAGCATTTCGACCAATGCTATCAAAGAAACTTAAAATAAAGTGACAAGAGTAAAAATCGTATTATAAACGTCACTGCCGATAAACCTTCAAACGCAAGGAAGGAGAGCCTCCTTTCGAAAGTGAAAATTAGCGGCCCTATTTGTCTTCCGCTCCGCATATAGGATCTTGACACCCCACACTTGAAATAAATTCGAAGTTGAATTTGTGGTTTTCTCCCGGTTCTTGTTGATAATATGTTCTAACGAGTGAAGGTGACATGTCATCAGTGCTAGTGATCCAATTTTATTAGAAAAGTCCGAAATAACTACATGCAATCTTGAAAGACCTTTTAGTGTGTGACAAAGGTAATCACATAGAATTGAAAGTTCCGTTAATTTCTAGTAGGTGAATAAAATGTTAAATAGAAAGCTAATTAATAATGGGATGTAATGTTTGGTGTTGATAACTAAATAATAAAAGTGTTTAGAATTGTTGCTCGGAAGACATACGATACAAAAATAAATATTTTTTTGGCTAAATTGTAGCGTGCACATAATCGATAAATATCCGATTATATGCTACGATTACTCGTTATATAGCAAGCACACTTGTGAATAATCGATGTATATAGACGAAATAGCCATCCATCAATGACTGCTGCAGCATATTTCTAAGGATAAAGGGCCTCCATCAAATAAATCGTCAAGACGTTCTACGTATTTCACGTCGACTGCGATCGAACGATGAGGTTCGACATGAACATGGCATTGTATAAATTGTTGTTCGAGCAGGTTTTTTAAGCATCAAGAGACCGATCACTTAACTCCGGCTAATCGATGTCCCGTTGTCGTTTCGTCATCTTCAATGCGAAAGAATAGTTCTTTGAGTCGCCGATCAGTGTCCGAATAAGATTCAACATTGAGTAAGAGTATTTTTTGGACGAGTTGTATTGTCGGCATGTTGGACGTTGTTTTGATTGCATCACAGCTAATTATCCGCATCCACCATGCGAATCCAAGGAGGGCTACATGAGTAAACTGGGAAGTGAAATATTTTTCAATGGTTTATCCACTGCAAAAGGTAGATCGTTGTCTTAGCTTCTTTCTTAAAAAATAACTTTGAAGATAGCTCATAGTTTTGTCTCTGAAGGTCTTCAAGTAATATTAATAGTTTTTTTTTTGCAATCGTTTTTGTAATTGGTATTAAATGTAAGACAACAAATTAAAACAAACAACAGTTATATAATTCTAATATTGGAATATTTTTTTTGTGGTAGGGAGGTGAATGCTATTTTTTGTGGTAGGGAGGTGAATTCTATTTATGCACAGAGTGTGGGACTCCCATGCGCGACTGGACTACCCACTAAACACCTCCCCTGTCAACCTGAGAACCACAGCCTGGAACCGTTTGACACATTACTTCGGGCCAGGTCTTGTTTTGCTACGCCGTGGGCGCCTTCAAGCTGCGGAGTCCCTTTCCTAGCGGAAGGAGAGAGTGGAAGAGGAAATGCCAGAAGAGCGATCCCCCAGCCCCAGCGCCCTTGGCTGCTGTGAGTCCCTTTTATATTTTAGGACTGCCCGAGCATAATGTGCCACCTGGTTCCATTTGTCAACCGATTCGAGAATCACCGCAACCATATTTTCCGGGGTGAGCTCTCCCGTCTCCCTGTAGATTCCCTTCGCAGCCTGACACATTTTGTACCCGCAAAAAATGTGTGACAGGCATTGTCCTCCTCTCCTGGGCAAAACTGACAATCGGGAGACCGTGACTTACCGATCTTGTGCAGGTAAGACTGAAAACACCCATGCCCGCTCAAAAGCTGGGTCAGATAGAAGTCAGTCTCACCATGCCTTCGAGTTAGCCACGGGCTCACATCCGGGATGAGGCGCGCAGTCCATCTTCCCTTCGTGCAATTCACCCAAGACTGCTGCCAATTGTTGAGCGAGCGCTGTCTCTCCTCTCGGAAAACTGTCTCCCTCGCATCCTCGTTTCGGCGCAGGTAAATAGCGTGGCACTCTCTAGCAAGGAGGGCGACAGGTATCACGCCTGCAATCACTCTCACCGCCGAGTTGGAGACTGTTGGACACGAAGATGCAATTCTCAGTGCTCCTCTTCTCTGCACCTGTGCCAAACGTTTTCGGTATACCTCCTTGCTGAGAGCGTCGCCCCATACCTCTGCTCCGTACAGTAGCACTGACCCTACAGCACTCATCAAGAGGCGTCTTCTTGATGGGCTGGGTCCCCTTATGTTGGCCATAAGTCGACTCAGAGCCGATATTCCTGAAGCAGCCTTCTCAGCCGTTGCCCTGATTTGCTCAGAGAAATTCATCTTCGAGTCGATCAGTAGCCCCAGGTACTTCACCGCTGGCTTCGATTCGATTTGTATATCTCCAATACTGATCATCCTTATTCTAGGGATTCTCGTTTTTGTCAAGATGACCTCTTCGGTTTTCTCCAGTGCTAAACTCAGCCCGCGAGCAGTCATCCAGTTCCTCACTCGGCGCATTAGCATACCTAGCCTAAGTTGCGCTTGTTCAACGGTGCGTCCAGCAACCAGAGCCGCAACATCATCCGCATTGCCGACCAAGTGCGACTCATCTGGCATCTCAAGTCTCAGCAGCCCGTCGCAAGACACGTTCCACAGGTCTGGACCAAGGATAGATCCCTGGGCAACACCCGATTTAATTTCCATCCTTCGTTGGCCCTGTGTCGTATCGTAGAGCAGGCTTCAGTCCTTTAGGCAGTTCCTCAAAAGCCGCATTAGATATTCTGGAATTTGAAAAGAGTTTTCCAGCGTGTCCAGAATATCCACCCATCTAGCGGAGTTGAAGGCATTCCTGACGTCGAGTGTCACCAACAGGACGATCCATCGCTTGGTGTGACTATATGCCTCTGCCTTTTGGACTGCGTTCACCACCTCTGCAATCGTATCAATGGTAGAACGTCCTGCTCTAAAGCCGTACTTCCGAAGAGATAGGTCCCCAGCAGCACGAATTGCGTCAGTGAGTCTTCCCTTGATGAGTTTCTCTAGCACTTTCCCAGCCGTGTCTAGCATGCATAACGGGCGATATGCAGGCGGTGATCCGGGATTTCCTCTCCCTTGCTGATCAGCACGAGCCTCACCACCTTCCATCGTACCGGGAAAACCCCGTCCCATAGGCAAGCGTTGAATGTGCTGAGTAGCAAGTCAGGACAATGGTGATAAACGACCCGCAACACCTCAGCTGGAACACAATCTGGACCTGTAGCCTTCCTCGCTTTCAATTAGAGGAATGCCTCCTCCAGTTCCAGTTGTAAACATGGACAACATGGAAAACATGGACACGATAGTGCGTCCCCGCACTATCGTGTCCATGTTTTCCGCGTCATGTATACAAGGCTTCCATAGGGCACCAAGTTTCCCCATGATCAGCTTGTAGCCAAGGCCCCACGGATCCTTGCTCACATTGTCCACTAGGTCTTGCCAGCAGCGAGCCTTGCTACTGTTGATCAGTTTGCGAGGCATTTCCGTTCCGACTTATATGCTGCCACCCAGTTGCATACCTCGTCACCGTTCCGCGCCCGTTGAGCCTCACGTCGAAGCTTGTGACACTCTCTTCGCTTTTCAGCGATTTCAGTTGACCACCAGTACACTGGGGGCTTGCCGTGTCGGGGTCTTCGACGGGGCATAGAAGCGCAGCAAGCAGTCGTAATGATGCTCATAGTAGAGTTCACCACGTCTTGAGCTGCCAGTTCTTCCGTCCCCTCCGAACCTCCCTGCAGCGGCTCACCTGCTGTGAGAACCTTGACGAACCTCTCGACGTCCATCCTTCCGATGTTCCATCCAGTTGTAGAAGGCCGAGAGCACAGACGTTGGGAGACAGCATCACTGATCTCAAGCAGAATGCACTGATGATCACTGGCTGAGTAGTCCTCTAATACTTTCCAGTTGTGTATCCTCCGTACTAATGACTCCGAGACGAATGTCACGTCCGGTATGGTTCCCTCACAACCAATACGGCGGAAAGTCGGTGTTTTTCCGGAGTTTAGTACGACGAGGGCCGTCCTGGCCGCCAGTTCCAGGATTCGTTTTCCCCGCGGATCCGTCCGAAGCATGCCTCATTCGATTGCTTTAGCGTTGAAGTCGCCCCCAACGAGCACTTTGCCCTCTGCGTTCAAGACAGCGCCCTCCAAAGCATTAAGCTTTGCTTTGAAAGATGATATCGACTCGTTAGACGTTAGGTACACACTAATGAAGGTGATCCCTGAGCACCGAACCCACACGAAACCATCCCCCCGTCCACAACTCTCCGCTTGAAAGTCACTGTTCCGAACCCAGATGGCGGCAGTACCAGTTTCATCAGAATACCATAATGCAGGACTTTTATTATGGTGTTGCTCACTCAGCACCAAGAGGTCGGCTTTCATGTCCCTCGCAAACTACTCAAGCAGATTTTGGGCGGTTGAACTGCGGTGTAGGTTTAGCTGCAGGATGCGGGTCATCGAAGCTCTGATTTTGCCTTGCCTAGGGCTTCCTGGAACATCCGGCATTTTCCTGATCCCAAGACGTGTCCAAAATCAGGCTTTGGATTGGCATCCTCGCAAAGAATACAGTGTGCCTCCGTCATACACTCTTTTCTTTTATGTCCCATTTCACCGCATTTGTAACCTCCTTTGCATACTTGTGTGGTGTGACCATAACCAAGGCATTTGAAATATTGAAGAGGCGTTGCTCTTTGCCGTTTCCCACCCAATTCGTACTTTGCCCTTGTTCAGGAATTGTTCGGCGTCCTTTTCGGTCAAGTCAACTATGGCCATGCGTTGTCGCCTGTTGTTTTATGGGGTCAGTCTTGCTTTGATCCTTCCCACGCTAGGGAACTCCTTTTTGATGGCCTCTTCTTCCTCGGCCAGATCCGCCACGCAGTCTATGTCTCGTATTTCGATCGTTGCCATCTGCTCGAGCGGGGCTATAGTTGCGCTTTTGCCGAGGGCTTTCTTTACAGCATCACAGAATGCTTCTTTATTGCCGGCCTCTGCTCCGAGTTCGACCAGCATGTGGCCCGACCGCGTTGGTCGTACTACTTTAATGGTAGTATTGGTGCCTTCAGGCCTTACGTTTCCCCTGATGTTCCGCAGTACCTCCGCGTAGGACCGGCCATCTTGGGGCTTTACAAGCAGTGCCTGCTGCCGGGGTCTTTGTCGGGGCTTCTGCCTCTCCTGTTTTGCATCAGGTCCTTTTTCGAATTGGGCGTCCATACGAACTTTACTTTCTGGCTTTTTTTGAAGGAGTTTCTTTGCGGCTTTCTTCGCTCCTTTTGTAAGCACTGTCTGGAACCCCTGATCTGGTGCTCCACGGCCGTCAAGTGCCTCTTTCTTCCTTCTTTTATCCCGATCTCCTTCGATTGGGCTAGACGCCATTCTTTTATTGACGTTAAATGGTGGAGCTATCTGCGTGTCGCCTTTAGATTTCGCCCCAAGCGCCTCTTTAGCTTTCTCTTCGTCTTCGGCCCTTAACTAACTCCTCCGATAGTGCCCTATGCCATTGCTGCTTTGCTGATTTTTGGGGAGTCGCATGCAGCTTGTATTCTTCAGAACATCTCCCGCTTTTCGGAGTAGTCTTTCTTCTTCGTATCGCTGGGCCGCAATTGTACTTTGCAACCATCCTTGGGAGAGGTTATCGCGTTCCGATTCCGAGTGCAGTACTTCCGCCGCATTTTCAACGTTGGCGGTGCATTCACGCTGTGTCTGGTCACTCTTTACTTTTAGTGCCGTAATCTCCTCGTTGGCTTCTGGACTTTTCATTGCAATGTCGGGATTTGCGACCCTTGCATCGGTCGCTTTGGTAACAATCGTAGCAGTGACAATCGAATTTTCGGTGCTCTTTATGTTACCTTCCACCGCTCGAACACCTGAAGTGTCCTGCAGAGTTTCCCGCTTCTCCTTAATAAGACGCTCGGGCGTTCGCATCATTTTTTTGCTGCGCCTGAACGCCGCAGGAATCTCAGTCTGAACCAGACTGTCGGTTATTCTCCGTTTTTCGTCCGTCTTCACTGTCGTTGTGTTAGTCTTCGTTTTTGTTGTTGTAAGTACCGCTCGCGATGTATTGTTGACATCGTGGCTGCAACCGGTGGTTGCGTCGTCGTTATTATTTTTCGTTTCTTTTTCTGGGTATTTGTGGTCTTTTGATTTTGTTTAATCCAGTTTTGTTGGGTCCGCCCTCGGAGTCGCCTTTTTGGTCCCATGGTTATCTTTGCAGAGCAGGGAGGTCATGCGAGGGCTGGCACAAGCCCTTATGGGGACAAGTGCTCAGAGCCAGACCAGCGCTAATCGGGAGTCCGTCTCAACCGAACCTACACCACCAACCCAATGGGGCGAACTTCGAACGTACTCCGAGGCCTGCCAAGGTTTTACCGGGATGGAGACGGTATGATAGTTGAATTGGAGCGTTCACACACGAGTCTCACCTCGGCGCTACCGTGTAAAGCAACTAGGTCCAAACCATCACATTCGCCAGCCCAAAGCGTCAATTCCAGTTCGTTGTCCAAAGCGTAGTATAGATCCAATCAGATTCGTTACCTGTCATCCCAGGAGGGAACCTCACGGCGCCCCCCATATCCTCGGGTCCGTGGGGGCGGCGCTCCCCAAAGAATGCTAGCCTCCAAGAGTGCTTTTGTCGACCGGCATTCTCCCTGCGGGAATTTCCTCGGGTACGTGGGGGCGGAACTCCCAAAAGAACGCTAGCCTCCAAGATTGCTCTTGTCGACCGGCATTCCCCCTGCGACATGACATTAAGTCTAACACACATGTTCAGTACATGAAAGAATGAGTGAATTAACGAATAAAAAATAAAGGGTGTTTTGTTTTGTGTTTACTTGAAAATTTACTTTTGTATTTTTTTTTTGGTTAAATGGGAAAGTATGTTGAAAAGATTAACTACACAATTTAGGTCTTTGTAAAAAATTTTTTTACAAAGACCTACTAGTTTCGCGACCTGTCTATCCGTCTGTCAGGCCGTCTGTCCGTGCGTCACAGCTAGTTTCCTCAGAAACTATAGAAGCTAGAATGCTCGAACTTTGTGAAAAGGTCAAAAGTGATGGTCTCTCAAAAGTTAAGTTCTTACATAAAAATTTAAAAATTGTTTAAGGAGGGTCCCATCTAATGAGCCTTTAAAAATTGTTTTTAATCAAAGGTACTCAAATGGGGTATCAAATGAAAGGTCTTGTTTAGAACTTTTAGAAGCTGAAATAAAAAAAATCATTTTATTAAATAGGGGGTTCAGGGGAAGGCAAAATATACCAAAAATTTACGAGGGTCATTCAACAAGTACCTAGCCTCACTGCCTAATGGCGCTGCTATTACGAAAGAGTTTTACCATCGTGCAATAAATTCTTTTAGTAGCCTACTATCAAAGTTTCAATCAATTCCCTTCATTAGTTTTGTTTTGATAGCCTTTGGAAGCGAGCGTGTCGGTCGTTTGTACAAAAATGGAAAAAGAACAATATCGTTCAGTGATTAGATTCTTGTTTTTGGAAGGGAAAACGCGCAGCGAAATCAAAGATCGCTTGGATGCTGTGTACGGTGACTCTTCTTCTTTGATTGCGACCGTCAAGAATTGGTTCAAAAATTATGTTCGTGGCCGCACGTCGGTTTTCGATGAGCCACGCCCAGGTGCCCGGAAAACGGCTGCTACGGAGGAAAACGTTAAAAAAATCCACGATCTCGTATTGCCAGACCGTTGATTGAAGGTTCGCGAGATAGCTGAGACTGTGGGCATCGCAGAAGGAACGGTGCATCATATTTTACACGAAAAACTGGGCATGAGAAAGCTGTCGGCACGATGGGTGCCGCGTTTGCTCACACTGGAAAACAAACGCGACCGTGAGACCATATCGGCAACGTGTTTGGCGCTGTTTCAGCGCAATCCGGCGGAGTTCTTGCGTCGTTTCGTGATTCACTGTTACACACCAGCGCAAGGAATAGTCGAAACAGTGGACGTGCTCCGAAGAAGGCGAAGACTGTTCGATCGGCTGGAAAGGTGATGGCCACCGTTTTTTGGGATTCACAAGGTGTGATTCACATCGATTACCTCGAGAAGGGTAAAACAATTACGGGGCGCTACTATGCAGACTTATTGGTCCAATTTGACGTCGAATTGAAGAAAAAGCGGCCCCGCTTGGCGAAGAAAAAAGTGCTGTTCCACCACAACAATGCGCCGGCTCACACCTCCGTCGTCGCCATGGCCAAATTGGTCGAATTGTGCTACGAATTGCTGCCCCATCTACCGTACTCTCCAGATTTGGCCCCCTGTGACTACTTTTTGTTTCCAAACTTGAAAAAATTACTCGCCGGGAATAGATTTGGGTCGAATGAGGAGGTCATCGCCGCCACGGAGGCCTATTTTTCAGCCCTCGAGAAAATGTATGTTTGGACGGGTTGAAAAAGTTAGAGCATCGCTGGGCCAAGTGTATCGAGCTTTAAGGAGATTATGTGGAAAAATGAATTGCCACCTTTCCAAAATTTTCGTTTTTCTTCTACAGGCTAAGTACTTGTTGAATGACCCTCGTAAATTATTAAATTTAGTAAATTTAAAATATAAGAATCATTAATTTTGTTGTTATTTTGTCTTTTAGCCACTGCAACTCAATATATATATACAAAAAAAAACAAAGTGCCTGGCATTGTAACATCTCACTCAACAGGCGGTCGAATTATTCGATGTGACTACTGCTGCAAATTTCCGCATATTATAAAGCAGCATGTTTCAAAAAAGACGTCAGCAATCATGGCTACAGCAGGTACTCGGTACTATGAAAAAATGCATTTGGACCATTTAATCAGTACGTACCATCATGAATGTGTCAAAGCGTACAGAACAGGCGATGAAACATCAAATTGAATGCATCGCAAAACTCATGATTCCTGTATTTGGATGAAAACCAATTGAAAGTATCATGACCTTCACGATATCTCGCTGCACATGCAAGCAATTCATATGCATATAATGCACAAAGTCAAAAAAAAGCATTGTACCAGACAACATCAATTTACAGTATATAAATCCACCAGACCATTTAAATTTGATGACTACAATAGTCAAATCACATCAATCTATATTATTGCGAAAAATTAATGAGTGTCTCTTTGCGTATCAATGGATCCATCGATTTCACACATGTCGAGAAAATTTACGTTCTAGGTAAATTTAATTTGAACTTTGAATATATTTCATTTTGGGAGCACGATTATTTTTTTTTTAATTTGTTCAGGTAAATTGATAAATCCGAATGGGTCATCCAACCTTATCTTAATTAACATTAGCGAGGAATAGACAAGATATGCAAAAGGGTTGATGGATACTGTCAGAGAAGCATTGACATCGGGAGTAGACGATCCAAAATTGATCGTCAATAACGTCTCAAGCTTATGCACCGACGGAACAAATGTGAATACCGCTGAAACAAATGGTTTATGGGCCTTGATGGATATTGAAATATAAACAGCTGGTTCTGAAATTCCATTGCTGAAAATTTGGTGTGCAACTCATCATGTGCAGCTAGCATGGAAAAGTTGCACAAATCACCAATACCTTGAAAACGCTATCGAGTATGTACACATATTGTCATTATTCTGCTCTACACTTATAGGAATTGAAAAAGATCGCTTCAGGCAATGAATTGAGACTACCCGCTATACAAAAAACTTTTGAAACTCGATGGAGCCAATTTATTTTCACAATAGTGCGAAACGTTCTAGCCTCGTGGAAAGCTTTGGTTTTGTATTTTGAAGCCAACCAATATAATGCTCGATGCGTTGCATATTGTAGTGAAAGAAGGTAGAAAAGATGTCCGTGAAGGGCTGCAGCGATGGTCTGCTGCCTCGACGGAAGAGGATGGTAATATCCGCCAAGATTTGGCCTTGTCTAAGGACACGTGAATGCGCTGGCAGGCTAGCGTTGCGGTATCGTGGGGTGGGTTACAGGGACTTCGTCGTTACCGACGATTCATATGGCCCACAAATAAGAGTGGGGCATCCAGATGGAGGCGATGCCCCCTCACACCCTCCCAACCAGACCAAGATCCAAACGTAGACGTGGCCATATATTTCCCATTAGAGCGGAAAACTCATACAAACATAATTTGCATGAACTTTCCCATCAAATGAGAAATATAAACGTGACCAATTAATGTTATAGAACTATGCGATCGAGTCACATAACCCTATACCATAAAAGGGCACGCGAGCGGATGGCCGCTCTACCCGGTAAGAGCCCCTGTTAAACAACAATAAACGGAGGAGTGCACGATGGCTAGCCCATGATACTGGAGGAGCCTGCCATCGTTGCGGGTCCTATTCCCGGTCGGGTAAAACGAATGGAAAGACCGAATTTTTAATTTTTAACAATTTATTTTTATTCTTTTGAATTCAATGGTAACTAATATAATTCAAGTGTTTGAAGTTCACGCTAGAAGCTGTACGAAAAAGATTTACCAGGATCGTCTTCTTGAAATTCCAGATTCCTTACATTTTTTATGAATCACGCTTAGCTATCCTCAATATTCCTTCGCTGGAAATGCGTCGACTCTATCTTGACGAATGTTTCCTTTACACGCTTTGCCGTGGTTTGCTCGATACTCGCCTTGTCAAACAAGTTCCTGTGAAGCGCGTTATGCGTCTTCAAGATCGTCGAATATCTTTGATGTTCCATTTGCATGTAGTTTGGTATACTTTCACTCACTCATACTCAGATTACCTCATAACCATGATGACCTTCAACGTGGGCCCTTCCCCCTATCGTATTTAGTTTATAAAAGATTTTTTAGCTGTCTTCTTCTCAGCTCTCAGTAATTGTTCTTATTTATTTTCTCCTATTTTTTGCTTCTTTTATTACTTTTATCTTGCTTTTTGCATGCTGTGCTATTAAATTATTTTATCTATTTTATTATTGGATTTTTTTTAGCTAAATAGAAATAAATAAACAAGTAAATAAAGAGGACTTACAGGATTTTTGTTACTTGTTCTGCCAATAAATTGGGTGAAAGTACAATATAATCGCTATTATGGAAGATGGGTACATTTTTTACTTGTTTCAAAAGATTTAATTGAAATTGTTCTTAAATTTGCGGCAGTGTTGAAAAATGTAAATATTGTAATTTAGAAAATGTTGTGTATGCTTTTTGGGCAAAAAGAAAAACGCTTGAAGGATTTACTGCGGTCATTTTTGCTACCTCCAGTAATTGCAAATAATATATTTTTTGTTAGTTTCTTCTCATCGAAATCTTCGGCAGCAGCCAACGTATTTTATCAAAATGATCAATGAAAAAGCTACAAGTGTTTCAATCTAGACAGGTCACATCATCGCTAATAGAAAATTGTCAACTAAAATGTCGGCAAATTGCCGACATTGCGTTAAATTAAAAGCATTCACAAATAGAACACATCAGGATGTTATGTAGCGGAGCATAAGAAAAAAGGGAAACTCGGTGTTGTTATGATTCCTATATAATTAAGCATTCAACTCCTTCGATTCTCTCATGCCATGATAGACAAAAGAAAATACAAATACAATTCGAATGTATAATTAGCGATTCACTGCCTGAGAGTTAACTTTTACCAATTTGAAATATAAATGCTTGCAATCCGTGGTCTTAACGCCACTACGTTTCATTTAAAAATGAGTTTATTCTGGCACCGTCACATATACGCAGATAGACGCCTCCGGCATCTGACGACTGAGCAACCACGCATTACCAAAATCACAATGGTTTTATAGTAAAATTGAAGGCCAGTTACAGTGATGAATTTCAGCCAATGCTTTGCTCTAATATATGTACTTGGTAAGATTATACACGTATGTTTGACTACTCCCGTCTCACTAATTATGTTGCTGAGCCATGCCTGATTTTGAGAAGACCCTATCCTCAGCCAAAACCACAGTACGAACCATTCATCGCAATGCAAGAAACTGAAGCGAGTTTATGCTACGGACGTGAAAAATCCACGAGACGTTGATATCGATTAATTTCCTTAGTCAAGTGTAGTTGAGAGTAGGTATCAAATGTCCGTGAAGGACTGGAGCGATGGTTTGCTGCCTCGGCGAAAGGGATGGTGATGTCAGCCGAGATTGGCCTTGTCTGGGGACGCGTGAATGCGCTGGCAGGCCAGCATTGTGGTGTTGTGGGGTGGGTTGATTCCCCCAGCACAAGGACCCACTACAAAAAGAATTTCGCATTCACGAATTCTCGGGTCTCAATAGAAAGGGCGACCGAAGTCGAAAAATTGTAGGTAACTACAAAAGGACGGAATTCTTGTTCCAAGAACAAGTCGAAACAAGCCAAAACAGACGGACTTAGGGGAACCTCGTCATTACCCAACGATTCGCATGGCCCACAAATAAGAGTAGGGCAACCGGATGGTTGTGGTGCCCCCTCGCATGCGCCCAACCGCATCAAGATCCAAAAACGTTGCAGCGGCCACATATTTCCCTTTTGAGTGGAAAACTCATACAAACATACCTTGCATGAGCCTTCCCGGCAGAAAAGAAATATAACGGTGACCAATTTATGTCATAGAGTTATGTGATCGAATCACATAATCCTATGTCATAAAAAGGCACCTTGACTAGAGGTCACCCAACCCACAAGGGTCCCTGATACTTAAAGGAAGTCGGAGCACGCCCGATGGCTAGCTCATTTTTGTGGGAAAAGCCTTCCACCATACCGGATCCTGTACCCGGTCAGAAGGAGCCAAAAGGAAAAGACCGACGTTGTTAGATTTTTTAGCAATTCATATTATTTTTCTCTCATTTTACAATAATTAATATTTGTTTTCACAAGATCCTCGAGTAATTTTTTTTATTATTTTTCTGAACAAAGATCATTCATCAAATTTATATTATGCGTAAGTAAAACGTTCCTTAAACTACTATCAATGAGTTAGACTTAATAGATTACATAGGATTTTTATTCGGAAATTGAAATTAGACTTTTAACTAAGTTACTTTGCATAGTATATTATTCATTCCTTTCCACACGAAGTTCAAACCAACTATGGAATTGATTCTTGTTTTCTTCAAACATTAAATTAGATTCTTATGATTTCAAGCTTACGCTAACAACTGGAATTTTTTTATTCTTAATTGAGATTTCATAAGTATGAATATTTACAGGGTTAAATTGCTAAAAATGCTGTTCATTTTATTCTTGTTTTGATCTTTTAAAGAGAAAATTATTCAAGTTAAAAGCAAATGTCCATTTAATTATTCATTTCAACCAAATTTTAATGTCGGATCAATTCTACGATTATGTCTATATATGAAGGATCGGTTTCAATTGCGCAGAAATAATTTCGTTTTGGAACGTATTAAAATGTAAGAGTGCTTCTCCCTTTTTCAGGCTAGCTTCTGCGTTTTAAAGACAATCTAAAGATAGGAGAGGTTTATCTCGAATTGAGTAGTCTACTAACTGCACAATGTCACTGCAAGCGAATGGTTATTAAGCAAAAGATCTCAGCCCTATCAAGTAGATCATATTTAGTCCTACCTTTTCCTGAACGAACCAAACTGGAGCTTCCTTTAGTAAACCTTAGATGGCTATTTGGAACGAGAGTATAAAAATACACACGGGCAAATTACCGACCTCTGAAGTTTCCGCGAGGCATTTAATAAAGTTCGTTTCTCAGGACATACAAATCTATACGATGCCACTGAATTTAATGAGGTGAATTAAGTTGAATTAAACACCGGTACATACAAACAGAAAGAAAGGTTCGATTAAATTCCCTCAACTGAGCCAGTAAACTTAAATACCCAAAGTTACACTCATTGATTGCAGTCTGACAAAAATTCCATGTGAAAACTTGTTTTAAAAGGTTCAAAGCTACTGGTTCGATTTTCTCGTAGACGCCTAGCTTTCTTTCTTTACCTGTCTATACTGTGTTGAATTGTTCGAAACAATTTTTGGAGCCCTCTAGGTAGAAAATCAATGGGACTACTACCATGGGAATGGAACAACGAACCTTGTGTATATCTCTACATTTAACCATCATACGTTTGGGTCTTTTGAAAAGAATATTTTGAAGTCGCTCCTAGTTTCAGATAGCGGCATTGATAAGTATGAATGTTCAAAAGCGAAAATACCTCATTTTCCGGAGCGCTTAAACATAAAAATCATAATCAATAATATACAAATCGTATATAAAACTTCACCTTAAAACCATTTGATTTAAATAGAAAAATCTAATTAAAAGATATCATGATATTAAAAAAAACGTTCAATAATCGAGAATAATGTTCCCGTTCTTGTAACCTAGCTTAAATTACTTGTTTCGCAATTCCATTTCGAATCCCGAACAAGTTTTGACGAGAAAAAGTCACAATTGTTCTGTAGCCAACTGTCAACTTTATCAGAGAAATTATCAAAAGCGAAAGCGTCCATCATATTACCAATACCACTTTGACTCCACGATTTCTTACGCTTCTCAATGACTTGCTTTGTTTCCACATCACAATCATCTTCATCTGCAGCATGATCCTCAAACTCGGAAATTGTGCTAGTTTCAGCATACGGCTGCTGTTGCTGCGCTGCTTCGTCCAAGACAAATGGTAGACTTTCATCGATTAGTATATTTTAGCTTTCATCCTCACCCAATCCTTTATATTTTTGAAATACCTCCTGCATACGCCGGACATGGTATTCTGGGGCAAAGTCTTCATCCAGCTCTTCCTCCTTGAACGGCAGCTCCCCGCTGCCGGCAACTTCCTTCAACTTCTGAATTCTCCTTTGAATTTCTTTCCTCCCAATTTCCCTGAGCACCTCTAGCTCTTCAAACCTTCGTTCCTTTTCCCCCAATTCGCGCTCTTTAGTTTCTAATCGTTTTTTCTTGTCTTCCGTTTTATCATCCAAGTTTTGGAAAAATTTTGTTTCTTTGTTATAAATTTTTGGAATTTTACCTCTAAGCAACGCAAGTGTCTAATATAATTCTTCATCGAATTGTTCACTTGCTACGACTTCATCCTCTGAACCATCCGAGTCCTCCCCAGATGATGACTCCGAGACTCCGCTCCCGTCACGATATTCTCTTAGGTAATTCCCTCTGGCGGAGTCCGCCACATGATCTAGCATAATCCTCATTCGTTTTCATCTATTCGCTTCTGACACAGATCACCTCTCAACATCCAAACACTTGCAGGCACCGATTTTGCACCCGAATGATTATAAATAAGATGCATATAGTGCTTAATTCTACAAAAAAAAATCCTTCTTACCAACACCGGTGTTCGCCCCGCTCGCCACCTCTCCGATTTTTCTTCCACAATTATAGATAATTTCAGCAAACATCCACTCGCGACTCTGACTGAGACACCCAACAATGTTGATGCACGAACTGGATCAAGAGTAATGTTCGCGATATCCGGACGACCAGAACTCCAAAAACGTGACTTGCCACTTTACCTAACCTCACTCCCACCTGTCAGCAACCCAATTGTGCTAGTTGCTATCATTTGAAATTTTGATAGGAGATCGGAGGATTTTCGAGCAGTTTGATATTGTGACTGCTCGAAAACAAAACAAACCGTAATAAAAGAAAAATGAAAAAGATTTCAAATAGTAATAAAACTTAAATTTCATGACGAATACAATTAAAGGGTAACGTTTAAATTTAATATAAAGGAAACTAAAAAAATTACGTTTAATAATAAGAAAAAAATTAAAGGGAAATGTTTGAATTTGACATAAGAGAAAATTGATATAAAATTACGTTTAATAATAATAAGACAAGAATTTTATAAATTACAATCACGAATGGAAGGAATGAAATCTTTCTTTTTTTTTCTTTTGTCGAACTCTGCAATTAATTTCGGTTAAGCGTTGAGAAGGTTTTCGAGCAGTCTGCTTGTGTGGCTGCTCGATTACTACACAAGCGCGCCAATCCAATCACATTGATATTAATAAAATGCAGTTTGCCTTCCGGATTGACGATTCCGCATATGACCGTTTTCGGCCAAGGACTTCTTTCAATGGTATCCTACGGCAAGATCGAATTAAAAGCGATCACTCACCATTCTCCTTGAAAGCGCGACTGTAACTACGATGCATTATATCGTGTCTCCATTTACGTCAAGACTCACCGAATTTGAAGAGTCGTATAGAAGGCGGTCAAAAAACGTTGGTAGTTGGTTTTGTCGTGAAAGCATACGATTCACTCCACTCAATTCACCTTCAGTAAAATTGTTGATATATCCCAAAAGCCTGGCCAATGCAATGCAGTAATCGAGCTCAAACTGCTCTAAAACTTTCCTATCTCCTTCATCCCTACAACATGGTGATCAAGAAAATTGAAATTCTTACTAGAAAAAGTGGAAGCCAGTTCGATTAAACGCATATTGCTATAGGCGGCGACAAGTAGACATTAATGATTATGCAGTTTAGAATTTTTGTCTTCTTTAAAATAATCAATAACTAACAAACACCTTGCATATCAATTTTGCTTCAAATCAACGTGATATTACAAAAAAACTGCGATATATTCTTACGTATTATTCATTATCGTATCTTTACGTTGAAAATGAATTCAAATTTATCAACAAACCGCCCAAACACCTCTTTTTTCTTCTCGCCTATCACTTTCCAAACAAAAACTTTGCGCAAATACAAAACAACTAAACGAGTATTCAATTCCTAACCATATTACATCAACATCAAGGGATCTGCCTTTGAAAATCAAATCTAAATTGCTACAAATTACATCCAAAGTGGGAGAAAGCATTACTAGTGTGTAAATCTAACTTGTTTGGGATTCAATTGCACGCCGACGTCTCCACTCAAATCCACAACAGCAACAACAAACACAAGAGCAGCAGCAATTCGAAGTAAATCGCATAGGCGAGACAAGAACGAGTTCTGTTGCTGATCGGGACAAGCGGGGGAGTCGGCTTGAGATCGTGAGACCGCGTGGACGCTGCGAGAAAAGAGGATTTGACGAAAAATCTCAAAAAACGTCAATCACGGCGGACGGGTTGTGAGCATAAGTTCACGGATGATAGTTCTGTTCTTTCGTTAACAGCGTGAAAAATAAACATCACCCCGAGAGTGACGGATTCTATGTACGTCGGGAGGATTGCGCAGTGCAAGATTGCGAGTATTCGAATACCACGGACTCCCACCAGCAGCCAATTATTTAATTTTGGGTGATTGTGTTGATAGAGGAGAACAACAGTTTGAACCAATTTGTTCGTGGCTTGCCTACAAAATCAAATCCCTGGAAAGTTTCTTTTACGAATGCGCCAGTATTGATAGAATTTATGGATTTTAGAATATGTGCTGGTTTACTTTACCAGGGAAATAGGCGACAATCGACTTTAGATGAATTCGCTCGGGAAAAGTACCGAACAATAAACAACAATTTTAATAGAATTACACGCGCGAATCAGTCGCAAGTGAATGTGGATGGTAGTTTAGTGAGCCGCAAGTGAAATACGAATAGAAGTTGTGTAGTTGATAAGGAATTAGTAATGAAATTGGAAAGGTTCAGACACGTCATGTTGGTTGAGGGAGAAATTTTGTAGACGCCTTTCGCAGCCCTGCACCCCGCAGCGGAACGGAATAGTCCGCGGCGAATTAAACAATAAGGCAAGTGAGTGAGACGGCTGAAACCGCGGGATCGAAGACTTTCCGACTTTCATTGAATTTATGGGCCTTCTTTTGACCACCTCCGCTCGTCCTATCGTCGGCTTTAGTGCAATTTTTTATATCTGTGTGCAATTAAATCAACTAGGACAAATCTGCTTGGTGCAAGCATTTAGAGTAGTGGTCAACTTTAATGTCGTGTAACTCGAGACAATTGCAAGGGATCTGTATTCGAACCTCATTTACTTTCGCTGCATGAACTTGTAATCGATCAATTCCTTGACCGATTTCGAAATTGCGTTTGGGAACCCCAAGTCGTCCGCGGCTAAGCGTTGGGCTGTGACTTCTACTTTTTAGAGTGCTATTGCATTTTCCCGCTCCTAGACAACACATTTATGAATTTGGGGCGAAATGAGGGAATGTAGTCACCTAGTTTATTCGAGCCGAGCATTGTTTACTTATCAAGTGGATACCGACAAAGTACGCAATTGTTATCCAAGATTACGTCTGTAGACGGGACACTTGCAAATAGAATTTTTTATTGCATTTCTGATAATGAACAACGAGTATCTTCGACGTTGCGCCTTCAGCTGGTTTATTGACTTCTGATAGAAGCAAAGCGACCTGATGACATTGACTTGAAGTTGAGCAAAAGGAAAGTGTACACGGGCACCGAAGCGCGCATTCCACTGATCAATATCTCGTAGCGATTTTAATTAGAAAAAAAAAACAAAATATTTCCAGGACTTACACACCCTGCTTCGTCAACGACCGCTCGTCGTCATACAAGGTTATGTAAGTACCCTTTTTATGTCCTTGTTACATTTTTGCAATTGTCACATTAAATAATTATAATTTGCTTTCTAAATAAGAATTTTTTTACATTGTTTAATATGAATTGCTTGAATAAATTTTCCTTTTTTTTCATATGCATGAGCTTGAAATTGTTTTCGGAATCGCTTTATAATTGGCAAATTTTTTTAAAATTGTTTAATTCTTTTCTTTATATTTTTGAGTAAATTTTTTTGCATGTGGTTAGAATTTAATAAAACGTGAGTCATTAAATTATAAAACCGGTCTTTCCATCCCGTCGGATCTGACCGGGTATATGACCTGGTACGGTGGAGGGCTCTCACCACCAAACATGAGCCAGCCATCGGGCACATTATAACCTTCTTTTGTTTCTGGAACTCTTGCGGGTTGAGTGGCCTCGAGCAAGGTACCTTTTTATGGCATAGGGTTATGTGACCCGATTGCATAACTCTATGGCATAAATTGGTCACCGGTGTATTTCTTCTCTGATGGGAAGGCTCATAGAGTTTAGGTTGTATGAGTTTTCCACTCAGAAGAGAAATACTTGGCCACTGCAACGTATATGGATCTTGATCCGGTTGGGCGGGTGCGAGAGGGCACCATCACCACCCGGCTATCCCACTCTTATTTGTAGGCCATGAGCATCGTCGGGTAACGACGAGTTTACCCTAAGTCCGTCTGTTTTCACTTGTTCAACTTGTTCTCTGAACAAGTCATTTCACCTTTTTGTAGTTACTTACAATTTTTCGACTTCGGTCGCCTTTCCTTTGAGACCCAGGAATTCGTGAATGCGAAATTCTTTTATAGTGGGTCCTTGTGCTGGGGGAACGAAACCGCCCCACAATACCGCAATGCTAGCCTGCCAGCGCATTCACGCGGCCCCAGACAAGGGCATTCTCGGCGGATATCAACATCTTCCTCCGCCGAGGCAGCAGACCATCGCTGCAGTCCTTCACGGACATTTATAGATACCTATTCACTACAGCAAGCAATCACTATCCGCATAGGTTCATTCAAATATGACAAAATGCTCCGTAACCAGATCCGTATTCGTCCATTACGTACATTTAAAGCACTTTTTACACCCGTGCATGTTTGACTAACTTCCGTTGTTCTCGTCACTCACGCAATTGCATCGAAAATTTCACTACAAAACGAAATGCTAAATGTGAAGTGAAGAATCGTTTCTTTCTAGCAAACGGAAAATGATCTATACAAGACGTCCACTAATTTTTATGAAATCTTTTAATTGCTTTTCGGTGCTTCTATTTTTTCACAAATTCACACCTCAAATTGATTTCACGAATGGGAATTAACATCATTTATCCGGAACAGAAGACAAATGAGGCCGCTACTTTTCACACTGATCAAATCAATTCCCACATCGCCTTCCATTTATTACATCCAAAGACAAAATTCTCGAGCACATTTTGTGGGCAAAGACAATGAACACCACCGCTCTCGTCCTATTTCCACACGCGTCAACTTTCCGATTCAATAGCATATGCATTCGAATTGGCAATCATTAACGCGTACTTGATAAACTTCGATATTAATACCGATGGGGTTGTAGAATGGGGTAGTGAAATAGCGAAATAAACTCGTACAAAATAGAAGATTAAACAATGAAAAATTTGTATTCACTTTGAATATCCTACAATATGATAAGGCCGAAACAAGATCTCCCGTAGACTTCTCATCCGTCTGTCTTTTCTTTCTCCTCTTTCGTGTCGCAACGGTACTTGAATCAGCTGCTCGCTCAGCCAAGTTCGATTGCATTTGGTAATGCAATATACAGATGGGATGCACTAAATTAGTGTTCCCTTGTCCGAAATTTTCATTTGCAGCTTTGAATTTTTTTTTAAATTAACAGAAAAATGAAAATATTTTAAATAATAATAAATAAAGTTAAATATCATGAAGAATATAATTGAAGGGAAACGTTTAAATTTAATATAAAGAAAAATGATATACAATTACATCTAATTATAATAATAATAAAAAAAATATTTTATAAATTACAACAATGAATGGAGGTAATGAAATCTTTTTTTTAAATCTGCAATTAAAATTTCGGTAGGAAGGTTTTCAAGCAGTTTGCTTGTGTGACTGCTCGATTACTACAAACAGTTAAACTCATATTGTGTTGCCAGAGCTAATAAAATAAAAAGAATAAACAAGAATTGACATACAACAAATTAAAATGTGATGAAATAATTGAAAATATATTTCTACTTTGCAAGGAAAAGTCTTTTATTTCAGTATTAAGGCACGATTAACACTTGCATGTCAAAGTCACAGAACGTAGAGAGTTGAAGTTGATAGGGAGCGGTCAAGCTCAGAAAAAGTCAAGACAGAGTTGAATAAAGACGCGAAATTCAAATTATGATTTTAACATTCTCCCTGAATTCAAGCCATATTTCATTAATTACATAATAACATACATGATATAGATTAATGATTATTTATAACAATGAGTTATGCAAGTACATGCCAAGTTCAGACCTTATAAAATGGAATTTATCTTTTGACAATCCTTTTGTGAATATATCGGCAAACTGAGAGTAACTGCCTACAAACTTTAATACGATTATTTTTAAAAAATATTTTTCCTTAATGAAGTGAAGTTTATATTTTTAATAATACTGATGGCACTTTGATTGTCTAAATGAAGACATATTGAGTCCTGTTATATTCACCAATATCACTTAGCAATTGTTTTATCCACATTGCTTCTTTAGTGGTGGCACAAGCTACCATGAATTCAGCTTCAGTTGTTGACAGAGCCACAGTTTGTTGTCTTTGACTTGACCAAGTCACAGCTGCCCCGTTCTTGAAGAAAACATAGCCAGTGACGGAACGACGTGTGTCCAGATCGTTTGCATAGTCAGAATCGCTGTAGCCAATGACTTCAGAAGCTTTTGGTGTATGTGAGTAGCATAGTCCATACTTTTTAGAATCTTTTAAATATTTAAAGATCCGTTTGACTGCGTTCCAGTGACTCCGGTTGTAGCAATTGAGGAATCTGCTCACCAAACTGACTGCGAACATTATGTCGGGCCGACTCACTGTAGCCAGATGCATAAGAGTGCCCACAGCTTCTTTGTATGGAATGTTCTTCTCGTACTCTGCATCTCCCTTCAGTAGCTTCATGTGAGGGTCGACTGGAACAGTATTAGGATTAGCATTATTCATTTCAAATCTGTTTAATGTTTGTTCTTTGTATTTAGTCTGATGTATGAATATGCAGTTACTAAATCTTTCTATTTGCTTTACCACAAAATTACTTTGAGTTTCCAATATTTTAATCTCAAATATGTGTTTCAGTTCTCTTATAAACTCATTCACAGCTGATTCATCACTTGAGAATAGGAGACCATCATCAACATAGAGACACAGATAGCATTTCTTCTTATTGACTTGACCAATGTACACACATTGATCGACTTTACTATTTACAAAACCAAATCTTTTCAGTGTAGAGTCAAATTTGGCATAACAGCAGCGAGGGGCTTGTTTTAACCCGTATAGTGACTTGTTCAGTTAACATACCATATTTTCACCATGGTCCAACCCTTCTGGTGGAGTCATAAATATGGTCTCTTCAAGTTCCCCATATAAGAAAGCTGTCTTGACGTCTATTTGCATGATTTTGAGATTATTTTGTACAGCTACAGTTAGTAGCAATCGTATTGAATCATACCTGACTGTTGGAGCAAAAGTTTCTTGGTAATCAATACCTACAGTTTGTGCATATCCTTTCGCACATAGACGTGATTTATAACGTGGACCAGTTGGTTCTTCTTTTATACAGAATACCCATTTGCATCCAATTGCTTTGGCATTTGGGGTTTTTCTACCAATGTCCATGTGTTGTTCTTCTGTAGAGCATCCAGCTCTTCAGTGATAGATTTTCTCCAATTTTCTTTGTTTAGCGATTTTATAGCTTCGGTGTAAGTCGTAGGCACATCTGACAGTACCTCTTCGTGATGACACAGGTAAGTATTTTCTACGGAATCATCTAGATTAGTCTTTTCCTTATTTTTCTTTCTTGGTCTCAGGGTGATTTTGCTGACTGGAGGACTATCAAGATCAATGCTGGTGTCCGGAATGTATTCACTGTCTGAAGTAGACGGGTCTTCGCGTACAGTGTCATTAGTACTTGTAGTTGAATCCATCTCTGATTCAGAGTTGTTACTATTAACTTCTTTTTTATTTGTTTCAGGTTTCTTCTCAGATATTTCTACAGGAACATAGGACCTCTTCACGGTAGATTCAAGGAATGTAGCATCTCGACTGTTTACCACTTTTCTTGTATTATGTATTATGAATCGGTAGCCTTTGGTATGATCGCAGTATCCAATAAGGATCATCTTTTGTGCCTTTGGATCCCATTTCTTGCGTTTCTCTTTGGGCAAGTGTACCATAGCTTCACATCCGAATATACGCATATGGTTCACCTTTGGCTTTTCGCCAGACCACATTTCTTCTGGCGTTTTAAAAGATAAGGACTTCGTTGGAGAACGATTGATTGCATGTGCCGCAGTATGTATGGCATCAGCCCAGTACATCTTGGGTAGATTGGCATTTAGGAGCATACACTTTGCTCTCTCTACTAGAGTTCTGTTCATGCATTCTGCTGTCCCATTTTGTTCAGGTGTATACGGTGTGGTTATTTGATGTACGACGCCAGCGCCTTTTAAATAATCTGAGAATTCCTTGTTGACGTATTCCAAGCCGTTATCTGCCCGAAGGATTTTTAATACGAGCGCCCAGCTGGTTTTCGACTTCATTTCTGAATTCCTTGAACTTCTTCAGAGCGTCAGACTTGTTTCGGAGAAAGTACACGAACACCTTCTTTGAATAGTCGTCAAGAAATGTTATAAAATATCGGGCACCGCCCATAGTCTGCATTTCCATTGGCCCACATACGTCGGACTGAACCGTTTCAAGAAGATTTCTAGCCTTGGAGCCTTCACTTTTGAAAGGTAGTCTTGTTTGCTTGCCTTCTGTACATGTTACACATGTGATTGCAGGTGCTTTTGTTGAGAAAACGATATGGTCAGTGTTTTCTGTCATCTTCCGTAGACTATTAAAATTCAGATGTCCCATTCGTTGGTGCCACAGGTAAAAGTCTGGTTCTTCGACATCAGACATGCATGCATAGCCTTTTCCTGGCATATTTAGCCGGTACATGTTGTTGATGACACTTGCTGTTGCTACTATCTCATTTCTTCTGTTCATAATAACACAGCCAGTTCTGTCAAACTTAAATTGACCACCACTGCGAATAATTTGACTTACGGACAATAAATTTGTTGCAAGTTCGGAAACACATAATACTTTTGAAAAAAGCACCTTCTTGTTTTGACCTTCGTCGTCATAAACATCTAAGCTCCTTTGTTGTCTGCGACTCTAATTTTCTGTATGGCAGGAGCCGTCACATTTTCAAGCATTTTCTTATGTCTTTTCATGTGTGAGGATGCACCGGAATCCACGTACCAGGCGTCATCTTGGCTGGATGTTGCCACAAACACAGCAGCATAGGAAGAACTGCTTGTTTTTCGTTGAATATCTTTCGTTTTGGATAGTCATTCAGAGCTTTTATGGCCATACTTGTTCCAAGAGTAGCACCTCGGACCCTTAGTTTGCTTCTTATAATTGTTTTTAAATTTCTTAGTGACTGAGAACACTGTTGAGTCACTTTCTGTTTGTCTAACGTCTTGCAAAAGTTTTGATTTCACAGAGTCTGAGGTTATCTTCATGCCTGAGCTTTCAATAGCAATTATCATTGGATGATAGGATTCTGGTAGACCGGAGAGCAGCAGTGTACCCAGCCATTCGTCGTCTACTTGGAAACCAATGTTTCTGAGCTTGTGAGCAGTGCACATAATTTTGCTCACATATTCCTCTACGTTTTGACATGCAGTATGCGAGGTATTACAGAGATCACGCAGCAGCCCAACACGGCGTGTCAGAATACTTTCGATATGTTAAGTATCTTGTAACGAACATTGCATCCTCAACTGCCTGGAGTAAATATTACCACAACGCTACACCCTATGTATAGCGTTGATACCTGTAAAGGAAGCAAAGCACTGTAACTACTACCGAACGAACACCTTCCTCCAGTATAAACTAATCTTCCTTCTTTTAATGCACATTTATTTAATTTCAAATATTCGTACAGATTATTCTGGGCATGTTGGCGATCCAGACGAAGACGAGTTTCTCGCTAATTCTTTAAGCCGCTGCTTGCTCTTGAACTCAGCCTCCAGTTGCCGATACTGCCGCTTAAAACTCTCCCGCTCAGCCGAAGTGACCGCAACTCGTGCCAGCCTTCGCAGGTCGCTTGCTTGGCGCCGGTATGCAACTATTCGGCCGCCTCGTTGTCGCTTCTCGGGTTTTGGCTCAGGTGGTGGGCTGCAACGCCTCGCTGTTCGAGCGCGGTATTCCTCGATCGTCAGTGGTCGCGGGCCTGCCGTGGGCGATGCTTCAATAGCCTATTCCAATGCCGGACGGTCCGTCGGCATAACAGATGATTCCCTCTGCGTGTCCGGGACTTCGGAGTTGTTGGTGTTCGCTTGTCCGCTGCTTGCCTCTGCGGGTCTGGGACTTCAAAGTTGTGGGTGTTCGCTTGTCCGCTGCTTGCCTCTGCGTGTCTGGGACTTCGAAGTTGTTGGTGTTCGCTTGTCCGCGGCTTGCCTCTGCGGGTCTGGGACTTCGAAGTTGTTGGTGTTTGCTTGTCCGCTGCTTGGCTTTCCTTTGTATGTTCAGCACGACGAGGCCTTGATCGCTTTTCGCTATTCCTGGCGGAAGCCTTGGAAGTGGTATTGTTTGGGCATACGCCTTGAACAAGCTACTCAACGATTAAGACACCATTGTTGGAACCACCAGGTTCTTTTATACTCGACGATAGCCTACTTTTAATTGATTTATTGATTATCAAGCAAAATAATGGTTTCAATTTAGTTCATTCAAACATTTCAGAACCCCGACAATCTCTTCCTCCGTAGCTGCTACAGCTATAACGCGAAAGCTCCCGTCTTTGCCACGCCCACTTTTCGCTCTTAACAGTAAGTTTCTCTTTTGAGACTCGGCTCGGTACATTAAACATGCCGAAGATTTTGTGTGTACACGCGAGTCGAGGTTTTGTGTTTCAATGCAAGTGCAAGTTAGACACACCTCTTTCATGCATGTGTAATTAATTGTGATAAGCGAAATATCAGGCAACTCGTGACTTTATCAAAGAGAGGGAGTCATGATAAGTAAAGTAGCATGCAACTAGAGAAATAGCATGCAATAAGTATATCGCATGTGACCTATAACAGATAACTTGTCCCATACTTGCTGTGCAGTGCTAGCCTCTTGTATGTGCACATAGTTTATTGGGTCAACAAGTAGAATTATCTTAGTTTTTGCCCTTGTATCTCGTTTTGTGTCCACTTCGACACCTGTGGCGGGTTCCATGCAGTCCCATAGCTCCTCATGCTGTAGATATGTTTTTACAGCAAATCGCCAGGTTGCATAATTATTTCGACCGGTTAACTATTCAATTAATGCCAATTGATTATTTGCTGCCATTTTTAAGAACTCTTAGTCCAATTATCACGAGAAAACACTTTGCAATTGTTAAATTAGAAGTCACGTTTTTGCGTTTTAGGTTGTGTTCACTATTTTTCACTGTAATGTTTATTCCACTGAAAGTTTATTGGGCCCATAACCTGATGAAATAATTGAAAATGTATTTCTACTTTGCAAGGAAAAGTCTTTTATTTCAGTATTAAGGCACGATTAACACTTGCATGTCAAAGTCACAGAACGTAGAGAGTTGAAGTTGATAGGGAGCGGTCAAGCTCAGAAAAAGTCAAGACAGAGTCGAATAAAGGCGCGAAATTCAAATTATGAATTTAACAAAATGCATTCGCTTCAAATAATTATAATTTTTGTTAATTTTCGCCTTGAGACCCATGTATCCCCATGGTCTTCAAAGGGTTAATTACGCTCTACGAAATCAAAATACCGGCAACGAAAAATGACAATTCGTACACATTTTGTTTTCGTGACATTTCTTCGGCTAACAATGTCACTCGAAGGGGTGATGTAGCGCCACAAATGCACATTGCCTGAAAACGCACTTTTAGCATTGCGCGCGCTAAAAAGAATAACGAAAGAAGATATTCGGAACAAGCTTGAGGACGACGTCCACTCACTCGACAGCGATCATTCGGTACAGATTCCTCCCACGACGGAATAAATAACGTGTTCGATATTCTAGCCAATAAAGTTTATCCTTCCTGTGTAACCATCATCTGTAAAATATTGTGCCGACGCAGTGCAAAGTTGCATCGCGCTTAGCACCGATTGCTATTCTGACCACCAGGCAGCAGCGTAGCAGTTAAGTAAGCAACGACTTCGTTTTTCTCTCTCTTGTCTTCTGGACTTCGACAGACTCAGACGCATATCGCCATTGCTCATGTAGATAAGTGAAATAAAGCATCTCACATACACAATATTGATGACTCCGTAGTGATTTTCTTTATAATGCCAAACGAATTCTTCGATGCCGATGAAGGCAATTTCGACCGAGCCTCCGCTCGCATCAACGCCGCCATCATGGTCAAATTGCCACCTTTCTGGCACACCAAACCAGCACTTTGGTTCACGCGCGTTGAAGCGCAGTTTCGCAGCGGAAAAATTAACTCGGACGCGGCACGTTTCGACAAAGCCGTGGCAGAGTTGGACATGCCAATTCTATCGCAGGTGGCAGACATCGTGGAGGATCCACCCGAGGCAGGCAAGTACGAAGCCCTGAAGCGAAGGCTATTAGCTGTTTTTGGCGTCACAGACGAAGAAAGGACGCCCCAGGTGCTGTTTGAGATTGAAATGGAGGATATGCGGCCGTCCCAGTTTTTGCGTCGCCTGCAGTGCTCCGCTGGGAAATCCATTCCGGACAACCTCATCAAATCGTTATGGTTGCAACGCCTTCCCCCCAGCACTCACGCAATCCTCGCCGTAAACGAGTATGGTAGCCTAGACGAATTGGCGACGATTGCAGACCGTATAGCCAGCATCGGCACATCAGACACAGTGGCGTGCGTGCAGAGCGACTCAGCATTACGCCCGGCGAGTGACAGCGAGTCCATCCTTAAAAGCATCGACGAGCTGAAAAAGGAAGTGAACCGCAGACAGGCGTCATCACAACAAGATAGCTCTTCCGGTTGCAGCTCCTGTTGTTTCTCGTTTCAGCAGCCAAACCCACGTAAAAACTATAAGCAAATGTGTTATTTCCATCGCCGTTTTGGCGCCACTGCGAGACAGCGTCGCCCGCCATGCTCTTTCACTGACAAGCGTCCGGGAAACGCATTGAATCACTAGCTCAACAGACGACAGCTGGTGGTTTTGCGGGAAGTCGTCTCGAAGTTTTTGACCCAATGTCGAAAGTAAACTTTCTCATCGATACAGGAGTGGATGTCTCCATAATCCCATTTGCTCACCTACATGCTGCCCCAGAAGTGTCCCCGTACAGATTGTTTGCGGCAAACGGAACTGCAATTCGTACCTTCGGGAACAGGGTTCTCGCGGCTTCACCCGGCCTGCCGCGCGTGTTCCGCTGGCGTTTTTGCATCGCTAAGGTGTCGCGCCCCATTCTAGGCGCCGACTTTTTAAAGTGTTTCGGTCTACTTGTGGATGTTAAGAATCGCAAGCTTGTGGACCCTACAAGTCAGGCGGTTATATCAGGAAGGATTAGCCGGCATCAACAGGTGTCCGTGTCAACTGTTGTGGGAAGTTCGCCGTACGTGTCGCTGCTCAAGGAATTTCCGGGCGTAACCAATCCAGCAGTCTCCACGTGCTCTCCGACACATCAGACAAAACATTACATAACGACTACGGGCCCCTCGGTAGCAGACCGCCCCCGTCGACTAACCCCGGACAAGCTGAGCGTAGCACGAGTGGAACTCTAATTCCTGCTGAATAAAGGTTTCTGTCGACCATCCAAGAGCCCCTAGGCAAGCCCTTTACACCTCGTTCCAAAGAAAGACGGCACATGGCGGCCATGCGGGGACTATCGTCACCTTAACGCCGCTACGATTCCGGATATATATCCGATGCGACACATTGAAGATATTTCCGTGAGCTTGAGTGGAATGCGTATATTCTCAAAGATAGACTTACTGCGCGCGTTCCACCAGATCCCAATAGCGGAAGAGGACATCCCGAAAACGGCAGTCACGACGCCGTTTGGACTGTTTGAGTATTCAGTGATGACGTTTGGTCTTCGGAACGTGGCACAGACGTTTCAGCGATTTATGGACGAAGTGCTCCGAGTGCTCGATTACTGCTTTTGCTACCTCGACGACGTGCTAATCGCTTCAAAATCGGAATCAGAGCATTTACAGCATGTACGAGCAGTATTTGAACGCCTGTCAAATTTCGGGATTGTTATTAACGTCCCTAAGTGCGAGTTTGGCGTGAGTGAAATAGAATACATCGGGCACGTAATTAGCGAGAAGGGCATACGCACTCCGACGTCCAGAGTAGATGCGATCCGGAAGTTTAAAAGGCCCGTCACGGTGAAAGGTCTCCGGCGGTTTCTGGGAACACTAAACTTTTATCGGCGGTTCGTCCGCAACGCCGCGGTGCTTCAAGCCCCCCTCAACAAGTTATGTGCTGGCAACAGGAAAGGAGACAGGAAGGAAATCGAGTGGAACCCGGAAACGGAGGAGGCGTTCGTAAAATCTAGGAACAGCTTGGCAGATGCCACATTGCTCGTACATTTTCAGACCGGCAGACCTCTCAGGCTGACTACTGATGCAACCGACGTAGCCGTAGGTGCCGTGTTAGAACAAGAGCAAAATGGCCGATGGCTCCCCTTAGCGTTTTTTCAAAGGAAGCTCTCTTCGCCTGAGTCTAGATATAGCTTTTACGACCGCGAATTGCTCGCTATTTATACTAGCGTTCATCATTTCCGACACTTCCTGGAAGGCTCTTCGTTTTTTGTCCTAACGGACCATAAACCGCTGACGTATGCGTTCGCCCAATCCGCTAGCAAAGCCTCGCCACGCCAACTTAGACATCTAAACTACGTTTCGCAGTTCACGACGGATTTCCGCTTCATTTCCGTGGCCAGCAACGAAGTCGTGGATGCGCTTTCCCGTGTGAGCACTATAGAGATGCCGTCTATGGTCAGCGAGGACGAGCTCGCTCAAGAGCAAAGCCGCGACAGTGAGCTTCAACAGCTGCTCCGAAGCTACAGCACATCGTTGAAACTTATCCAGCGTTCATGCGGTTCGCAGCAGGTGTTGATTTGTGATGAGTCCTTGAGCCGGCTTAGACCCTTGGTCCCGGTTTCGTTGCGCAAGAAAGTCTTCGAAATTTTTCACCGACTGGCGCACCCCTCTGCTGGCTCTACCTATAAGGCCATCGCTAGAAGATTTGTGTGGACGAACATGAAGAGAGACATCCGTATTTAGGCTCTGATCGCGCTTAGCATCAATTGCTATTCTGACCACCAGGCAGCAGCGTAGCAGTTAAGTAAGCAACGACTTCGTTTTTCTCTCTTGTCTTCTGGACTTCGACAGACGCAGACGCATATCGCCATTGCTCATGTAGATAAGTGAAATAAAGAGATTGATTTAAACATTTGTAATCGAGCGTTCATTATTAGCATCTCGCATACACAATATCGTTTTGCTGTATGTGCGCATAATAAGCAGAGGCTCTAACCATAAGAAAGGCCACATGCAGGGTGCGGCACAGCAATCAAAAAAATATGCACTAGTCTTGAAATGAGTTTCGTACACATGTAACTTGCTTAGCGAATGCAACTATCAGCCAAGCCGTCGAGTGTGGGTAATTGTCTTTGCTGCAGTAATGTCGAATGAATAAACACATTTTCTTGCAGTGGTTTGAATCTCTTCCATTAGGACAACAATCCAAATTCCCAATTAATGATAAATTTGTGTCCCGCTAATTCAAATAAATTAATCAGTCTCGTAAGGTAATTAATAATGTAGGTACTTAATAGTTCAATATCAATAACTATGTAAATATGTGTGATGCGTCCCATTACCAAGTTATCTCACAATTAATATGTAAGCCGAAATAGGCATTAATACAAGTTATAGAAACTAATGATGAAAAAAACATCATAACATTAAAATCCTATATATTGGTTTCATCACCTGGAAGCTATGCTGAATGGGACTCGTACACGAAGAAAAAAACACTCGAGAACAGGCACGCGTTACCATCTGCCGCCGTAAACAACCGACACGAATGGATAAGGTGCGCACATGTTACCTAGCGCTGTAGATTGGATGCAGTTGGCGCGCTATATAGATTGGGACCTGATGGGCCCCAAAATGCGGTCGTCGTCTTCGTGTGTAAGCAACAAAAAATTATTTTCTTCATGAAAGCCTACAACCGGCATCTGCGGGACCAGGCATTGCCGCGGGTGCATTGTTGGGTTGCAAGGGCTTCATTGTCGCGCCTTTGCGCCTCACCCCTTTGCAGGGCACATGGCTATTATCGACCAATGCTCGATCAAAACAGGACGACAGCTGACACCGACAAAAGTATATCGTAGTGAATTAATCAGGCTTCCATACGAGCACGACCGTTGTGAACTTTCAGATGTTTTGGGAGTTCTGCGTCGAACATTGTCCTGTGTAGTCGCGCGTTTGCGTCGTGCAGTATTCGTCCTTGCCGTAAACATTTCACAGTGGTCGCTGTCGGTGGTTGTTTGCGATTGTCGTTTGTTTTCCGTTGCTAGCATCACTTCCGTCGTGCAAATTGTACTTTTGATTCGGTAGTGCGTGGGAGATTTGTGTCCTACTAAATCATTAAAAGTTCATTTCACCACAAAGGACCTCAGTCGGAATGTCAGAGAAGCATATGGAGGATTTGCGACGAATCTGTCTCATCTGCGGATGCCACACTAGTCAAATCATTAACGTCTTCGAGCCTCGCAATGGACCAAATATCGTGGAGTTAATTAGGGCAAAATTCAAATTTCAGGTGAGAATTTCTGTGTGATGTAATTATCCTTCAGAAGGTGAATTGTGAGCTCTGCTCATTGTCTGGACTTGTTTTGTGTCATTGCCCCAAGTACGTGCTCTCGTCTATTCCTTTGTATTTCGGGTGGAACACTGCCGAAAAAAATCGATAAGGATGAGTCAGCTCCGTCGAGGATACGTTACGCTGGAAAGTGTCCTGAACAATAACACAACAGAAATATTACAAGATTTTTTTGCTGCGTGATAGAATGTAACAATTGTGAGATTTGTGTGGCTTATTGTTCCGAAAACGTGTAAGGAACGACTGATTTACTTCTAATGATTTAACGCCTGTTGTAATGCGAGGAATTTTCAAATAATTTGAACAATTTCAACGTAGTTAAAATCGGTATTAAGGCTATTTTAATGAGCAGGAATGATGAAAAACATTGAATAAATTAATTCAATTGAATTTATTTTATCTTCAACAAATCTCTGTAAAAATAACGTTTCTTGTTGATTAATTTGCTTTATGAACATTATAAATACCAATTTACATATAACCCAAAACAAGTTTACACTTTTGAAAATTAACAAACTGCATTAACATATTAACCCGCTGAGAACGCATCTATTATATTTATTCAATCATTTCGTACATATGGGGTCAATTTGACCCCAACCACCTTCGACCGCTTTTAACTCTAAAATCCCTGAATATTTTCACTTGAAAAAATTCAGAGGTATAGTTGGGATTAAAATTTAATGAGTTTTCACCCTTATGGACCGCAAAAAATCAAGTGTAAAATATATAATAATGACACTTCAGATGTTATAAATATATTTTTATTTTAAACTACACGAATGCATTTCGGTCGGTATCGCCGACCATCTTCAGCGCTAGACGCGAAACTACTATTGAAACAATTACAACAAAAGCAAAGACATTCGCTAATAACAGTTAATTTTAAACTATATGATTCAGTCTTATTAAATGAAAAAATAAATTTCCAGACTGTTGTCAATATTACATAAAAGCTCTGTTATTATATTATATTATATTATGATGAGTTTTTTGATAAATGATGCAGAACTAATCAATTTTATTCGTTTATATATGTGTATATATTATCTAGCTAAATCAAATAAATTTGAATTTATTGGGCTATTGTTGATATTTACTAAATAGTCTGTTATATGTATGAATAGAGGTTCATATGCGTCGAGTTTTCGCGGATTAGTTACATTTTTTAGAAATTTGAAATTATCAGCTAACGGTCCCGTGTAGTGCCTTCCTGGGTTGTTCAAATCCAATGCGTGTGCAGCAATACCTTTATTTACGTCTCTATTTTTGATGCATCAGTCGTGTTCCTTGAGACGGAATTCAACTGCACGTCTAGTTTGTCCAATATACTTCATATCGCATTCTGTGCAATTGACTTGATAGATTCCGCTTTTTTGTTTTGGTGAAAATGTATCTTTCGTAGAGCCAAGTTTGCGGGTGTTATTATGCACAATCCTCAGATCGGCCTTGCTGAATTCCTTCTTAAGTGAGTTGCAAATCTTTGGAACATATGCCATAGATACACGCGATTGGGTATTGTTTGATATGGAGTTTTGATGGAAAAGGGTTGAAGCTCTTCCTTTTATTATTTTATGCATGCATTTGGCAATCAATTTGTCCATCAGCGTACGATATGCTCATACTCAATCCTAAAATCTGCCACCGATAATGGCAAACGACACATACGATATATCATCGATCTAAATGCTGCAATTTTGTTTTGATGTGGACAATACGAGTCGTTGGTGATATAGTATATCGGTCTGGTGTTGTTAGCTTTCTATGGATCGAGAATTTTATTTCTCTGCCGTTGCGTGTAATATTTAGATCAAGAAAAGGCAGCGTGTTTTCTTCATTTTCTGATTCGATGGTAAATTTTATACTGGGATAACGGCCATTGAGCAATTTTAAAAGCTTGATTTACACTTGCTTCCTTCACGACAGCGAATCACTCCAGAAATCTCGATCAACTGCAGCTAGAATTGTATGGATTACACCTAAAGATGACAAAAGACCTGAAAACGGATGAAGATTTCAAGGAAATTTTAATCAAGCAGTCCATAATTTTTAATCGCAGCGAAGGGGTTTTC
This sequence comes from Odontomyia ornata, assembly GCA_963969285.1. Taxonomy (NCBI): domain Eukaryota; kingdom Metazoa; phylum Arthropoda; class Insecta; order Diptera; family Stratiomyidae; genus Odontomyia; species Odontomyia ornata. The sequence continues at coordinate 46,558,248 of OZ017742.1, forward strand.
CTAAAAAAATGAAAAATTCAATCTAAAAAGAGGTTGAAGATGTAAATGGATTAGTCGTGAATCTATCCGAAGAGACATTAGGAGATCAGCTAGAATTATTAAATCGTGGTCTCAATTTCACAGTTAAGCCACTATAACCAACTGTAATTGACGTAATAGCAGATATTGAATCTACAATCCAACACAAGCCGATAGATGTTAATAACCAAGTAAGAGAAAAGGCCATGCGAGTTATCGACGAGGTTAAAAGAGGTGCTAGAAACAACAAACCTGACTCCAAAACAATTAAATGGAATCGTGCCTTAAGATCTTTAAAACGACGCGATGTATTTTACATGAAATCCGACAAAGGAAACAAGGTTGTTATAATTAACAAAACCGATTATGACGAACGCATCATAAAATCAATATCCGAAGGTTATTTTGCTGTTTGCCTTTGCCCTCTAAACAAAATGGTGAAAAATGCAAAGTCTTCAATGTTAATAAACATTACTGAAGAGTGCCAAACCCACAAGTGCCATTGATGTATGGCCTGCCGAAGATCCATAAAACTGGAGAAAAAATGAAAAAAATAGTTTCTTGCGTCAACTCACCTTTCTCTAAATTGACCAAATGGATAGTCTATGAAATTAAACGATTTGACAATTTCGAAGGGTTTTTTGTGAAGAACTCTTACGATTTTGTCAACAAGGTCAAAGATATGGAAGTCAAGGAAGACGAAAGGCTTATAGCCCAGTCATATTAGGGCTTTCACCTCGGAATGAAAGATAATAAGCTGCAAATTGGTATGAACCTTTGTTTTGTCATTCTAAATGTTGTCTCAAAAGTCACAATCGTTATCGTGTTCCCGTCTCAAGATATTCAAGGTCAAAGGTTACAAAAATCGGTTTTTCGCGAATATCTGGCTTCCTATCGGTTAAATGAGATTTGCATTTATTATAAAAGTTGTAGGCTATAAAATTCCCTACAACTTTTGTTTAAACTTTTTTTTCATACGACCAACCGTTTTGAAGGTAGAGCGCGAAGAGTGCACATCGTACAGTCATATACGGCCTAATGCAAGGTCAAGCGTGAGTTATGGTTATCAGTACGTTATAAAGTCAATTATTTACTTGGAAATTATAATTATTAAACAATGCCTATTATTTATGTACTAACTATTAATTATTTATATTTAATTAAAGTAAGTAACTTGACTATTTATATATAATTATTCATATTTAACTATTTAAGAATATCGGGATCATATGTATTTTCTTCATCGGGATTACTTGGATACAGTGAAGCGTTGAGGCAAGCTTGTCCGTTGCACTGGCCGCAAGCTAAAGAACATTGTAGCCCTGATTTTCTGCATCCACAGCGGGAACCACAACCATTTTTGCAATTGCAAAATATTACGTCAACACTTGTTCGGCTGGTGCTGGAGGTAATAACGTTCGTATGGGCTCCAGGATTTCATTTTCAAGCATCCAGCCCCATTCTTTAGGTTCTAAGTCCTTCCCTAACCACGTTTGAATCTGGTAGTAGACACGTTTTATGTGTTGATGAGCTGCTACACTTGTTGGTGGAAGTGTTGACGTAATATTTTGCAATTGCAAAAATGGTTGTGGTTCCCGCTGTGGATGCAGAAAATCAGGGCTACAATGTTCTTTAGCTTGCGGCCAGTGCAACGGACAAGCTTGCCTCAACGCTTCACTGTATCCAAGTAATCCCGATGAAGAAAATACATATGATCCCGATATTCTTAAATAGTTAAATATGAATAATTATATATAAATAATCAAGTTACTTACTTTAATTAAATATAAATAATTAATAGTTAGTACATAAATAATAGGCATTGTTTAATAATTATAATTTCCAAGTAAATAATTGACTTTATAACGTACTGATAACCATAACTCACGCTTGACCTTGCATTAGGCCGTATATGACTGTACGATGTGCACTCTTCGCGCTCTACCTTCAAAACGGTTGGTCGTATGAAAAAGAAGTTTAAACAAAAGTTGTAGGGAATTTTATAGCCTACAACTTTTATAATAAATGCAAATCTCATTTAACCGATAGGAAGCCAGATATTCGCGAAAAACCGATTTTTGTGACCTTTGACCTTGAATATCTTGAGACGGGAACACGATAACGATTGTGACTTTTGAGACAACATTTAGAATGACAAAACAAAGGTTCATACCAATTTGCAGCTTATTATCTTTCATTCCGAGGTGAAAGCCCTAATATGACTGGGCTATTATTTGTTTCGATGTCACAGCTCTTTTTCCCAGCGTCCCCGTGGACTTAGCCATCGAAGTTATTGGAGATCATCTCCAAAAATGCAACATCTCAATCGAACATACCGATGCATACATACGCTGCATCAAAGCATGTATGAAATACAATTGCTTCAAATTCAGGGGAAAATATTACACGAGCTACTTTAGATGCAGTATGGGGAATAGTTTGTCACCACTCATCGCCGAAGCCTTCATGTGCAAATTCGAAAATGAACTGAAGGATGAAGGAATTTTACCAAGGGTTTGGTGGCGTTATGTAGACTATGTTTTCGCTGTCGTGAAGGAAGCAAGTGTAAATCAAACTTTGGAATTGCTCAATGGCCGTTATTCCAGTATAAAATTTACCATCGAATCAGAAAATGAAGAAAACACGCTGCCTTTTCTTGATCTAAATATTACACGCTAACAACAACAGGCCGATATATCACCAACGACTTGTATTGTCCATTCAGATCGATGATATATCGTATGTGTCGTTTGCCATTATCGGTGGAAGATTTTAGGAACGATTATGAGCATATCGTACACTTGGCGAAAACGAATGGGTATGACAAAGTGCTAATGGACAAATTGATTGCCAAATGCATGCATAAAATAATAAGAGGAAGAGGTTCAACCCTTTTCCATCAAAACTCCATATCAAACAATACCCAATCGCGTGTATCTATGGCATATGTTCCAAAGATTTGCAACTCACTTAAAAAGGAATTCAGCAAGGCCAATATTAGGATTGTGCATAATAACACCCGCAAACTTGGCTCTACGAAAGATACATTTTCACCAAAACAAAAAAGCGGAATCTATCAAGTCAATTGCACAGAATGCGATATGAAGTATATTGGACAAACTAGACGTGCAGTTGAATTCCGTCTCAAAGAACACGAAAGATACATCAAAAATAGAGACGTAAATAAAGGTATTGCTGCACACGCATTGGATTTGAACAACCCAGGAAGGCACTACACGGGACCGTTAGCTGATAATTTCAAATTATTAAAAAATGTAACTAATCCGCAAAAACTCGACGCATATGAATCCTCTATTCATACATATAACGGACTATTTAGTAAATAACGACAATAGCCCAATAAATTCAAATTTATTTGATTTGGCTAGATTATATATATATATATATATATATATATATATATATATATATATAATATATATATATATATATATATATATATATATATATATATATATATATATATAAATATATATATATATATACATATATTTGAACGTTTATTTAAGAAAAAAAATTGTACAATAGTATTATTCAAAGTATTGCCCATCTAAAGCTATGACCTTCTCCCATCTTTCTGGCATTTTGTGGATTCCATCCCAAAAGAATTGCGCCGACTTGGCAGCCAAGAATAAATCAAGCCAATTTTTGATATCCTGTTCTGATGTAAACCGTATTCCAGTGAGGGCGTTCTGCATCGATCGGAACAAATGGTTGTCAGAAGGGGCAAGGTCTGGGCTATAAGGCGGGTGGGGTAAAACTTCCCATCCACTGTTTTCCAAATAGTTCTTAACCGGAAAAGCAACGTGGGGCTGAGCGTTGTCATGATGGAAAATTATTGCCTCGTGTCTGGTCACATATTCTGGGCGTTTTTCGGCTACTGCTCTCTTCAAATGGATTGATTGGGCTTGGTAGCGTGCTCCATTGATGGTTTCACCCGGTTTTAGCAGTCATAATACAGCACGCCTTTCTGATCCCACCAAATACAGAGCATTACTTTCGGGCCATGAATATTCGGCGTTGCCGTTGATTTGGCTGGTTGGCCGGATTTCACATATGATTTTTTGCGCTTGAGGTAGTCGTAATGGATCCATTTTTCATCACCAGTAACAATCCGATGCAAAAATGACTTCCTTTTGTTGCGTTCCAGCAGCATTTCGGACATGCAAAACCGTCTTTCGACGTCTCTCGGCTTGAGTTCATGTGGAGCCCAATTTCCTTGCTTTTGAATATATCTAGCTGCTTTTAAACGTTTTAAAATCGCTGCTTGAGTGACACCCAAAGATTCTGCGAGCTCACCTTGTGTTTGGCAACAATCTTCATCGAGTAATGCTTCCAGTTCATCTTCGAACTTTTTTGGCTGCACAGGACATTCATCGTCTTCCAAGCTAAAATCACCACTTTTAAATCGTGGAAACCACTTTTGGCGGATCGCTCAGCTAGAGCATGTTCACCATAATCTTCCACCAAAATACGATGAATTTCGGCAGCAGTTTTCTTCATATTAAAGTAATGAAGAAGAATTCCCCGCAAAATCACTTTTTCAGGAACAAAGTTCGACATATTTGAGTGAAAAAAATTATTGTTGTTAACGCTTCAAATGAATGGCATGCACTGCAAAGACGCACAATGGCAGTAGCTTTCCAACGCAGGTTCGGATTATTGGAACGATGTAATATTATACAAGTTATGCCATCTCTTAGTAAACCGCACGAATTAAGTTATAGACCCTTAAAATTGATTAGCTTTTGCATCATTTATCAAAAAACTCATAATAATATAATAACAGAACTCTTATGCAATATTGACAAAAGTCCGGAAATTTAATTTTCATTTGATCCGACTGAATCATATATGTTTAAATTAACTGTTATTAGCGAATGTCTTTGCTCTTGTTGTAATTGTTTCAATAGTAGTTTCGCGTCGAGCGTTGAAGATGGTCGGCGATACCGACCGAAATCCATTCGTGTGGTTTAAAATTAAAATTAAATCTGAAGTGTTATTATTATATTTTTTATACTTGATTTTCTGCGGTCCATAAGGGTAAAAAACTCATTAAATTTTAATCTATACCGACCACAATTGTTGTTCATCTAACAGCTTAACTTGTTAGAGAAAAGCTTCTGAGCTTCTAAAAAAAAGTATAGTTGGGTGTCTCTTTAAGACATTTATGCGCATAATAAGTGTCTTCAAATTGTTTAACATAACTAAGAAAATTCCCGAAATAAAGCATTTCGTAAAAACTTGCTTTATTACAAAAAAACATCGTAGCTCCTTTAGTTTTTAATGTTTTTAGCAAAAATTTATTCGTGGAATGTGGGGGGTGTGAAGATAGTGCGATTTAGCACCTGAACTCTCTCATATCTGTGAGCACTTCAGTACCCATCTTCTTTTCTACGCCAATTTTAGTCATTTTATGATTAAAAAAAAAAATTTTTTACTGTGTTATTTGGCGAATAATTGGGAACCTTAACTCATTCCTGCTTCGTAAAGTTCGAAGGAATGCCAGGGTACTATTAGCATGTTTGTCAAATGTGTCAAAAAGTTTCACGTACGTATTTTTCAACTTTCTGAATTCTTAGGTCCTTGTATGCATATGTCAGTGTTTCGAATATACCATGGAATTCTTAAGATCTTACTAACAATTCTATTTTGGAACGACTGTAGTACTTTTTTGTTAGTCTTTGTCGTTTGGTTGAAAGCAAAACTACCGTATAGTAGCGTCGGTCATATAATTTGTTTGTATATGAGCATTCGATTTTTAAGGCCAAGTCTTTTGGATTTAATTAGAGGGTATAAAGAGGAGAGAAGTCCAATGCAGTGTGCCCGTTTGTTTTCTATGTGGCGTTTCCATGTTCATCTTTTGCCGAATATAGTCCAAGGTATTTAGCTGTTGGTGTCCAGTCTATTGTTTCGTTGTCAACGATAAGTCCCTGTGGAGTCTGTAGTCTTCTCCTTGTGATGAATAGTGCCTGTGTTTTGTCAGGATTAAACTTAATTTTCTTTTAACGAAACTATTCCAATAAAATATTTATTGATCGTTGCAAATTTAAAGTAATGACTCCTACTTGTCGTGCTGTAATAAATATTCAGGTATCATCAGCATAGAGTGATAGTTTTACTTTTGAGGCAGAGTGGGAAAGTCTGCCGTAAATATATTGTATAGGACCGGTGAGATGGGCGAGCCCTGAGGATCTCCAGCGTCAATTGGTCTCAGGCTTGAGAGTTGTTTGTTAATTCTGACACGGAATGTTCTGCCTTCCAAGAAGATGCCAATAATTTGAGTGAGGTGCAGCAGCATATTGAATTGATGCATTTTGAAGATTAGTCCTGCATGCTAGACTTTATCAAAGGCATTAGCTATGTCAAACATAACTAGGCCTGTTGAATTCCTGTGATTTAAGCCTGTTCTGATGTGTTGGACCACTCTGACTTATTGAAGTTCAGTAGAGTTTTAAGCTTTGAAGCCATTTTGTTCTTCATGCAGGGTGCAGCAGAATCACACTTTCCGTAATTTTTGACAGTGATGAGAGGAGACTGATGGGTCTCTAGTTTTGTGGAAATTTTGGATCCTTTTGAGGTTTCGTGAAAACAATAATAACCGCTGGTTTCCATATTTTGCGATACTTTTGCAAACGAAATATTGCATTAACCTGTTAACCGGGGAATTCATTTATTAACTACGCAGCATATAACGGGTGCGGACTCTTTTACTAGGACGTGTCAGTACGTCACGCCAGGAGAACGTAATTTCATATAATTTTTTTTTTTATTTGTCCTTAAAATAAATGAAAAAACTATGAAATGTATATGTTTTCGTTTATTTATATATATTTCCAATCAATTGTTGATACAAAGTGCTACCTTACAATCCAATTTTTATAGCAAACTCGGCATTTTCTAGATTTGGTTTTTCCTATATTGCTTTTCATTTGCTCTGGAAAATGCGTTCCAACTAAGCGTGTGATAACAAAGGAGACTTGGGAATATTTCGTCTTTACCGACGATGCTTATGACCCTCAAATAAGAGTAGGACATCCAGGTGGAAGCGGTGCCCCCTCGCACCCCACGTCCGTATCAAAATCCATTGTAGACGTGACCAAATATTTTTCATTTGTGAAAAACTCATGCAAACATAATTCGCATGATTTTTTCCCTCAAATGAAAACCATCAACGTTGCAGATTTATGTTCTTATATGATGGAATATCAAATACTGTGACATAAATAAGCACGCAAGCGGAAGGCCACTCTACCCTGCAAGAGCACCTATAACGTCAGAATAAGGGATGAGCTCACCCGAGGGCTAGCTCATGAGTGGAGGGGCTAGTCAACGTGGCGGGTCCAATACCCGATCAAGGTCTCAAAATGAAAAGAAAGATCGAGTTTATAGTTAATAATCCAACATTATTATTTTCATCCTTTTAATTCATATAAAAGAATATAATAATATATGTAGATAAACAGTCAACGCAATGATTATAATTGGTTACTACATAATTTATATAAATATAAAATTAATAAAAAATATAGATGCATGCTTTAGGCAATAAAAAAATAAGAGTACTTACCCAATCCTCCTCTGACAAGCGATCGTTTTTGGGGTGGGTAAGCATTATTTTGATGAAGTTCGATTAACGCCAAACACTGCACCTTACTCATTTCATTGACTAAAATTTGGGTGTTTTAAGATTTTGATTTTCGCGTTTCACAAACTTTCTTCAACGGGTTCTAACTATACGCTTTGGACGTTCACAAATAACGAAAAGGAATTACTTAACGGGAAAACTAAGCGAACAGCGACGCTAAAATTTATGTAGGTCGTTTTCAATACGTTTATAAGCAAAAATATTTTCCTCGCCTAAAACTAATCTAACAGTGCTTTTTAATGTCTACAAAAGCTTTTGTAAATTTTGTTTTTGGTTTCGTGCTTGATTAGTTATTTAATCTGTTGCCTTCATAGTTTAAATACAGTATTGGATATCCGACAATTCAACTTCATTTTACTATTTGACTTGAACCTTACATGGGTACGCATAAGTTTTCATAGTTCTTACAAGTTCCGTCATTTTCAAATTATTTTCTGCACCACAGCCATACCTCGGAATCACAGACCGGATCGATTCCACGGCGCTAAAAATCTTGCAATCTGTTCTTATTTGACTGTTCCTTTTATTATTTACTGCTTACCCGAAATGCATCCAGCGAACAAACAGTTGGACGCCGAACACGCAGATTCCCCTACATTCGATCATTCATCTCTCGTGTAATTTTTATCCGAATGATGGGAAATCGGTGAGTACAAGCAATGTATGAACTATGAAGATAATGCGGTAGCAACTGAGTTCATTTGTGATCAGAACTTCTTTGGGGGGTCTACGAACAATGCATGTGAGTGTTGCAATGACAAAACGACGTTGGTGAAGGGAGTCTATTAAAGGATCGGGATGAGTGAGCTGCGCCAATGTTTTGTGGTGTTTCAGTGATGAAATGACGATAATGGCCTGTTTTGGGTTTTCGCTGTATAACGAGCTCAATCGTACACCCAAAGAATGTGCTGATAAGAACAGTAGCAAATCATTTAAATACAGTAGCATTAAATTATCAGCACAGCTGGCATAAACAAAACGGTGTCGCAATTATTAAATTGAAGCCAACTATTCATGAGAGATGCACGGCGAATTCGTGGTGGCACCTCTAGGTCATAAATAGGATTTTATTGTCGGCGCGCGCACTAGATGGACGTTTCGTTCCTTAGCTGCTCGACGCAAACTTGAATCGTTACACTCGCGTAGAGCCAGAGATGGAACACTCGTCAATTCTTCGCTATGTGTCGCCAAGCGGATGGCCTCCCCATTGTTAACCCACTCGTACATGTAATCAAATTTATTGATTGCACATAATATAAAATCACAATCATGCGAGTGCCCATACCATAGATAAGAGAGAACTGGATCCGCATCCGGTCGGGAGAGCCGAAGCAATTAGCAACCTTCGCTAAAGTTGTGTGAAGTTGAGGTTTGAAGTGATATGTTTTTGCTTTTACACTTAGTTCACTCCGAAACACGTTCGCAAGATTCGGCCTTATAACGACTGTCCCGCGAACAAGTGCTTTCTGTTTTAATACTCGACAAGAACTTGTTCTTCTGTCGCAACGGGAGTTCCTTGGCGAGCCAACTCATACCGTCAACTGTAGTTTTCACTACGGGACAACGCAATTCGTTTGTAAGCTTTGTTACAAAGGAGTTGCCATGGTCGAATTTTAATTGTAAATTGAAATATTTATTTTTAAATTTACGATTAATATTGGATCAAGCATTATGTTGGTTTTCGAGCAGCTTGCCTAGGCGACTGATTAAGTACTACAAAAGCTCTCCAATCGCTCGTTTTGGAATACTCTTATTTGATCATGGATTTCATTTATCATCCGATTACCGTTTATGCGTAGCATAGTGTCACCTGCATACCGAGCTCTCCTCCGAACTTGATTCCTTCTTCTTATCAATTCTTTGATATTCAGTGGGAGTTAATAGGGATTCGTTATGACCGTATGATGCTCTTTTGCCAGTAATATTTTCTGAGTAACGTTCTCAATGATGTTGTCGCCGGCCGTTTCAGGTGATTGAAAATTAGTTTCAATCGCTAATGGGACTTTTAACGCTTCCCAGTTTGATGTTTTCTTTTCCTGCATAAGAACATATGAAGAAGAGGACTGGTTTGTGATCGGATGACACGATTTTCCAATGTCCAGTGCAAAGCCATTTCTTGGTCCATAATGTCCAGTGGAAAGCCATTTCTTGGTCCATAATGTGTTGGCTCATTGGGGAAATGTAGGCTGAAGTGATTGACTGTGATGAAGCTTGAGCTCGGTACCAGCTTTTTTGCTTCTCACAGCTCCCCAAAGGCGTTATATGGCGTTTCGATCTCCTGCAATGAAGATAGGGGGCTTCAAATGAAGCAAGTACTCCAAGATCGTTTAAGATATTTCTATTTCCTGGAGGATTGTAAGCAAAAATCACAATAAACTCTAGAAAATCAGTTTGCACCTGGATTGCTGTGGCCTCTAGTTTTTTAGGTATGGGTGTATTAAGGAGATAAAAACTGATTTTGTCTCACGAGAATGGCCGTCCGCCTTATCTACCCGTCATTAAGTCATTTCTGTACATAATGTAGTTAGGTATGCGAAATCGTCTTCCAGGCTTCAGAAAGTTTTTTTGGATCATTATGCAGTCGAATTTAAGATCAAATATAAATTGTTGTAGTTCACCAGTATTCTGAAGCAAGGAATTCGCTTTCCAAGTCAGAATTGAAACATGGTTCATTCAACTCATTAGTGTTTAGTGTTGACGATATTTTGAGATGCAAAAAGCATGGTTTGAATCGTGTTTGCCATCATCTGTTGCATCATGTTTTGTAATTGTGTCTGTATTTTGGCAAACATTTAGCCCATAGTGTGAGGTTGATTTTGTGTGCGTGGAAGTGCCTATGTCAGTGTTGTTTGTTTTTGTGCTGGTTGTATGGGTTGGACCGCAGCAACCTGCGTGAACGATCTTCTCACGTTCTTTGGATTCCTGGGACAAACCCCGTAGCTTGCTGGATGTTCTCCGCCACAGTTGAAACATTTTGGCTTCTCCTCAATTTACGTTCAACAATCGAAGAAATGGTGAAGCGAATCGCATTTACCGCATCAAAACTGCGCATGACAGTTTCTAGAAGAATGTTCAAATTGTTGGCAAATGTGGACACTGTGCTTCATCGATGCATATGAGGTGGCATACAGATTTAATGTTGTAAATGCTTGTTTCAGATTTTGGGAGGAGTACTTTGACTACCCTAGAAAGACCTTCCCTCATTTGAATATAGTAGAATTCTATTGGTTTGAAGCCCTGGGACTGTAAGTCTTCCTTGATCTCTTCTACTGAAAGGCCATACAGGCCCCTGATGACAACATTCAACTGGGAGTATGTAAGTATGGTATTGTATTTCATTATCAGCTAGTGCTTTTGTCAGTCATTTGTGATCTGTAGGTGTTGTTGGTATAATTTGTATGCCAAGGTAGACCGGTTTCGCGGATGAGTATGAGATGATTTATGTTTTAATAATACCAAATGTTTGGGACCATATGGCTTTCGACCATATGGCTTCAAACGACATGTTGATCAAATACGAAGCTTTCGCCCACTTTATTTTAAATTACTCACTTCTATTACAAATTTTTATGCTAACTGATAGTTGGCAGCACTTGTAAAACTTAGTTATAATTCTTGGTTAAGCGTAGGAGTATACATAATCATGCCATAGCCTGCACATCAGCATGCGACTTTAAGCAGCGGAAATAATTAATTTCTTGGAGCCAGTGCGATTTAGCAGTTTCGCTACATTCTTCTCTGTGAGCGTTCCTGCACTCACTGTAACCTGGGGCCTACCTCTAGTGGTTATCTAATTAGTAGTTGATCTTATGGAGGGATATATTATTTTTTGCCTTATGTCTGGGATCATGAGGAATCCCGTGGTTTTATTAGAGTGTCTGTCTACTTGATCAAAAAGTTTCAGCGCTCCGTCGCGTATGTATTTTTATATTGTGTCCAGTCTGAAGTCCTTGTGTATGTCCACGTTTTCAATATACCATGGAATTGAACCGATCTACCTCAGAGCACTATTCTGCAATGCCTGGAGTGCTTTTTCGTTTTTCTTCGATGTCTGGTAGAATGTAATGCTGCCGTAGAGTAGCGTTGGTCGTATTATTTGTGTGTATATTCTTTTGTTGGTCATGTTAAGGCGGCCGGATTTAAGAATAGCTTTTAAGAATGCGAGGATTTGGAAGTAGTACTGTCTGCTTTGTCGTATGTGGTCATTCCATGTTAGGCGTTGGTCGATTGTTAGTCCTAAGTATTTTTCTGTCCCGTTCCATTGTATTTGTCAATCTTCAACATTTAATAAGGAAAGACGTTTTAGTCTTCATCTGGCATCGGGGTTTTATCCTTGTTGAGTTTTGTTTTCCATTTACGAAAGTATTCAAGGAGAATATCGATGGAGCTTTGCAGTTTTGAGGTGATGACTTCAACTTGTCGGGCTGTGTAGAATATATACGTGTCATCAGCGTATAAAGATAAATGTACGTTATTTGGCAGACTAGGAAAATCCACTGTGTATAGACTATATAGAATTGGAGAGATAGGTGATCCTTGCGGAACTGCGGCTTCGATTGATCGCAAGTTTGGGTGGTGATTGTAAATTCTGACACAAAAAGTTCTGTATTTGAGAAATGAATGTCTAATTTGTATAATTGGAGGTAGAATATGAAGTTCGGGCATTTTGAAAATAAGTCCTGTATGCTAGACTTTGTCGAAGGCTTTTGCGATATCAAACATAACTAGGTCTGTCCATTTGGTGCGATTCATTCTGTTGCGTATATGTGGGATCACCCTGATGAACTGGAGCTCTGTGAAATCTCGGTGCGGAAACCAATTTGCTCATCGCAAATTAGAGGTTTATTATCGACCGTCTCTTGTAGTCTGTATAGGATAGCGTTTTCGGCTATTTTGGAAATGGGTAGAGAGAAGACTTATGGGTCCCCAATTCGGCGGGATGGCAATTATGGTAGCTAGTTTCCACGCATGTGGGTACTTCCGCAGTTGGAAAAATTTGTTTATTATGTTCGTTATTGTCATTTGTACGTTGTTAAGAAGCCACTTAAGCATCGTGTTCGCAATCATGTCCGGACCAGGCGTCTTTCATTTGTTAAGTCTTATGAAGGCTCACGTATTCCTCTTGTTGCCGGGAGGATATTATTTTTTCAACTTTTGTCAGAATTGCTTCTTCCTCATCAAGGTCCTCCTCCAAAGAGGTGTTTTCGCGAAATTGTTGGTTTAAAGTGTCAGCAAAAGCCTTCCCTAAGCTGTCGTACTGGAGTCCATTTGGTCAATGGATAGGTGGCACAACGGTCTTGTTTTTGAAATGGAAATGTTTGGACATACTCCAGAAGGAAATATTTAGACATCCTCCAGAAGGCATTCTCGCCAGGCTCCAAGCTTTGTAGGAACCCTTCGGATTGCTCATTTTAAAACTCTAGGATGTGTTTTCGGACTTTGTTAATCAACAGGTAGTTTAGGATCAATCGTGCTCCTAGCTCTTCTCCGAGGATGATTCTTCCTTCTTATCAGATTTTTTTTAATTCCTGAGGGAGTTCATAGGGATTGTGCTCCTTGGCCGGAGTTGTGGCTGCGTGGCTCTCATTTGCCTGTTTGATCTTTCCTCTTATTTCTTTTATTATATTGTCATCATCCCTAGCTGTTATTCATTCTTGGATGAAACTTTCGCTTGCTAGAGTGTCTTGGAAAGCCAACACTAAAAGAAAAGAAAATAACAAACTTTCTTTTAATGGTTCGTCTATGAAGACGTCCTATATTAAAAATAAACCAGTTTGGTGATAAGAGGAGAGCTCGTTAAGGAGTCTGATTCTGATGTTGTGATAAAATCCGCGGGAAATTCCGAGATCCAAGATCATTGCTGAGTTTCGACCGTGGTGACTTGGCTCGTTTGGTAAGTGTAGGCTGCTCTGTGGGCGAGTGATGAACCTGTTTAGCTAGGTGGTACGCGTTGAAATCATCTATGATTATTAGTGGGCCTTCAAAGATAAAGAGAATTTTTAGGTCTCCTGTAAGTTGCTGCCTGCTTGGGGGGTTGTACAGAGAAATCACAGAGATCTCGAAGGGGCTCGATTGCACTTTGATAGCTGTGACTTTTGTTTTTGCTAGTTTGGGTGTTATGATCTGATGGTGTCACACATTTCGCCTTAAGAGAATGGCTATACCACCTGATATACCAGACAGTCTGTCGTTTCTAAACGGAGTGTAGTTACGAAAGTGGAGATGGATTCCAGGTTTTCCAGATTCACTAGTATTTGTGCGTAGTGGTTTTAGTATTTGTGGTAGAAAACACGCCCTTTAACATCTTCGTTGTCATATCTTGCATCATCAGTTGAAACTGATTCTGCATAGATACGAAGAATTGTTCCATGTCTGGTGTTGTGAGTGTAGGAGAAAAGCAAACGTCTTCTTAACGTTTTTTTGATTTTTTGAACAACCCCCGTAATTAGCCGGACACACTATAGCGCTTGCACTCTTGGCTTTTTGCACTCTTTATGGTGGTGGATCCCATCGCACTTTACGCATCTTGCTTGGGCATGGCAATTGCTCGAGGAGTGTCCAAACTGTTGACAGCTGTAGCACATCGACAAGCCATTTCGGGTTTTAAGAGCCTCAACCTGACAGATCAGGTGGCAGACGGGAGTTATATTAAATATCGAGGTTTCTTCCATCGTGAGAAGGACTTTGGTCAGTTTGGAAGATCCACTGAAGTTTGATGAAGGAGATTTGGACAGAATGGAAGCCCTGATCCACTAAATCATCTTCGATTTTCTCGCAGCTATGACCGTGAAGTCCTTGCAGAACGACGTTCAATTTTTTCTCCTCGGGGAGGTAATATGTACAGTATTGTAGTTTCAGGTTTGTCAATAGTTTGGTGATCTGTAGTTTACCCTTTCGCTGACATGGAGTTAATTTTATTTCTCTTCAATTCCTTGGCTAGTTCCGTCCATTTCTCGGGTTCTCTCAAAATTATCAGAACTGTACGTTTTTTGTTGGGTTGTCCTGATCTTGCGTGTCTTTAGGTTTGTTGCTAGTTGGGGATGGAGGTTTTGAGGGGATGAAGGGGTTTGTTTGCATCTTCATGTCTGCAAAGCAGATAGCTGGCTTAGTGGGCATTGCGTAAGTATACCTCCACGAGTTGCATGATAAGTTGTTTCAATGCATTATTCGCAGATAATAATTTCAAACATATTTGCAAGTAAATACAATTTTTGCGTTGGCTTCAGCTTGATCAAGCATGCTAAAAAATAATCGGCTTTGTTGCACAAGTAGTGGTATAAGCGTAGCAAATCTCAAATACATCTGTTCCACCTTTCTTAGTATCGTAATACAAAATTACTTCCGGTTAGTTGTTATTTTAGCACATAACTGAAAGTATCGTCATCACTATCTATGGCGCCAAAGCCCAAGCCGGGCCTTGGTCTCCAGGATTAGTCTCCTCCAATTATCACGGTTCTACGACCTCGTTTGCCAGCTAATCACTTCCATCAAGGATCTGCTTTCAGCTTATATCGTGTTGTACTATCGAGTCCTCGATACTTTCGCTGAAAGTCTATCTTGGGTTCTGACCTTTGATGTTCTTCCGGGTAGTCGGTTTTCCTCCGTTCTTTCTACATGGCCCACCCATTGCAATTTCCATAAGTTTACGCAAGCAGATACAGGTGTTTCGTCAAATATTTCATACAACTTATAATTGTACAATAGCATAGTCTCCAGTCCGTTCCCTGTTTCACTGGGCCATAGATTTTCCGGAGTGCTTTGCGTTCAAATATCTAACCTGTCTTTTCAGAGTCGCTCATCAGGGTCCATGTTTAACTTCCATATCACAGCACAGGTTTGGCCAGTGATTTGCAAATATGGAGCTTATTTTGCCTCTGCACAACTCTGGGCACTTTAATTGAAAGTACGGAGTAAATAGCTTTATTTGTAGCATTTATGCGGCGTTCAATCTCGTCCTTCTCGGTGCGTCTTCTATTCAGAATAGCTCCAAACTTTGAAGATTATAGTCTCCTATGGTCAAGTTTTGTCAGACAGGAGTTTTCTTCCTCGTTTGAGTGATGAATTTAGGTTTATTTTTCGAGCACCTGCTTAACTGAGTATATTAAATCTATTGTAGGCCGTCCACGTCAAAAGCCTCCCTGGTACTCTTTTATAACATTTTCATTTATTAGTTTTAATTTTCTTTTTCATGGCAAAGTGATGCCTCTATAATTTTCACGCGTTAACTTGTCCGGCTTTTTGTGTACATGACGTTTTATACTTTTTCACCAGTCCTCTGATAAGGTTACTTAGATGGGAACCAACCCCCCTCTGGAGCACTTCTGCTATTATTCCATCTATTCAAGGAGCCTTACTTTGTCTGAGGTCAAGTACTGCTGCCTGGTCTTTGTCTCTGGTTGGTGGTGAAACTAGGATCTTCAGTCGTTGTTGGAGATGCTAAGAATAGCTTCTGAAAATATTGCAGCCACCTATTTTCAATTTCCATTGGTTTACCTTTGATTGCGTACTTTTGAAAAGACTTGTTATTGATTTGAAGCCGTCTTTTAGTTGTTTGATAGAAGCATACGCCGAGACGAGTTTTCATATTGTCTGTTGGATCTTGGTGTTAATGGTCAATTATTTCTTTCTTTGGCGCCCTTTTAGGTAAATTTCTCGAGAGAAATTTACCTATTGCGGAGAGCATCATATATATATATATATATATATATATGGGATATAACGAAATTTGTGACCACGATAGAGGTCGCAATTTTGCTTCGATTTCCACCAAATTTTCAGGAAAGATGTATTGAGTAATTATCTCGGTTAAGTTCGTGAACCAGCTATATCGGCCCGGCAAAAACAAAATGGCGGCCATTTTAGACGAAAAATCGTGATTTCTGTTCTGACCAAAGTATAGCTTCGATTTGGATGAAATTTGGTACAAAGGTTCATTGCTGTATGTGATGAATCTCACAATAAAAAATCCAAAGTCGGTACGGCAGAAACAAAATGGCGGCCGCTCAAAGTTCGAAAAACGTGCAAAACTTTGTTGTTGTAATAGTGGTCAAAGCTTTCAACAGATTTTTATGAAATTCGATAACTTGATAGAAATTATAAGTATCTAAGGAATTACGTGAAAAAATTGGAGGTCAAGTTGCAAAAAACAAAATGGCGGCCAGTTAAAGGGCAAAATTTCAAAGGCTTTTTAAAGTCGCAATTTTAATCCGACATATACGAAATTCGGTTTCAAGATAGACATTATTTAGGCCTACAGTCTTTGATATTTTGGTGATCATGCATGAGCAAATTTCAAAATGGCGGCCGTTTAAATATGCGTTTTTTTCAGGTTTTTGTGGCCCTCTAGCGGTCACATTTTCCGGCGGATTTTGATGAAACTTGAGATTACGGATCTCTGTACTATGTTCCTGTATTATGCAGGAAATTATTAAGATTGAATTAAAAATAAAAAAGTCGAAAATTTCAAGCCTAATATTTTTAGCTGCCATTTTCTTTAAAAATTGAATTATTTTGCCCTGTCTAGAGTGAAACTTCTATTTGAACGAGATAGTACATTGATTGATGAGTTCCTAGCATACAAAGATTTAAAATAATCCAAAATAAAATGCATGCATTCAAAATGGCGGCCCCCAAAGGTCAGAAGGCAAGCGCAATTCGCTATTTTAGTGCCAACTGAAATAATGAATATTTTTCATGATAACGTTTTAAATGACTTTACTTGATAGAATTTATAAACCAGACCATTTTTAAGATATTGTAAAATCTTTTTAACAATCCCCTAAAAAAATTATAAAATCGCGACTTGTCTGTCTTTCCGTCCGTTTGTTCGTGCGTCAAAACAAGTTTTCTCGCAAACCACATGAGCTAGAATGAGGAAATTTTCTACGTAGGTCAAAAGTGGTGCCTCTTGAAATTTGCAGTGCAAGAAAATATTTTAAGTTACCACTGTGAACTGTGTAAACAGCAAATGCGAGAAGGGCGAAACCGGTATTTATATGTTTAAAACAATTTATGATCCGCTGATTTTCAATATGTAATCCATACGTATGCAACTCAATTTAATTAGCAAAATATTTGCGCCCCGATAAAAGGTCTCTAAGAACGAACGTGGCCAGATTTTTTTTATGTTAATAAATACCCATGTGGTACTACGAAAATTGCAGAGAGAAGTTGAGTAGTAGGCAAGCCAAATTTTTTTTCGAAGCTTTATGCTACATACGAGAAATTTACCTTTCCGGCTGGTGCTGCCAACGGGGATTTTTTTTACTTGTTATCGTAGGGTATTATAGTGTTCTTCTTTGGCCCAAGTAGGTTGCTGAATGTATTCTTTGTACGCCTGATTCCTTATATTAACTGCTCCTTTCCATTTTTCGTCGTGTCAGTAGTTCCTACTTTTCTTCAGCCAGTGCTCCAAGACAACTTCGGCCATTTCAGTTACCGCACCTTTTACTGCCTTCCACATGGTTTTCCTGTCCCCACTACTTTCTCCCATCTGCAGGGATATGTTGATACAATTTTCCAGTGCTGACATGTGCTACTGACGCATCATTTAGCTTGTGTACCTGGTACCTTGGGGCAACTGATGGTCCTTGTTTACAGCTCTTAATGATGCGGCATCGGAAATTGAACCTTATAAGGTAGTGGTCCGAATAACAGCCAGCTTCGCAGAACGAGCGAGAACAACTCAAATCTCTTTTTTGTGCAGAATGGACTAAAATCAGATTAGAATGATGCCTAGTAGACTTAGAGCTGTACTTTAATCAAGGAAGTATGCAACAAAATATTAAGAGAATAATGTGTTAAATTTTTTTCTCAATTTACGAATACTTTTGCGTTGCCAGATTTATGTGAAAATTAGACGTTTTCAATTTTATTTTGATATTGTTGAATAACTCAATTTGTTTATGTTTGTAAATCAAAGATTATTGTTACTCGATTAATCCCTCATTGACATATATTATCCTTCTATTTAATATAAACTGTTATAAACATGAAGTGATGTACAAATACTTTTAACGAGTCACTGCACATTACATGCGCGAAGGCATTTCCTTTAGAAAATGTAGTGAATCTGAAGTGAGATATAAATTTCGGTATAGGACTGCAACGATGGTCTGCTGCCTCGGCGATCGAGGATGTTGGTACTCGCCGAGATTGGCCTTGTCTCAGAACACGTGAATGTGCTGGCAGGCTAACATTGCGGTGTCGTGGGACGAGTCCTTTTCTCAAGCACAAGGACCCACTAGAAAAAAAATTTCTCATTCACGAATTAGTGGATAACACAACTCGGTCCGATGGAAGAAAAGAAGATTGCCAAAGCAAACAACGAACTAGACCTTGCGAAAACAGACGAGACTTGAGAATATTTAATCTTTACTGACGATATTTATAGCCCCCAAATACTAGTGGGACATGCATGTGGAAGCGGTGGTGAAGTTTCCTTTTCGATTAATTTATATTTTTTCGTATAATTGGGCATTGTTTGTTGAACTATTAATTAGTAAATTTGAAACTGATTCAAAACCAAATAACTAGTTCTATAACTGTAATAATCTCTGTGCGTGTTGCAGCCTATAATTAGATTTTTAACTTTTTTTCCGAACTTCTTTGTTTAAGTGAAGTATTTTCTTCTCGATTTTCTTTCAAAAATTTGCAACTGTTCACTGGCGCCCAGCGCGAACAATATTCCTATGTGTCACACGTCCAACTGCAAAACATATAACATGTCAAAACGATGAATGACCAACCGTGACCGCAACAAAGACTGTCGACAACAACAATTCGCACTACCGTTTCAAAGCAAATGCCTACGATTGCTATTCATTTCGTTTTATTGCATTGTTAACTTTGTGATCTTTTCACACTCACTATGCCTTTTGCTTTGAACTTGCATCACTTTGCACGACTCGACTTTTTCTGTTGTAAGTGCTCCTATAATACTTTAAAGGGATTATTACTAAACAACACCAAGATGTAACAGCGGAGCATGCAATGGAGCGATGGCAGGCCCGAGCAAGTGAAACTGAGATGACATTATGTCTATGTGCATATTTTGTTTTTCGTCACACACGACTTCTGATGAAAATGCAAGATCCCAAACGATATTGGCGATAGCTTGGATAAGAAACTCAAGCATGCGCGACAAAATAAATCAATCAGAACATATCACTTCACCGTCCAACGTAATTAAGAACTCATATTTAATAGGAAACGAGCGAAAAGCTCAAGTCCAATGCACCGCCCCGACAAAATATGCAATGAAAAGTGAACATGAATATGTATAAAACAAGCACTTTGCGGTATTCGATGGACAGACGAGTTCCCTATCTAATGATTTATGGCAATAATCAACTTGAGCCGGAACAAACGTATGCACGAAGGAAAGCTTTTTGTTGTGCAAATTCGTGTCGCCGCACAGGTCATTCGCGACGTCCCCCACGTTCCGCGATCACAATCAAAATCTCTCTTGTGTATCGCAACGGTGGTTTCTTGCCGTGCTCTCTCATGCTGTCAACTGTAGTTTTCCTTACGGGACAACGCAATTCGTTGATAAATTCATTGGCAATCGGGTTGCCGTGATCGAATTTCAATTGTAATTTTTTTTTATATATTTACAATTAAAATTGGATCAAGTATTATGTTGTTTTTCAAACAGTTTGCTTAGGTGACTGCTCAATTACCACAAAAAGCCGTAGCATTTTCATCATACTAGCATTTAAATTAAACCAGATCTATGAATTATATTTCAAGATTAATGTAACCAAAGTCTTGTAGCAGAAAACTTTCACATTTTTATGAATGTATCTAGAATGAAATAGTTTTTGCAAGGACATGAAAACCTGATGCACTTTACTGGACATGATTTTAACATGCTTATAGTATAGATAATTATCCAGATGAACATCTAGGCATCGTACATAGGAGTTTGTGATATTCACTTCATCGTTCAGCTGTTTTGGATGACCACCAGTACGCTGAAGGCCCACCGTATCAGGTTCTGCGATGGGGCATGGAAGACTTGCAGGCAGACATGATAATACTCACAGTTGAGTTCACCGCATCCATAGCTGCTAATCTTCCACTTTCCTGCGGAGCTCCTTGCCATGAACACTCCAACAAACCTCTTACCGTCAATCTTCCCAGTGTTCTACCCGAGACTGGGAGGCTGAGAAAATGTACGCTGAGAAGGACCGTCGTTGATCTCAAACGCTAATTATTGCTTACTGCCCGAGTAGTCCTATAGAAATCATCAGTTGTGTACTCCTGGTACTAGGGACTCAGATGCGAATACTCTTTCTGGGAGGGTCATATCCTGGACTCGTTTTCCTTTAAGATCCGACAGGGACATGACCCATGGCTTTCACATTTGAGTCTCCTTCAAAGAGTAACATACCGTTCTGCATACGAGACGGCGTCTTCGAGAGCATGGAGTCTGATCTGAAAGAATGATTACGGTTAATTCAACGTTAGATGCACACTTGTTGTACCTATGCATCGAGCGTTTGCATAACTGTCCACCTGCTCGAGACTCAGCATTCATTAGAGTACCATGCCGATAAATTCTTATCGTGATGCTGCTCACTGAGCGGCAACAAGTCGGCTTTCTTTCGCAAACTGCTCCAGCATGTTTTGGGCTACAGTACTGCAGTACAAATTTAGCTGCAAGATATGGCTCATTACAGTGCTGTTTTCGCCTTGGCCATGGCCTCCTTGAAAACTTAACACTTTCTTGTTCCTAGGACATGCTTGAGTTCATCCATACTTAGGCCAGCGTCCTCGCATTGAAAGCAATGTATCATTTTGTGCTCCTTTTTACCACACTCGTAGCACAATAAGCTCCTATCTGCCCCCTGCATCCTTTTGTGGTATAGCACTTAAAGTAGCGCAGTGCTTCTGCCATTCGCCGCATCCTGCAGATAACCCAACCAATTGTTGCGCTTCCTTTTCAGGAAGATCAACGGTGATCATGCATTGCCCCCTGCTATTTGATTTGATGACCCTTATTTTAACCCCAGTTAAGTCAGGGAACCTCCGCCATAGATGGTCCCAAGCTCGTTTAAGAAAGGAGGAGGGAACCCCTTGTTTCCCCAACCCATAGCTTCCATGATTCCTCATCCCAAACCCTCCCAATTAAATGGTAGTAAATGCTCTCGGGGTGCACATTGGGTTTAATGTCGAGAAATACTCATAACTGCAAATACATCTACAGCTCTGCTACTAAATCCTACTTACACCTCCTTTGTGAGGACGTAAGAGGGTGAAGGCGAATCTTCCGCGCCTGATAACGGAATCGACGTAATAACCATGCCGCCGGAATGGAGGTTGGGTGACGGGCTAACTCCCCGTCCCTGGAAAACCTTTTATTGTTTCGAAACCTGCAGATAGGCCTCGGAATGAGTTGGACTCACGGCAACGACCTCGCAAACGAAAAAAAGGACTATGGCATTGGATCCTGGAATGTCAGATCACTCAATTACCTTGGCGCTGTTAAGGACCTTTTACAACAGGCAAGTCAATATCAATTAAAAATACTGGCAGTATAGGAAACGAATTGGACTGGAAACGACATTCAAGACATGAGATCGCACACAATATTTAAAAGTGGGAAGCCTACTGGAAAACGAGAATTTGGAGTGGCCTTCATTGTGGATAGGGAGTTCAAATCGCTCGTTATTGATTTTAAGGTAGTCAATGAACGATTGTGTGCGATCCGTATAAAATCAAAATTCTTCAAAATCTGGCTGATTAATGTTCACGCCCGAGCGAAGAAAAAGACGAAGAAACGAAGGAATCGTTTTACAATCACCTGGAAAGACTGGTCAACTCATTGCCCACAAACGACACAAAAATAATTCTGGGTGATTTCAACGCTAAGGTTGGCAATGAGCTATCTCATCGGGGAACGACTGAAGGATATAGCCTCCACGATGAAACAAATGACAACGGCCAGCGCCTGATTGACTTTGCATGCAGCAGTCATACGTTCGACTTGCTTCCTACATCGACGCATTCATAAAATGACCTGGGTATCACCAGATGGCAACACATAAAACCAGATCGATCATGTTCTGATCCAACAACGTTGGGCCTCGAGCATACTTGACGTCCGTACATACCGAGGAGGCAATTGTAACTCAGATCATTACTTGATCAAATTAAACTATCGATGTCGTATGTCAAAGGCATATTCAGCGAAGACCAGATCAGACAGCGAAGCAAAAGTAGTAGGGCTACAAATCAACGAAAATAAAACAAAGCCCATGACGCAGTCGAGGAAAAATACCTCAAATACACAAAATATCACACTTGGCGAATAAAGTATCGAAAATGTTCGCAAATAAAATATTTTATTCAGTATTGACGATCTTGAAGACCAGCTGCATACACAGGAAAACAAAGCTCCCAGTATACCAATCTGTGATAAGACCTGTATTATGCTATGGGTGTGAAAGCTGAACCCTAACCCAAGCATATACAAATATATTGAACGCCTTTGAGCGACGGGTCCTGAGGCGAATAATCGGAGCGAAGCTAGACGGGGACCAATGGCGAATTCGCTACAACCATAAGCTGTATGAAATTATTGACGAACCAGAGGTCTCAAGGATTATAAGACTGCGGAAGCTGCAATGGGCTGGACACATGAATCGTATGGACGAACAACGGATACCCAACAAGGTATTCGTTGGGAGAACTGAAGGCCGGCGGCCAGTGGGGAAACCGAGGAAACGCTGGTCTGACTCGGTCGACGAAGACAGTTCATCGCTGGTTGGGTTTCGGAATTGGATGACGCGGTCAATGGTCCGAGACTGTTGGAGGCGCTATTTCCAGGAAGCGAAGGCCCGAAAAGGGCTGTAGTGCTAAGAAGAAGACGAAGTCCGGGAACTCATATTTAATGGCATTTTGATCTCGATCACTTCCGTGACATAGTCCATGTCCTTGATATCGAACGCTACCATAGGCTTGAGTGAGGCTACATTAGCGCGTTCTCCGATGCCTTTTTGATTGCATCACAGAAAGACTCCCTGTTCGCTGCCTCTGGCCCGAGTTCCACCAGTATACCACCAGACCGCGTGGGCCACACTACTCTAATGGAAGATTGCACTTCACTAAGCTTTGCCGCTCTTTCTACATCTCGCAGGACATCTGAGTAACCTATAATCTGTAAGTTTGACCAGCAGAGCCTGCTTTAGAGATTTGCGACGTTGGTTCTCCCTGGCTCGGGTTACATTGGATGTTCCTCCTTATTTTGCTTCCTAGGAAGACCGCTGTGCTCCTCGCGTGGTTCAGAGAAGCTTTTGGGCTGCCTTAGATTAGATTACTTGGAACCCCCCGGTCGACGTGCTGCGCTCCTTGAGAACTTCATCCTTCTTCCTCTTCTCCTTACCTCCTTTAATTGGGCTACAGACCACCCTTTCGCTGGTAATAGGAGTTTATCAGCCCTATTTTTGTATGAAGCATTTGTTATTGTTTCTAATATTGTTTGACGATTCCAGTGTAGTAGAGAGTGCCTAATGCTTTTGGCATCGTGCAAAGAAAAATGCAATAATACGAGTATTATGACAACATCTAATTCAGAATCATACTTAAAAGCACATTTCAATTCAAAATATCTTTTTTTACTGATTTTAGTAATTATAAAAAATTTTTCAAATATCTTTTCAGCCTGTGAATGATGATAAATATTTATGCTACACCTGCAACAATTGGCTAATTAATTGGCACTCATTGCGGAATATTAACAAGGACTCGGTCGACGACAACTCTGAGAACTCCCGCTGTCGAATCAATGGCTCCATGCCCGAAGAATCAGATCAAATTCCAAATTTAACAAGTACCAATCGTAATCATGAAAATGAAGGCCACCATTCACATCTGCAACACAATAAAAAACGAAATGGATCTTATTTTCCTAAGCGTCCTTCACTGACCAGTATCCGAATAGGAAAACTCAAAGAAAAATACCAATCGTGTTTTCAATGTGGACGCACGTTACGCAAACGACCCAATCGGATATCCTACATGCAAAAAACCACACGTAACATGATGCGTTGCAAATATTGTCCGAGGAGGAACAAAGATTCAGAAAAATCAAAAGTATCAGTTTGGCGGCGCAGTTGGGGATCACCTTCGTCGACAAAGCCAACGTATCTTATGGATCGTTCTTGCAATTTGGCTAATCAACCAAAAAGTCATTTACCGGTAGTCGATAGCAAATTGGTAGCCAAGCTACAGCGCTTAGGTACAACTTTGGTATGGGAATCAGTTGCAGAGAGTGAAAAGCAATCAGCCACATATGAAAGTCGCACAAGCACATCCCGAATGAAATTTGACACCCGAGGAAGAGTCAATGAACGGAACGAGGTTTTAATTGATTTCAATCAAGCGTTATCGGAAGTATTTCCTCTGAGTCATGTGAAAGAAAACCAGAAGGACATCAAAAACCCAGTGAAAAGTAATCCAGAAGTTAACACTAAATGCCAAGACCTTTTACTCGAAGAATTCTACAGCAAATTACCTGAAGGAATAACAATATCCCTTGTGAGCTGTGAACGTCATATAAATTAATTGATCTCATGCAATTTAATTTATGTTAGATAGTTAAAATTTGCAGATTTTTGTTTAATTTATTGTACTTTTATAAATAACTTATTAAACTCAACATGTTGAAGGAGGTAAAAAAATTCGTTTTTATCTCGTAAGTTTTAATAATTTCTTTTAAGATCAAGCATTGTTCCGGTCATGATATGCACCACAGTTGAAGACAACTTAAGATTCGCTACGGCTCAATCGGTAAAGACCACAAAAGGTAGGTACTGCTAGTGAAACCTACGGATGCAAAGTCCTACCCGAAATAAGAGGAGCCGTAAAACTGGACGACAATGAGGTGCTAGTTTGATCAATAAAGCCAACTCGTTCTGATAACCTATAGGTGAAATTTGAGCAGAGGCTACAAACAAGCAAGCGACGAATTCATGACTACTCCCGAGATCAGACATATTGACTGTACCATGGACTCAAGCGAGGTGGAGGAATCTATCAACGAGAGTTGCTCAGCATAAGCGGAGTTAAAATTAGACTACAAATCGTCCTAGCCAAACTGACTAATAAAGATACCCAACAACACATGAAAATAAAACATAAAAATACCAACAATCACGATAGAACCAACGGTTACAGCCATGACGTAAACAGCACATCGAGTGCGGTACCAATAACAACAAAAACGCCTACGAATGCAAGGACAATAAATAAGGACGAAAAACGGAGAACAACGGATATCCTTGTCAAAACAAAAATTCTTACATTTTTCGGACGCAGCAAAAACACGATGCGAACGCCAGAGCGTCCTAAAAAAGAAGAGTGGAGGCGCAAGATTTGCGAGAAATATCGTGATATCAATAATCGTTGCCTTAAATACCGAAATAAACCCTGTAGAGAAAACACCAAGTGATGCAGTAACTTTGGACTGCTCGGAAGAAGACCGGCTCTACCGTAAAGCGGAATCGATTGTCAAATACATTGTTGCCACCTACGATATACAAGCGCACTTTGGCATTCTAAGTCTAGCGCTCATTGCGTGTAGGCGTAGTTTTGATCGCTCCTGTCATTAATTTTAAAAATTAATTAATTTTTTGCAAAAGTTAGTGTAAAATAATTTTTTTAATTGAAAACCATCACCGTCGAATTATTCGAACATTTATCGAATACCTGAAATTTATTTCCTGAAGAAGTATCAAAAGTGGAAGGACGTTCAGGGGAAGTCCTGGTTTAAGAACATTCCCTTTAGTCTCGCCGCAAAAGCAACGAGATGGACGAGCCCAATGGCTTCAGTCATCAACTAGAACGATCGTGTCCACCGACAACGATGATGGGCGAAAAAAAGCCGAAACAAAGATACGATAACAACCAAAAAACCGCAAATTTTATCGGTCATCGAGATCGAGCAGTTAATCAAAGCTAAGGATGTCGAGAAAGAACACGAAGAGCTCAAACTTGGAATCAAATCACTAGAAGAATTAGTTGGAACATTGATGTTCAACAAAGCAAAAGAAATCAGCAAGAAAGAAAAAGCGGTAAATTCAAAAACGATTGAAGATAAGAAACTGATTAAGGGGATGTCCTCAGCACAGGCGGAGCAAACGTCAGCAGCGCTAGCTGGACTACAAGATACCATGACTATTGAAGAGGATTCAGTTACTAAAACTTCTGATTATTGTACAGCTAAGTCCGATAATGAATTTATTGAAAACTTAAAAATTAAGATAGAGAGAAAAAACCAAAAGTTTTGTCTGCTGGTGCGTCACCAAGATTAATCAAAAGAAAGAAAAAGTCCCACCAATCAATGTATTTGGGCAAACGGGCAAAGATATGGTTCGGCCTTTAGGCAGCCGAAAATAAGCTAAATGATTTTGAGATCAAAAGAGTCAATGCCAATAAAATGACAATTAGAACTAAGTTGATGGTTGATGGTAGCAAAAAGTGCGTTGAATCCTGGAGATGTTCCGCATTTTACATACACCCCCAAAAGCGAAAGAAACCAGACCTTTTAGTTAAAGGGTCTGGATTGCGGAGAGGACACAGTCGATCTCCTTCAGGTGCTACAAGAAGTTGCACCAGAAATAGAATTTATTTCCATTGAAGACTTTGCAACAAGGAGATCGGTTGTCGAGCGTAAAAACTTGCCTTATTACTTAGTCCAGATTTCCAGCAAAAGCAGTTCAAGTGCCTACAAAAAAGGGTCGTTGAAAAGCGAGGTCAACCAGTACTACAGGTGCCAAAGATTCGGGCATTCGGCTGCCAATTGTGCCATGAAGTATACTTGTGCAAAGCTATCCATGCTCCCGGCGAGTACAAATTGGCTCAGACGGAGCCAAAAAAAATTATATTGTGTGAATTGTGGTGTCTTTGGTCACCCGGCATCATATCGAGGATGCCCCCGATATCAAGATGCAAAGGTAAAATTCACTCCAAAACAAAGTCTAGCACGCCGCAGTGTGATACCTACCGGATTCGTGAAGCCCGGGGTGTCATTTGCACTTGCTGCAAGAGGACCAGCAGACAATGTAAATAAAATAAATAAAATAAGTGGCAATAATGAGATGCTTCTCAAAATTTATCAGCAATTAAATTCCTTATCGGACATTCTAAAATTAACATTGTTTTTCAGCGCTTTCAAGAGCCTCAAAATAAGTTTTCATCCAGTCACATTCCCACGGATAGGATTCGTCTCATCTCGACCAACGTCAACTCAGTTGTGAGTCAACATCGATGTGACTGTATCCTGGAGTTACGTGTCAAGCAAAAGCCTGACATCCTGCTTCTCACTGAAACCCACCTCAATTCATGGCACTCCATGACATTCAAGGATTTTGAACTCGTAAGAAACGATAGGGTAATAGGTGATGGGGGAGGTGGCACCGGGATATTGGTCTCTCCAAAATATTGAAAAAGTCGAATTCAAAAGCTTTGAATCTCTTGAAGTGTCCGTTATCAAAATCTCACTGCCAGGTGGGGATAACCTCTTCGTTATCTCTGCCTATGCAACTGGTGGAACTGTTCTCAAGCTCAACGAGGAACTCAATTCCTTGTTCGAAATACTCGAATTCAACTGGCTGCATAATTATTATATTCTTGCTGGTAACCTGAACGCCAAGCATACATCATGGCTGAACGGCACCAATAATCCCAGAGGTGTATTCCTGAGATCGTGGACAACAAAGAACCAAATTGAAAACAGGTGCAATCGATATGGATCGGACTTCCCAACATACCCTAGGACAAATTAATATTTGAACCTTTGCATTGCTGACACAAGACTTGAATTCAACTTAAATAGTCCTCAACGGAAACTGCAGGTGCTTCCTTATGATAGCGACCATAACGCAATCGTAATGGAAATCAATCATCAAAGGGATGATTTCTTCCTCATTCCAGTTCAACATGAAAATCATCGGTTGAATTTCAAAAAAACAGACTGGGGAAAGTTTCAAAAGATGTTTAATCGGGAGTACCAGAAGCAATGTCCCTCTTCTGATGGTGGCAACTCTTGCTCAATGGTTCCTAATGACAGGAATCTAACTAACGATGAAATAGATGTCTATTTGTCGAAGTTAGAGAAGCTGACGTTGTAAACGATTGAGAAAATCGTCCCAAAGTTACAGGTTCGAAACAAAATGGGAGTATATGAAACACCAGCCATCGCAAGGTTGAAAAGATTGAAAAGCCTCCTTCTCACACGCGTCAACAATATTTATCGACGATTCTTGGATTACAACCATCCCTCGTTGGCTTTGTTGAAATTACATCTGAAGAATGTTCGAAACTTAATCCGGTCATACTTCAGGAGTGAGGTCAGCAATCAATGGGCGGAAAAATTGAGGGGTATTAGCCCACAGGACCCAGACGGCGTGTTCACGAAAGTGAATAGCATATTCCGCAAGAAGTCTCGAGTGATGGTATCGAATCTTAAAGTCACTAGTGATGAGATAAATCTTCTCGATAGGGCTGGTATCGAAATTGATAGTACGACTCCGGATAGAAATGGAAACAGGATTATATGCGAGGGATTGCATAAACTTGCCCTGATTAGAATACATTTTGAATTGGTTCATCTACGAAACCTTGAGAGAGGCAACGAAATATTTTCAGAGGTCCGTGAAGCAAAAGTTTCCGACTTCAAATCAAGCTTGAATGGCCAATTAGTTCTTCATTTTAATGAAACATAACATCTGACCCCATACCGAGCTTGAATCTTATTGATTATTTTGGCATCTATGAAGACTTGTGTTTCATAAACAACAAGAAATCATGTGGTACTGATGGTATTCCAAATGTAGTTCTCCGACATTTGCCTGAGGTTGCTATTAGGAATTATTGCATATTGCAACATGTTGAGCAATTCATATTTCTCAAATGAGTGGAAAAAGGCAAAGGTATTTTCAGCAGCAAGGTGTTTGAAGTGGCACTCAACAGAGCATTAAACGCCCACATTGAGAAATATGAGTTGATGCCGAATTGCCAATTTGGTTTTCGTGCCAGGCATTCGACCACACATGCAATAACGAAAGTAACCTCAGACATCTGTTGGAAACTAAATGATAGACAATGTGTTGGAACATGTCTCATTGATATGGAGAAAGCCTTTAATACGGTGTGGTTAGATGGACTAGTTTTAAAACTCCTTCAGGACAAGTTCCCCAGACACCTTGTCGCCATGATGTGTAATATGTTATACGGGAAATCGTTTGTTGTAACCGATGGAAATCTGACAACAATGCGCGAGTTCAAGGTCTCGAATGGTCTACAGCAGGGAATTGTTACTACGCCTCTGCTCTTCTCAATCTTCATTCGCAAGCTATTGAACGGCTTTGATTTTAACGTCTTGCCAACGCGATCATTGGTAGCGTTTGCTGATGATCCGATCATTTGTACAGATGTACACTGACAATTGGAGAATGAAAATAAATGCGCAGAAGTGCGGAACAATTTTGTGTCGGACAACGCTGCAGGGGGTCAGTCAAGACCTGAAACGTAATTGGAAGGATTTCCACAATATGGCTGGCGAGAGTGGTTCAAAACGGGTTCCACATAAATCCTGTGTTCGATACCTTGGTGTTTATCTCGATCAGTATCTGTACTATACTGAACATGTGAAAATTATGCTCAGTAAGGCACTAAAAGGTAGTCTGTGTGGTCTAGTAGTTAAAGCATGAGACGCACAAGCCGAAGGTCCCAGGTTCAAATCTCGTTGGGAGCAGTGTGATTTAGCTCAGGGGATTTTTCGGACATCCTATGAGTGTTCGCTCAGTAGTGATATGTACTGATTCAATCAGATCATATCGTAGCTGAGCAGGCACACGGGAGCATGGTACTGACCAAACCAACTTCCGAAAAAATCAATACGGTCATGAAAATGAGATACTCTTACTATCTCTAAGCGAAGGCCCGAGAGGGGCTGTAGTGCTACAAAGAAGAAGAAGGCACTAAAAGTAGTCATGGCCCTACGCAGACTCTTTCATTCCCTGACCCTGGTTAGACCAGTTTTGACAAATGGATGTCAGATCTGGTACAACCAGAGTGCTAGTACTATGGAAAAATTAAGAGTTTTCGAGAGGAAATGTCTTCGTGCATGTACTGGTTTGTACAGAAAGCCTGAAATTATATATCGAATAGAAGAATCTATCAAACTGCTGAAGTGACGAGAGTCGATATCTTCATATTGAAGCTTCTTCGGAATCATATTGCGAGATCTGTGATTGTGAGTGAAAACCCTTGGGTTTCACAGCCGTTCCACCCTACAGACGGGTATATAGCGACTTGCCTCGCTACTGGCTTCATTCCTCCAGAAGCATTCGTGTATTTGGACATGAATCGATATGTTTTTGATTCTGACGGCGTCCCAGTCATATATCACATATATCGACGGGCCACCGATAAGAAGATAAAATATCCTCCAAGTTTGAGTTCACGAGACCAACAATTCCAATGGAGATACTCATTTGCTAGATTCGTTGAAGCTGATTGAATCGAGAAGGCGCAATCCAGGTATTGGTGGCTGAATGACAATGTCGAAATTATCTGTGTTTATTTCCAGTTTTTCGTTTAGTTTTTGAGTTTCAGCTCATTATTGCTACGTTTAGTATTGTTGTTTATTTGTGTTAAAAATTAGGTATAGGTTAGGTTTATGTTCGGTTTATTATATTAGATTAGAGATAAGGTTTAGCGCTTAGGTTAGGAACATTGTTATAGATTTTTACAGTATAAGATAAAGTTTTTGATTACATTTTATTAGAATTAAGTTAAAACATATTAGGTGTAGGATCAAAGTTCACTGTTGTATTAAGATTATATGATTTTAGGATAGTGTTGGTTGGTTTTTTCTCCTTTTTCCAATTGAATTAAATAATATGTAATAATTTTCATTGATTTTAATTTGCTATAGTTATTTTTTAAATGTGTTTAATGATAACGTATAAATTTAGATAGCCATTTGGGCCATTACGATTTTTATTATTGTTTGCAATTTGCTTTATATTCTTTTAAAATTTTATAAGGGTTAGTATTAAATAAAGCGCTTTTGACTTTGACTTTGAGGGATCCCCCAGTTTGAAACGGTTCCAGGCTAGGTTCTCAGGTTGACAGGGGAGGTGTTTAGTGGGTATTCCAGTCGCCTTCTTGCGAGCATGGGAGTCTCACACTGTACGCGTAAATGGGCATTCATCTCCCTACCACAAAAAAACCCAAATAAGAAGAAAGGCGTCAGTTTTTCGCTGATTGCTCGGGAAATTTATTTTCATGTGGAGCGATTTCATATGATCGGAAATGTAATACTTCACACACATATACATTTGTACACTCCGTTTGTTTATTTTCTACCGTTTCAATGCATTTTGAGGGAATTTATGTGATAAAAGAGAACAGTTAAAGAGTTCTAATGTTTAGCTGGGAGATCGTTTTGTCTAATTTTCATAGATAGAGGAGTTTTCGTAGAGAAACTGCTTGCGTAGGAATAGCAAATCGAACAAAGCACAGCTCCAACGACAACGTCACACACGGGCTCCTGTTGCAACACCACCGACCGACCCATACGTGGCGCCTTTAAATGGAATGTCCACTCACTGACTATCCAAGGCGCACAGCAAAAGCAATAAAGCCGAACACTTCGATCCCGATAGTGATTTCGAAAAGTAGTAGGAAAGTTGGATACAACTAGGACGTACGCGATCCGAGATCTACGACCCACTAAAAACTTGCTACCAGCACCAACATCTTACAATTACACCTCGAAACCTAGATGCGAGTACGAGCAGAAGATACTTCCGCCACGGTCGCTGCTTAAGCTGTTGCGGTTGCTTCTGCTGCTGCTGTTCTTGCGTCGTATTCACGATGACGATCAATAACAGACCCCATTTTTGGTAATCAATCGTCCACTTGCTAGCTGTCGCAACGGAACTCGACGGGCCTCTCATTCAATTCGCTGTACACTTGCCTAATGCAATAAATGTATGTGCAGCGGGAAAAGGTGCTGCCATGTCCGCATTCTAGTTGCAGATTTGAATTATTAAATTAATGAAAAATAATAATATAGAGAAATTTAAATAATAATAGAAAAAGATGAATATAATTATAAAGAAAAGTTTAAATTTAATATAGGGCAAAAATGATCGGAAATTTGTATTTAATAAAATAAAAATTAATATTTTATGATTTATAACTATAAATTGAAATAATTAAATATTCAAATCTACAATTGAAAAGTTGGGATAAGTGTTATGAAGGTTTTCGAGCAGTTAGCTTAGGCGACTGCTCACTTACTACAATTCAAGACCTTGAAGTTGCGCATTGTTGTCAGATTTCCATCAGTTACAACAAATGATTTCCCGTATAACATTTCGCATTGGTCAGAAGGCGCAGTAACTGATGCTGGACGTAAAATTTGGTTTGCTAATTCATGACTACTATTGTTTCCATCAAAGTCAAAGTCAATACTAATCGTTGTTTCCATCAGGGATATCCGCAAGTGGGAGGAATCTGTTGGCTGATTATGAGCTAGATGAGCCACGTGACATTTTAAATTGGTCCCTCAGTGGGTTATTTGCCGGAGAAATATCCCGAATTCTTTTTCTGCTTGCGCAGAAATGGGCAATACGCCCGAACCACCACTCAATTCGAATAACATATTGTGATTGAATAAAATTCTCCGAGTTAATAAATTATAATGTTCAGCTAACACAATTAATTTAATACCTTGCATAAAAAATTCACTACTAGGGATTTTGAGATACGTTAGCACAACTCGGAGGTCAACCATTGAATGGATCTACAAAGCTTAATACTTGTGCGCAGAGAATTGTGCTGAAATCAAACAGGGCTATCATAGATATCAAAGCAGATACCTATGCTACGATTGAACAAAAAGACAGTGTCCCTTCAGCAAAACCACGCCCTTCAGACACCTTATTTATATTATATCTTTTGTGTAGGTTAAATTCTTTCTTAGAATTTTATCAAAATAGGATTTCTTGTTATTTACTTAAAATTGTAAATAATCATCTTATCGGTGAAAGTAAATGATTCCTACCTGATACCCATAAGTACAAATTAAAAAATTTGCTGTGATTCCAAATGACAATCGAACTTTATTTCACGATAGATAATATTGAAAAATACTAAGAGAAATTATTGACGATAAGATAAAGTAAATTTGCCACTTTCGCTCGCAATCAATATCAATTTCTTTTGATTCTTATCAGTTTGATTAGATTTTATTGAACATTTCACTTTAAGACTGTGACATTGTTTATTTTTTTAATGTGACTGTCTCGTGTATCTTAATTTTAAGTGGCTTCAAAAATTTACCAAATAATTCAGTTTTCGCATCAATCTTGTCAAGCACTTCCTTTTCAAAATCTTCAGTCGATGTTTCTTTATTTTTCAGATTAGTGGGGATGTCAGCTACAGTTTTATCTTGTTCTTTGAAATCTAATACCAAATTTCCATTAACATTAACAGTCACTTCTATGTACATTGTAATCCATTTCTTAAAACCGTCTTCAGTAACAACAGTAAAGGATCGCTTCGAATCGCCAACCGTTTTAGCAAAGCTAAATTCCGGTTTACCACCACTGCTTCCCATATGATACCGAAATACGCTCATTTCTTCACCACCTTCAACAAGAACAATTTCATTATCGTTGATTGTAATACAATGCTTAGTTCCATCGGAGTTCGGAGCTGTGTCCACAAGCGTTATAGTATCGTCAAATCGAAGGTGTTTGTCGTTCGCACAGTAAAAGTATTCAAATCCGCGTTCCATTATCAATCAACTGAAAAAGGCAATAGAAGACTGGCAAGGAAATTCGGTTTTTGTCTCGTATCAATTATGAATCGTAATCAATCAACGGATTTCTGTTATCTTAACTTTCACTTAGAAAGTTCACATAGAGCTGCCAGATCCAATTTTTTATATTGACTGATTTTAAGTTAACCAACAATCGTTTTGCGTGCAATCAAAGTCCAAAAAAATAACAATAAAAAACTTAATGGCCCAAATGGCTCTCTAAATTTGTACGTTATCATTCATCACATTTAAAAAAAAAACTATAGCAAATTCAAATCAATGGATTATTACATATTTTAAAATTCAATTGGAAAAAGGAGAAGAAACCAACCAACACTATTCTAAAATTATTTATAATCTTAACACTACAGTGAACTTTGATCCTACACCTAATATATTTTAACTTAATTCTGATAAATGCAATCAAAAACTTTATCTTATACTTAAAAAAAATCTATAACAATGTTCCTTACCTAAGCGTTTAACCTTATCTCTGACCTAATATCATAAACATAATTTAAACCTCACCTATACCAAATTTTTAACAAAAATAAACAACAACACTGAATGCAGTAATAATGAGCTGAAACCAAATGTAGCAATAATGAGCTGAAACTCAAAGACTAAATAACGAAAAACACCAAAACTGAAAATACACACGAATAATTTAGACATTGTCATTCAGCCACCAATACCTGGATTGCGCCGTCTCAACTCGATCAGCTTCAACGAATCTAGGCAATGGGTATCTCGATTGAAATCGTTGGTCTCGTGAACTCAGATTCGGAGGATATTTTATCTTCTTATCGGTGGCCCGTCGATATATGTGATATATGACTGGGACGCCGTCAGAATCAAAAACATATCGATTCATGTCCAACTACACGAATGCTTCTGGAGGAATGAAGCCAGTAGCGAGGCAAGTCGCTATATACCCGTCTGTAGGGTGGAACGGCTGTGAAATCCAAGGGTTTTCACTCACAGTCACAGATCTTGCGATATGATTCCGAAGAAGTTTCAATATGAAAATATCGAGTCTAGTCACTTCAGCAGTTTGATATATTCTTCTATTCGATATATAATGTTTCCAATCCGTTTCAGGCTTTCTGTACAAACCAGTACATGCACGAAGACATTTCCTTTCGAAAACTCTTAATTTTTCCATAGTACTAGCGCTCTGGTTGTACCAGATCTGACATCCATATGTCAAAACTGGTCTAACCAGTGTCTTGTAACAGATAATTTTGACCTTTTGATCAATGTATCTGGAATGAAAGAGCTTTCGAAGGGCCATGACTACTTTTAGTGCCTTACTGAGCATGATTTTCACATGTTCAGTATAGTACAGATACTGATCGAGATAAACACCGAGGTATCGAACACAGGATTTATGTGGAACCCGTTCAAGACTACCCTCACCAGCCATGATGTGGAAATCTTTCCAATTACGTTTCAGGTCTTGACTGACCCCCTGCAGCGTTGTCCGAAACAAGATTGTTTCACACTTTTGCGCATTGATTTTCATTCGCCAATTGTCAGTGTACAGCTGTACATCATTGAACATTTTTTGGAGATTGCTCTGAACTATTGTAGCTTTTCGGTCTGCCGTATAGATGATCAGATCATCAGCAAACGCTACCAATGATCGCGTTGGCGAGACGTTAAAATCAAAGCCGTTCAATAGCTTGCGAATGAAGATTGAAAAGAGCAGAGGCGCTGTAACTGTTCCCTGCTGTAGACCATTCAAGACCTTGAACTCGCGCATTGTTGTCAGATTTCCATCAGTTACAACAAACGATTTCCCGTATAACATATTACACATCATGGCGACAAGGTGTCTGGGGAACTTGTCCTGAAGGAGTTTAAAAATAAGTCCATCTAACCATATCAATGAGACATGCTCCAACACATTGTCTATCATTTAGTTTCCAACAGATGTCTGAGGTTACTTTCGTTATTGCATGTGTGGTCGAATGCCTGGCACGAAAACCAAATTGGCAATTCGGCATCAACTCATTTTCCTCAATGTGGGCGTTTAATGCTCTGTTGAGTATCACTTCAAACACCTTGCTGATGTTAGGCAGCAAGCTGATTGGGCGATAGCTTTTGGGGCATGAAGATTCTTTTCCTTTCTTCAAGATCGGAAATACCTTAGCCTTTTTCCACTCATTTGGGAAATATGAATTGCTCAATATGTTGTTGAACAATATGCAATAGTTCCTAATAGCAACCTCCGGCAAATGTCGGAGAACTACATTTGGAATACCATCAGTACCACATGATTTCTTGTTGTTTATCTTGCGAAATATGAAACACAAGTCTTCATAGCTGACAAAATAATCAATAAGATTCAAGCTCGGTATGAGGTTAGATGTTAATGTTTCATTGAAATGAAGAATTGATTGGCCGTTCAGGCTTGATTTGAAGTCGGAAACTTTTGCTTCAACGACCTCTGAAAATATTTCGTTCCCTCTCTCAGGGTTTGGTAGATGAACCAATTCAAAATGTGTTCCAATCAGGGCAAGTTTATCCAATCCTTCACAAATAATCCTGTTTCCATTTCTATCCGGAGTCGTACTATCAATTTTGATACCAGCCCTATCGAGAAGATTTATCTCATCACTAGTGACTTCAAGATTCGATACCTTCACTCGAGACTTCTTGCGGAATATGCTATTCACTTTCGCAAACACGCCATCTGGGTCCTGTGGGCTAATACCCCTCAATTTTTCCGCCCATTGATTGCTGACCTCACTCCTGAAGTATGACCGGATTAAGTTCCGGACATTCTTCAGATGTAATTTCAACAAAGCCAACGAGGGATGGTTGTAATCCAAAAATCGTCGATAAATATTGTTGACGCGTGTGAGAAGGCTTTTCAATCTTTTCAACCTTGCGATGGTTGGTGTTTCATATCCTTCCATATTGTTTCGAAGTTTAATCTTGGGAACTACTTTCTCAATCGTTTCCAACGTCAGCTTCTCTAACTTCGACAAATAGACATCTATTTCATCGTTAGTTAGATTCCTGCCATTAGGAACCATTGAGCAAGAGTTGTCACCATCAGAAGGGGGACATTGCTTCTGGTACTCGCGATTAAACCTCTTTTGAAACTTTCCCCAGTCTACTTTCTCAATCGTTTCCAACGTTAGCTTCTCTAACTTCGACAAATAGACATCTATTTCATCGTTAGTTAGATTCCTGTCATTCGGAACCATTGAGCAAGAGTTGCCACCATCAGAAGGGGGACATTGCTTCTGGTACTCGCGATTAAACTTCTTTTGAAACTTTCCCCAGTCTGTTTTTTTGAAGTTCAACCGATGATTTTCGTGTTGAACTGGAATGAGGAAGAAATCATCCCTGTGATGATTGATTTCCATTACGATTGCGTTATGGTCGCTATCATAAGGAAGCACCTGCAGTTTCCG
Source organism: Odontomyia ornata (assembly GCA_963969285.1). Lineage (NCBI taxonomy): Eukaryota > Metazoa > Arthropoda > Insecta > Diptera > Stratiomyidae > Odontomyia > Odontomyia ornata. Next base: position 46,596,205 of record OZ017742.1, read on the forward strand.
TTGAGGACTATTAAAGTTGAATTCGAGTCTTGCGTCAGCAATGCAAAGGTCCAAATATGAATTTGTCCTAGGGTATGTTGGGAACTCCGACCCATAAAGATTGCACCTGTATTCAATTTGGTTCTCTGTTATCCATGATTTCAGGAATACACCTCTTGGATTATTGGTGGCGTTCAGCCATGATGTATGCTTGGCGTTCAGGTCACCAGCAAGAATATAATAGTTATGCAGCCTGTTCAATTCGAGTATTTCAAACAAGGAATTGAGTTCCTCCTTGAGCTTGAGAACAGTTCCACCAGTTGCATAGGCAGAGATAACGATGAGGTTATCCCCACCTGGCAGTGAGATTTTGATAACGGACACTTCAAGAGATTCAAAGCTTTTGAATTCGACTTTTTCAATATTTTGGAAACGATAGGGTCTTCGTACCAATATCTCGGTGCCACCTCCCCCATCACCTATTACCCTATCGTTTCTTACGAATTCAAAATCCTTGAATGTCATGGAGTGCCATGAATTGAGGTGGGTTTCGGTTAGAAGCAGGATGTCAGGCTTTTGTCTGGCAATGAATTCAAGGAGATAATCACGCCGATGTAAAGTAACAATGGAGTTGACGTTGATCGAGATGAGACGAATCCTATCCGTGGGAATGTGGCTGGATGACAACTTATTTTGAGACATTTGAAAGTCCTAAACGCTGAAAAACAATGTTAATTTTCGAATCTTGTCTATCGATTCGCTCTGATAAGGAATTTAGTTGCTGATAAATTTTAAGAAGCAGCTCATTATTGCCACTTACATTATTTACCCTATTTTCCGCATTTTCTGCTGGTCCTCTAGCGGCGAGTGCAAATGATACTCCGGGCTTGACGAAGTTCGGAGCTAAGACACTGCGGTGTATTTGTGTTTGTTTTGGTGCAGATTTCAATCTTGCATCCTGATATCGGGAGCATCCTCGATATGATGCCGGGTGACCAAAAACACCGCAGTTCACACAATATAACTTCTCTTTTGGCTCCGTCTGAGCCAATTTGCACTCACCGGGAGCATGCACGTCTTTGCATTTAACGCATCGGTAATGCATGGCGCAGTTGGCAGCCGAATGCCCAAATCGTTGGCAGCGATAGCACTGGTTGATTTCTCGTTTCTGGAGGCGTTCCCACCTCACCACTCGAAAATTTAAATACCTGATTTGCTGAAGAGCGCTTGGACTGCTCTTATTTGTTATTTGTACCAAATAAAGTGGTAAGTTTTTTTTTTCTACCGTCGACCTTCTTGTCGCGAATGTTTTCACTGAGATAAACTCGATTTGTGGCGCCGTTTCCTTGAGAACAACATATTAGGTGTAGGATCAAAGTTTCACTGTTGTGTTTTGATTATAAATAATTTTAGGATAGTGTTGGTTGGTTTTTTCTCCTTTTTCCAATTAAATTTTAAAAATATGTAATAATCGTAATTAATTGAATTTGCTATAGTTTTTTTGTTTTGATGATATGAGTTAACGATAACGTACAAATTTAGAGAGCCATTTGGGCCATTAAGTTTTTTTGATTGTTATTGGTTGGAATTTGCTTTATATTCTTTTAAAATTTATAACGAAGTCAAAGTCAAAGTCAAAAGTCAAAAGCGCTTTATTTAATACTCATCGTTATAAATTTTAAAAGAATATAAAGACATGTTGAGCAATTCATATTTCCCAAATGAGTGGAAAAAGGCTAAGGTATTTCCGATCTTGAAGAAAGGAAAAGGATCTTCGTGCCCCAAAAGCTATCGCCCAATTAGCTTGCTGCCTAACATCAGCAAGGTGTTTGAAGTGATACTCAACAGAGCATTAAACGCCCACATTGAGGAAAATGAGTTGATGCCGAATTGCCAATTTGGTTTTCGTGCCAGGAATTCGACCACACATGCAATAACGAAAGTAACCTCAGACATCTGTTGGAAACTAAATGATAGACAATGTGTTGGAGCATGTCTCATTGAAATGGAGAAAGCCTTTGATACGGTATGGTTAGATGGACTCATTTTTAAACTCCTTCAGGACAAGTTCCCCAGACACCTTGTCGCCATGATGTTTAATATGTTATACGGGAAATCGTTTGTTGTAACTGATGGAAATCTGACAACAATGCGCGAGTTCAAGGTCTTGAATGGTCTACAGCAGGGAACAGTTACTGCGCCTCTGCTCTTCTCAATCTTCATTCGCAAGCTATTGAACGGCTTTGATTTTAACGTCTCACCAACGCGATCATTGGTAGCGTTTGCTGATGATCTGATCATCTACACGGCAGACCGAAAAGCTACAATAGTTCAGAGCAATCTCCAAAAAATGTTCAATGATGTACAGCTGTACACTGACAATTGGCGAATGAAAATCAATGCGCAGAAGTGTGAAACAATCTTGTTTCGGACAACGCTGCAGGGGGTCAGTCAAGACCTGAAACGTAATTGGAAAGATTTCCACATCATGGCTGGCGAGGGTAGTTCAGAACGAATTCCACATAAATCCTGTGTTCGATACCTCGGTGTTTATCTCGATCAGTATCTGTACTATACTGAACATGTGAAAATCATGCTCAGTAAGGCACTAAAAGTAGTCATGGCCCTTCGAAAGCTCTTTCATTCCAGATACATTGATCAAAAGGTCAAAATTATGTGTTACAAGACCCTGGTTAGATCAGTTTTGACATATGGATGTCAGATCTGGTACAACCAGAGTGCTAGTACTATGGAAAAATTAAGAGTTTTCGAAAGGAAATGTCTTCGTGCATGTACTGGTTTGTACAGAAAGCCTGAGACGGATTGGAAACATTATATATCGAACAGAAGAATTTATCAAACTGCTGAAGTGACGAGGGTCGATATCTTCATATTGAAGCTTCTTCGGAATCATATCGCAAGATCTGTGACTGTGAGTGAAAACCCTTGGATTTCACAGCCGTTCCACCCTACAGACGGGTATATAGCGACTTGCCTCGCTACTGGCTTCATTCCTCCAGAAGCATTCGTGTATTTGGACATGAATCGATATGTTTTTGATTCTGACGGCGTCCCAGTCATATATCACATATATCGACGGGCCACCGATAAGAAGATAAAATATCCTCCGAATTTGAGTTCACGAGACCAACAATTTCAATGGAGGTACTCATTTGCTAGATTCGTTGAAGCTGATCGAGTTGAATGACAATGTCTAAATTATTCGTGTTTATTTTCAGTTTTGGTGTTCTTCGTTATTTCGTTTTTGAGTTTCAGCTCATTATTGCTACATTTAGTGTTGTTGTTTATTTTTGTTAAAAAGAAGGTATAGGTTAGGTATATGTAATGTTTACTATATTCCGTTAGAGATTAGATTAAAAACTTAGGTTAGGAACATTGTTACAGGATTTTTTAGTATAAGATAAAGTTTTTTTGATTGTATTTTATTAGAAATAAGTTACAACATATTAGGTGTAGGATCAAAGTTTCACTGTTGTGTATTAATTATAAATAATTTTAGGATAGTGTTGGTTGGTTTTTTCTCCTTTTTCCAATTAAATTTTATAAATATGTAATAATCGTAATTAATTGAATTTGCTATAGTTTTTTTTTTTGATGAAATGAGTTAATGATAACGTACAAATTTAGAGAGCCATTTGGGCCATTAAGTTTTTTGATTGTTATTGTTTGGAATTTGCTTTATATTCTTTTAAAATTTATAACGATTAGTATTAAATAAAGCGCTTTTGACTTTGACTTTGACGTGTTTTTAATCGCTCCTGTCATTAATTTTAAAAATTAATTAATTTTTCACAAAAGTCAGTTTCAAATAATTGAATTAATTTTGTACGAGTCAGTCAAAAGCAAGTTTTGATTTTATTGGGGAAGAGTCAATCTACACGCAACGAGTGCTAGACGTAGAATTGCAGGCACTTCCCTATGTCAAAGTCAAAGTCAAAAGCGCTTTATTTAATACTCATCGTTATAAATTTTAAAAGAATATAAAGCAAATTCCAAATAATAACAATCAAAAAACTTAATGGCCCAAATGGCTCTCTAAATTTGTACGTTATCATAAACTCATTTCATCAAAAAAAAAAAAACTATAGCAAATGCAATTAATTACGATTATTACATATTTTTACAATTCAATTGGAAAAAGGAGAAAAAACCAACCAACACTATCCTAAAATTATTTATAATTAATACACAACAGTGAAACTTTGATCCTACACCTAATATGTTGTAACTTATTTCTAATAAAATACAATCAAAAAAAACTTTATCTTATACTAAAAATACTATAACAATGTTCCTAACCTAAGTGTTTAATCTTATCTCTAACGGAATATAGTAAACATTACATATACCTAACCTATACCTGATTTTAACAAAAATATATAACAATACTAAATGTAGCAATAATGAGCTGAAACTCAAAAACTAAATAACGAAAAACACCAAAACTGAAAACAAACACGAAAAATTTAGACATTGTCATTCAGCCACCAATACCTGGATTGCGCCGTCTCAACTCGATCAGCTTCAACGAATCTAGCAAATGAGTATCTCCATTGAAATCGTTGGTCAAAGTCAAAGTCAAAAGCGCTTTATTTAATACTCATCGTTATAAATTTTAAAAGAATATAAAGCAAATTCCAAATAATAACAATCAAAAAACTTAATGGCCCAAATGGCTCTCTAAATTTGTACGTTATCATAAACTCATTTCATCAACAAAAAAACTATAGCAAATGCAATTAATTACGATTATTACATATTTTTACAATTCAATTGGAAAAAGGAGAAAAAACCAACCAACACTATCCAAAAATTATTTATAATTAATACACAACAGTGAAACTTTGATCCTACACCTAATATGTTGTAACTTATTTCTAATAAAATACAATCAAAAAAACTTTATCTTATACTAAAAATACTATAACAATGTTCCTAACCTAAGTGTTTAATCTTATCTCTAACGGAATATAGTAAACATTACATATACCTAACCTATACCTGATTTTAACAAAAATATATAACAATACTAAATGTAGCAATAATGAGCTGAAACTCAAAAACTAAATAACGAAAAACACCAAAACTGAAAACAAACACGAAAAATTTAGACATTGTCATTCAGCCACCAATACCTGGATTGCGCCGTCTCAACTCGATCAGCTTCAACGAATCTAGCAAATGAGTACCTCCATTGAAATCGTTGGTCTCGTGAACTCAAATTCGGAGGATATTTTATCTTCTTATCGGTGGCCCGTCGATATATGTGATACATGACTGGTACGCCGTCAGAATCAAAAACATATCCATTCATGTCCAAATACACGAATGCTTCTGGAGGAATGAAGCCAGTAGCGAGGCAAGTCGCTATATACCCGTCTGTAGGGTGGAACGGCTGTGAAATCCAAGGGTTTTCACTCACAGTCACAGATCTTGCGATATGATTCCGAAGAAGCTTCAATATGAAGATATCGACTCTAGTCACTTCAGCAGTTTGATAAATTCTTCTATTCGATATATAATGTTTCCAATCCGTCTCAGGCTTTCTGTACAAACCAGTACATGCACGAAGACATTTCCTTTCGAAAACTCTTAATTTTTCCATAGTACTAGCACTCTGGTTGTACCAGATCTGACATCCATAGGTCAAAACTGGTCTAACCAGTGTCTTGTAACAGATAATTTTGACCTTTTGATCAACGTATCTGGAATGAAAGAGTTTTCGAAGGGCCATGACTACTTTAAGTGCTTTACTGAGCATGATTTTCACATGTTCAGTATAGTACAGATACTGATCGAGATAAACACCGAGGTATCGAACACAGGATTTATGTGGAATTCGTTCTGAACTACCCTCGCCAGCCATGATGTGGAAATCTTTCCAATTACGTTTCAGGTCAAAGTCAAAGTCAAAAGCGCTTTATTTAATACTCATCGTTATAAATTTTAAAAGAATATAAAGCAAATTCCAAATAATAACAATAAAAAAACTTAATGGCCCAAATGGCTCTCTAAATTTGTACGTTATCATAAACTCATTACATCAAAAAAAAAAAACTATAGCAAATGCAATTAATTACGATTATTACATATTTTTACAATTCAATTGGAAAAAGGAGAAAAAACCAACCAACACTATCCTAAAATTATTTATAATTAATACACAACAGTGAAACTTTGATCCTACACCTAATATGTTGTAACTTATTTCTAATAAAATACAATCAAAAAAACTTTATCTTATACTAAAAATACTATAACAATGTTCCTAACCTAAGTGTTTAATCTTATCTCTAACGGAATATAGTAAACATTACATATACCTAACCTATACCTGATTTTAACAAAAATATATAACAATACTAAATGTAGCAATAATGAGCTGAAACTCAAAAACTAAATAACGAAAAACACCAAAACTGAAAACAAACACGAAAAATTTAGACATTGTCATTCAGCCACCAATACCTGGATTGCGCCGTCTCAACTCGATCAGCTTCAACGAATCTAGCAAATGAGTATCTCCATAAAGTCAAAGTCAAAGTCAAAAGCGCTTTATTTAATACTCATCGTTATAAATTTTAAAAGAATATAAAGCAAATTCCAAATAATAACAATCAAAAAACTTAATGGCCCAAATGGCTCTCTAAATTTGTACGTTATCATAAACTCATTTCATCAAAAAAAAAAAACTATAGCAAATGCAATTAATTACGATTATAACATATTTTTACAATTCAATTGGAAAAAGGAGAAAAAACCAACCAACACTATCCAAAAATTATTTATAATTAATACACAACAGTGAAACTTTGATCCTACACCTAATATGTTGTAACTTATTTCTAATAAAATACAATCAAAAAAACTTTATCTTATACTAAAAATACTATAACAATGTTCCTAACCTAAGTATTTAATCTTATCTCTAACGGAATATAGTAAACATTACATATACCTAACCTATACCTGATTTTAACAAAAATATATAACAATACTAAATGTAGCAATAATGAGCTGAAACTCAAAAACTAAATAACGAAAAACACCAAAACTGAAAACAAACACGAAAAATTTAGACATTGTCATTCAGCCACCAATACCTGGATTGCGCCGTCTCAACTCGATCAGCTTCAACGAATCTAGCAAATGAGTACCTCCATTGAAATCGTTGGTCTCGTGAACTCAAATTCGGAGGATATTTTATCTTCTTATCGGTGGCCCGTCGATATATGTGATATATGACTGGGACGCCGTCAGAATCAAAAACATATCCATTCATGTCCAAATACACGAATGCTTCTGGAGGAATGAAGCCAGTAGCGAGGCAAGTCGCTATATACCCGTCTGTAGGGTGGAACGGCTGTGAAATCCAAGGGTTTTCACTCACAGTCACAGACCTTGCGATATGATTCCGAAGAAGCTTCAATATGAAGATATCGACTCTAGTCACTTCAGCAGTTTGATAAATTCTTCTATTCGATATATAATGTTTCCAATCCGTCTCAGGCTTTCTGTACAAACCAGTACATGCACGAAGACATTTCCTTTCGAAAACTCTTAATTTTTCCATAGTACTAGCACTCTGGTTGTACCAGATCTGACATCCATAGGTCAAAACTGGTCTAACCAGTGTCTTGTAACAGATAATTTTGACCTTTTGATCAATGTATCTGGAATGAAAGAGTTTTCGAAGGGCCATGACTACTTTAAGTGCTTTACTGAGCATGATTTTCACATGTTCAGTATAGTACAGATACTGATCGAGATAAACACCGAGGTATCGAACACAGGATTTATGTGGAATTCGTTCTGAACTACCCTCGCCAGCCATGATGTGGAAATCTTTCCAATTACGTTTCAGGTCTTGACTGACCCCCTGCAGCGTTGTCCGAAACAAGATTGTTTCACACTTCTGCGCATTGATTTTCATTCGCCAATTGTCAGTGTACAGCTGTACATCATTGAACATTTTTTGGAGATTGCTCTGAGCTATTGTAGCTTTTCGGTCAGCCGTGTAGATGATCAGATCATCAGCAAACGCTACCAATGATCGCTTTGGCGAGACGTTAAAATCAAAGCCGTTCAATAGCTTGCGAATGAAGATTGAGAAGAGCAGAGGCGCAGTAACTGTTCCCTGCTGTAGACCATTCAAGACCTTGAACTCGCGCATTGTTGTCAGATTTCCATCGGTTACAACAAACGATTTCCCGTATAACATATTACACATCATGGCGACAAGGTGTCTGGGGAACTTGTCCTGAAGAAGTTTAAAAATAAGTCCATCTAACCATACCGTATCAAAGGCTTTCTCCATATCAATGAGACATGCTCCAACACATTGTCTATCATTTAGTTTCCCTATGGGGATCGTCTGTTTGGTCAGTCATCTCTTCAGTTCCGTGTCTGCGGCAGTTATTTCGCTCGTTGCCTTCTTAACTTTTAACCTAGACGCTTACCAATTTAAAATTGAAAAAATTTGAATAAAGAAATTAACTTTTCCTCTTGGATTGTTTTGAGTTCACCACAGAAGTAAAAAGAGCAGACGAAACCGTAAAATTAAAGGTAAAACAAAAACAAATCGCCATCTACGCTAAAAGTTGAAGAAAAACATAAAACTCTGTTAAAACATTCTTCGCTCGAGCTAGTCATCCAATGAAATAAAAAGACAACATTTCATCGAAATGGAATTTTTATTTGAATATATATTTGTCTCATATTTCATATAATTCGGTAATACATATTTTTTCTAAAATACCAGAGAAAAAGAATAAAATAATACGAAGGTTATTCCGTCAATTCAGTTGATTATATATAATCAAGTACATGAAAAGAAAAAAAATCATTTTTGAAGAAATTCTTTTAAGGTGGTCATCGGTACACTACTACCACTGCAATTTATTTTTCTTTTATATCTGCAAGTGTGAAATTTTTTTCAATAAACCAACCAAAAATCGCCAATCAAATACATAAAACAATCTTCTCTACCCAGCATCTTACATAGAGATATACATATTATCGAGTTGACCAAAAACATTCGGAGAACCACGTTATAAAATTCCAATTTCGGCATTTCACATTTTACTGGTGTTGGTTGTCTTCAAAATATTTTTTTCCCTTTTTCGACTTTTACAATTTTTATGTACATTTTTTCTTCATTATCATATTTATGTATATTTTTATAATATATTTTTAAAATTTTTCCCCACAAAATTTTTTCTCGGTTTTAACCATTTTTTGTAATTTTTTCAATTTTTCATTTTTTCTGTTGAATAAATTATTTTCGCAATCTTCTATGGCAGTGCGTGCAATTGCACACACAAACCATAGAAGAATTTTACGATTTTTCATTTATCAATGTTGCAAGAAATGAGCCATAAGGTCAACTAATGGAATGGATGTCAGATTGTTAGAATTTACTTTAAGACCTTATTAAATGGATAAAGGACGAATTGCCTTGAACATTTAGTAAATGTCAATCATTTTTGAAAGTTTAGATATAAATTAAATAGCTCGTATTTCTTGCATTCCGACAAAGCAGGTTCTGAGACGAGATCGAATGTCAACATCTCACGCTCCATTCAAATTAAGGTGGTAGATGTCAGCGTTTTACACTCGTCTCGTCTCATCAAAAATACTTCAGCCCTCCGGCAGATCGATTTTTTAATCGACAAAGGAGCAAATGTGACGCAACCCTTTTTACGGGAGTATGTCAAAGTACAACTTCATCTGCCTTGCTAACAAATGAGGGCTGGACGTTTTTTTAGTCAGGAATTCTTTTTTCAAGTTTTTGCATATTTCATTTTTTATTTAGATTTTTTTAAATTTTTCTCTCTTCTATTGATCTAACAAAAAAGTAGGTTCATCGAGTAGCGTCCCCGTGTATATTTGATTAGAATCCAGTTGCAGTGTGAATTTTGTGTTTAAATGGTTTGGTAATGTGTCGAGATGAATAACTAGTGAAAATTAGTGACTATCCTCCTTCCCCTGTAGAGGTTTTGTCGTATTTTCTTGAGACTTGATTTCAATGCCGAGGAAGTATCAAGACCGTGTGGGTCAAATACACCTTACAGCGCAAAGATTAGCGCCAAAGAACACCGAAGATTTCCGAAATTGATGAGCAAGCAATACTACTTGGATGGTTTTTCTTTTCAGAGATGGACAAGCCCTCGAACGAATCGTTCGTTAATCCAATCAAAATAATTGTGAAAAAGGCAGCAATGCGAGAGAGGAAACATTAAAACGGAAACCAAACTAACACAACACAAAGAAATTAATACACAAGTTAATTAACAGTTTGAAAACATCCTTTGTTTTATATAAAAAAGATAACTTGGAAATGAATTATTTTAAAAACCAACAAGAAAGAAAAAATAATTGTATCAGGCTGAGAGAGGTTGTCACGCGAATCGACAAACTGAATGACATAGACAAGGCAAAACGTACGATGTTCCATCACTTGATGATCGCCACACACTGCTGCGCATAACACAGTCGCCATCGTCGCGCCTCGTCCCTCACAGCCACGATTGCTACGCAATATTGATTCATCATAAGTTCTTAATAATTTCCTTCGCCCGTTCGGGCATACTTCGTAGTTTTTGTTTTTATCCCAATTCTTGCCATTTTTGGCCACTGTCGAATTAGACGATTTCCCTTTTTAAGGTCAAAAATGATTTGGTTGTTGATTTTTATGTTTTACCGTCACTTGGGTTCGATTCGACTCGAACGTTTCGATTCCGGTGTATTAATTTAGCATTTGTGTATGTTGTTACATGTGTCGTTGATTGATCAATTTTTTTCAGGACTTCATCTGACAATCACTTGAAACTAATTCTCTCAAAATCAATAGGAGAATCTACATAAGAAAACATGAAAATATAATGGAAATCAATTCAGCCCGGACAATTCACAACTACAAATACAAATCGGGAAGAGTATTTTCGGAAAGGTTCGAAAATGGTAGTTAAGGATATATAAAGACAGCAGCGCGCCCTCGCGCTACGACATACAAACTAAATTCGAAACGATTTTTACATAGATCTGGACGTTGTTGTTGTAAGGCTATCTAAAAGGTGTGACGAGTGATATGGGAAATAATGTAACAGCTGCGATACAATTTAGGTTATTACGTTACAATACATAGAGGGAAATATTAGAATTGATTTTGCTAATTATTTACTCGATTTTAGCGACGGTTTGTTGCTGCTTGGCCTGATGAGCCTGTAGTACAGCAACAGCTTCGTCGACTTTCGCTTTCAACGAGTTGACATCTTCAAGCATATGTAGAAGTTCGGCATTCTCGATTTCCAAAAGCATTCCAGTTATTTTGCCCGCCATATTGGGATGCATGCGCTCAATCAACGGGAACAATTGTTCACCGAGCATTTGTTTTTGATCAGCTTGAGTTGCATTTGCCAACATGCTTGCAATCAACGGTTCTGGTCCTGAAAAAATTATAGTATATATTAGTGAACAATCACAGTTTAATAAATGGAAAATAATCAAAGGATCTAAATACAATTGCAAGTTCTGAGATTTATTGCTTATTTTCATTTCTCGGAATTCAAAGTCTACTGGCAATAATAAATAGCTAAATAACTATAATTCGTGGGTTGAAGCATTCGCCAAATAAAAAGATGTGAAAATATTTATCATCACTACAGCAGATGTATCCCAAAATTAAGTTGAGGTTATTAAGCGAGAGATTTTACATGAGACGTATTATAGGGAGTTTTTCAGAGTAGCCTTTAAGTGGAAGTTTCAATGGAAATTTGAAGATCACAACAACCGAGGCGATACAAAATTTTCAAATACGACGAATAGAAAACACGGGGACCAAATTAAGAGTATACGAGAACCACAACACCACTCAAAAAATTAGTGAAATGTTTATAGCGGAATTGATAATAGCATATTTAAGTTTCATTTTTTTGTTAACGATCATTGAGCAAATTTATTCTAGAATAGTAGTAGCGAAATCCTGAGGTACGTGTCCTCGCAAAAATCGACGTTTTCCTAGAAATATCAATAAGAACAGATATATGATGTACTACTGTGTCCAAAAAATAAGGTGACATTTGAATTTAAATTGCACGCTTCGAAAGATTTGGTGAATTATTTTTTTTAGGTTGGTAGTACTGTCAGTGACATCTATAGTCAAATTTACATGTCAAAATATTCATTAGTGTTTGTGATACAATTTAATTACAGGGGGATCAGCTTTAATTTATGTTTTATTTTTGGTTTATTAATGACTTTGTGATAAAATAAGCTTTTTTTTACTAACTTTTGAAACTTAACTGGCAAACATTTTACATGTCCCTCCTTGTCTCCAGCGTAAATTTGGTATGAGTTTGATAGCTATGTCTTGTGTTAATCAGTAGAAAATACCATTGCGAACTATTTGCACAACTGTTTGTTTTTTTTTTTGATTTTTCAGTTGTCAAACTCGTTATACCAAAAATGGAATTTTTCGATGTTTGGTTAAAGGCCCAGAAAGAAAATCGAAATGAGTTATTTCATTTCGTAATTTTGTGGCAAGATATATCTTTTGTAACGGAGCAATCTTTACGGGAGGCAAGTCATTATCTCCAGATATGCTTCAAAAATATCTGAGAAATGGAATAGCTGTGGAAGGAACCTTAAGCGAAAAAATAAACGTGGCTCACGAGTGCCGACATTTGCATCGAAGTGTCAGTGACCGATTCCATGAGTTTAAGAATAACGGAAACCCACGCGAGACCTGGAAGGCCTTAAAGTATTCGAAGCTTCCAGTTTCAGATCCAATCGAAGGAAAGTCAATAACCTCGTAGAAGAGAGGACTGCCATGAGCTTGTTTATGCTGCTGAAGTTTTTTACGTTTGGCTGGGCAACGAAAGATGGCGCGATCTATCAGAAACGTGTCAGAAAGTTCTACTGGTGCAAATGTGGATCAATATATAACGTTGTGAGCTTTGGCATACTACGTTGAGAGCAAACAACAACTTTTAGTTATAAACAGACTCGAAATTGGAGTATCAAGGCAGGGCACAAGATATTTCCGTCTTTATTTAGTGTAAGAAGGGAGAAAACGGTTTTCTATCCATCTGAACATTTTTGTAAATGAAGAGCGTGCTGAGATCAACTTTCAAGCGATTTTAGACAAAACTGCTGAACGTTTGGTCACAGCACAGCAAGCTGTTTTCGCCAATTTGCTACCAGTTTGTTCCTCTATGTCTCACTAGCAAATGGGGCTGTGATGGAAGTTCCGGGCATAGTACATACTCGTATAAACAAAAATTCACCGACTTTGGTAATAGTGATGAATTTTCGTTTGCCTTTTCATTCGTTCCTCTACAATTGAGGTGGGCAATATTCTTTGGCAAAAACTCGTCCATCATCTACAACCCATTCTCGTCCAATGAAGTTTATGTTCAGCAAAGAAACTAAAGAGGTCACAAAAACAAACAAAGTTCCAGAAGAAATCAATAGTTTATTCCAACTTTGTGCAAAGTTCTGGAGCATCAGGTTTCCATTGAACATAAAATGATTTTTACAATGGTAGATGGAAAAATTTGCAATGCTGTGACTGAAACTTCATTGCCAAAAATGATGAATGACCTGAATAAACAGTTTATTGCCGAGAAAGATAATCTTGGGTTTGGCTTATCTACTTTACATGCGTGGATACGTACTTTTGAATGCTTACTACACATTAGTTATCGGCTTGATAATAGATAAACCAAAACCAGGATACGGTACCTCAAATGAAGGAAATACCGCCCGTAGATTTTTTGAAAACTCTGAGCTAAGCGCTGATATTACACGGTTGGATGTGACACTAATAAAAAAAAATTTGGCATCATACTACGATATTAACCATGATAAATTTTGTGTCCGTGCAAGAGACTAGAAAACTATTTAGATCTCTCTTCGTGGTATTATATGCCGCACTCTCTTCGTGGTATTATATGCCGCACAGTACTGATGTAATAAAATCAGTCCTTTTACCAATAGGGCAGCTTTCTGAGGAAGCCCAGGAAGCTCGAAATAAGGACTGTCGAAAGCGTTCACGTAAAGCTGCAATAGAGATTTGGTCAACATGCTATTGATAAAGTCTGACCCTGTAATAAACAGCCTCCGAGATACACCAACAAAGAAATCTGCTAGCTTACCCTCTGGAGTAATCGAGTTAATATTACCAGCTTAGCCCAGGGAACAAAATGTCACATCAGTTTCTAGTTTTTTAAGTTCAAACTCTAGTGATCAGGACTAATTGACGGAAGATTCAGCTAATAATAGTGATGATGATAATTGATTGTTACAAAATTTATTAGTGCTTGAGGTCGTTTGTGTAAATATATTGTTTTATTATATTGTTACTTTTAATTTAAAACCAAAGCCCCACAAGCACACGAACTAACAATTTTATGCATAACTAAGCTTATCTATCCTTGGACCCCCTAATTCATAAAATTTCAGATTCTAAGAGTTCTAATCAAGACCTTTCATTTGATACCCTACTCAACTACCTTTAGTTAAAAAAATTTTTTAAGGGCTAATTCGTTAAGGGGTACCCCCCTTACAAATTTTTTAAATTTTTAGTAAGACCTTAACTTTCGAGAGACCATTTCTGACCTTTTTCACCAAGTTTGAGCATTCTAGCTTCTATAGTTTCTGAGGAAACTAGCTGTGACGCACGGGCAGACGGACGGACAGACAGGTCGCGAAACTAGTAGGTCTTTGTTTAAATTTTTTCTTGTACAAAGACCCAATTAAATGGAGTTATTTGAAATCATATTTGAAATTCAATCGTTTTTCTTAGCAAACATTGTGTCTGCAATAGGGAGCGATGCAATCAGAAGTTGATCGATGGTTTAAGATATCCCGGCAGCTTGTTAGTTCTTGGAATAAGGCTTACAGCAAACAGCAAACATCAGCCATCGGAAAATAAGCCGCGATGTGGCCGCCCAAAAAAACCACTCTGAATCGCTTAATAAAAAATTTATCAACAAGTGATGTCCGGAAATCAGTTGTGAAGAACACACAAATGAATTGAATGAAAACTATGACATGAACATGTCTCCACTGTTAAACGTCTGCTGAGAGATCTAGGATTACATGGGCGTCGTCCATCAAAGCCTAATTTTGGCAAATAACAGGAAGCTGAGTCGCGTTCAAAAACGGCACAGATTGTCCACGGGCTCTATATGGTCCGATGTATTGTGGAGTGTCTTCTGATGGGATACGTTATGTGCGACGTCCTTTAAACAAAAGATTTGATGTCCGCTATGGTTTGAGATTGCTTCTCTCGCTTCGAAATTGGACGGTTAGTAAGAATAGAGGACACTTTAGATCGCTTGATGTATGCTGATATTTTGAAAAAGCAAATATTACCATATGCTGTAATAACCTCCGATATTTCGGATCGATACCAAACAAAGATCATCCATCCTTCCACAATTTCCTAACCAGCTGACAAGTGACAGATGACAGATCTGTCAGTGAAGAGCCACGAGACGTTTTCGCGACTTCGACAAACCGTACGCTGCGATTAGCGGAAAAGTACTGTTTAAAATTCAGCTGCGTTAAGTACCTCCGCGCCTTCAAATATTACCAGTGACAACCAATTCAGAACTCTCAATACCAGCGTAACTTTTAAACAAGAGTACAAAGAGAATCGGGCGCTAAACGGGTGCCATGTCAAATTGTAGTGCTTGTGGTGGTGAGGAAGGCAAGTGAACGGTTGCTTAGTAGTGAGACTCCCTTTTTTCTTCTCTTTGGCATTCTCACTAATTATGTATGTCGTATAAATTTCAAGACATTTTCCATGTTTTGTGTTGGCTGTTGAAGAATATAAATCTTGGGACAAATTAAAGCGAAATCAAAGTGGACTGTCGTTGCTTTTCGCGACTTCAATAAATCCCAAGTGAAATTTATGTGCACAACGGATTGATCGGAGGGACGCCACAAATTGACACCAATTGGTCTAATCTGTCATACATTGAAGGAAAATTGGAGGATAAATCGACAAAGGCACGTGAAGAGAAATGCTTTTCCCTACTCCGTTCGTATACGTATGTTTACAGCTTTCGACATTTTGGAGGATAGGATTAAGAAAGAGCACGCAGCCGAACCAACAAGCCTTAATGCTTCGCTTCCTGTTGCACATAGTAGTTTGGTTTTATGTTTTTAATTAAAGTAGATTGATTCGGTTTCGGATTCGAGCACGCGTGATTTTTGATGAGGGTCTTTTCTTTAATTCTCTTTCGGGCTGGACATACGATCGAAAAGAGATGGAAGGTAAAGTAGAGTAAAGTGGAATTGAAGGAAGTTGATAGACGCGTTTTAAATCGGGTATTTGAATCCGTGGCTAATCCTGTATTTGTCTGCTCGAAGACCTGCGACCGAAATTCCTCTCCGAACTAGATAGCCTGCCAGCATGTGGACCTGATGGGTAGTCCCGTTGACACATTCCCAGACCACTACAAGCATAACCGATGAGAGTTGGGTCGCACGAAATAAAAGGTTTTCCAATAAGAGATGTTATTTTGAATAGCCCGCTATTTCTGTAGATGTCACTTTTGAAGCTGTCATTTTGTGACATTTGACAAGTAGAAACTACGCCATTAATAAAAATGAAACGATACATACTTCAACAACGCACTGAAATTATTAAAATTCACTATAAAAATGGTGAAAATTTGGCAGAGACGGTTCGTAAAACTCGAACAATTTTGGGTCGTCGTGAAGCACCTTGTCGGACCGCAATACAGAAATTGGTGGAAAAATTCGAGCTGTTGGGACAACTTAGTGATGTGCAGAATAAAACCCGTGCATGTCACTCAAGAACAGCCGAGAATATTGCTGCTGTAGCCGAAAGTGTTGAAGAAAACCCACGTTTGTCATTACACCGTATTTTGCATAAAGATTTGGGTCTTAAGGCTTATAAAGTTCAGTTAACACAAGAACTCTAGCCGGTCGATCATCAACAACGTCGTGTTTTTGCTGATTGGGTCCTTCAAAAGCATGAAAATGATCTGGAATTCCATCGAAAAATCTTGGGTGATGAGGCCCATTTCCACCTCGGTGGCTTTGTCAACAAGCAAAATTGTCGCATCTGGGGCTCGGAAAACCCAAAACTTATTGTTGAAAAGCCTCTCTATCCTCAACTTTTGACTGTTTGGTGCGGTTTATGGTCCGGCGGACTCATTGGACCTTACTTTTTCGAAAATGAAGCTGGAGCAACAGTTCCGGTGAATGGATTGCGCTATCGAGAGATGATCAATGATTTTTTATGGCCGGAATTGGATGGTATTGATCTGGATAACGTTTACTTTCAACAAGACGGCGCTACGTGGCACACAAGCAACGAAGCCATTGACCTTTTACGGGAAAATTTTCCGGACCGTGTTATCTCTCGAAGAGGTGATAACAATTGACCACCGAGATCTTGTGATTTAACACCTTAGGACTTCTTCCTTTGGGGCCACGGGAAACACAAGATCTATGCCAACAGCCCAGCGTCGATTCAAGACCTCAAAGATGGAATTCGTGAGGCTATCGAGGATATAGGGCAGCCACTTTGCGATTTGGTTATGAAAAATTTCATGAAAAGGATATGGTCCTGTAAGCGTGGTCGTGGTGGTCATTTGCCTGATGTTATTTTCCACTATTAACGGCATACCTTCCTCTTTATAATGAAATAAAGATCCGATCATTTATATTAAAAAATGGCATTTTTCTTTTAATATCAAAGTAACACCTCTTATTGGAAAACCCTATATTTTCACCGAAAGTGTAAAAGTTGTTTAATTTGTTTCTTTAAGAATGTGCTTAGTGTTTGAAATAATAAAAATGCCGTTAGATGCGATCTGTACAGCTAGGGCTGTCGCTTTACCTGATGCTGGATACAGTCAACGTCGCATCGCCCGAATGCTCGGTGTACCTCGAACCACGATACGGGATACCCATTAGACGGTATCGAGACTGGATCATATACCCGGAGGCCAGTTCAAAGCAGACATCGTTGCACTTCCACCCGAGATGACCGTTTTATTGACAGCAACGTGTTGAGGAAATCGCTTTTGTGCTGCTACTGAAGTTCGTACGCGTCTCTTCGCGGTCAGAAATGTTAGTTTAAATGAATGTACGATTAGAAGAAAACTACGTGAAAGTGATTTAAGGGCTTTTCGTGCAGCTCGCGCCCAACAACCTCTCCCACAGCACCGTAGAGCTTAGACTTTGTTTTGCGCGAGAATATTATGATTGGATTATGGAGCAGTGGAAGAACGTACTGTTTTCAGATGAAAGCAGAATAGCCGTATGTGGTCCAGAGAGGCGTCAGCGTGCCTACAGATGTAAAACTAGGTTTGCTCCCTGCGCTATAGCCGAAACAGTGGGTTATCAGGGCGGATCAATAATGAATTGGGGAGGCATCTCTTATGAGACCTGTACCTATCTTGTCGTCTTTGATGTGGGCAGTGTGAGCGCTCAGAGGAGGTACGCGGGAGGTTATCCAAGACCATGTCGTACCGTTTGCTCCATTAGAGAATATTTCAGGCTAATGCATGATAATGCACGTTGACATGTCGCTAGATCTTGTGACACAAAATACATCAATGAAGTCGGAATTCAAACTTTGTCATGGCCAGCGCGTAGTCCCGATCTCAATTCTGTTGAACACATTTGGGACAACCTTAAAAGACGTGTTCGGGCAAGAGTACCAGCGCCTAGTACCCTAGGAGAGCTTAAGACCGCCGTTTTAGAGGCGTCGGACGTTCAGGATTTTATAGGTCTTCCAAACAGGCTTCAAGAAGTCATTAGAGCCCTAGGTGGTAACACCGATTATTATATTTGAAACCTGTGACAAAAAAATAAACTTCCTTTAACTAAACAAAAATAATCAGTTCAAGGAAATCTTGGAAAACTCAACTTTGTTTTAAATTTTTTCATTTGTTTTGCTGTATCGAAAGTTGCTTTCAACATACCATTCATCAAATTAGTGTAAAATTTGATAGTTTTGGTAAACTAAGAATTACAGGGTCGGTTGGTTGAGCCTGAAAATACAGTTATTGGTTCTATATGTGCAAAAATTTTTCTGAAAGACATAAACGTAAACAAAGCTGCATCCTGTGGGCGCACTAGGACCTTAATCAACTTTTGTGTTTCGATCTTTTTTGATGAATCTTAGACTATTTATGCTACTTATCTCAGAGTTTTGACTTTTTTTTTAACAAAACTTTTTTCCATATCTTATGTGCTACGTACGTATCAGTAGCTTACTCTTGAGAAAATAAAATTATCCCGTTGCGTGAAGTACTAGCCCTTCTCGAGTCCGGCTCAAATATTGACGATCTGCAGAAACAACACAGAAGAAAAATGCGGAGATGAAACAGGAACCCCATTTGCCGAGAAGCGTACTTCGAAATGAAGTGGAAGTAGCCGCCGGAAAATCATATCTAGAAAGCTCCCTCATAATTGATAACGTAAATAAATCTGTGTGGTCTCGATTTCGAGCCTGATCGCGATAGCGGTCATGATATATTGGACCAACTATCTTCATCCAAACGAAACAAAAATGAAGAAATGCGCTGGAGAAAAAAAATGAAGAATGGAAAGGATAACTATTTTACCAAAAGATCAAGATTAGAAGATGTTCATTTCTCTAATGATCCTCCTATTCCTCTCTCTCCCTTGGTTTGTTTGTGATTATGTAGGTGGCCCGGCACGAGCAGAGTGGGCTTCTTCAAAGAACTTCGGCAGACTGGCTACCCAGGCAAGGATGTCATATGGTGACTAAGGACCCTCTGCCTCTTACAAACATCTGCGGCTGTGGTGAATACCACTACGGTGGAAGTGGTCTCCTAGAAAATTAAATTTTCATGCCCTCCATAAACGGATCTTCAGATGTTCGTAGAAATAAACAAAATTATAGGCACTGTTCGAAGAGATGCCCTTGAAGCCATCGTGGGGTCTGACCGTGTGCGTAGTCTGCGACATTAACACATTTTTGAATAGAAGCACTCACACCGCACTTCAATTTATGTTTTCAGTTGTGGTATAAAGGAGAGGAGGCGGAGACTTTTGGAAAACACCAGTTTGTAAGGGTAGTCCGCGTGGTGAAGTGGTAAATTGCTCGCTGCGTAAGGCAAAGTTCCCTGATTCGGATCCCGTTGGTGACAACGAGATTTATTTCGAGCCATTCTTCGGACAGACTATAAACTCGTTCAGTTGTACGTACTGCTTTAAATCTGAACGCATCGCACCTGGGCGGACAGACACGCGGCCAAAGCGTGGTACTGACCATATCATTTTCCCCCGAGTGCCGATACATCCCATCAAGATAATGAGTTACTGTATCTCTAAACGAAGGTCCGCAAGGGCTGTAGTGCTTAAAGCGAAAAGCAAGCAAAACAGGGTCTAATACCACATTATAAAAAAAATCTGCTTCCCCTAGTAAGTTAATATAAATAACCCGAATTGATTGGGCTATTATCGCTCAGACCCAAGGCACGGTTGAGACCGTTCGATAGGTCTTGTCTAGAATCACCTTGTTCGAGATTTTTTCACGAAATCGGCCTAGCTTTCAAAAAATAGGTAAATTGCTCCTAGCATACGAAACTCCCCGTAGCTATTTCTTCGAAATAAAGTGGAACAAGGAGCTTTGATCTATTATCGACTTGCTATTGTTTCTGTTTTCTCTTAAACAGGATGCCTTCAAGCTCTTTCACCCCCTTCCCTATAGGTTACAATAAATAAACCGAGCACATAAAAATGGTGGAGGAGAAGCGAACTCCAAGCATTTTAACGTCTTTTGTTCTTGCTTTAGAACTACAGCCCCTTTAGGACCTTCGCCTAGAGTATCATCTTGATAAAATGTATAGCATTCGAGGCGATATGGTCATACCACGCTTCGGCCGTTGATCCGCCCATCCGGCTGCGGTATAAAAATTTTCGCATATGCTCGACTGACCACTACTCAACCAGCCTTCCGTTGCCAAAAATAAAATCAATGATAGCGAATTTCATTGTTCACCTGTGTGCAGAAGCATTTGCGCCTCAGTACAGAGAAAAAAAATTATACGTGATTCAATTCAGACGCAATAGTGCGAACGCTATTTGCCCCCAAAGGAGGAGTATGCGCCGAATATTCAATAGACCCTCGAACTTGTAGCTAGGACTGAAGTACATTTAGCGCCTAAATCTCACAAACGCTTTATTTTGTCCTTACGTGAACGATTTTAACTAGTCAAGCGTTTCTCAAGCGTCTGGAAGTGGGCATTCAAAAGAAATGGACATAGAATCGAGCACTGCCGGATCAACTTAATTAATAAGAAATCAGACTTAATTCAACCAGGAAAACTGTTATCCACGAAATTCAGGGTAGCAACTACAACACTATGAACACCATGACTACATCAACATAAAATAAAGGTTCCAAGGCGAACACGCTTGATACCCCAATCGAGAGAACAAACTTCAAACTTCCAAAGGACCAAAGTTTTACCGCCAGAAATTGAAATGATTAGTCTTATATGGGACGACAGCGAAATCTGACCTTGATCTTATCAAGGAATTCGTTACCGTATCCATTCATTCCGATTCTGCGACATCGTTTTGCAGTATACAATTTTCTGCACACAGAATCCTGGAATTATATCCCTACAAGTTGCATTTCATGTTTCCGCATACTAACATATTATGTTAAAGCTTTAGAGTTTTACGTTTCACAGAATAGGTTCGAAACAAATTGAGTCAATTGGCTTTGTGACCTGGAAATATGCTACCTATCTGTCAGATATTTCGCATGAAACTATCAATTACTGTGAACGAAAATTGCCCTTTTTATGGTGTTATTTTCCTCGTATCCGCAAGGAGATTATCGAAACCGCAACCCTTAACACAACCTTTAACGCGCATAATTACGAAACAAAGTACGAGGGCGGTCTGATAAGTAACTAACCTCACCGCCCGATAGCGCCACTACCACAAGAGTTTCACTATTGTCTAGTACATTATCGTAGACGGCTACTGGCAAAATTTCAGCCGAATCGGACTCGGTATTGATTTGACCGCGTAATGGAGAACGAACAATATCGGTCGGTGATTCGATTCTTGTTTTTGGAAAGGGAAATTGCGTAGCGAAATCAAAGAGCGCTCGAATACTGTGTACAGTGACCGCTCCTACGATGGCGACCGTAAAAAAAATGCAACGTGGTCATACGTCGGTTTTTGATGAGCCACGCTCAGGTGCCGTGAAAACGTTTGCCACCGAGGATAATGTGACAAAAATCCACGAGCTCGTTTTGGCAGAATGGACAGTAGGCATCTCAAAAGACCGTGTGAGATATTCTACATGAAATTTTGGACATGAGAAAGCTGTCGGACAACAAACGCAACCGTGAGATCACTTCAGAGCAGTGCCGCGTTTGCTCACCCCGGACGAAACCGTGAGACCACTTCAGAGCAGTGCTTTGCCACTGTTTAAGCGCAATCCGAACGAGTCTCTGCGTCGTTTTGTAACGGTCGACGAAACATGGCTCAACTGGTACACACCAGAGACCAAGGAGCTAAATTGGTCGAATTAGGCTCGGAACTGCTACCCCATCCAAGGTATTCTCCAGATTTGACCCCGTGCGACTTCTTTCTCCAAACTTGAAAAATCACTCGCCGGGCAGACTTTTGAGGAATGCGGAGGTCGAGAAAACGTATTTTTGAGAAGGGTTAAAGAAGTTGCAGCATCGCTGGGTCAAGCGTATCGAGCTAAGAGGAGATTATGTTGAGAAATAAATGGCAAATTTTCCATTTTTCTTTTGTAGGCTACGTACTTGTCGGACCGTCCTCGTATTTGGTTGCCGTGGGTGAAGATAGCTGGAGAAAGAATTCTGATGATTGTGACGAGCAGCAATGGGCGCCCATCACAATCAGCTAGTAGTGATATTCTTGCTAAGTTAAATGTTCTTACCCTTACATTCGTCACTGACAACTTGAATACACATTTCTTTTGTTCACTTGAAATTGTTGATATAAAGCAAATTATTCGTTCACCTAAGAGCCGCGGAAAAATAATTTATGCACCTATGTTACTAGTGTGGGGAAAGATAGCATTTGGCTAGCACTTCAGGTTATCTACCGTCGGCTTGGCATTTTGACAGTATACACATTTTTAATCAGAGCTTATTCGTAACGTTTCAAGGAGAACTTCCACTCGTAAACAAAATTTTATCAAGACCTCCTAGAGAACTGGAACCCGACCCTTCTACGTGTGTAAATCTGGTTACGTAGCAAGGCGGACCATAGAAGTGTTAAAAGATTTCATCATCAATTTACATAAGCTACACCTTCAATGTGACTGAGAAATACTCGTATGTATCTACTCACCACACGACCCTCCGTCAATTTTTCCCCGCGACACGAGCCTTCAATCAATTTTATCAGACGTTTTCGAACGTAACGAGCCTTACATCAATTTTTTCCCAAAACGATCATATTTCCAAGTCCCGAGACAACTATCGAACGTAACGAGCCTTACATCAATTTTTTCCCAAAACGATCATATTTCCAAGTCCCGAGACAACTATGGAACTAAGCAGAGAACTTGAGCATTTGCTACTATCATCAATAAAACGCCCACAATACAAAATTTTTACTCTTACTGCTTAAATTACTTCAAAATAAAATGATTCACTTACCTTTAGGATGCAATTGCTGCGGTTGAGGTTGAGTTTGCACAGGCTGTACGGGTGGATTGCGCATATTCGCTGTGTATTTGTAGTTTGGCGCACGCGGTTGAGCAGCCGAAGCAACAGGTGTTGTAATCTGCCGAGTCTTAATTATTGATTAATTGCAAGAACGTTTTCAGCTAACCACAGAAATTACCTGTATATTTGACGCATTGGATTGTTGGCCGGTAATAGCACGCGCAGGATTACGCAAGACTGAGGCTGCGGCAGCATGGGCACCTTGTGCCGCTTGAGGAGCGGCACGAACAGGTTGAGCAGCAGCTCCTGGGCGGAATTGAGCCGTGGAAGCGGCGTTCGCAATGTTGGGGAATCCAGCGGCCGCTGCAGCTGTGGCTGTTTGTGCTGCCGGGCGTACTTGAGTCTGTGCCGCCCAACGCGGGGTCGAGCGAATTTGAGTCACCTGTGGACCGTAGAAGCGCTGTGGTTGTGGAATGGTTGGCACAAAGTATGCAGCACTTGCACCGCCACCTGGGAAGATTTGGCCCATGTGTGGCATACGCATGCCGGACACATGACGAATGTATTGAGCAGCCAAATGCGCCTTGCGATCTTCCTTGCGTTGTGCCAAGGCTACATAAAGTGGCTTCGAACCAATGATACGGCCGTTCATTTCAGTGACTGCCCTGGTAGCTTCGTCGGCTGAATTGAAGCATACGAATCCGAATCCTTTCGAGCGGCCCTCTTCCTCCATCATTACCTTGGCAGATGTAATTGTACCGAAGATAGAGAACTCCTTGCGCAAGCGCTCATCATCAATAGTATCATCCAAATTTTTAACGTACAAGTTGAAGCCTTGGAAACTATCCTGACGTTTCTTTTTCAACTCTTCGAATTTCCGCTTGAGTTCCAGTTGGCGTTCTGCTTTCTTTTGGGCACGGCCTACGTACAATGTCTTTCCGTCTTGCATCTCCTTACCGTTCAAGGCATTTACAGCTTTCTCAGCAGCTTCAGGAGATTCAAATGCTACAAAACCAAAGCCTTTCGACTTGCCATCGTCTTTGGTCATGACCTAGAAATTCAAAATACACTTTCATTAAGATCTATTCGTTTTATTTTTTTTCTGAAAATAAGTATTAGTGGCCATGTTGCAAAACTTTCTTCTGCACAGTAAATTATTATTACGGTACATGGTAAGGATTGCATTTATCTTACAGCCTTGAATCTTAATCGATAGAATTTTAGTATTCTTCGACCAATGGGTAGAGGCTGTGTAATTACAAATTTAAATTTTATGTTTGAAAGAGAATCTTAAAAATTGTTTGATTCATTGACTTAATTGATTAATAAAACTCACCTTGTGGCTAGTGATCTTTCCATATGGTTCAAACATTTCCTGCAATTTATTATCGTCGAAATCTTCGCCGAAATTTTTAACATAAACATTTGTGAAAAGTTTTGCTTTCTCGCCCAATTCCTTCTCGCGCTCCTTGCGTGGAATGAACTTGCCAACGTAGACTTTCTTTGAATTCAACAACATACCATTCACTTTTTGAATAGACATGTTTGCGGCCTCTTCAGTTTCGAAATGCACGAAACCATATCCTTTGGAAACTCCTTTCTCATCTTGCGCCACCTTACAACTTAGAATATTGCCAAAAGCGGAGAACGTATCGTAGATAGCTTTGTTGTCAATCGATTTGTCCAGATTCTTGATGAAAACGTTACCAATGCCTGAACGACGCAAGGATGGATCACGTTGCGACCACATAATGCGCATTGGTCGGTTCTTAATAACATCGAAATTCATAGTGTCAAGCGCGCGTTCGGCTAAAATTAAAATGACATAATGGAATTAATAACCAAGCATTTGAGTTCAAACAGTGCACGGTACACATAACCTGGTAATTGAACGAATAGGATCATGTTGGCTTCATGGAGACTTTTGCTGAAAGTTCATAAATCAAAATCTGTAATAAAACTATTAATAATCAATGTAGCAATGCTTTCTTCTGCGCCGTAAATAGCTATCACGGCGCATGGTAAGGATTGCAATTTATCTTACAGTCGTGAATCTTAATCGTGAGAAATGTAACATTCTTCGACCAATGGGTAGAGACTGTGAATCTTATTTTGATGCATGTCCAGAGAGATCACACGGCAAAAATGATAATACCAAATGTCAACCGTTACTTGTTGAGCTGTAATATATCCTTTACTGAATTGTACCATGTGATCAAGAGCAATAATTTAAACAAATAAAACGGATTTAAATTACATTTATATTTACGTCTTGAAAACTATATTTTAGGTCCGGAAAGTACAATTCTTAGTTTTTTGAAATGCTAAAAAGTCAAAAGCTAGAAGAAATGTTTTCTCCGCACAATTTTTTTTATAGTAGAATGCAATAAACACATGGCATGGTCGCACAAAGCATTTTGAATACTTCCGCAAATCCCTTCCTCATGAGCCACTTTCCAAAGCTTCCCCACTAATTCAGTTCATGTTAAGAATATTTCCAAATAATTTCCTATAGTTTG
This sequence comes from Odontomyia ornata, assembly GCA_963969285.1. Lineage (NCBI taxonomy): Eukaryota > Metazoa > Arthropoda > Insecta > Diptera > Stratiomyidae > Odontomyia > Odontomyia ornata. The sequence goes on from OZ017742.1 coordinate 46,622,408, forward strand.
ATACGACTCGTTTAATAATCCAGAGTTAATTTTTCACAGTAAGAATCGGAGAAATAAGGAAAAGTATAAAAGCAATAGAAATTAAGTTAAAACGCGATTGACAACAGAATAATCCGAAAGCATTGGCAGACACGAGTCGCAATCCCGAGTGCCCCCAGATTTGATCAAACAATTTTTTTGAGTGCCCCCAGATTTGATCATAATTTTTTTGACTGCCCCCCAGATTCGATCAAACAATTCTTTTGAGTGTCCTCAGATTTGATCAGACAATTCTTTTGCGTGCCCCCGGATTTGATCAAACATATTTTTTGAGTGTCCCCGGATTTGATCAAACATATTTTTTGAGTGTTCCCGGATTTGATCAAACATATTTTTTGAGTGCTCCTAGTTGTGATAAATTTTTTTGAGTGTCCCCCTAGATTTGAACAAACAAACAATTTTTTGCCAGCCCAGACTTGGCCAAACAATTTTTGCGAGTGACCCAGACTTGGTCAAACAATTTTTTCGAGTGCCCCAGACTTGGTCAAACAATTTCTTCGAGTGCCCCAGACTCGGTCAAACAATTTCTTCGAGTGCCCCAGACTTGGCCAAACAATTTCTTCGAGTGCCCCAGACTTGGTCAAACAATTTCTTCGAGTGCCCCAGACTTGGTCAAACAATTTCTTCGAGTGCCCCAGACTTGGCCAAACAATTTCTTCGAGTGCCCCAGACTTGGTCAAACAATTTTTTCGAGTGCCCCAGACTTGGTCAAACAATTTCTTCGAGTGCCCCAGACTTGGTCAAAACATTTCTTCGACTGCCCCAGACTTGGTCAAACAATTTCTTCTACTGCCCCAGACTTGGTCCAAACAATTTTGAAACGAGACTCTTGCGTCTTCCAATAAAAGACGAGACTCTTGCGTCTTCCAATAGAAGACGAGACTCTTGCGTCTTCCAATAGAAGACGAGACTCTTGCGTCTTCCAATAGAAGACGAGACTCTTGCGTCTTCCAATAGAAGACGAGACTCTTGCGTCTTCCAATAGAAGACGAGACTCTTGCGTCTTCCAATAGAAGACGAGACTCTTGCGTCTTCCAATAAAAGACGAGACTCTTGAGTCTTCCAATAAAAGACGAGACTCTTGAGTCTTCCAATAAAAGACGAGACTCTTGCGTCTTCCAATAAAAGACGAGACTCTTGCGTCTTCCAATAAACGACGAGATTCTTGCGTCTTCCAAAAAGACGAGATTCTTGCGTCTTCCAAAAAGACGAGATTCTTATGTCTTCTCGTCTCCAAATAGACGAGATTCTTGTGTCTTCTCGTCTCCAAAAAGACGAGGTTCTTGTGTCTTCCAAAGACGTGATTTTTTTTGTCTTCCGAAGACGTGATTTTTTGTGTCTTCCAGAGACGTGATTTTTTGTGTCTTCCAAAGACGTGATTTTTTGTGTCTTCCAAAGACGTGATTTTTTGTGACTACGTGATTTTTCTGACTTCCAAAGACGTGATTTTTTGTGTCTCAAAATCTTGTGACCTCCAAATGGACCAGACTTTTTGTGATTTTATAAAGCGAGATTTTTACGACTTTCAAAAACGAGATTTTTCTGATTATCAAAAATACAACATTTTAGCAACTGCCAAAAACAATTTGTTCTTCCATACTAGCAGTGAAATTTGTCGACTTCCACAAACAAATTTTTGTTTGAGGACAACATATTTGTTCTTATGTTTTTTTAGATCGCGAAATAGAACATTTTTTAATTTGATAGTTTTAACTGTGGCAATCTCTGACTTTACGCCGTAAAACAAATCATTAACGTTCAGATGACGTAGATTGAAATTAATATTACAGTCTTGTGATTTTAATCGAAGAAATAGATTATTCTTCAAGCAGTTGCAAGAGACTGTGAGACTGTGAAATTTGTGACTTCTACCAACACCGAAATTTCCACACTAAATGAGACAATTTTGCGACTTCCACACTAAAGGAGACAATTTTTGCGACTTCCACACTAAATGACAAATTTTTGCGACTTCCACACTAAATGACAAATTTTTGCGACTTCCACACTAAATGACAAATTTTTGCGACTTCCACACTAAATGACAAATTTTTGCGACTTCCACACTAAATGACAAATTTTTGCGACTTCCACACTAAATGACAAATTTTTGCGACTTCACACTAAATGACAAATTTTTGCGACTTCCCACTAAATGACAAATTTTTGCGACTTCCCACTAAATGACAAATTTTTGCGACTTCCCACTAAATGACAAATTTTTGCGACTTCCCACTAAATGACAAATTTTTGCGACTTCCCACTAAATGACAAATTTTTGCGACTTCCCACTAAATGACAAATTTTTGCGACTTCCCACTAAATGACAAATTTTTGCTGCTTCCCCACTAAATGACAAAATTTTGCGACTTTCAACCCAGTAACAAAATTTTGCGGCTTTCAACCAAGTGACAAAATTTTGCGACTTTCAACCCAATGACAAAATTTTGCGACTTTCAACCCAATGACAAAATTTTGCGACTTTCAACCAAATGACAAAATTTTGCGACTTTCAACCAAATGACAAAATTTTGCGACTTTCAACCAAATGACAAAATTTTGCGACTTTCAACCAAATGACAAAATTTTGCGACTTTCAACCAAATGACAAAATTTTGCGACTTTCAACTAAATGACAAAATTTCCGACATCCACTAAATGACAAAATTTCCGACATCCACTAAATGACAAAATTTCCGACATCCACTAAATGACAAAATTTCCGACATCCACTAAATGACAAAATTTTCGACTTCCACTAAATGACAAAATTTTCGACTTCCACTAAATGACAAAATTTTCGACTTCCACTAAATGACAAAATTTTCGACTTCCACTAAATGACAAAATTTTCGACTTCCACTAAATGACAAAATTTTCGACTTCCACTAAATGACAAAATTTTCGACTTCCACTAAATGACAAAATTTTCGACTTCCACTAAATGACAAAATTTTCGACTTCCACTAAATGACAAAATTTTCGACTTCCACTAAATGACAAAATTTTCGACTTCCACTAAATGACAAAATTTTCGACTTCCACTAAATGACAAAATTTTCGACTTCCACTGTAAAAAATCAGCATTTTAGTTTTGTTCCAGAAACAATTTTCAGATCGTAAAATCAAAGCGTTATAAATTTGAGCGGTTTTGTTGTGGCAATCCGTTCATCTGCGTCGTAAATTGTATTCACGCCGGATCAGTCGGATAAGCTGTGGATTGAAATTAATCTTACAGTCATTTTAAAATTAATCGAAAAAATGTTCCTTTCGATCAATGGCTGAGGTGACTGTGTATGCCTTATTATTTGGTAAATAATCAAGGATAAATAATGAGCTGCAGAACAAAATCGTGTAAATCAATTTTTGAAAATTTTACAGTTAATGTTAAAATGTATACTGATTTGCTATCTGCTATTTATACAAAAAAAATCGTTTTGATAGTAGGTTCAATAATACTAGACAGTACGTGATCTTGGTTTAGTCAATCTGATTATGGTTGCCGAATGCAAAACTCACAAACAAAAGATCTTATAGTTTAAAGTAAATTTATCCGTTTAAGTTTATTGGACAGGTATTATAAAGCCGCTCGTTAATACAATTTATTTAAACAGTTACTTTATGTTGAACACTGAGATTTTCGTACACGATTCTTCAGTTGCTAAATGGTGTTCGGATTCTACCAAAACTGCAGAGAAATCATCTATAGGAAACTAAGGGTTCAGGAAAACCACGCCTAATTAGGATAACCGTGAGAAATATAAAGGACCTCAGAATTGTTACTTTTTTGAGTTTAATTTATGATTCTTGTATCATTACATTGGGGAACTCCTGAAATAGGAAATTTATCAAATAGTTGAGCCGTCTAATTGCGACCCAATATTCCGACGTCGCGTCGTCTGATCGTAAGCAAAACAGTTGGAATGTACAAAAAAAAATAGCCTCCCGAACATATTTTAATTTAAATCTGGAACTTGGGCTTTTATTAACTTAAGATTTTATTTCGGACACAAAAACAACAAAAATAGTGGGACACAATTTCCGACTTGCACAAAAGCTATAAAAAAATGTCCGAGCTAGACAAGCTAAAAAAATCAACTCATCTTTTTGACTTCACAGTCATCAGGGAAGAAGAAAACACGTTGTATGGAATACAACTACGCCCATAATCCGATGAGCGATTGGGGATTAGTTCCGACATAGATCAGCCCAATTTTGAAGGATGAAAGTTGGACCTTAATGTTTACGGGCTGATCAGACGTAAGCATAGAAGTTAAGTTCAAGTTTTACAAGTTTCTCGGTTTTACAGAAGCAATTACAAGTCCTGAGAGGGAAAGAAAGGCGGCTGAGCCAGATAACCTGGCCATTCTAGTCACTTGATAGATTGAAAAAAATATTACAGTCTTGTGATTTTAATCGAAGAAATAGATTATTCTTCAATCAATCGTAAAAGACTGAACTAATTGCCTTATTAATATTTAGCAAATAATATCAAGTACAAATGAGAAAATGTGACACAAAATCTTACTAAACAGTTTTCAAAAACTTCACAGGAGAATTTAAAATGTATATAGGTTCGTTACGTCATTGTTCTTCCCCAGAAACGTTTTAAAGGCTGTTTAACATTATATAATTCTTGACCTTTAATAAATCGATCCAATGATGGTTGTCGGATGCCAAGTCTACGAAGAAAGGTCAACCTGGTTCAAATTAATCCAAACGGTTTTCCGTAGCGTCTCAAGTCGACCAATTTTTAAGCTGTTCATACATATTGAAGATTTACACCGTTATTTTATTTAGCATCAAGTGAAATTCTTTGATTTCCACCATAAACAAGCAGAAACTTTGCAACATCCAAAATCAAAAATTTTGAAACTTCCACAAACAGAAAAATTTGGCAACTAAAACGGCCACCGTCATAGAAATTTTTCAACGTCCACTAGACGAGAAAATTTGCGTCGCCCAACTTGAAAAAATTTTGTAACGCCCACTAAACGAGAAAATTTACAAGGTCCACTAAACAAAAATTTGCACCGTCTACTAAACGAGCAAATTTGCACCGTCTACTAAACGAGCAAATTTGCAACGTCCACTAAACGAGCAAATTTGCAACGTCCACTAAACGAGCAAATTTTCGACTTCCACTAAATGACAAAATTTTTTCGACTTCCACTAAATGACAAAATTTTTTCGACTTCCACTAAATGACAAAATTTTTTCGACTTCCACTAAATGACAAAATTTTTTCGACTTCCACTAAATGACAAAATTTTTTCGACTTCCACTAAATGACAAAATTTTTTCGACTTCCACTAAATGACAAAATTTTTTCGACTTCCACTAAATGACAAAATTTTTTCGACTTCCACTAAATGACAAAATTTTTTCGACTTCCACTAAATGACAAAATTTTTTCGACTTCCACTAAATGACAAAATTTTTTCGACTTCCACTAAATGACAAAATTTTTTCGACTTCCACTAAATGACAAAATTTTTTCGACTTCCACTAAATGACAAAATTTTTTCGACTTCCACTAAATGACAGAATTTTCGACTTGCACTAAATGACAAAATTATCGACTTGCACTAAATGACAAAATTTTCGACTTGCACTAAATGACAAAATTTTCGACTCGCACTAAATGACAAAATTTTCGACTTGCACTAAATGACAAAATTTTCGACTTGCACTAAATGACAAAATTTTCGACTTGCACTAAATGACAAAATTTTCGACTTGCACTAAATGACAAAATTTTCGACTTGCACTAAATGACAAAATTTTCGACTTGCACTAAATGACAAAATTTTCGACTTGCACTAAATGACAAAATTTTCGACTTGCACTAAATGACAAAATTTTCGACTTCCACTAAATGACAAAATTTTCGACTTCCACTAAATGACAAAATTTTCGACTTCCACTAAATGACAAAATTTTCGACTTCCACTAAATGAAAAATTTTTCGACTTCCACTAAATGAAAAATTTTTCGACTTCCACTAAATGAAAAATTTTTCGACTTCCACTAAATGAAAAATTTTTCGACTTCCACTAAATGAAAAATTTTTCGACTTCCACTAAATGAAAAATTTTCGAATTTTCGACTTCGACTAAATGGAAAAATTTTCGACTTTTCACTGTAAAATCAGCATTTGAGTTTTGTTTTAGAAACAATTTTCAGATGGTAAAATTAGAACTTTTTAAATTGGAGCGGCTTTGTTGTGGCAATCCATCCATCACCGCCGTAGATTAAATTCACGTCGGTCTACTCCATGGATTGAAATTAATCTTACAGTCTTTAAAATTGATCGAAAAAATGTTGCGCTCTTCGATCAGGTGCTGATATGACTGTGTGGGCCTTATAATAAATAATAAGTTAAATAAGATAAATAAGTTGGAGCTGCCGAACACAAAAGTATGTAAATAAATTTTTGAAAATTTTACTAAACGAGCAAATTTGCAACGTCCACTAAACGAGCAAATTTGCAACGTCCACTAAACGAGCAAATTTGCAACGTCCACTAAACGAGCAAATTTGCAACGTCCAATTAATGAAAAAAATTTGTTCGACTTCCAATTAATGAAAAAAATTTTTTCGACTTCCACTAAATGAAAAAAATTTTTTGACTTCCACTAAATGACAAAATTTTCGACTTCCACTAAATGACAAAATTTTCGACTTCCACTAAATGACAAAATTTTCGACTTCCACTAAATGACAAAATTTTCGACTTCCACTAAATGACAAAATTTTCGACTTCCACTAAATGACAAAATTTTCGACTTCCACTAAATGACAAAATTTTCGACTTCCACTAAATGACAAAATTTTCGACTTCCACTAAATGACAAAATTTTCGACTTCCACTAAATGACAAAATTTTCGACTTCCACTAAATGACAAAATTTTCGACTTCCACTAAATGACAAAATTTTCGACTTCCACTAAATGACAAAATTTTCGACTTCCACTAAATGACAAAATTTTCGACTTCCACTAAATGACAAAATTTTCGACTTCCACTAAATGACAAAATTTTCGACTTCCACTAAATGACAAAATTTTCGACTTCCACTAAATGACAAAATTTTCGACTTCCACTAAATGACAAAATTTTCGACTTCCACTAAATGACAAAATTTTCGACTTCCACTAAATGACAAAATTTTCGACTTCCACTAAATGACAAAATTTTCGACTTCCACTAAATGACAAAATTTTCGACTTCCACTAAATGACAAAATTTTCGACTTCCACTAAATGACAAAATTTTCGACTTCCACTAAATGACAAAATTTTCGACTTCCACTAAATGACAAAATTTTCGACTTCCACTAAATGACAAAATTTTCGACTTCCACTAAATGACAAAATTTTCGACTTCCACTAAATGACAAAATTTTCGACTTCCACTAAATGACAAAATTTTCGACTTCCACTAAATGACAAAATTTTCGACTTCCACTAAATGACAAAATTTTCGACTTCCACTAAACGACAAAATTTTCGACTTCCACTAAATGACAAAATTTTCGACTTCCACTAAATGACAAAATTTTCGACTTCCACTAAATGACAAAATTTTCGACTTCCACTAAATGACAAAATTTTCGACTTCCACTAAATGACAAAATTTTCGACTTCCACTAAATGACAAAATTTTCGACTTCCACTAAATGACAAAATTTTCGACTTCCACTAAATGACAAAATTTTCGACTTCCACTAAATGACAAAATTTTCGACTTCCACTAAACGACAAAATTTTCGACTTCCACTAAATGACAAAATTTTCGACTTCCACTAAATGACAAAATTTTCGACTTCCACTAAATGACAAAATTTTCGACTTCCACTAAACGACAAAATTTTCGACTTCCACTAAATGACAAAATTTTCGACTTCCACTAAATGACAAAATTTTCGACTTCCACTAAATGACAAAATTTTCGACTTCCACTAAATGACAAAATTTTCGACTTCCACTAAACGACAAAATTTTCGACTTCCACTAAATGACAAAATTTTCGACTTCCACTAAATGACAAAATTTTCGACTTCCACTAAATGACAAAATTTTCGACTTCCACTAAATGACAAATTTTTCGACTTCCACTAAATGAAAAAAATTTCGACTTCCACTAAATGAAAAAAATTTCGACTTCCACTAAATGAAAAAAATTTCGACTTCCACTAAATGAAAAAAATTTCGACTTCCACTAAATGAAAAAAATTTCGACTTCCACTAAATGAAAAAAATTTCGACATCCACTAAATGAAAAAAATTTTCCAGAAACAATTTTCAGATAAAATTAAAATTTTTAAATTGGAGCGGCTTTGTTGTGGCAATCCGTCCATCTCCGCCGTAAATAATATTCACGCCGGACTACTGCGTGGATTGAAATTAATCTTACAGTCTTTAAAATTGATCGAAAAAATGTTCCGTTCTTCGATCAAGCGTTGATATGACTGTGTAGGACTTATAATGAATAATAAGTTAAATAAGGTAAATAATTTAGGGAGCCGCAGAACAAAAGCATGTAAATAAATTTTTTAAATTTTACAGGAGATGTTAAAATGTATACTGGTTTGTAACCTACTATTTATCCTAAAGTCTTTACAAATCTATTTTTTAAATTATTTTTAAAGTAGGTTTGATATTCTGCAGTTCGTGATCTTGGTTTAGTCGATCCGCTGATGGTAGCCGAATGCAAAATTCACAAAGAAAAGATCTTACAGTTTCAAATAAATTTATCCGTTTAAGTTCATTGAAGAGGTATTGTGAAGCTGCTCGTTATTACAATTTATTGGGATGTTCAATAATTATCTCGTTTTTATTAAATATATATTAACGAAAAACAATGAACATATTGTTGGATGACCTTTTTGCCATCTTTCGGCATGTTGAAAAATTCCACATTCGAAGAAGCCTTGAGTTTTAGAAGCGAAGAGCTGGTACAACTCAATTTTAACAGCCTGATCCGAATCGAAAGTTTAACCATTCAAATGGCTTTGAAGGGAGCGAAACAAATGATAGGCTGGATGCTGCTGAGTCAGGGCTATAGGGTGGATGTAGCATCAGTTCAATTTTTGACGGGTTATCAAAGAGGTGTGGGGTCTGGCGTTATCACGGTGAGTTACAGGGGGTATAAATAGACGAAATCAAGAGCTCTGTGTTGAGAGAAATTTTGACAATAACACATTCTAAAGGATGCGAAAAACAAATCAGAACAAAGAGAACTAGGTAGAGTTTTGCTAACTGCAACCAAAACCACCATCAGCCTTATTAGTAGCAATTAGGTCGCGGTCACATCTATATACAATATGTTCAGAAAGCATTTCACTCTTCAAAATGTTTACATTCAGCCAAGTCTCGGAGAAGTAAATAGAATCATTACTAAGTTATTAGGAGATATAAGAGTTCCTTAAGCTTGGTCCTTAATCCTCGTACTGTTTGGCAAAAAATAGAGATACACACATTTTACTAGGAGAAGAGAAGTTGTTGAACGGCATTGTTTGAGAGATTCATTGTGGTTTACATTATGATTATAAGAATATTCATCAAGATTACATGTGGCTAAAGCTTTGGGATTTCGTTTGACCGACGAAAATTTCTTCGTTTCATTTCAAACGGCTTAACAAGTACACCAGCAGGCCAGTAACTGAATTCAGGACAATATCAGTATTTGCCGAAATCACCAGTTTAAATGAGACAAATACTTTGTCCATTAAATTTTTCTTAGCCAAAACTCACTATTTTGTACGGCGTACAAAATATTTTCAAAGATAAAAATAAAAATAAAATCGGATCGTACGCCAACAGCATTATTGGGGAATATCAAGGTGATTTTAGAGCATGTAGATCGACAATAGACCTATTGTTCACTGTCAAGCAGGTACGTGAAAAATGCTGGAAGACGTACGCCAAATTTTCGTTGACTAAGCAAGCATACGACAGTATTGATCGTAACGTACTGTACCAAATATGTTAATGCTTTGCTTTGCCAACCCAGTAAAAATTAGCCCGTCTTATCAAAATGACAACCGACTCACCGATGCCTTTAACAAAGCAGCGGGATGGGCTGGCCGCATTGCTATTCAATTTGGCTCTGGAGTATGTCATAAAGAAGCTAACTGTCGATACAACCGCCAAAGAACTCTTCCTGAAACTCGACAGCGACGCAAAACTAGTAGGGCTACAAATCAATAAAAATAAAACAAACTTCATGACGCAGTCGAGGAAAAATACCTCAAATACACACAATATCAAACTTGGCAAATACAGTATCGAAAATGTTAGCGAATTTGTGTACTTAGGCGCCAAAATAACGAAAACGGGTAATGAAAGAGACGGAATACGCCGAATACAGCTCGCAATTAAAAAGAAATCCAATGGCGGTAGATCGCATGAACGAGGCGCCATTCGATCGGGCCATATCTCAAGATAAACAAGTTCATCAAATTTTGTCTTCCAATAAATCAATTGTGAGACGTGCTGTGTGGCTAGTGGCACCGTCTTGTTGAAACCACATATCGTTGATGTCAAGTTCATCCAATTCTGGCCACAAATAAGCTTCCAACATAACACAATAGCGCTCTCCATTGACGGTAACATGACGATCGTTTTCATCCACAAAAGTACCCAATGACACCTCCGGTATGAAAACCGCACCAAACAGTAATTTTTTGCGGATGCAACCGGTGTCCTAAGCAGCACATGTGAGTTTGTTGCTAATCAATAACGCATATTTTGCTTATTAACAAAGCCATTGAGCCAGAAATTAGTTTCATCACTGAAGATGATTTTTCTGATGAAATTCTTCTTTTCTTCAAGCCTTACCAGAGCCCAATTGCTGGTTCGTGAACTTCACCATGATGAAAATGTTGACTTTAACTAAAGAGTTTTGACGTTGAAAGTTCATTAAACAATCCTCGAAAACGAACCAAATTCGAGTAACACGTAACACCACACAAAATACTCGACCTACTCCCAAAAATACTTGGCTCTCACCTGTGTTTATTAATACTACTTCGGCCCCTTCAGTCGCACTCTTCATGGGTAGATTCCCTAACGCGAAATATCGCGTGAAATCATTCCGAGACGACTATCACAAGAGCATCGTGGATAACATTGGAAGTGCACGATCTTTTGATTAAAATGATGAAAGATAAAAACCTTGGTGGTCAGTCTTTTGCCCCCACAACAGCGCAGAAAACCTGTAGCTGTACTTAAAGGCCTGAGTCACTTGTTTTCCCTTCAAAGGATACAAGAAGACATGCAGCAACAGCTTCCATCAAATTTCCCTCGAAATAAGCAATCTTACGCCTGCTTGGTACAGACAAAACAACATAAAACAACCTCTATCGTGTCATTCTGTCTTCCGATGACGACTTTAACAAAATTACCAGGTTACGATACGTTTTAAACCACAAAATCTGGTGGAAAAAACCGAAACAAGGGGACATAACAATGCTACAGGTGCCAACGATTTGATCACGTAGCTTCAAACTGTGGTCACACACCAAGGTGTGTAGCCTGCGGCAACAACCAAGAGGGAAATAGTCGTCCCCGAAAGTCCCTAGCAAACCTAATCGAGGAGCTCATCCCCAAAGATCAATCCGTTCCTGCGGTATTTTGTGTTCTCTGTGGTTCCGGAGATTACCCGCGAACTTTTCAGGATGCCCTGAACGGGTAAAACTAAAGGCCAGATTGGCAGAGAAAAGGGCAGTAAGATCCAACGGCCTGCAATTCACGCCACCCACTCCATAGTTCTTTCAACCAACTGGCTTCCCAGCATTAACTCCCGTATCGAATGTTCATCCAACTGTAAACCCCCCTGAAAAGCCAATCATTTTTTTTCCATAGCACTACAGCCTCTTTCGGGCCTTCACTTAGAGATAGAGTATCTCATTGTCATGATAGAATGTATCGGCACTCCACAAGGTGATATGATCATTATCACGCTTTAGCCGTGTGTCCGTCCACCCAGCTGCGATACGTTCTGATTTTAAATCAGCACGTATCATAACTAAACTAGCCCATTGCCATTGTTAACTTTTTCTTAGCTTTTTCATCGATGTCTGGATCAAGAACTAAATTAACGCTCCTCAAGGTTAATGTTAACTCTATCCAATGCCATGCCAAACGTATAGAGCTGCAGCACATGCTGGAAGCGCTGTACGCCAAACTTCGTAGTCTTTAAACGAAATTCGCCTCCGGGCAGCGCACAAACCCCAATTCCTAAACTACACCATTTTCCGCAATGACCACGGACGAGGGACCGCGGTTCTTGTGAAATACAACCACACTGTACATCAAGTACAAGACGACTTAGTGGCTGACATAGCATGCACTCTCGTCTCACTACAAATGCGAAGTGCTGGTGCACGCATCCACAAGTTCTTTATTGGTTCGCTTTATATACCCTGTCATCTAGGCCCCACCATTACCAATAATCAACCAGATTTTAGCTGTCGCTGATAACTACGACGGTCATCTGGGGTGGTGACCTTAATGCAGCACGACATCCATTGTGGTGCGACTCAATAATTAATTCAAATAGCAACACAATTTTTCAATGGCTATCCTTCGGCAACCAAATATCGCTCTGAATTGTCAATGCACGAGTCCCAATATTACCACGAAGGAGCTCTTACTTGGACAACTTCAGCATATCAGCTTCACTGTTACACCCCAAGATACTAGGGACAAACTGTACTACCACGATCTCAGCACCATCAGATCATCAGGCCCTTCTGCTCCATCTGTCCTTGAAGATCTTTGCCTTATTGTACTCGCAACCTCAAAAAGCCGCTCCTAACGTCGATTGGTGTGAATTCAAAGAAGAGCTTCAATACAGTCTTCCAAGGAGCAGCTCTGGATAATCGTATACTTTCGAACGAAGTTGAAACGGAGATACACGAAATCACATCCTCAAATAAGCTGCATGGATACACATGCCCCAGCTGGAACGAGAAGCTTTTCGAAGTATAAAGAGGTGTCAGACAATACTAAGGGGCTTATCCAAACCAAGTCCCGGTGGTTGGAAACGTTAAAAAGAATCTTCCATCGGAATCTAAATCGTGTCACGCCGGAATATATTTCTCCCCGATCCCAAATTAACTGTCTTAGCACAATAATACGCGAGAAATTTAATAGAGCTCCTATTTCAGACAGCGTCTTTTTGATATGAAACCCTCCCCAAGCCAATCATACAACTTAAATGTTGACCCAATCCGCAGCGACGGACAAATGTTTATCACAACAAAGCAAAAACTTTCCCGTGTACTAACTTCTACGGCTCTCTTTACAGCGCGAGATCCTCCAAAGTCACAAATTCATAGGTACAGGAAATAACCAATATTTTCTTAAACGGATACAGAGGTTCCTTCTAACTACTTTTTCCCCATTTAATCGCTATTCTTGTCCAGTCAGCTACAATCACGATAATTTCACGATTCCCGCCGAAATCAAACATATGTCCTGAGAAAATTCACAAGAGACCTGTTGACTTTCTGCGATTCAACCCTTTTCTAATATGTTGGATCACCCTGATTAGCTGGAGTTCGGTGGTGTCCACCTCGAACGCCATTTTGTTCATTTGGTATAATGTCATTGTTCTCAATATATTCGGACAACCGAGTTAAGTGTTTCCTCTGAGTTTAGAGAGAGAGAGAAGACAATAGACTCATTGGCTGCCAATTTTGCGGGAAAGTAAGATGTTTAACTGGTTTCGAGAAGACGATAATAATTGCCGTTTTCCACGACTTGGAGAATTTGCGTAGGTGAAAGATGTCCGTCAGGGATTGCAGTATATTTTCTGGTAGCCATTTCAGCATTGTGTTCGTCAAAGAATCAGGTCCTGGGGCTTTCCGTTTGCTTAGCGTGCTTATCATTGTCTCATTCTGTTTAGTGGGTGAATTTCGTTAGTGCCTGTCGTTTGGGAAGCTTAGTCTTTGCACTCAATTTCAATTTCATCTTCAGATTCTGGGCTCTCCTCAGGGAAATTATTCTCATGGAATTGCAGTTCAAGAGTGTCTGCAAAGGCTTCGGCTTTTCCTGTGCTGTCGTATTTAAGGCCATTTGGTCCGTGAATGGGGGGATATTTAGTTTGTTTTTTCAAAAATCCTTTCCAAATAGTGGTTCGGAATGCGTGAATCTGAACACGTATTTTGTAGGTTAACCGGTTGGCTTTGGTTTTTAACCTAGGATCACCCGTGTTCCTAGCGCGTCTCCGTAGTTGATTCCTCTTCCTTCCTTATCAGGAGCCTAATAATTTGAGGAAGTTCATAGGGGTTGTGTTCCCTTACTGGAATTTGGGCTGTATTATTTTGCTTGGTAAGTAGGATTTTTCAGGTAAGTTGTTTTTTGCTTTCATCGACATCACTGGCTGAATTTAGCTGCTGGGTGAGGCTTTCCGAGGCCAGAGTATCCCTAAAAGTATGCCAATTTGTATTACTCTTTACTTTTAGAGGTTCATCTATGAATATTTCCTCTATTAAATGTGCACCGGTTTGTGGTCGGAAGAGAGATCATTAAGTACCGTTGTACTTCTTACAGCACCCCGGGAATTATGATAGGCGTTGAAATCACCTATCACCAGGGGTGGGCCTTCCAGCTCGGAGCGGGAGCTTAGATCTTGATAGGAAGTCTCACTTCGAGGGGGATTGTGCAGTAACATGACTACAAATTCAAACGAGTTGGTTTTTATTTTAATTACTGTCACCCTCTACGCATTGTAGTTGTGGGGTTTCAACCAGGTAGTGATTCACATTTCTTCTCACAAGCATGACCGTTCCACCTCCCCTTCCTATCAGTCTCATTTCTGTATAGATAATAGTAGCGGAGAGAGATTCCCGGCTTCAAAAAGGTTTCCTGGATGAGAATAATATCAAATTTACGGTCAACCATAAACTGCCTAAACTCGTCAGTCCTTTGTTGCAAGGAGTTTGCATTCCACGTGAAAATGGAATTGTGATTCGAGGGAAGTCATTGGATGTTTTTACTTAGGCTTTGTGGCGCAAAGAAGCCTTGCATCATTGTGGCCATCATTTTCCGCATCATCAGTTGCATCTGTGACTGCATTTTGATGAAAAATTGCTCCATATTTGGTGGAGTGAATGTTGTGTGTGACTGGGCAGGAGTTGTAGGGGTTCTATTGGTATTTGGTTTTGGAGAGTTCACACTGAGTTGTTGCTTATTTTGGGCGACAATTTGCGCGAAAGTTTTCCTGACATGTTTCGGGTTTTTGGGACACCCTCCGTAGTTGGCGGGGTGTTCTCCCCCACAATTGATGCATTTGGGTTTTTCAGTAATATGCTTTTTGCAATGTGAAAAGTGATTAAGACCATCGCACTTTACACAGCGAGCTCAAGCGTGGCAGTTGCTCGATGAGTGGCAGTTCGCAGTTACTGCCCGCTACGTAGTTTCATTGGTTCGACTTGGCAGATTCTATTTTCGGCAGAAGGACTGTGAAGACTACGAATTATCACATTTAATTTATCCTCAGGGAAGAAGTACGTTATACTTCCATTTTTGCTTAGTTAACAACTTAGTTATTTTTCTGTGATCCGTGGAGGGTTCGGGTATAATCTAGATCGAAAAAGAGAGCTTTCTCTTAATTTTGTGTATTTTATTTTTCATCTCGAAATCGATTTTCGACCGTAATCGTTGGGTCTTCTTCAGCGATTAATTTATTTTCATTCATATTCCTGCTTATATACTAGCTATGTTTAAGAAACTGCTTCATAAGCGCAGCCAGATTAGTCGATTTCTCCGGTTCACGGAGGATAATTGGGACAGTTTTAGGGTGTGTCTCATCGGGAACATCCGTGTTTTTGTGGTTCACTCTGTTTGGGAGAATACCGATGTATCGAAGAGGAAAACTCGGTTTTTTGGTTGCCATTTCTGGGAATGAAACGGTCGGTTTTAGAGGCGGCAGAGCCGGAAAACCTTAAGAATTTTTGTTTTTAGTCCACCATATCCTGATCAGACTCTGAATTCTTCCGAAGACGATTCAGTTCTGAGGGACGGTGTGCCTATGGCTTTCCTCTTTCTGGAGAATTTTGATCTTGGTGGATATAACTATTCACCAAGAGCTTAGCTATGAGCTCGTCATTCTTCTGACGTTGCTCTTTCAACCCATTTTGGGTCTCTCTGAGCTGCTGATGTGTGTCGCAGCTCAGTGAGAACTTCCTTCAATTGCTTTTGGATCACATTTGCCTGATTAAGTTGAACTTTGCTAATAATAGTAGGATTTCTAAATCTAATATTTTCGCCAGTAAAATTGTATTAGTATGATTAAATCGGATGAAAGTAGATATTTAAGTATTCGTTTAAAAGGTCCAAAAAGACATTTAAGATTTGGCATAGTCAATGATTTTAGCAATATTGCAATAGTTTGTTGGCGGATTAAAATGGAGTAGCACTGGGTTTTCTTTTAAATCAAAAATATATTTGTTGTGCATGCCATAAAAGTTTTTCTTGAATTAAATCATTCTATACACGTATTTCTGCATACCGATGTACAAAACCCTTCTGACACGAGCGTAGTTCTGTCATCCCAACTTGTTTTTAATTTTAACTTCAGAATTATTGTTTCTAATTTGGCGAATGTAGTTTTCACAGCGATCTCAATTTTGGTAATATTGGCCAGTAAAAAATTTAAATGGGTTTCGTCAGCCCAAGCTTTTAATTGTTCGAAAAAATTCATTTTATTAACAACATAAACTGCAACCTTCATTGCGACCTCTCTCTCTAGTCATTTGCAAGTGCTTAGCAAATTGTTGAAATTGCAAAGAAAGCGAAAGTGCTTGTGTGTCGTGTCCCTCACCAAACAAGACCTTCGTGACAATGAAAACCTGAATATTTGCGAGAGTTGAGGCTGCCAACACGTTTATTAACAACTCGAAGGTCAATCCAGCAATTTAATTCCTTCTCGAGATTCATCAGCACTTTATCTGCTGTTTGCCTCCAGATAGATGCGATAAGACAGAAATGAGCGTGAATCACGCGCGCTAAGTCCGTTAGAAATCACTTGAAATGCACTCCACAGCAATTCCGTTCATTCCTCTATCATAACGGTTCAACTACAATCAAATGAATTTTTTGCTCTTGTGCAACACCGCAACAGCAATGAAGCGAGCACATAAAATAGGCACACACAATTTGTACGCCAGATAATTCTGGAGAAATCTTTGACCGAGCGCCACACACCATTGACAAAACAACAGTTGAATTAATAACCAACAACGGGGACCCGCGGCCGAGTTTGCTCGAGTGGAAATTCCACAGACCTCGGTATTAGAAGAATCGATTGCAGACACGAAACAAAAGCAACAAAACGTCAAGCAGCGAAAGTGCGAACGAGATGGCTGTATTCGGCGGGCAGATTGCAACGCGTAGCATGTCAGTAGGTCAGAGAGAGACCGCTACTGCCGCGCACGTACGCTGCAAACAGAGCGGCTACAATCGCAACGAAACACTTTCAAAACTGAACACGTGTGCTAGATCTCTTCCGAATGCGCCCCGCGCCAACATGATCCATATTCCAAATATCAACAACTCCTACGGATAAAAAACAACGAAAATTTCTACTCACCATCGGCTGGCTGCTGGAAATTCACGTAAGCGTAGCCGAGCGACCTGCGGGACGCAACGTCGCGACAGACGCGGATCGAGAGCACGGGGCCCGCGGTCGAGAACCTCTCGAAGAGCTGAGCCTCCGTGATGTCGGGATGCAGATCGCCGACGTACAGCGACGCCATTTGGTAGTTGGGTCCGGCCGCAGGATTCATTTTCGCACAACCGTCGTCCACTCACTTCCTCGACAACGAAATTCCAGAGCTGCTACTGCTGCTGTGTCGCGGGCCAATGATTCACCGCCTTCGCTACTTCTCACTCCTCCGCGGCACGAACGAGACTCGACTGCGGAACTGCTGCTGCGAACGCGACGTCGTCTTCGTCGTCGCTGTCCTCAAAAAATATTCTTCACCACACAGACACGAAAATCGAAACCACAAGAAACTGCAAGAGATGAAAAGAAAAACATTTTAGCCACATGCCAGCATCACCCGAAACTCGCAGCCATTAGCGCTCTGGAACGCCATCGTCAGCGCCACGACCCACTTTCGCACTTTTCAGCCGTGCAACTTGGGTGCTGCGTCGCAGACGACGACGTTCGCCATAACAAAGGTTTCTCCATTTTTTCTTTTTTCCCGTAGTCCTGTCGCGGTGGCACACTCACATTTTCCCCGGGGGCTCCGATATTGTTGAGCGGAAAACACGTTTTCGTGGGATGCGTACACACAAAAAAATAAGAATATTTTTTGTTTTGGATTTTTTCACTACTTTTTCGATTTTTTTGTGGGTTTTTTTATATTGTATTTTTTAATTTTTTTTGGGTTTTTTATATTTTTTAATTAGAAAGAAATGTGGGTTCTGTTTCGCGAAATCGCTCCACTCACAAACCTCACATTACCAGGGGGACTACTCGTGTGACTAGTCCGTGAAGTTGGTGAGCGAGTCGAGGCGGATGTTCGACGAATAATGGGAAAATTTCCACTTCGAAACGGACACAATACAGGGAACCTGAACCGCATGAGCTTGGCCACGAATCGTACTCAATCTGCGAAAATTAAACATTCTTTATCAAACAAAAACAATACTTACCGCAAAATAAATTTAATTTAAGCGACACCACTACGCTGATAATACAATCACGAATCCGTTGATGTGCTGAATATTCTCTTTCTCGAAATGTTGCGTTATTTTTTGTCTATTCTTCAATTCTAATTTTTTTGCTGATTATCTCGTCGCTTTCCACCCACTTCAAATGCCACACGCGTTCGTTCTAACAATTGACAAAACACTCGCTCCTTCTCCAGTCGATACTATTGTTTTTCTTTCGTAAAAGAATACACAAAAAATTCGAATCTCAATGGAACAATTATCGAGAATTTGATTCCACTCCGTCGCGAGGAAATTTACAACACACAATTATATTTACAATTATTTCAACAGTTCGTTTTTTGTTTTTAAACAATTATGATTCGCATTGGCATACTACTGATCATGTTTTGCATTTTTTAACAATGTTTTTATTAAAACTCAACTGCACCACACTTATGTCCGTCATTAACACGTTCTCTTTCTCTCTCACTCTTTCTATCTTGTGATGTATATATTTCAGTTTCTTTTCCCCGCAATTATATCATCTAAACAAACGTTTTTCTATTCAAATTATAACGTTCAACGAAGAACCTCAAAGTTTGTTGATTTTTCTATACAAATTATATTTTTACTCTTTCAAAGTCACCGTACAATCCGGGTCCGAGCTTTGGTATATGGTACGGCGATATAGGGGGGAGTATTAGGGGTGGTAATGGCGATGATGTAGACGGCGGCAATGATGCTGCTGCTGCTAGTGGGTGGCGTGGTAAGTAAGGATTGTCGATTTGATAATCTCGATTTGAACTAGGACTGCACTCGATTTTTTCCACTTTTTCACACTACGCGAGAAAACGATAATTGTTGCAGTTTAAACACAGGAAATTAATGAAAAAAACGAATTAGGATATTTAATTACACAAATTGAATTCGAATTGGGACGATAACAAAAAATCCAATTATTTTTTGTTTTAATTATTTTAGCATAAACAATTTGTATGGAATTTTGTAAGGTGACGAAAAACAAATTCTAAAACGCTAACATGTCGTATTTGAGAAGTCGAGAGAAAATTTCACGCTCTGGCAATTGTTCGAAAAACCAAAACTTGGACGGATTGCTGAGATTTTTTTGAATAATGAGATGATTGAGTGTATTCGTAGGGATGTCCAATCATCGGATTAATGTGGATTAAGTGACATATAACATAAAAGCTAAGAATCAAGATAAGTAGAGACTTTTAAAATTAGAAATATTACTTTAAAATTTCATATACTCAAAACATATTGTCAACACTGTTTTTCCGAATTTTTGCTTTATGCTAGAAGTGAAATTCGCATGCAGCCGAACTAATCTCCCAAATATTTTATATCATTTAGTAATAGTTTATCGTTGATAGGAGATTTTGTTTATTTTTCTAGGTTCACGTTTTAACGTTTTCGAACATAAAGGCAAATATATATTGATCAACTGAGGTCAGCTTCGCGTCGCGCGCGGTACGCGGTACCTTTGTTGGTTTGCCATTTTTCTTCGCGTAGCTTTCGTCGGTTTCACGTTAACGTAGTATATTTTTCGGTACCGCGTCGGTAAAATTCGGGAACGCGAAATAGAGGTTAGATTTTTTTTCTTTGACTGGATTGATGAAGAAATACGGAGTAACGTAAAGTAGGTTTCTTCTCCGTATGATTGTGTTTTCGACGCGTTTGAAACGGGCGTTTAGTGGTGGCTGAAAATTGTAAATGAGCATAATCCATTTTAAGACCCGCGACCGAATCCTCTCCGATCTAGCTGGCCGACAAGCAGCCACCGCAAAAATGGATTACGGTGCACGGATTGGTTGACCGGTTGGTACCATTCGTTGGCACGACTCAGGCTTAACGTCTAGAACCGATGAGAGGTCGGTTCCTCGTTCGTGACTTAGACAGAAAAATCATTACAATATACTCAAATGAGGAATTAAGGAATAAGATCCAATCATTAAATCCCAGTATAAAGAAGCGAGATACTATGAAACTTGTACATGCTAGTAGGCGGACAAGAAATGGAAGGTGGTTGCACATCATCCAGGTAAATGAGAGCATGTTTAAGAGGCTTGCAAATAGATACGTTAATATAAATTATGGACCGTATTTTGTGAAGGAAGACTTTAACGTAATGAGGTGTTATAAATGTCAAAAATTCAATTACAAAACATCAAAATGTGAAGGGGACCAAATATGTGTGAAATTTGGAGGAAAGCATGACCTAAAGTACTGCAAAAGCACGATTGAGAAGTGCTCCAACTGTATTGGTAACAATAATAATGCTGATCATTCTCACAGAGCTGACTCTGTAGAGTGTCCGGAGTTTCAACGCAGAATATTGATCGCCAGGAGGAGCACCGACTACAACTTCGATGATTGCTAATCTTTCTAATCAATCAAGTGGAACAAATTTAACACTTATGTATGCTAATATGAGAAGATTTACCTGCAGCAAAATCCTGACATAGATTTGATTATTCTCAATGAAATCTCGATTTACCCAGAAGAAACACGATTTTACAATATTGAATTATATAATGCGGTATTCTCCTGCAAACCTGGAAGAGGTGGAGGTACAGCAATGTACGAAAAAAATACAATCAATTTCATTACCAAGAGAGTGACGCCTGATAAATATAACATTATAATAATTGAAGTACGCCATGCAGGTAAAAAAATAAAATTAGGGACGTACTACAGTCCCAATCGTATGAATGCGCAAGATTTTTGCACAGTACTAGATACATTATTCTCAACTGAAAAAAATTTAATCACAGTAGTAGACACAAACATTAATGTACTTATTGAATCACCAGAAACAAGGATTTATAAGGATACGCTAGAAACGAATGGAACGGTAATCATAAACAACAACAAAATTACTCGCCCAGTGTCAAATACCTGTCTGGATCATATAGTAACCAATGATTTAAAAGTCGCTGAAAGCATGACATACATATTTGAGGACTGGCTGGAGCTGGATCACCGTGTGTTAAAAATTGGCATTCAAGACCAAACCCTGAACAAACAGAAGCCGACCTACAAAACGTTCAGATATCTAGATAAGGAGCTCTTTAAATCAAACATACGAGAGTTACTGGAAAAGCGGAATCCAAATAGTATTCTTATTCTTCTTCTTAGCACTACAGCCCCTTTCGGACCTTCGCTTCCTGCAAACAGCGCCTCCAACTGTCTCGGTCCGTTGACCACGTCTTCCAATTCCAAAATCCGAGCAGCGATGAACTGTCTTCGTCGACCGAGTCAGACCAGCGTTTCCTCGGTTTCCCCACTGGCCGCCGGCCTTCAGTTCTCCCAACGAATACCTTCTTGGGTATCCGTTGTTCGTCCATACGATTCATGTGTCCAGCCCATTGCAGCTTCCACAGTCTTACAATCCTTGAGACCTCCGGTTCGTCAAAAATTTCATACAGTTCATGGTTGTACCGAATTCACCATTGGTCTCCGTCTAGCTTCGCTCCGATTATTCGCCTCAGGATCCGTCGCTCAAAGGCGTTCAATATATTTGCGGATGCTTGGGTTAGGGTCCACGTTTCACACCCATAGTATAACTCAGGTGTTATCACAGATTTGTATACTTGGAGCTTTGTTTCCCTGTGTATGCAGCTGGTCTTCAAGATCGTCAATACTGCATAAAATATTTTATTTGCGAGCTGTATTCTTTGGCGTATTTCGTGTCTTTCATTGCCCATTTTCATTATTTTAGCGCCTAAATACACAAATTTGTTAACATTTTCGATACTGTATTCGCCAAGTGTGATATTTTGGGTATTTGAGGTATTTTTCCTCGACTGCGTCATGAGCTTTATTTTATTTTCGTTGATTTGTAGCCCTACTAGTTTTGCTTTGCTGTCGAGTTTCAGGAAGAGTTCTTTGGCCGTTGTTAATGACCGTGACAAAATGTTGATGTTGTCCGCATAGGCCACTACTTGGCTCGACTTGTATAGTAATGTACCTCGCGTATCAACAGGTAGCTTCCGTATGACGTAACCCAGAGCCAAATTGAATAGCAATGGGGCCAGCTCATCTCCCTGCTTTAGTCCGATATTTGTGTCAAAGGCATCGGTGAGTTGGTATTAGATGCAGACTTGAGAGGTCGTCGACGTCTTCTTTACTCTAGTTAAAATTTCTTTGCTTCATTTAAATTTTAATATAAAGGAAAATTGAAAAGTATTCTACAAAATTATGATTGCAATTAAAATTACTTACATATTTTTTTTCAGATCTGCAATGAAATTCCGGGTAGGAAACAGGAAGGTTTTCGAGCAGTTTGATTGTATGACTGCTCGATTAATTCAGGGCTGCTAATTTTCTCGCGATCCCATCATGCGAATGCAAGGTGGGCTACATGAGTAAGCTGGGAAGCGAAATATTTTTCAATAGTTTAGCCACTACAAAAGGTAGGGGGCCGGTGTGTGTTTCAGTGCAGCAGCTGCGTCTTTATTGACTGCATTTCTTATGTATTATTGCCAAGTTCGTTGTCTTCACTTATTTTTAAAAAAAATAACTTTGAAGATAGCTCATTGTTTTGTCCCTGAAGGTCTTCAAGTAGTACTGATAGTTTTTTTGCCCTCGTAAATCAATTGTCACAAACAAACGACGCTAATAGTTCTTGTCATTTGTATTAACTGTAACACAACAAATGAAAACAAACAACAGTTATATAGTCCTGATATTGTAATATTGGAACTTGATATCAGGCCAAGTCGAAAGAAAAATACCCCAATTTTAAACAAATGCGTGATGTTTGCTTTTGTTTTAATTTCTTTATTGATAAAATTAAGTTTGTTTGTTACATTCTGATGTAGTACACCTTCTGTCAGAAATTAAAACGTGAAAGTAGGATTTCGTAAATATATTTCTTTTATATTAAAGTAGAGAAAAAATAAAATGGATTATTGAACTAAACCGTTCCATTCCCCGCAACGATGGCAGGCTTTTCGTATAATATGGGCTAGCCATCGGGCGCGCTCCACCGTTTTGTCGCTTACCAGGGGCTCTTGCCGGGAAGAGTGGCCTTCCGCCCGCGTGCCCTTTTATGGAATGGAGTTTTGTGATTCAATCACATAATTTTATGACATACATTTCTCTTTTGATGGGAAAGTTCATCCAATTTATGTTTGTATGAATTTTCCACTTAAAGGTGAAATATATGGCCACGTTTATGTTTGGATCTTGATCTGATTGGGACGGTGCGAGGGGGCATCATCTCCATCTGGATGACCCACTCTTATTTGTGGGCCATAAGAATCGTCGGGTTACAACGAAGTCTCCGCCAGACCGTCCGTTTTTGCTCGTTCCAATTTGTTTTCTGAACAAGCAATTTCAACCCTTAGTAGGTTACCTCGGTCTCGACACCAGTCGATCGGCATTGGATTCCTTTAATTCGTGAATGTGAAATTTTTTTGTAGTGGGTCCATGTTCTACGGGGAAAGAACCCGCCCCATAACACCGCAACGCTAGCCTGCCAGTGGATTCACACGTCCCCTGACAAGGCCAATCTCGGTGGATCTTAACATCATCTTCCGCCGATGCAGCAGACCATCGCTGCTGTCCTACATGGACATTTCATAAATAACAACGTTCACTACAAAATAGCGGCCAACGTGGGGCCCACAAAGCCCGGCTGTATCAACAGTCATGAGCATGAGTCAGACTATCATCTCTAGGTGACCCTACAAGGTGTCCAGATTATTGGCGGGTAGGTAACTACTTAGGGATTTTGTACCAATCGTGCCCCAGCAACTTAATAACTTCCGAACGTGTATTGTCCTCTGACATCAATATCGTTTGGACCTGCTTTGACTTATACTTTGATGGTTTACCACCATTGTGTGACTAGTAAGGCCAAATGATACTAGAGCCCTTATATGTATTCGGAAGCTGTTATGCCAACACCATATTTGCGGTGGATTCTGATCTGCACCCCAAACCAAGCGGTGTCCAAGTGTCTTTCATTACGTGGATTTTGATTTCATGTGATTGGCTGCTTAGCTAGTCCGTGACTATCCATGACAAGACACGCGCTGCTTGTGGGTCAGAATTCACCCTGGGCTGACAAGTTGTACCTTGTGAAAACTTGTGGACTAAGGAGCACTTCCGAACACTGATCCTTATGGTGCCGCAAGACAGTAGTCCCTGTGACGCAACAAGAGGAGCATACCATTGGTGTCCTTACCTGGGAAAGGAACCGATGGAATGAAAAGACCATATTTTCATGATATATTCACACCTATTTTTTTTTATAGAGTTTTGTAAAGCTCGCCAGTTTCGGCCACTTTTTTTTTAAATTTTTGTCTTGTTAATAGTTGATTTTTATTTATGGTGTCATTTTAGCATTTAGTGAGCACATTTTTATCAATTTAGTTATAACTTTTAGAATCATTATGGACATTCAACATGAAGTGAGGCGGATATACTCCTTCATAAGTCGCTGCAAAGAAACAGAGACGGTGCTACAACGATCCAGGTTGGCACGAGGACCTCGAGACCCAGTTATGAACCGGCCGACCCCAAGACGGAGAACAGATTACCATCCATCTGAGGATCCGGATCCACCATCCCGATACATGCCTTGGGACTCCTGGGATCTTCCGCGACGACTCAGCCAAATACCACCACCGACTCTAGGTCCAGTGGCTACGCAGGAGCAATCTTATATGTTGAAGCCAAAATATATTCCTAGCATCATTCATAGCTGGAATCTGTATTTAAGCGAGGGGCCAAACACCATGAACGTAGAACTCTTCATTGGTCGGGTGGAGTCCCTGATCGAAGAGATGTTGGTAGGCGATCACACGACACTGACAGGCTACTTGTCGATGCTGCTTAGGAGGGCAGCGCTAGAGACCTATTGATGGATACATACTCTGGTCACGGCTAAAGAAGGTACACCGCATGGACTACCCCATGGTCAATATGGACGAGAGGGTTCTGGACAAAATCCATGCCAGATGACAACGTCCCGATGAGCCCTTCCATCAATACCGGGCCGACATCCTACGACTAAATGACCAGCTGTCCAAACCAATGACATCAACACAACTGCCGTGGTTGTTGAAACGTAACTTGAGGCTGGAACTCCGCTGCCATATCGCGAACTCAGACCCGCAGGATATGGAATCGCTGCTGAGAGCCGTTAGTCGATAGGAGGAAGTCGAGTAAGACCTCCGCGAACGACCATACCTGCTAGCGAGGACGGGCCCGCGGCGTGGAATCCCGGAAGTAGAACTGCAAGCAAACCGGACATTGGTTTATTGCATGTCAGGCAGAGCGTATAGTTTTCTGCTATGGATGCGGTAAGCCGGACAACTATTTTCCAGACTGCCCAGATTGTGCCACTCCAAAAATTGGACGAACAAGTACCCAACCACTTCAGCGGTACTCCATAGCCCGTTCCCAGCCAGCTGCAAAACCCAATATTGACAATAACACACCAGCCTTGACAACTATGACTGCGGATGTTCCCTCTCTTTCAGAAGCCTCGCGACACTGTTAAGGCGGCCACCGCAGCTACTGCCCAAAGAACCACTGCAGGAATATCGTGTGGCTCGAGAGTGAATACTTGCTTCCAAAGAAGTCACCTCTCGCTCGCGCCAAGCAAAATGGTCAACTCGTCGTAGGCGCAATTTCCACAAGAGAGTGCGCACCTGCCGTCAAACCCTAAACTTTCGTGACATTTCGGAGGTTTCTGAGAATGACACTCGATCCTACGCACCAATTAAAGTGTTGGGTGAAATCGCTCTTGCACTGATTAACATCAGCTGCCTTGCCTCGGGCCTCGGCTCAAAAGTACTCCATCAACATCCTACCTTGATTAAGCCCTGGCACCCTGAACTCAGCACCGCGAATGGCATCAAGCATTCTATCCAGGCTAGATTGACCACACCCGTGACGTTCCGAGGTCAAACTAAATATATTACCTTCTTTATTATCCCTTCTCTGACTCAGAACGTGTATCTTGGCGTCAATTTCATCATCCAATTTGATTTGGCCCCAGATTTATTCACCGATGCACCCTTAAATACTAGATATGTCAACGAACTCGCTTCTGTACCCGACAGATATGGATTAACGCCTAACCAAGGACAACGTCTGGAAGCATCCATCGCTGTTTTTCCATCTTACGCTACACAAGGCCTTAGCTGTACCACTCTGGTCTCTCATGTCATCAATTTTGGCGATAGTAAGCCAATTATAGCAGAGACACTATTGTAGTAATCGAGCGGTTATACCAGCAAACTGCTCGAAAACCCTCCTATCTCCTATCTAAATTGTGAGGGCAGATTTGAAATAAAAATTTGTAAATTTTTTTCTATAATTGTGGTTTATAGAATAGTTTTTCTTCCTATTGTTATTAGTAAATGTAATTTGATATTAATTCTCCTCTATATAAAAATTAGAGTATTCTCGTTAATTATCTTTTTATAAAATTTAAATTTTCATTACCATTTGAAATTTTGTTTAATTCTTTCGTGCATGTAAATTTGTCCACTACATCTAAATTTTCTTCAATTTAGTTAAAGTTCTTTACTTCAATTTTTATTTCTTTAGTTTAGTTAAAGTTTCCCCACTACAATTAAAATTTGGGTTTTGTTAAAAATTTGAATCTGCCCATTACAATTTAAGATGTGGAACCCCTGACTTAGTGCAGGGCAACGGTGCATTACATGATGTAATGCATTCGAATTCAGCTGGGTGGACAGCTGATGGAATTTTCACCGTAGGCACGGGATGTGAAAACGAAGACAAGTTTTTGACGGATCCAAACTGGAAGAAGGAGAGTCTTGTTTTGAACAACGAGCGGGAGAGGTCGCGTGAAGTGGTGAAGAAGCTTAGAAGAAGCAAGGGAAGCTCCTGGAATTCATCCGCAACGGTGTTCAAAGGAATTTCTCATTAGAATCGCGCGCGAATCAATCGTGTTTCGTTCTTGTTATAGCTATTCATATCATAATCTGTACAAAATCCCTAAAATATTCGTATGTGCACTGTGCATAATCTTGACGCGGTTGACGGTATTGAATAACGTTCTCGAGCATTCCCGATCCCCGTCAGTAATTGAATCATTTTTCCACGACAAATCTCAGTTCACGTGTGAATTATGCGAAAGTGCAAAAGTTTTGCAACCTGAATTGTTTTCCGCATTGCAATCTCCGTCGATTATTGGACTTTTATTTTGTCTTTACGCGTTTGATTGTTCCGGATGATATTTTTATCTGAGAATTGGATAGATAGATCAAGGGGAGCAGACAACAGGCGAAATATAGTTTCGAACCTCACCTGTTGAAAACAGTTAAATGCAGTATTCGATTAACATTGTGGACCGTGTGATAAATTAATGCTGAGTAACGGAAAAATATCTGGTAATTTAGGATTTAACATTTTGGCAAACGGAGAAAAGTTGTGCAAATTGAAGAGATTTCTTAAATGCAACCAATGAGATGTAGTAAACTCAGAATTCGATTATGTCAAAGCGTAAGGCCTAACTGTTACGAGGAGGGAAGATATAAGGAGGCTTTGAAGTTGGCTGCATATGTTCAGAAACTGAGATAGAAGCATGGAGATATTGCTGTTATGAGTGACATAGTCGCCTTAATAGAAGCATCATTGTATTCGATACCAGTGAGACTACTTGATCAGCTTCGTAAAGACTTACAGCTACCCAACATATTCACATATTGTTGGATATTTAAAGCAATGCAAGCATTTGGAAACACCGAGCTGAAACACAAATTTTTTTAAGCCGGGGACACTTGGTTATGTGATAGTTTACATTTTATTCCAAAAGATGACCCGCAACAACATTCAAATAAAACCAAAATAAATGTTTTCCACGTTCTCACACAATATAAAGCATTGGGAAAGATACTCCAAGAGGAGAGTTACACGATCCCGTGAAGATTCTTATTTGATTTCCGTCAGATTTGCAGCTTTACTATATAGTGCACGCGTATACTGAGGTGTATCTTTTGTAGAATTTGTTTCTAGTTTTGCTTATAAATAAAAGTATATTGTACGATATATGTTCCGTTGAAAAAAGCAGTGATCTTGTTAGAACAACAATACAGTTGTTTATACTGTTTATCTGGTGAAAGAAAAGGATTAACAATAAACATAGGATTTGTTTCCGGGAACGAAATTAAGCAAATTGCGTGATAGTTGTGTGCTGGAGACATTTGTCTGATGCTTTAAAATTAGCTTTTCGGATATTCGGATTAATTTATTACATTGGCTCCCAAAAGAAAAATAACTATTCAAAGCCAATTTTCAATAGTGTCTTGATATTACTAGGCCAAGCATTCTAATTAATTTACTTCTTAATGTAAAACACGATGTGTTTCGATGCAGCTAGCTGTGCGCTTTGAACAATCGTTAAATGTTTTGGAGGAGTGATTACGCTAGGGAGTATTTGGGAGTCATCGTGCCGCAAATCAATAATCTAATAATAAGTGATAGTGTAAAATCAATAATAAAAATTTCCAGGACCTGCCCACCTCGTCAACGAGCGCTCATCGAAAAGGTAGGGTAAGTACCCGTTTGATTTCTTTAAATTTGTTTACATGCATTTATATTTATTATATACGTACTGATATTCATTTTTATATATTGATTTGAAAAGGATAAAAAGAAAAAGCTCATACGTTCAAATAGGTTGCCGTAGTCATTAAAGAGTAAATATGCCTATACGCTTCAACATGGTTTACTCAAGTTTCTCATGTGTTGTGTCTTATTGATGGTATACATCTTTAATCGGGTACTCAAACAATTAAAATGGTTATTAAATACAAAGGCACGGCTACAACTGATAACCCCTAGTAGATGTTAAACGAAAGAAATTAATGTTAAAGTGAGAATCCTTAAGACGAAGAATTTGATTATTTGATTTGATTATTTGATTTACGGTTATAGCATTTTTGATTAAACAATAATAAAAATGTTGGAGTAAATTATAAAATCGGTCTTTCCTTTCCGTCAGTTCGGCGCAAGTTATTGCTTTCGGCATAGAGAATAAATAGGTAATATTTAAACACGGAACCAAATCAAAACTGACGATAGATACAAGCCATATGGTAGCAATTTGCATATGTATTAGTCGGCCTACTATGGACAAGCTTCCGGTAGCTGTCACCCAACTGCGGCATTAGCAAATGCTTATATTTCGTCATATATACTATTTTCCGAATAAAAAACGTGCGGAACGCATTCCGTGCATGCTATAAATTCACCTTGTATAGCCCATTGTACTCCTAAACTTTCCAAGACGAGCAAATGAAACACACGTTTTGCACCTTCGACTGATAGCTCAGCGTTGAGATGTAAACAAACTCCTATAAATTCACTTTGGGAGGCGATAAAAACTAAACGGGTATAAGAACTGAAATAATTTTCACTTCACTAGGAGCACTATTGTGTTCTCCGCGGATCATCTGGATGAAATCCAGACTGGATTTCACTGTAGAAATCCGTCTCTAAACCGTACAAAACCTCGAATTTTTGCTGGCACCTCCACAATTCTTCATATAACGCCATGTAAGTTAGCCAGCAAAGTCGGCCTACTAATGGTCATGTGTGTGGTAGTAAGCGCTGCTGCCATATGGCTTGTATCTATCGTCAGTTTTGAACCAAATTCAAAAGAATTAACAAAAGATCGTTCATAATCGAGTCAGCCCATATTTCGAATGGTAATAATTGAAAATATAAACATAATGGGACCAATATTTTATTTAAGTTGTAATTAGATGTCTACTTTACCGGCTATATTTATTTTCAAATAGAATTAGCTCTGTTACAACTAAGTCTAGTGAAAATTTCTTTTAAATGTTTTTCCCTCGCAAGTTGAGTAGGAATTTGATTTATTTAAATGCAATTAAATCAGTTCTTAGCAATTGAGTTTGCCTTGATGGCTTGGCTGGTTTGGCCCACTCGAGCAAGGGAATTTTTTTTCAGATTTACTAGTTCGTTGTTTCAAAAAATATAGCTTTAAAATTACCTTTTCGAATTTAAATGATCCGAACTGCATTACCGAATATCCGAAATTTCCTCTCTGATTTCTGTTGCCTGCAGCCGGCAGTGCACAGCTTTTCTTTCCAGAGTGGGATAACTCCATATGTCTACTGGCATTCTATGTACTGCAGAAAGAGATGCAGAATAGCTTTTGAATTCCGAGAAGTGGTTGTGTGTGTTTTTGTTTTCTATTTCAGCAGACCTCACCGCAAAATTGTCCGATATCAGACAGCGCCGAACTGTCGTCAGTCCACGTCGTACGGGCCACTGCGAATTTTCTCAAAAACGAAGAATTGGAAAGCGCCGCGTTAACATCGCGTGCTTTTTATTGTGCGGGATAAGTGCGCAGGAATTACGTCTCGTGTGAAAAGTGCGTTTTGATATTTCGGGATTTACTTGCGGAACGACGAAGCCCCCGATGCTGAGCTGAAGTGAACGTCGTCGGGGTTGTCGAGGCCTTTTCAAGGCGACAGGTGAGTGCGACGATAGTGAAGGAATTTTTGTTTTTGCTAATTGGGAAGTGGCGATGGTGCGCTTGGCCTCAATTGCAACGGAACGTGCGACGCGTGATGCTGAGCGAGTTTCGAAATGACGCGTCAAGAAATTGGAGTCGTGAAGAAATTCCACACTTGCTGGCTCGGCGCGGCATGACGTTTTCTTTTTTCTCGACGCCTAGTGGGCTTGTCTTTTCTTGTCTTCGGTCTTCGAGAAACATTCCGATGCATTTCTGCTATTTTCCAATGTGTGTGGGGCTGCCCCCGATCTAATTTGGGTCTGATTGCAAATACCAGGAGTGCGACGTCAGCGGCCAAACAACGGCCGAACGTGTTGGGTTTCGTGTTCGGGTCGTCGGTTGGCGCGGGAGGATCATACGGGGCTGCTGGTGTTATTGTTTTGATTAGCCAGCAGTCCTGTCAACCGTGCTGACTCCGCAGTAGAACCGGTACAGCGAACTTGTTGAACTTCGCGTGCCCAGTGGGCAAATTCTGAAGACACGTTGCTAAGAGCGCTGCTATCTTGTGCCTGAGAAGTTTTATCAGATTTTGTTACACGATTTCCGCTACAAGATCTCCCTCGGCGCCCGACCCTGAACATTCAGCGCGAATTTCTAGATTTGCGTTGCGAGTTTCCAAAGTCGAGAAAAATAGTCCAAGATCTCCCCAACTCGCAAATCGCTCACATTGCAATCTTAAGAAGCTTCGAAAATTGCAAAGTGCCGTTGTCGGCTGAAAATAGCTAAGAAAATGAGTCGTCGTCCAATAGACAAAAGGAGGCGATGGATGGAGTGCTGGGAACGGGAATGCGGGAAGGGCGATGGGTGCAGAGGTGCAACTTTGCGGTCAACCACTTTGCGTTCGGATGTTTCAGACTAGACGAGACTAGACAGTGCGCAAGTCAACTAGGCTGCAAGGTGCTTGCGAAACGCAAAATAAAATTTGAATGCGTGGGCCCTGATTGCTAATTAGCTCTGAAATTTCTATGCGACCCAGAAACTGCTGATCTGTCTTATTTTCATCTTTGTTTCGCGATGGACTGTTAGTTGGAGGAAGGAGGTTGGCTGCTAATGGGAGTTGTGGGTAGATTCTATGGAGGATTTGCCTGTAACTGGTTTTCATTTAAGGAATCTTCCAATAAGTAGCTTGGGTAGCTTTTTATATTATCAATTTATGAAGGACAAATTGTGAAATTTGGTTCAGACCAAACCAAGACTTGGTTCTCTGTATATGCTGAAAATTTCCGATTCCAAACAGATGAAAGTACGGGTGGTCTTCGCTAAGGGATTGTTTAGTTCACGGTACAAGTACGGTCATAAAGTTGCGTCCACACGTGGCATAAGTTGCCGCATGTGCTGTCAAGGCAAAATAATTAACTGTTATGATCGGAACGTGCTGACTCGACCCTTGATTGTATCTAAATTTTCATGCATGATTTCAAGTGGATTTCAGTCATAAATAATCTTCACAGCATGTTGAAATTTAAAATCTTAGAATCCAAGCACAAGCATTCTATGAAATTTAGGGTTTGTTTACTTTTTCCTCAAATAAAAATCGAATGGACAAACCCTTGAGATAATTAGAAATGGTCCTTTCATAGTCTGCTTGCGTAAGAAACCATAACATGGAATTGGTATGTTTGGATCAAATGGAGCATTAAAGCTTCAAAAAAATCAATTATATACACAATTATATACAGTGCCTCAAAGTGAAAATGATCCACGTAGAAAGAACAACTTTGAACGTTCTACTTTTATTATAAACAAATTCAAAATTTATTTTAACTCACAAGAAATGGTTATGATAAATGTGTACTTCGATACTAAAAAGTGAGGGTTGCCAGAAGGCTGAGATACAAAACGGGGACACTTAAAAAATAAAAAATGTCGTCCGTATTCTGAAAAAATTGCACGTATTTTATTTTTTCATACTGACATATTATATTCATAATATCTATTACACTCAAAGCATTTATACATTATGATTAATTAACCATAACCACAATTCACACTATTTCCTGATAATATTTTATTCGTAATGATATCACATATCCTTTCGATCAATCCACCCCCAATTTACGAACAGAACAGCATGTCATCGGCGCCTTCTCTTTTTGCACCTGTAGCTACACCGTACTTTTCGGAGCTGCTTATTTCTTTTAAAAGGTGCGAATTTCCTGGCAGCCTCAGGATTTGAATTGAAGATAATCTTAATTCAAAAAGTTGAATTTCACTTTCAAAAGATGACCAACGTTTTCAATGGAGAGACGATTCCTTTCTTTGGTCAATTGGGAGCTCATTAACGCAAACAGACTCGCTCGTAATTAGCATTGTGAGACGGAATCCCAAAATTCTACGTCTTGCACTCGTTGCGTGTAGACGTGTTTTTAATCGCTCCTGTCATTAATTTTAAAAATTAATTAATTTTTCACAAAAGTCAGTTTCAAATAATTGAATTAATTTTGTACGAGTCAGTCAAAAGCAAGTTTTGATTTTATTGGGGAAGAATTAATCGTCGAAGGCATCGAGCAACCATACCAATAAATCAAGAAAAGCAACAAACCAAAGACAACTCGGGACTGCTGTATGGAGGAGCCCGACGGCTTCCCTCCGTCGGGGGGCCCCGGGGAGAGTGACGGTGTGCAATTGGCAAGTGTCAACAAGCGGAGACACACGAGCACCCAGGATACCGCAGATGCCGGTCGCAAAACACAAGTGCTCGAAGATAGACAGGAAGTATGTCGCCTTCGAAGTGAAATCGAAGAGCTAAAGGCAAGAATTCAAACGTACGAAGAAATGTTCAAGACGGCAAAACAAGTTCAAGAGAGTGATCCGATACGAAAAATCGAAAAACAGAAGAAAGCTGCAACTCCAATAATAACTGAAGAGGTATTAAGTGCTGGTGGCACCAACGAAAGCCAGAACTACTTTGCGGCGCTGGATGGACTCCAGCAGGACATGGAGGTAGACGAAGGTAATAAAGACGATAATTTTATCTTATATTTAAAAAATAAAAATAATGAAAGTAGAAATAGGGAGAAGAAACCAGCCCGTAGTTCTGCTGGTCCTCCTCAAAAAGTAGCGAAGAATACCGAGAAAGTTCCGCCAATTAATGTCTTCGGTCAAAGCGGAAAAGACATGGTTCGGCTGTTGGCAGCCGAAAACAAGTTGACAAATTTCGAAATCAAACGAATAAATTCTGAGAAGCTGTCAATTAGAACGAAATCACTGGTTGATTTCAAATCAGCGAAAGATGCTTTGAATTCTGGGGAGGTTCCGCACTTCACCTATACCCCCAAAAGCGAGAAGAACCAGACGTTCTTGCTGAAGGGCTTGGACTGCGGAGAAGATACCGTCGATCTTCTTCAGGTTCTCAAGGAAACAGCACCACAAATCGAGTTTATCTCAGTGAACACATTCGCGACAAGAAGGTCGACGGTAGAAAAAAAACACCACTTTATTTGGTACAAATAACAAATAAGAGCAGTCCAAGCGCTCTTCAGCAAATCAGGTATTTCAATTTTCGAGTGGTGAGGTAGGAACGCCTCCAGAAACGAGAAATCAACCAGTGCTATCGCTGCCAACGATTTGGGCATTCGGCTGCCAACTGCGCCATGCATTACCGATGCGTTAAATGCAAAGACGTGCATGCTCCCGGTGAGTGCAAATTGGCTCAGACGGAGCCAAAAGAGAAGTTATATTGTGTGAACTGCGGTGTTTTTGGTCACCCGGCATCATATCGAGGATGCTCCCGATATCAGGATGCAAGATTGAAATCTGCCCCAAAGCAAACCCAAATACACCGCAGTGTCTTAGCTCCGAACTTCGTCAAGTCCGGAGTATCATTTGCACTCGCCGCTAGAGGACCAGCAGAAAATGCGGAAAATAGTGGGAATAATGAGCTGCTTCTTAAAATTTATCAGCAACTAAATTCCTTATCAGAGCGAATCGATAGACAAGATTCGAAAATTAACATTGTTTTTCAGCGTTTAGGACTTTCAAATGCCTCAAAATAAGTTGTCATCCAGCCACATTCCCACGGATAGGATTCGTCTCATCTCGATCAACGTCAACTCCATTGTTACTTTACATCGGCGTGATTATCTCCTTGAATTCATTGCCAGACAAAAGCCTGACATCCTGCTTCTAACCGAAACCCACCTCAATTCATGGCACTCCATGACATTCAAGGATTTTGAATTCGTAAGAAACGATAGGGTAATAGGTGATGGGGGAGGTGGCACCGGGATATTGGTTCGAAGACCCTATCGTTTCCAAAATATTGAAAAAGTCGAATTCAAAAGCTTTGAATCTCTTGAAGTGTCCGTTATCAAAATTTCACTGCCAGGTGGGGATAATCTCATCGTTATCTCCGCCTATGCAACTGGTGGAACTGTTCTCAAGCTCAAGGAGGAACTCAATTCCTTGTTTGAAATACTCGAATTGAACAGGCTGCATAATTATTATATTCTTGTTGGTGACCTGAACGCCAAGCATACATCATGGCTGAACGCCACCAATAATCCAAGAGGTGTATTCCTGAAATCATGGATAACAGAGAACCAAATTGAATACAGGTGCAATCTTTATGGGTCGGAGTTCCCAACATACCCTAGGACAAATTCATATTTGGACCTTTGCATTGCTGACGCAAGACTCGAATTCAACTTTAATAGTCCTCAACGGAAACTGCAGGTGCTTCCTTATGATAGCGACCATAACGCAATCGTAATGGAAATCAATCATCACAGGGATGATTTCTTCCTCATTCCAGTTCAACACGAAAATCATCGATTGAACTTCAAAAAAACAGACTGGGGAAAGTTTCAAAAGAAGTTTAATCGCGAGTACCAGAAGCAATGTCCCCCTTCTGATGGTGGCAACTCTTGCTCAATGGTTCCGAATGACAGGAATCTAACTAACGATGAAATAGATGTCTATTTGTCGAAGTTAGAGAAGCTGACGTTGGAAACGATGGAGAAAGTAGTTCCCAAGATTAAACTTGGAAACAATATGGAAGGATATGAAACACCAACCATCGCAAGGTTGAAAAGATTGAAAAGCCTTCTCACACGCGTCAACAATATTTATCTCACACGCGTCAACAATATTTATCCCTCGTTGGCTTTGTTGAAATTACATCTGAAGAATGTCCGGAACTTAATCCGGTCATACTTCAGGAGTGAGGTCAGCAATCAATGGGCGGAAAAATTGAGGGGTATTAGCCCACAGGACCCAGACGGCGTGTTTGCGAAAGTGAATAGCATATTCCGCAAGAAGTCTCGAGTGAAGGTATCGAATCTTGAAGTCACTAGTGATGAGATAAATCTTCTCGATAGGGCTGGTATCGAAATTGATAGTACGACTCCGGATAGAAATGGAAACAGGATTATTTGTGAAGGATTGGATAAACTTGCCCTGATTGGAACACATTTTGAATTGGTTCATCTACCAAACCCTGAGAGAGGGAACGAAATTTTTTCAGAGGTCGTTGAAGCAAAAGTTTCCGACTTCAAATCAAGCCTGAACGGCCAATCAATTCTTCATTTCAATGAAACATTAACATCTGACCTCATACCGAGCTTGAATCTTATTGATTATTTTGTCAGCTATGAAGACTTGTGTTTCATATTTCGCAAGATAAACAACAAGAAATCATGTGGTACTGATGGTATTCCAAATGTAGTTCTCCGACATTTGCCTGAGGTTGCTATTAGGAACTATTGCATATTGTTCAACAACATGTTGAGCAATTCATATTTCCCAAATGAGTGGAAAAAGGCTAAGGTATTTCCGATCTTGAAGAAAGGAAAAGAATCTTCATGCCCGAAAAGCTATCGCCCAATCAGTTTGCTGCCTAACATCAGCAAGGTGTTTGAAGTGACGAAAGTAACCTCAGACATCTGTTGGAAACTTAATGATAGACAATGTGTTGGAGCATGTCTCATTGATATGGAGAAAGCCTTTGATACGGTATGGTTAGATGGACTTATTTTTAAACTCCTTCAGGACAAGTTCCCCAGACACCTTGTCGCCATGATGTGTAATATGTTATACGGGAAATCGTTTGTTGTAACCGATGGAAATCTGACAACAATGCGCGAGTTCAAGGTCTTGAATGGTCTACAGCAGGGAACAGTTACTGCGCCTCTGCTCTTCTCAATCTTCATTTGCAAGCTATTGAACGGCTTTGATTTTAACGTCTCGCCAACGCGATTATTGGTAGCGTTTGCTGATGATCTGATCATCTATACGGCAGACCGAAAAGCTACAATAGTCCAGAGAAATCTCCAAAAAATTTTCAATGATATACAGCTGTACATTGACAATTGGCGAATGAAAATCAATGCGCAGAAGTGTGAAACAATCTTGTTTCGGACAACGCTGCAGGGGGTCAGTCAAGACCTGAAACGTAATTGGAAAGATTTCCACATCATGGCTGGTGAGGGTAGTCTTGAACGGGTTCCACATAAATCCTGTGTTCGATACCTCGGTGTTTATCTCGATCAGTATCTGTACTATACTGAACATGTGAAAATCATGCTCAGTAAGGCACTTAAAGTAGTCATGGCCCTCCGAAAACTCTTTCATTCCAGATGCATTGATCAAAAGGTCAAAATTATCTGTTACAAGACACTGGTTACACCAGTTTTGACATATGGATGTCAGATCTGGTACAACCAGAGCGCTAGTACTATGGAAAGATTAAGAGTTTTCGAAAGGAAATGTCTTCGTGCATGTACTGGTTTGTACAGAAAGCCTGAGACGGATTGGAAACATTATATATCGAACAGAAGAATTTATCAAACTGCTGAAGTGACGAGGGTCGATATCTTCATATTGAAACTTCTTCGGAATCATATCGCAAGATCTGTGACTGTGAGTGAAAACCCTTGGATTTCACAGCCGTTCCACCCTACAGACGGGTATATAGCGACTTGCCTCGCTACTGGCTTCATTCCTCCAGAAGCATTCGTGTATTTGGACATGAATCGATATGTTTTTGATTCTGACGGCGTCCCAGTCATATATCACATATATCGACGGGCCACCGAGAAGAAGATAAAATATCCTCCGAATTTGAGTTCACGAGACCAACAATTTCAATGGAGGTACTCATTTGCTAGATTCGTTGAGGCTGATCGAGTTGAGACGGCGCAATCCAGGTATTGGTGGCTGAATGACAATGTCTAAATTATTCGTGTTTATTTTCAGTTTTGGTGTTTTTTCGTTATTTAGTTTTTGAGTTTCAGCTCATTATTGCTACGTTTAGTGTTGTTATTTTTTTTTGTTTAAAAATTAGGTATAGGTTAGGTATATGTAATGTTTACTATATTCCGTTAGAGATAAGATTAAACACTTAGGATAGGAACATTATTACAGAATTTTTTAGTATAAGATAAAGTTTTTTGATTGTATTTTATTAGAAATAAGTTACAACATATTAGGTGTAGGATCAAAGTTTCACTGTTGTGTTTTAATTATAAATAATTTTAGGATAGTGTTGGTTGGTTTTTTCTCCTTTTTCCAATTAAATTTTAAAAATATGTAATAATCGTAATTAATTGAATTTGCTATAGTTTTTTTTTTTTTGATGATATGAGTTAACGATAACGTACAAATTTAGAGAGCCATTTGGGCCATTAAGTTTTTTTTGATTGTTATTGTTTGGAATTTGCTTTATATTCTTTTAAAATTTATAACGATTAGTATTAAATAAAGCGCTTTTGACTTTGACTTTGACTTCGACGTGTTTTTAATCACTCCTGTCATTAATTTTAAAAATTAATCCGTTTTTCACAAAAGTCAGTTTCAAAAATTTAAATTAAGTTTTTGTGTCAGTCAAAAGCAAATTTTGATTTTCATTGGAAAAACATTTATCGTCGAAGGCATCGACCCACAGAATCAATAAATCAACAAAAGCAAATAAACCAAAGACTAAGGGTAGCCCGACGGCTACCCTCCGTTGGGGGGCCCGGGGAGAGTATAAATACGAGATTGGCGGCAAGCGCCAATAAAAGAAGACACACGAGTAACAGGACCCGCAGATGGCGGGCGTAAGACTCAAGTAGTCGAAGACAAACAAGAAGTGAGTCGACTTCAAGCTGAAATTCAGGAATTGAAACTACGACTGAAAACGTTCAAAGATATGTACAAGAGACGGAAGAAAACTCGAGATGCAGATTTGGTAAGTCCAATAAATACGGAAACTAAGGCGAAGAAAGCTGTCAAACAAGTCAGCCCAGAAGAAATACGAAGTGCTAGAGGCGCTAACGACAGCCAGAACTACTATGCAGTGCTGGACGGACTTCAATAAGAAATGGACGTTGACGAAAGAATTGAAGGTAATGCTAGTCAAGATAACAATGATAATTGTATCCTTTATTTAAAAAATAAAAATAAGGAGAAGAAACCAGCCCGCAGTTCTGCCCGTCCTCCACAAAAAGTTGCCAAAAATCCAGAGAAAGTTCCGCCAATTAATGTGTTCGGTCAAAGTAGAAAGAATATGGCTCGGCTATCGGCAGCCGAGAATAAATTAACTATTTTCGAGATTAAAAGAATCAATGCCGAAAAATTAACGATCAGAACGAAATCACTGGTTGATTTCAAATCAGCTAAAAATGCTCTAAATTCTGGGAAGGTTCCACACTTCACATACACCCCGAAAAGTGAGAAGAACTAGACCTTTTTGTTGAAGGGCTTGGACTGCGGAGAAGATACCGTCGATCTTCTTCAGGTGCTCAAGGAAGCAGCAGCAGAAATCTTGTTTATCTCCGTTAAAACATTCGCGACAAGAAGGTCGACTATATCAAATAAGAGCAGTCCAAGTGCTCTTTAACAAATCAGATACTTGAATTTCCGAGTGGTGAGGTGGGAACGCCTCCAGAAACGAGAAATCAACCAGTACTATCGCTGTCAACGATTTGGGCATTCAGCTGCCAACTGCACCATGCATTACCGATGCGTCAAATGCAAGGACGTGTATGCTCCCGGTGGGTGCAAATTGGCTCAGACGGAGCCAAAAGAGAAATTTTACCGTGTTAACTGCGGTGTTTTTGGTCATCTGGCATTATATCGAGGATGCTCCCGATATCAAGATGCGAGAGTGAAATTTGTCCCAAAACAAACTCAACTACACTGCAGTGTCTTAGCACAGAACTTCGTCAAGACCGAAGGATCATTTGCACTCGCCGCTAGAGTACCAGCAGACAACAATGTAAATAATGTAAGTGGCAATAATGAGCTGCTTCTCAAAATTTACCAGCAACTAAATTCTTTATCGGAGAGAATCGATAAACGAGATACGAAAATTAATCTTGTTTTTCATCGTTTAGGGGTTTCAAATGCCTCAAAATAATTTGTCATCCAGTCCCATTCTATGGATAGGATTCGTCTCATCTCGATCAACGTCAACTCCATTGTAACTTTACATCGGCGTGATTATCTCCTTGAATTCATTGTTAGGCAAAAGCCTGACATCGTGCTTCTCACCGAAACCCACCTCAATTCATGGCACTCCATGACATTCAAGATTCGTAAGAAACGATAGGGTAATAGTTGACGGGGGAGGTGGGACTGGGATATTGGTTCGAAGACCCTATTGTTTCCAAAATATTGAAAAAGTCGAATTCAAAAGCTTTGAATCTCTTGAAGTGTCCGTTATCTAAAACTCTCACTGCCAGGTGGGGATAATCTCTTCGTTATCTCTGCCTATGTAACTGGTGGAACTGTTCTCAAGCTCAAGGAGCAGCTCAATTCCTTGTTTGAAATACACGAATTGAACAGGCTGCATAGTTATTATATTCTTGTTGGTGCCCTGAACGCCAAGCATACATCATGGCTGAACGCCACCAATAATCCAAGAGATGTATTCCTGAAATCGTCGATAACAGAGAAACAAATTGAATACAGATGCAATCTATATTTGTCGGCGTTTCCAACATATCCTAGGATAAATTTATATTTGGACCTCTGATTGCTGACGCAAGACTTGAATTCAACTCTAATAGTCCTCAACGGAAACTGCAGGTGCTTCCTTATGATAGCGACCATAACGCAATCGTAATGGAAATCAAACATCAAAGGGATGATTTCTTCCTCATTCCAGTTCAACATGAAAATCATCGGTTGAAATTCTAAAAAACAGACTGGGGAAAGTTTCAAAAGAAGTTTAATCGGGAGTACCAGAAACAAAGTCCTCCTTCTGATGATGGCAACGCTTGCTCAATGGTTCCTAATGACAGGAATCGAACTAACGATGAAATAGATGCCTATTTGTCGAAGTTAGAGAAGCTGACGTTGGAAACGATTGAGAAAGTAGTTCCCATGATTAAACATCGAAACAATATGGAAGGATATGAAACAGCAACCATTGCAAGATTGAAAAGATTGAAAAGCCTTCTTCTCACACGCGTCAACAATATTTATCGGCAATTTTTGGACTACAACCATCCCTCGTTGGCTTTGTTGAAATTACACCTGAAGAATGTCCGGAACTTAATCCGTTCATACTTCAGGAGTGAGGTCAGCAATCAATGGGCGGAAAAATTGAGGGGTATTAGCCCACAGGACCTAGATGGCGTGTTCGCGAAAGTGAATAGCATATTCCGTAAGAAGTCTCGAGTGAAGGTATCGAATCCTGAAAGTCACTAGTGATGAGATAAATTTTACGATAGGGCTGGTATCGAAATTGATAGTACGACTCCGGATAGAAAAGGAAA
This sequence comes from Odontomyia ornata, assembly GCA_963969285.1. NCBI lineage: Eukaryota > Metazoa > Arthropoda > Insecta > Diptera > Stratiomyidae > Odontomyia > Odontomyia ornata. The sequence goes on from OZ017742.1 coordinate 46,664,375, forward strand.
CAGGATTATATGTGAGGGATTGCAGAAACTTGCCCTGATTGGAACTGATTTTGAATTGATTCATCTACCAAGCCCTGAGAGAGGGAATCAAATTTTTTCAGAGGTCGTTGAAGCAAAAGTTTCCGACTGCAAGTCGAGCCTGAACGGCCAATCAATTCTGCATTTCACTGAAATATTAACATCTGACCTCATACCGAGCTTGAACCTTATTGATTCAATTCATATTTAGCGGGATAAACAACAAGAAATCATGTGGTACTGATGGTATTCCAAATGTAGTTCTCCGACATTTGCCTGAGGTTGCTATTAGGAATTATTGCATATTGTTCAACAACATGTTGAACAATTCATATTTCCCAAATGAGTGAAAAAAGGCTAAGGTATTTTCAATCTTAAAGAAAGGAAAAGAATCTTCATGTCCTAAAAGCTATTGCCCAATCAGCTTGCTACCTAACATCAGCAAGGCTTTTGAAGTTATACTGAACTATGCATTAAACGCCCACATTGAGGAATATGAGTTGATGCTGAATTGCCAATTTGGTTTTCGTGCCAGGCATTCGACCATACATGCGAAAACGAAAGTAACCTCAGACATCTGTTGGAAACTAAACAACAGAGAATGTGTTGGAGCCTGTCTCATTGATATGGAGAAAACCTTCGATACGGTGTGGTTAGATGGACTAGTTTTTAAACTCCTTTAGGATAAGTCCCCCAGACACCCCGTCGCCATGATATGCAATATGTTATACGGGAAATCGTTTGTTGTAACTGATGGAAATCTGACAACAATGCGCGAATTCAAGGTCTTGAATGGTCTACAGCAGGGAACAGTTACTGCGCCTCTGCTCTTCTCAATCTTCATTCGGAAGCTATTGAACGCCTTTGATTTTAACGTCTCGCCAACGCGATCATTGGTAGCGTTTGCTGATGATCTGATCATCTATACGGCAGACCGAAAAGCTACAATAGTTCAGAGCAATCTCCAAAAAATGTTCAATAATGTGCAGCTGTACACTGACAAAACCAATGCACAGAAGTGCGAAACAATTTTGTTTCGGACAATGCTGCAGGGGGTCAGTCAAGCCCTGAAATGTAATTGGAAAGATTTCCACATCATGGCTGTCGAGTTTAGTTCAGAACGGGTTCCACAGAAATCCTGTGTTCGATACCTCGGCGTTCATCTCGATCAGTATCTGTACTATACGAGGGTCATTCAGCAAGTACTTAGCCTCACCGCCCGATGGCGCTGCTATTACAAAAGAGTTTTACTATCGTGTAGTACATTCTTTTAGTAGCCTACTATCAAAGTTTCAGTCAATTCCCTTCATTAGTTTTGTTTTGATAGCCTTTGGAAGCGAGCATGTCGGTCGGTTGTACAAAAATGGAAAAAGAACAATATCGTTCAGTGATTAGATTCTTGTTTTTGGAACTCAAAGATCGCTTGGATGCTGTGTGCGGTGACTCTTCTCCTTCGATGGCGACCGTCAAGAATTGGTTCAACGAGTTTGTTCGTCGCCGCACGTCGGTTTTTGATGAGCCACGCCCAGGTGCCCCGAAAACGGCTGCTACGGAGGAAAACGTTAAAAAAATCCACGATCTCGTGTTGGCAGACCGTCCATTGAAGGTTCGCGAGATAGCTGAGACTGTGGGCATCGCAGAAGGAACGGTGCATCATATTCTACACGAAGAACTGGGTATGAGAAAGCTTTCGGCGCGATGGGCGCCGCGTTTGCTCACACCGGAAAACAAACGCAACCGTTAGACCACATCGGCGACGTGTTTGGCACTGTTTCAGCGCAATCCGGCGGAGTTCTTGCGTCGTTTCGTGACCGTCGACGAAACATGGATTCACTGGTACACACCAGAGACCAAGGAACAGTCGAAACAGTGGACTTCACCCGGCGAACGTGCTCCGAAGAAGGCGAAGACTGTTCGATCGGCCGGAAAGGTGATGGCCACCGTTTTCTGGGATTCACAAGGTGTGATCCACATCGATTACCTCGAGAAGGGTAAAGCAATCACGGGGCGCAACTATGCAGACTTACTGGGCCGATGAGACGTCGAATTGAAGAAAAAGCGGCCCCGCTTGGCGAAGAAAGAAGTGCTGTTCCACCACGATAACGCGCCGGCTCACCCTCCGCCGTCGCCGTGGCCAAATTGGTCGAATTGCGGTACGATTGCTACCCCATCCACCATACTCTTCAGATTTGGCCCCTTGTGACTACTTTTTGTTTCCAAACCTGAAAAAATCACTCGCCGGGAATAGATTTGGGTCGAATGAGGAGGTCATCGCCGCCACGGAGGCCTATTTTGCAGCCCTCGAGAAAATGTATTTTTTGGACGGGTTGAAAAAGTTAGAGCATCGCTGGGCCAAGTGTATCGAGCTTGAAGGAAATTATGTGGAAAATTAAATTGCCACCTTTCCCAAATTTTCGTTTTTCTTCTGTAGGCTAAGTACTTGTTGAATGACCCTCGTATTATAAATTTTTGAGAGTTCCTGGGGGCTTAAAATTTGCTTTGAAATTATACCCAGTTTTGCAAGTAGAACCACTTCAGATATTTCGGATAAGTGATATTACGAAGTATGTCTATTTTGTAGTTTACCTGATTAAGGAACTGAATGTGTTGAAGAAGATCTAAATTCTTCCTTATACCGTTATTAATCTGATCTTGATTTAGCCGAAAATAATTGCTGACGATGTTTTGTTGAGAGTTTATGTGATCTGTAATTTCTTTGAATCTTTGAATCATTTGATGATGAAGGAATGTTTGGTGCTTTGCGGCTTCCTGAAGATTAAGCTTGTCTGACCGTAACTTTTTGATTTTTTCGTTTAGACGAGCAGCATTATTTGCGTCCATGTTGCCGGTAAGAAATTTGATGGCTGTTTCCAGATCATTGATTAGCCCACGTTTGTTTCGATATTAAGGTAAGAGTGATCCGAGTTTAATTTGTAGTTCGTGCAGTTTAAGCTTTGTTGTGTCGAATGTATCTTTTAGTTCATTTATATGGTTTCAAGTCTTGAGAGCGTTTCTTCAATTTTATCTAAGGTTGTTTGATACGAGGCACGTCCAGAAAGTAAGTGTACCGGTACACTCACAGTTGCAGGGATACTTTTTCGACATGTTGGCAACACTGCCGCGTAGCCTGACCCCTCCCCTTCAAAACAAGACCAATCCGAGGTTAGTGTGTTGAAAACTCTTGACGCAGTAGCATCTCTCGCGAAAAATGTCGATCGTATCTCCCGCCAAGTGCGAAATTCGCGCCGTCATTCGCTACCTCGTTGCGAAGGGAAAAGCTCCGGTTGAAATTTATAATGAGGTGAATACTGTTTACGGTAATAAAGCTATGAATCGTACGAGTGTGTACAAGTGGTTTTGCGAGTTTAAAAATGGCCGTACTTCCGTGCATGACGATCAGAGGAGCGGAAAACCTTCAATTGTGACTAACGAACTTTTGGAAAAAATCGAGATTGCGGTCCGTGACGATCGCAGATTGACGTTAGATGAACTTTCTGCGATGTTTCCGCAAATCTCCGGATCCATTATACACGAAACAATCACAGAAACTCTCGGATATCGGAAATTGTCTGCGAGGTGGGTCCCAAAATAGCTGACAATGCCAAACCTCACACGGCCAACGCCACGAAGCAACTCCTGGACTCTTTTGGATGGGAGTTTTGAACCACCCCCCGTATTCCCCTGACTTGGCCCCTTTAGATTTCCATCTCTTCACTTCCCTTAAGGTGCACATGGGTGGGAACAAGTTTTCAACGGACGAGGAGGTGAAGGGGAAGGTGGAGAAGTGGGCGAAAGAGCTGGTGGGAGACTTCTTCGAGGCAGGCATCAAAAAGTTGATCCGGCGGCTTACCACTTGCATCGAGAGGGATGGTGACTACGTCGAAAAATAACTTACATATGTACAAGTGTAACCAAGTCTGTTTGTTTAATTACATTTTTTTTGAACCCTACATAAATTGAGTACACTTAATTTCTGGACGTGGCTTGTGCGTTTTCAATTGAACGATGTGTATGATGTCTTTCTGTCCATTCGTTACTTTAGCCGTCCCTAGTTGTAGTGGTAGAAGTCCCCGGTTGTTGCGTAGGTCGTGTATTTCCAATCTCTGTCCTAGTGTCATGGTTTATGTAGTTTTTTGGCTTTATAAGTTATTATCGTTAATCTACTATTTCTTTTGACTTTTTGTGTACTAAACCGTGGAGTTAGTTTATTTCTCCTATTTTCCTTCCTAAACACGGTTTTATTTTCCTCAAATCTTGCTGGGGGTTCTCTATTCTCGTTCAATTTGTTTATTTTTTTGTCTATTGCATATTTGAGTTTGTTTTCAATAGTTGGATAGATTTTTTCTTGAAATTCGTTAAGTTGTGTTAAAAATTCATGTTCGTTGTCAAATTTTACTTGTTTTAAAAATTCGTAGGTGCGTCCAGTAAAGAGTTTTCCGGGGTATGGTTGGTTGCAGAGTGTATGGCATTATTGTACGTTATTACCGTTTCATTAAGGATGTCATTATGGTCTCTGTCTCTGTCTCTTGTCTTGTTATATATAATGCGGTTAAGGTTGAATGTACTCTTTCTACAGGAGAATTGCTGGTACTTTGTGAAAAGGAGGTTGTATGGAGTTGTATGTCGTATTGATTTCAAAAATCTTTAAAGAGATTTGAAGTGAATTCAACGCCCTAATCGGTGATAAGAATTTTTGGTACGCCGTGGAGACTGATGAAATGCTTAAGGGATTTAATTATAGTTAAGCTGTTTTGCGCTTTTAGTGTGTACGTAGCAAGAAATTTAGAAAATTTATCGATGATAGTAAGGACATTTTTATGATTTATGGTGTAAACGTCAATGTGTGTGATGTCTAATGGTTTGCAAGGGGTAGGTGGTTTTTCGAATTCGTAGCGTGGAGGGTTTCTGTCGTATTTAATTGTTTGTCAATCGTGGTAATTTTTAGTAATTTCAATGACTTATTTTTCATAAATGGAAAGTAATAAGTTCTCTTGAGATGGTTTGCTGTTTCATTTATTCCCTTGTGGTTATTTTTAAGGTGATAATCGTTGATTATTTTATCTTGTTCGTTATTTTCCTTAATATCAGTAAGTATGGATGTACAGCGAATAAGCTTGAAGAGTTTGCTTCTAGAGAAAAATTTCGAGTATACTTCTTGAACGATTTTGAACGTTTCATCATCTGTGAAGATAGCGTTGGTTTTGTTGGCAGCCAAAAACCTTTTTAAAAGCTCCGTAGTGTTCTCGACATTAAAGCTAGTCATTTTGATGGTGCGACGTTGTTTATTCTTGAAAGGGACTTCCACTGTGGTAGATGGCGGTCCGCTGCTAACTTTAAGTATAATTTGTCGATTAAATTCGTTTCAAAGGGCGTTCGGAGATGTAAATATGATCGTCCAAGTTTTCAGCAGCTGAATGAATTGTTGCACATGTGGAGCTCATATCCTGGTTGTTTACACCGTCCAGATTGGTCGCCACCTTTGTAGGATTGGGTATTTTGATCCGGCTTAGTGCATCTGCATTGGGGTCTAGGTTCCCTTTTTTATGTATCACCTTGTAGTCGAATTCTTCCAATTTTAGCTTCCAACGTATTAGTTTGGAATTTGGATCTTTTAGGCTCATAAGCCAAGTAAGGGGCTGGTGATCTGTAACTATCTGGAATTGGTGGCCAAAGAGATATGGGCGGAAATATTTTGTTGCCCAAACTATGGCGACTAGTTCTTTTTCGGTTGTAGAATAATTAATCTCGGTGTCCGTAAGAGTTCTGCTTGCGTTGCAGACCGGCTTGTCAAAACCAATTGGACCCTGGGATAGTACAGCACCAATCGCAAAGTTGCTTGCATCGGTAGTGAGAACAAACGATTTGGAAAAATCCGGATATTGAAGCATGGGCTCATTTATCAGCAGCTGCTTACAAAGATTGAATGTCCTTATGTATTCCTCGTTAAGGTCGATAGCTTTACCTTTTTAGGTCTTTGTAAAATTTTTTACAAAGACACTAGTTTCGCGACCTGTCTGTCCGTCTGTCCGTCCGTCCGTCTGTCCGTGCGTCACAGCTAGTTTCCTCAGAAACTAGAGAAGCTAGAATGCTCAAACTTTGTGAAAAGGTCAGAAGTGATGATCTCTCAAAAGTTAAGCTCTTACCAAAAATTTAAAAAATTTTTAAGGGGGTCCCCCCTAATAACGAATGAACCTTTAAAAAAAAATTTTAACCAAAGGTAGTCGAGTGGGGTATCAAATGAAAGGTCTTGATTAGAACTTCTAGAACCTGAAATAAAAAAATCATTTCATGAATTAGGGGGTCCAGGGGAAGGTGAAATGTGCCCGAAATTTGTGTCCGCCCCCCTCGCGATTGGACACCTTTGAGCCGAAAAATCTGAAAATTGTCACGAATGTGGACCTTTATGAGTACAAGGGCAACAAATACCTCAGAAATCGAAATTCACTCAACTTTCTTAATAATAGTATGATTTGTAGATTTCACATTTTCGCCCATAAAATCAAACTTCTTGAAATTTTGCAATTATATAGACTAATATAAGGTATGTACGCTCACAAAATTTAATTGAGATCGAATCATAATCAAGTCAGTTATAGCGATTTCAATTGTGAGGAATTACAACAACAATAACACGTGTTTATGGTTGATACATATTTCAAATTGACCTAGGCACTTTAATTTTCTTTCAATTTTCATGAAAATTAAAGAAATAGCGATATCCAAGTATTGGATAAATAATTCAAGTTATCGATTCACGCTGTTAGAAAACGTGTTTCTAACCATAGGATGTTTGCAAAGACGTTCTGGTAGGAGCACTCTCCTGCTACTTCAACTTGTTTCAAACAATTTTTGAAGGATTTCGTTAGGTGGGCAAAGTTTTTGATAAACTTACGGTAGTATCTAGCCAAGCGATCCTAGGAATGCTTTGATTTCTGTTTTGCTTTTAGGGATGGGATACTCAGTGATAGCTTGAATTTTTTTCTGGATTCGGTTTTACACCTTGATTTGTAACAATACGGCCCAGAAAATTTACTTCCTTCAAAAATTCCGACCTATCTAATTGAACTTTAAAGTTTGTTTCTCTTAGCTTGCCGAAAACTTTCTTCAGGTTTTCCATGTGCTCTTGAAGTGACGTAGAGAAAACAATAATGTCATCGGGATATACAAGACAGGTTTGTCCTTGTAAATCCTTCAAAACATTGTCCATTACCCTCTGGAATGTTGTTGGGGCGTTTTTCAATCCAAAGGGCATACGGACGAATTCGTAATGCCCATTTTCTACCGTGAATGCTGTTTAACATACTCGTACGTCTTGTGGATCCACTTCGATTTGATGAAAACCACTCGCCAAATCGGTAGTGGAGAAATATAAACATTTCCCTAATTTGTCCAGAATGTCGTTAATGTTGGGGATGGGATGTTTGTCGCTGATGGTCTTTTCGTTAAGCTTTCGCTAATCAATTACCAATCGCCATTTCTGTTTCCCATTAGCATCTTTCTTTTTTGGGACAATCCAAATCGGAGAGCTCCAAGGTGAAAAACTAGATTTTATTATTCCTAACATTGCCTGGATTTGTATTTGAACTTCTTTTTTGTGGATGAAGGGATACCTTTATGATCTCGTGTAGATGAGTATATCGTCTGTTGTCCGGATGCGATGCTTGATATTGTCGCGTGTTTTCGGTTCGCGGCCAATAATTTTAATGTTCCGGGAAAGTGAAAACGCAATGGCTTTTAATTTAAGTAAAAGAGTTTATTTAATTACAAAAATGCACAATAATCAATTTAACACTTTCACTAATTTTAATTTTCACTATTGTAAGTCTAACACTTGTCCATAAATTTCTTATCGCAATTGTCTTCTAAATCACTACACTATTACGAAAATCACTTTTCTATTACTCGAACAATATCGCTTCCCACACACTATCGCAGTTCTTATCGCGGTCGAATGAATGATTACCCCATTCATTCAGCTCGCCTTTATCAAGGGTCTCTAATCATTCAACTCAGTTCTCGTACATTGGTGAATTAGCGGGAACATTCCAGCAGTGAATGAATGGAGCAGTGACTCACTTTCAGATGTTATTCATGCTTGGTAGGTTCTCGTGGTTTCGAGTAAATTCGTTTTGTTGATGCGCTTAATTGTTGTGAAACAATTGCGACAGTAGCTCGCAGAATTATTTGTACATGTAACAATATTGTTTGTAAATGTGAGATTATCCCCTACTTTGAAGAAAATATCTTCGTATTCTTTGCATAATTGAAGGATTTTATCTCTTCTGCATTTAAATGAGAAGTCTGAATTAGGCTTTCTATGTCGCAACAGTTTATAGGGTTTGAAAAAAAGGTAAAAATATTAAAATTTTTTATTTCGCAAAGGTCTGCTTTATTGAATTTCTGAACTTTAAGAGTTTGATCTACATACAAAATTTCTTCCTGGTTCGAATTGTTTATTGCTTCAATTATACTAAACCAATTTTTAGCGTAGTAAATACCTTCGGATGTGGTTAGGTTTCGGGAAATTATGGTTTTAGGTAGATATATTTCTCCATTTTCGATTTACACCGCTAGTTTTGCCAAGAATTTTGAGTTAGCTGGGACGGTGTATTTAGCTGAAACGAAGTTGGCTTTGAAAAGACGAGGTATAACTGAATTTTTAGTGATAAGCGTTTTGTTTCCCAGATCAACTTTGGCTGGCAATTTAGATAATGCGTCTAGTCCTAAAAGGCCATCGAAGTACTTGTGTAATTTGAAAATAAGAAAATGTTGGCTACCCGGCTTGTTGAATTCTATAAAAGTGGGTAAGGGGTTCCGCTTGCACAGTTGATGATTATTAAGGATTTTTGTAATATTGATAGGGTCTATGGTCTCTAGATCTTCCATGCGAACAAATTCTGGATTAAGAAAGGATGCAGAAGCTCCTGTATCTATTAGAAATTTAAGTGGGCGACCGAATGGGGAAGACATATTTATATAGAGAAGGGTTGATCCGTACCCGATGGGGTCGTCGAGGCTGTTGATATGTTAGAAAATTTAGGTCCGCAATTTCATTGTCTTGACTTGGTTAAGGTTGTTTGTCCAGGTATTTGTCTTCGGGTTGTTGATTGAAGCATTTGTCTTGTACCTGTTTTAGTTATTGATTAAAGTATTGGTCTTGCATGTTGTCGTTTTCGTAGTAGTTATCGAGATTCTGAAAATTTGTACTCAGATCCTCGGAAGAATAAACATTAAATAGTTCTTTTGAAGTGAAGTTTGGAGGTCCAGTTGGTCGAAAGTAGTTATTTTGTTGGTGTTGGTTATGCCGTAAATTGTATGTTTGTCTGGAGTTAGAAGAACCTATCTCCATTGGTTCGGGCTTAGGTTATTGTCGACTAGGTATTTGTTGCCAATTAGATCCCCTTGTAGGCGAAAAATTTGCATTTTTCTGCAACATTTGACTGGCTTGAATGTTTGGTACTGTTTTATTGTAATTAAAAATTGGTATTTTGATTACGTTACTGTATGTGTTAGGAAAACATTTTTTGTCTATTATGCAGGCATGCTAAAAGGATTTTTGTTTGCGGTATATAAGGGGTGGTTTTGCAAAGGATATTGTTTGGTCTATAGATTATGGGCTTGTGTATCGAATTATCATATCTGAAATAAGATATATTTTGCTCCTTAGTACAATAAGCGAGAACGCCATCGCCAAATTTTCCGGTTTCATCGCTCGAATTGTTGAACCAAAGGGCTCTCTCAGACCTGAAAGAAACGCATTTAAAGACATTTCATTACATAAATTACGTTTCGCCTCGGTTACGCTTTGGTTACTTTCATGGATTTGAACGTAATTTAGCTTAGTTGCCGATATTTCGATGATTTCGCTATGAAATCTTTCGATCGTTTTATTTCCCTGTTTCAGGCTATATAAGTCCCTTATAAGCGACGTTTCGTTGCGCTTATCCGCGTGGTGCAGTATTAAGTTTTGCCTTATTTGGGACCAATCGAGAGGTGTTCCGTACATGTTTAATACCTCGTTGGCCGGCCCATCTATCTTGTTCCGTATGGCCCGAAGTAAAAGATCACCGTAAGCTGTACTTTCCGTGCAGGAAATTAATGAACGAATTTCCTCAACAATGTGAAGGAATTCGAATAAAAGTTTAGGGTTCCCGTCGAATTTCGGTAAATCTTTAATGGCGTCCGGCACACGTAAGGCATTAGCGATATCGTTTGGAGTGATAACCGCGTTCCCTCCGGTAGACATACTCAAAACACCAAATGATTCAAAGATATTTCACTCGAATAAATTTATTATGTTTTTCTTGAAATAATGGCAAATTTAAGGAAAAATTACAGTATCACTTCCTCAGACTTTGGCAAATATAGGGTTATCCATTTTACGCTTGGGAAAGTAAAGCTAAAGAAAACTCAAAATATTCAGGTGGAAACAAAATTTTTTATTCAATATAAAGATTGAACCTTGCCATTATACGTGAAACACAACATCATTCAAATGTCCTTCTCGGGACCTCTTACAGGCCTCAATCCTTTTGATGAAATTTTCAATGACTTTTCGGTACATTTCCGGCAATATCTCGGCCATAACTTCACGAATATTGGTTTTCAATTACAATTATTGTTCGCGTAAACACGATCTTTCGCATAGCCCCATAAAGAGAAATCCAAAGGTGTTAGGTCGCAGGATTTTGTGGGCCAATTGACATCACTCAATCTCGAAATTACGCGTCCTGGAAATTTCTCTTGCAAAAGTGCTCGATTAGCCTGTGTTGTGTGGCTTGTGCCTCCGCCCTGTTGGAACCACATGTTCTCGAGATCATAATCTTCAATTTCTCTCCAAAAATAATCCATTAACATCCGTCCATAGCGGTCATAATTGACTGTAATGACTCTTCCTTGATCGTTTTCAAAAAAATACGGCAATAACACGACCAGACCATAATGCACATCAAGCGGTAAGTTTGCCTTTCTGCGATCACCTGAGGATTTTGAGAGCCCTATATGCGGCAATTCTGTTTATTTACGTAACCACTGAGCGAATAATGAGCCTCATCACTCAAGAAAATTATGTTCGAAAAATCGTTATCTATGGCTTTTTGTTCAATCACCCAATTCGCATACATTCTGCGTTGTGTATGGTCTTGAGGCTTAAGTTCTTGAGTGAGTTGGATTTTGTACGGATGGAGATGCAAATTCAAATGCAAAATCCGCCACAATGAGCCGTAAGACAAGCCCAAATGTTGAGCATGTCGAGGAATCGACAAATTTGGGTCTTCCTCCACATTTCGAGCAACGACAGCGATATGTTCAGCAGAACGAATGTTGCGAAGATGCACAGGCCTTGCAATATCAATAACCGATCCAATATCTTCAAATTTTCTCACTGTGTTCGAAATTGTTTGCTGTGTAGGTCGATTATGTCGACCGTAATCGGCTCGTAAAGCCCTAAATGTTGATACAGTAGAATCACCATTTTTATAATAAAATTTAATAATTTTAACGCGTTCTTCGACTGTTAAACGATCCATATTTCTAAATGGCAAACATTCACCTAAAAAAAACACGCTTTAGATGACATATAATTCTGACAGATGTCAAATGGCAGGGTTATACTTTCCTACCACGAAATAGATAACCCTGTACATAAATAGACACACAATTTGGACAAATAAACGCGAACTTAGGCACGCAATTAATTACCTTCAATATAATTTCTTAGTTATACTTTGGATAATTTGTCACTTTCTTTCTGATATTACAAAATTTAGAATATATTTAATTTTGATAGCGAAAAAAAATATGTTGAAAGGAAAGGAAACAATATCCAACTTACATCGGATTTACTAAGCTTATCATCAAAAGCTTCATCGTTGACTTTTCTGCCACTTTTTCCTTTTTTTTAGGGTTTTGTAAAATAATTTTGCAAAACCCTACTAGCGTCGCGACCTGTCTGTCCGTCTGTCTGTCCGTCTGTCTGTCCGTCCGTCTGTCTGTCCGTCCGTCTGTCTGTCCGTCTGTCTGTCTGTCCGTCCGTCCGTGCGTGTGTCACAGCACTTTTTCTCGCAAACTGCTTGTTAGAAACATCAAAGGTGTGAAGTGGTGCTCTCTTCAAAGTTCAACTACAAAAAAATTTTGTAAGGTATTTAAGGGGGGCCTCCCCATATAGAGGAATGACCCCCGAAAAAAAAATTTAATCAAAGGTAGTCGATATGGATATCAAATGAAAGGTATTGATGAGAACCTTTCAAAACAGGTCTTAATTTGATACTTTTTGATTCGATGGGTGCACAGGGAGGGAGGGGTAATACACGAAAAATTTGTGTAAGCCCCCCCGCGATTGGACACATGTGATCCGAAAAATCTGAAAAGAATTGTGGAGGTAGGTGTTTATGAGTACAACAACAACAAACACCGTAGAAGTCAAAATTCGCTCAACTTTGTTAATAATAGTATATTTGAATTTTACATTTTCCGCAACAAAATCGTATAGGTACCCTTAAACTGAACGAAATTCAATATTTAAGTAGTCCTGTAAAAGTTCCTTAAACTTTGCAAGTTTGATGAAAATCGAATGATATCAAAGGAAGTTATAGCCATTTGAAATTTCTCCAATTACAACAACAATAGCTCATGATATTGGTATTTTATGAACTTTCCATCGAATCAGACACAGCAGTTTTGATTTGAACTTCTTGAAATTTTCAAATAAGGCCAATAGGATTAATATTTTTGGGAATTCATGATTTGATTGAATTTTGTTTTTTTTGCAACAAAATGGCGACCGTTGAAAATAGAACAACAATGGATTTTCTATGAAACGTGCGTGACATATTTCTTGACCTTATTCGTTATTGTTGACTCCATTTCTGAGAAGTTGAGTACAAAACCCTTCTGATATGAGCGTAGGTTTGCAGCCGCCTTGAATCCCGTGCATTAAGATGTGCACAATGCAATCATTCAACTCACTTAATGTGGTAAATAACAATTTATTGCAAAAATCGAAATATATCACAGTTGGTTAAATGAAACTAGACTTGTCTGCTTCGCGACCAAAACCCAAAGAGAATAGCTGATGATAAGTCTTCTTGTGTAAAGTCAAACTTCCTCGAGATGATGTCAGTGCCACTCAGTGGTGGAAATAGTTTTTATGATCGCCACAGTACCCCCTTTCCAGAGTTGACGTCAAGTTGATGTAGGCTTTGACGTCCGACTGTACGTTTTGAGGGGAATGGCATGATGTTCATTGTCATCTTTTGTCGTATATGCTGGTTTGAGTTGTTCGGTTGAGACGGTCGCATCTTGTCCCTTTATCTTGATAATGAGGACGTGATCGTTGATTCGTTTAACCACCTCGTGTGGTGGTTGGCTGTCTGACTGCATCGACTCAAAGGAAGACATGAGTGCAAGCGTAGAGATCCTTGTATTGGAAAAAGCTTCTTTTTATGTGGTGAGGTGTTGGTGTCGGTCGAAGGAGTCGCATTTGTCACGAAATTTCTCGACAAAAAAGGTGGGATCGGCTGGCATGTCCTCGTTTGTAAAAAATTCGCCTGGAACACGTAGCTGTTCGCCGTAAAGCCATTCGGCGGGTGAAGCTCCCAAGTCCTCCTTGAGTGACGTTCGCAATCCTAGTAGAACAGTTGGAAGTAGTTCTATCCAAGATGTTGGTTGACTGCACATAAGAGCCGATTTGAAGGTTCGGTGCCATCGCTCAATCGCACCATTGGACGCAGGATGATAGGGTGTTGTTCTAATTCGTTTTATTCCAGTCAGTTTGGTAAGGACTCGAAAAATGCGCTCTCAAATTGAGCGCCTTGGTTGGTGGTCAACGTTTTGGGAGTTCCAAAACCCGCAACCGTTGGCGACTGTGCCCGCAGTCATGTCTTGCATGTCTACCATGGTAAGACACTATCGATACCCGCTTACCAATGGCAGAATGACGATGTTGATGTGTACATGATCGAATCTTTCGTTCGGTACGTTTATTGAGATGGGCTGGTTCCTGTTCTGTTGTTAGATTTTCGAGCGTTGACAGGTGATGCAGTTGCGGGTCCATCGTATCGTGTCCTTCTGAATGCTGGGCCATACGTTCTTTTGGCGCAGCTGGTGAAGGGTGGCCTTGCCGCTCGGGTGAGCGAGTCCGTGAAGTGAAGCAAAAGCCTGTTGACGAAGTTCCGGTGGGACGTAAGCACGAATGTGTCCCGTTGAAGTATCGCAGTAAACTGTTGCAGTACCGATTGACGGCTTTTGTAGTTGTAGTCCCTTGTTGCTGTTGTCTAGGAGCACACGAAGCTCGTCGTCTTCCTGTTGAGCCTCGGTTAGTTGAGTTGGGTCTAAGGTGAATGGCATGTTGATCGTATGAATCTGGAGAAGGCGTCGGCTACCAGATTCTTCGAGCCGGAGATATGTACTATCTCCGTTGTAAACTGAGAGATGAAGTCCAACTGTCTCAATTGTCTCGGATTGGCTTTGTCAAGACTTTGAGCGAATGCGTAGATTAAAGGCTTGTGGTTGGTTTTGATAATAAAATGCCGACCCTCCAAAATATACCTGAAAAACGTGATTGCGGCATAAATAGCTAGTAGTTCGCGATCATACGCGCTGTATCTAGCTTCCGTTGGGCTCAGCTTACGAGAGAAGAAGCCGAGTGGATGCCAGTGTTCGCCATCGTGCTGTTCCAAGGCTGCTCCGATAGAAATGTTAGATGCGTCAGTGGCAAGTTGAAGTTGTCCCTCGTGATCCGGATGGACGAGTAAGGCTGCAGTTGCAAGGTCGCGTTTGCACATTTGGAAATCTGATTTCGTTTGTGGTGTCCAAGGAACTTTGCGTTTATTGTGTCTCTTGCTGTTGCTTAAGAAAGCGTTCAACGATGCCTGATGGTGGGCTGAGAGTTTAAGACAACGTCTGTAGAAGTTGCAGGCCCCAAGAAATCGACGCAGCTCGACGATGGTCTCAGGTTGCTTGAAGTTAAGCAGCGCAGTGATTCGCTCTTGCGTTGGCTGTGAACCGTTTTTGTTGATCGTGTTGCCCAAATACTCTATCTCCGTTTGACCGAAAGCACACTTATCAATGTTAATGTGCAAGTTATGTTGCTCAAGACGTTGGCGGACAATGTTGAGGTGTTCTCGATGTTGGTCAGCATTGTCTGACATGATGATGATATCGTCTATATAGCAGAAGACGAATTCCAGTCCGTAGAGGATGTTGTCCATGTGCCGTTGACAAGTTTGTGTGGCATTTCTAAGACCGAAAGGCATGACCAAATATTCAAACAATCCGAATGGTTGGTGATGGTAAGCCCGTTCTAGGTCCACCTTCGAAAATATAGTTTTACCGTGAAGCCGGTCAGCCACGTCGTGGATATGTGCAATTGGATATGGATTCGGTACTATCTGATCGTTGTTTGCGATATTCGCCACAAACTCTCCAGCCCCCGAATTTTTTTGGCCACCATATGGATGGGACTGGTCCAAGGACTACACGATGTACGGCAAGGACTACACGGTGTACGCCAAATACTCATTTTAAGTAAGTGCTGCCTTCAGTTTTTCGCCTGTCAGACGTCGAGGCCGTTGAAAAACTGGGGGTCCAGTTGTTGCGATCAAATGTGCCACTTGGTTAGCTGGCGCTGATGTGTGTATTGTTGTTGTTGTTGAGGACGTGTCGTGAGTTGTAGGCTGAATGATAGTTGCCGTTGTGGTTGCCTTTGAATTTGTCGTGGACACCCCGAAAACATCAACCAGAGCGATTTGTCCCGGGCTGGAGCGGATAGAATTGTCATCTAATAGCCTTCTGTTTTTTAAATCGATCAAAAGCCCGTAATGTGTCAAGAAGTGGTGTAGAGACATTTCCTACAATAAAATTCCACGTAAATAGACGCGTGAAACCTAAGTGTATCTTCAAGGGTCGTTTACCATACGTGGTAATTGGGGTGTTGTTGGCGGCATATAATGTTAGCAGTTGCGGCTGCTGAAGTTGAGCGAAGCGTTTAGGCAGAATCGAGACGGGCGATCCGGAGTCGATTAGGAATTTTAAGTGTGACTGCTGATCGGCTATGTGTAGTCTGAATTCCTGAATTTTATCTATGCTGTCTAGCACTCCGGAAATTGAAGGCAACTGTCTGTTTCCCTGATGCTGATTTGCTTGAAACGAGCAAGGCTCCGAGCACCGCTATGCTTTTACGCCAAATCCTTTATGGTAATAGCAAGCCTCGTTGTTAGTTGAAGGGCGGTGGCCTCTTGCACCACCTGTCGAACCGTGCAAATCAGAGGGGTTGAAATTGTTTGTTGATTTTGTCATCTGAAACACAACGTTATTAAGCTGACGCTCGATTTTTTTAAGCCGTTTGTTGAGTTCCGACGACGAAACACTGTTTTCCACTATGGGGTCTGCTATTTTTGCGAGTTTGTAGGGTTGGGAATCCTCACTAGCAGCCAGAACGCACCCGATGCTCACTGGTAGTCGTTTCATCCACAATGTTTTGCGGATGTCCTCAGACAAATCCAAAGGTGCGAAATTATACATTTCTCGAAGTAGTTGTGACGGTTGTTTTCCGTCGAGGTCTGCTCTTGTGAGCAACCGGTTTAGCTGTCGCTCCTTAGATTTGGAGAATTTGGTGACAAGATGCCGTTTGAACGTACCGTATTTGTTCCTGACTGATGGCGAACATTTGTTCGTGACTGGTGGCGAACGGATAATGTCAGATACTTGCTGCAGGATATATATGTCCAGAGCAGCGATAATCGTGTAATAACGACCGTTGTCAGACGTTATTTTATTGGTGAAACAATGCGCCTCCGCCTGCACAAATCAAAGCGTCGGGGCGCTTCGCCAAAATGGTGACAATTTCGCGTCTTTGAAAGAAGCAACTTCCGCAGACGGTGGAAAGTTTGTTGCTGCATCAACCGATGGCAACAATTTGGGCGAAGATATCATGTCCTTGCTTGGTTCATATAGCGTGTCGAGCAACGTGTTGTTGTCGCGCCTTGTCGGCGGCGATGTATGTTGAACGAACATGCCGGTTGTCAAATCCTCAGTCGACATTTTAATGGGTGCTCCCTTAGCCGGGGCTCACGTCGATGATAGGGTCACCAGTTGTAGCCGCCTTGAATCCCGTGGATTAAGACGTGCACATTGCAATCGTTAAACTCAATTTATTGCACAAAATCTAAATATATAACAGTTCGTTAAATGAAACTAAACTTGTCTGCTTCGCGACCAAAAGCCAAAGAGAACTGCTGATGAGAACAGCTGATGGGTTGCCAGATGTGTAAAGTCAAACTTCCTCGAGATGATGTCAGTGCCACTCAGTGGTGGAAATAGTTTTTATGATCGCCACAGGTTTGTCTACCCTACTTGTTTTGTGTATTACTTTCCGTGGTTACCCCACACCTGAGTTATAATCGCCCTTTTTTAGAAACTTTACAAACTCGCGGACAAATAAAAAAAACCCACCTAGTTAGCTCAGTGGTTGTATTTCGAATCCTTGTCAGTTTTTTTCCGTCTCCTCTTCTTTCTATTATCTATCCCTGTACAATTCAATTCGGACTAATGGTTCTTTTACAAGCATTAACTAGTGGTTTTTATAGAAACAAATTTTCATTACAGAGTCTTTTTTTATATGCGTACAAAATAAATTCTAAGGGATTGATATGCTTTGCAAATTTATTTGCTAACTAAGTGCATAAATGCTAAAATATATTGCAATATAAGTTTTTTTTAGAAAATCAGCGTCAGAAACTGAATTATCTACAAAACTTAAGGTATGTTTGGCTCTGTACGAATACCCAAGTGGCTCACTGTATATTTACGTTGCTGAAAAATGTGCATCAATGGATTGTTGATTAAAGCATAATAAAAGGAGTTGTCATCGATTTTCGTCCACCACTGTAGAAGTACATTTTAAATTTGTAAAACTTAATAGGTCGCATTGATTCAATAAATGTATCGTTCATTGCTTTATTTTCTTGTTTGAAAATTTTCCCATAATTTTCAATCTTAAAAACGCTCTAATCTGGTTTCAGGAAATTTTGCACCCAAAATAATGTAACACTACTCCTATCGTAGCAAGGGAGCGCTTATCAGTAACAGAGTAGATTAGAGATACGTTCCCACGCAAAGATTTTGTTTGAAATCAGTCCTGGGAACCATAATTTACTTTGCAGGCGTTTATCCATTAGAATTTTTACGCAACTGTGTGTAAGATAACACAACTGCCCAGGAAGACCGTTTTCTAAATATTTAATGGTACACTTTTTTAGGGTTTTGTAAAATAATTTTACAAAACCCTACTAGCTTCGCGACCAGTCTGTCCGTCTGTCCGTCTGTCCGTCCGTCCGTCTGTCCGTCCGTCCGTCCGTAGGTCACAACAGTTTTTCTCGGAAACTACTTAAGCTAGAAACATCAAATTTTATGTGTAGGTGTAAAGTGGTGATCTCTTCAAAGTTCATTTACAAAAAAATTTTATAAGGTATTTAAGGGGGGTCTCCCCATATAGGAGAGTCACCCCCCGAAAAAAAAATTTCATTGAAGGTAGCCGATATGGGTATCAAAGGTAGCCGAAGGTAGGCGATATGGGTATCAAAGGTCTTGATAAGAACTTTTCAAAACAGGTCTTAGTTTGGCAAAATTTGCTTCGAGGGGCGCACAGGGAGGGGAAATACACGAAAAATTTGCCCCCCCCCCCCCTTGCGATTGGACACCTGTGATCCGAAAAATCTGAAAAAAACAGGAATGTAGGCCTTGGTGAGTACAACAACAACAAATACGTTAGAAGTCGCAATTCACTCAACTTTGTTAGTAATAGTATGATTTATCGATTTTGTAACCATTCTAGGATTCGAAAAAATTGGCCATTAATCGATGATAACAGTACAGGAGAGTGGCCCCTGAAAAAAAAAATTCATCAAACGTAGCCGATATGAGTATGAAATGAAAATTTTCATGGGAGCTTTTCAAGACAGTTGTTAAACTGTCAGTTTTTGCTTTAGTAGGGGCACAGGGGGGAAATACATGAAAAATGTGTTTCCTCCGTCGCGGATGGACATCTGAAATAATTATCAAGGGAGATATTCATGAGTATAACAATACCAAAAACCTCAGAAGTCGAAATTCGTTCAACTTTGTTAATAATAGTATGATCTTCGTATTTCATATTTTCTCCAATAAAATTGTCTTTGACATGTTTCTTGATTTGATTCGATTTGGTGACTGCATTTTGTAAATTGAATACAAAACCCTCCTGACATGAGCGTAGGTCTGTTTACCCAACTTGTTATTTCTAGATGATCAAGTCTAATATTTGTTCTTGCTTACCAGACTACCTGAGCCGTATTAATATGCAAAATATTACCTCATTTAGAAAAAAAAAACTCATTCATCAGTAGTGAACCCGTAAACTAGAAATAATAAAACCTTATCTACCGCCAGATGCTTAGCCATAGACAAAAGTTAGCATCCTAATCGAACAGTTTACACATTTACCACATATGGTAGCAGCTCAATATCTTCCTCAAGGCCTTTGAGCGCTCAATTTACCTGGGACAAGTTGGTATCGCCTTGGCGTTACCTGAGAATATTGTGTTCTCAGATTTTAAACCATTCATTGGCTAGCAATATTTTTTTCCTCCAATCTGATCGCAGCGTCTACATTTATCTAAACAGATACCAATGATTAAGATATTATTTACGACTAGCTATTGTGTTGTTAAGCGATTTTTTTCACTCTTGCGATTTTTCTTCTTTTAGAGAGGCTCAGTGTAGCTTTCACCATTCTAGTTTGCGTTGCATTTTCGGGAAAAGTGTGTGCATCTAACATTTAACACCTTTTCGTTGAACGTTTATTTCCGATAGTGCTAAATTATTGCAGCCTTAAAATTGGCTTGTAGGTGTTAAATAATGAACAAAATTTAGAAAGGCTTTTAGTGCAGAAGAAGAAAAAAATGAAGAAAAGCAAAAAAAGCTGCGCAGCCATTCAACCCAAAAATGCAGGAGGAAAATTTCGAAACTTGGACGCTCATAGTGCGCTGCGCCCGTTAAGATAATTTTCTTTGTGTATTGGAAACATTACAAAATTTTTACCAACTAATTCATTTGAGTGTTGTGTGAGCTGGGAGCAACGAAATTTGAAGATTTTTTCTGCTTCTCGGCACATGTAAAGTGTTACACGAAAAAAGAAAAAATGTGAATGGGCATCTATCGTTCTCCGATTTTCAAGTGTTTTCCAAGTGAATTGCAGCCAAGCTTTGGTTGTATTCGTTGAACCAGAAATAGTTGGGGCAAAGTAGCAGCGCATCAGAGAGGGCAACCTCAATGGGGAGCACTGATGTGCAATAGTTATTGCACGACTAACACACAAGACGGGAACTTGGGGACTGTAACGGTTGGAGCTTAGCAAATCCACTTTCACCCAAATCGCGGTCTGTCTTCGCTGCCAAGTATTTTGCATTGTGCACGAAATTTGCTTAAACTCACCTGAAGACTCTTTGCGGTGCATTGAGCTCCCCTTGGGCAAATATTGGCTATTGGCATTCTGCAAAATTGTGTCACGTTGAGACGTGAATTGAAATGGGGAAATTATTTGTCTTATCTCGCGAATGTGAATTTATTTATTTTAAAAGTGATAGTATGTGAACTTCCCAAGTCAGTTTCGCTTAAAGATTCTAGCAAAGTCAGTAGCAGCAAATGTTTGTTGCGGACTGTAAATATTGGCAGTAGGGTCGTTAGCTGGAAAGGTTGTTGTAAATGGCAACCAGCAAGTCTAACATTGTTTTGGGTGCTGTACGATTGTTGTAACAGCTTTTGCACGGGGAGAGATTCATCTCTGTAAATGAAATATAGTGTGTGTTACTTCATCGGCTATCGTTTTTGTATTTGCAGGTAAATGCAGGTCGTCGACATCGTCTTGTTCCTCGTGTGCTTTTAGTTTAAGTCTAACCATTTGCTTCGTATGTCACTTATAATTTTCATTACCACTTCATTCTGTACAAGAATATTGGCCAGACCGCGTACAGACAAAAAAACAAAAACATAAAACGAAGCGAAAACTAATAGTTACGTATTCATTTTCGATTAATTACTTTATAGTGCCTATAATTTGCGTTGATTTGGAAGAAAGTGTTTTTTTTTCTACTTTACTAACACACATCTTGTACACGAGAGTTGAGTTCTGAAGATTTTGTTTTTGGTGGGAAATTAGTGATAGAAAATAGAAGAAAGAGGGAAAGAAAACGATGCCTAAAGCACAGCATCTTCAGCTTCAGCAACAGTCGTCGGCCCTGCCGACCGACGCGAAAAATGTGATTGCAATGCTACGCGCTCTGGTCATCTCACAAAAATATCCTTATCGAATAAATGACCTGCAGCGCGAGTACAAACAGTTGGAAGGTGCCGGGATGGATTTTACCAAATACGGATACCATTCGCTTCAAGACTTTTTGGCAGCATCGGGAGAATTCGTTTTGCAAAAACATCAAGGCGAGGTAAGTGTGAAAACGAATCAATTGCTTCAAATCTCTCTCTAATTTTTTTCTTAACTCACAAAATCTAAAATCTGTTTTCGCTGGCATGCAAATTTTTATTTTATTTTTAATTTCACTCGAAAAAAAAGCGTATGAAAATGCTTTGGAATAGACTTGTTTGGCATTTATTTCTTTTCAATTAATTTCTTTCTAATATGGTTTTTTGATTTCTTGTTTTAAACATTTTTATTTTCGATTTAAATTGCACAGACTATAATAACCGCTCGACCAACCAAAGAAACAGCTCATATGGTTAAAATGGTTCAAAGACAAAAGGGGACTAAAGTTAAAAAACAACAGGTACGTTATATATTTACTATTCTATTTTTTTTAAATATTTGACACAAATGAGAAAAAAAATCAAATTGGGAATGGTGTCGGGCTTTTTTTTGTAAATTATATTTATTTTAAAATGTTATTTGATGATTTTTGATTGGCATGTTTTACTACTAAACTCTTTATTGATACCTCTCGACTGATATACTAAATTAATTTACTATATTTTATTTGTGTGGCTTTATTTTTTGCTTTCCTTTCAAAATACAATTCAGCTAAAATTAAAATCTTGAATGCAATATCCTTCATGTCATTTTGACTTGCCTCCCGCGGTGTCTTTTTATTCTGAAGTCTTAATTTTTGGTAATGTGTTCAGAAAAATTTAGACCTGCCTGTATTATTAAAAACAGTAAAAAACAGTAAAATTAATCAAATTATGTTAAATTTTCAATTATTCTTCCATTCAAAAATAAAATAAAAATTTTTAACGTAAAAAAAGTTGCCAAAAATCACTCATTTCTTCGGCCGTCAAAGTAGCTTTTCCCCTTAATGACAAGGGATCATAGTCTGAGAACTCAAAAGTGGTTTTACTAGGCTCTTGAGTACTCAGACCATGGCTCCTTGTCCTCTAGGGGGAAGCCACTGTGACGGCCGAAGAAATGAGTGACTTTTGGAAATTTTTTTGACCGACAAAATAAAGGAATGTTGAGATCGTTTTATTTTGCTTAAATTTTTATTAAAAAATATTAAATAGTCAAATCAATAAATAAACAAGTAAATTTAATTTTCTAATTAAAAAGCGCTATTTATTATAATATAATAATCCAAATACTAGTGTTTCGAAGATTAGTTGTCTTCTTCATCAGTGGAAATACAATGAAGCTTTACTTAACCTTTGACTGCTTTTATACGCCTCACGTTTAGTTCCAAAATCTAGTAAATATCTCAAGGTAATTAACAATAACAAAAGAGGACTACGAGGTGTGCCAATTAAGTAAGGACACAGATTCCATGAAAACCGTACATTTAAAAATTCTTCTACAACTCTGCCATCCCCTTCAAAGTATTCCCCTTGGGCAGCTATACAACGATTCCAGCGCGTTTTCCATGCGTCGTAACATTTCTGGAACGCTTCGACTGGGATGTCCGCGAGTACCCTCGTCACGGCCGCCTGGATGTCCGTAATCGTCTCAAAATGGGTTCCTTTGACCACCGATTTTGTTCTAGGGACAAAAAAGTCACAAGGTGACATATCGAGCGAATAAGGTGGCTGTTGCAACACGGCGATCCCTTAAGAGGCCAAATACTGGGACACGCTGAGGGCGGTGTGGTTCTTTGGAACCATCTTTTTCACCCCCAAAATCGTCGGTTAAAATTTGTCTGACTGTTTCACGGTTCATACCCAGTTCCGAGGCCAACATCTGTTAAACGCGGATCTTCACAGATTAGGGCGCGCACACGCTGCGCATTCGCGCCAGTCAGCACCTCGACTGATCTCCTGCTCCGCGCCTCGTCTTCCACGCCCCTCAAACTCTGTATGCCATCGAAACATCTGGGCACGACTAAGAGCACTATCACCATGCAATTTTAGAGTACGTTTCCGAAGCTGTTTCGCCCAATCTGGCGCAAAATTTTATCGCGACGCGTTGCTCTTGATTTCTTTTCTCCATTTTTGTGACGCACCACCAACACACGTCTACTCAACTCGACACAGCAGGCGAACTAAACAAGCTAGAGCAATGGTAAATACTCGTATATTAAGAAAGAGGGGAAGGATGCCGGGGAAGGGAAAGAGAATTTCAAGGTCGCTGGTTTACCAAAAGCGCTGCAATAAACTCAGTCTCATTACTTAATTGTCACACCTCGTATAGATAATCTTCAGGTAATAAAACCCTTGTCATAGTTAATAATTGGCTTAAGTCAGGATTTTGAATAAATGAAAAAGCAAGAAGGATCGGAAGAAATTAGGCTATTCGATAATTTTGATAAGATCGCTATATCCGAATCCTAGGTCGGTGTTCAGACGTTGTTCGCTGGGGACCCTCGAGATCAAGAGGTTTTCACATACATCCAACCTCCTCAAATCTGCCACTTGCTGGACCACTTCCAGGTTCATCCATTCGATTCGGTGGGATTTTTCCAAAATGTGTATCGCCAGCGCTGATTTAGTTGTTTCCCTTCCTCCTTTCGATTCTGTGGGATTTTTCCAAAATGTGTATCGCCAGCGCTGATTTAGTTGTTTCCGTTCCTCCTTTCCTTGTGATCTGTTCCGTCACTTTGATGTGTTCTTGGAATCTAGTTATTACCAAGCGTTTTGTTTGTCCAATGTATGCTTTACTGCACTCCGGGCAAGTGTTCCTGTAAATTTCACTTATCTCCCAGTTGTTCTTCTTATCTTTAGTCGATCCTAGAATTGATTCCATACAGTATTTTCTGCTTGTAACCACTGTATTGCATCCCTCCGTCCTCAATAAGCGCTCAAATCATCTATCCGCTGGGGAGTGTGTGATCGAGATCCGTTATGGTTGGCTTTTCTTCGGTATAAAGAGCGATGTAAACCCATTTTTCCTTTGTTGCTTTTCCATTTTCCGGTTCCTGTGATCGATTAGAGCCCTATTGCATCCATTTTTTTTAGCCGTTTCTACTATTAGATAGTCTAAAAAGTATTGAGCCTTTTTGTCACTAGGTGTTCGTTGTCAAATCGGGCAAAACTAATCAGATTGAGTCAAGCTGACATGCGTTTGAAAGGTGACATTTCAGTTTACAATTTCCATATGGACAGTTTCGTATTTCGTCATTCGTGTCAAAAATTGTATTCATTTAAAAATGAGTGGAAATTTTTGAAAAAATTCGTTATATTTTACAATATCACTACGATCAAGATGTGAATGCATCGCAGGTTCGTGAAAAAATTTGTGGTATCTTCGGTCAAGATACTTCATCAAAAGCCACAGTCAAGAGATGGTTCGCTCGCTTTCGTTCTGGAAATTTTGATGTCAAAGATGCACCTCGCTCAGTTCGACCAATCACTGAAAAAGTCGATGAAATCTTACAAAAAATTGAAGAAGACCGATACATAAACAGCCATGACATTTCTAAGGAACTGAATATTTTGAACCATTTGTGTAAGACTGGATACACAAAGAAGCTCGACGTTTGGGTGCCGCATGAATTAACACATAAAAATTTCTCCATACCTTTTTGGGTATCCTCTGTTCGTCCATAGGATTCAATTGGCCAGCCCATTGCAGCTTCCGCAGTCACACAATCGATGAGATCTCCGGCTTGTCAAAAATTTCACACAGCTTATGGTTGTATCGAATTGATCCCCGCCTAGCTTGCCTCCGATTATCCACCTCAGGACCCATCCTTTGAAGGCATTCAGTATGTTTGCGGAGAGCCGGTGTGACACATTCGGCCAAGTCGGCATCAGCCTACAGGTCTCAACCAATCATTGTGCAATTATGAAGACGAAAACCAGGCTCTAATCTATAACCTATGAAAAAACGTGAATGAACACACTCTGTGTCTCAACCCTGTGGTGTAACTTGCAGGATAAACATAAACCACAAAAATTGTACAGGGTGTACGTGATGAGGTGTAACTAAAATGTGTGGTATGCGATAAAAGGCGCTTAAATAGAGGCTAAACTGGGACTCCCCAAAGCGGAATGAACAACTGGAATCTCTATGAGTGTTTAATCTTCTGAGTAGACGGGAGACCAGGATTTAAAAGGATTGATTTTAGGACCTAAGTTCATCGGCGACTCAGGTCTTAATTTAATCAAACTTAAATCGTAATTTTGGCAGCGTCGATGTAGGCAAACTATAATCAGATTCAGGTTATTTTTGCCGAGGATATCTCCTACAGTATCGAGTCCATTGAATTTATTAAAAATCCAAACTCCTCTTGTCATTGTATGCATTGTATTTGGAAAATTTGTGATCTAGATCGACAACTTCATTGCAGAGACTGAACACATCCGAAACAACGCATTTTGCTTTTTACAATCTTAGATTATTGTAGCCCTTGTTAACAAGAATTCTATTGGTGATCGCAAGACTGCTTATGGACAAAGAATGAAACCATGGTTTTACATCGCTTAAATGGTGAGCTCTTTTTCAGATGTACTCGGAGTGTCCTTTTTCTGGGAAACGATTTGTCCAATCATGTTTCAGTCTTGTAGCTATTATGTCCATATAATGTCATCCTGTTCAGGTAGTGTACGTGTAATAGTGCCCCTGATGACACGTTTAGCGAAGTGATCAATTTCTGTCATTGGATCAATCCCTTTATGCCCAGAAGTCCAGAGGAAGTTGGAGTTTGTATTTGGATATTTACGAATCACTTTTCAGATGTCGTTAACAACTCCTTTATGATTTTTGTTGTGATCACAGTTTAATAGTGCCATTCTAGAATCGGAGAAAATATATGTGGTGGTGGATGTAGTAGCCGCTGAATTTTTTAGGGCTGCAGGGATAGCATGCAGTTCTGCATTCAAAGCTAAGACATGTTCTTCAAAGCTGAAAATACTTGCCTCATTTTTTGTAAGATTGAAGAAGGCTCCACCCGCCCCCGATATATTTTTAGCACCGTCAGTAACATAGATGAGATGTAAGTCACTAATCCGATAATTTACGTAACTATTTGTCGTTCAACTCATCTCCCATTTGGATTATATGAGTCTTATCGACAGGGTTACTATTTTCAAGGGTTACCTTGATATTCGGTGGTCTGGTGGTAACATCGAATGGGATTATGTTACTAAAGCAGGTCCTGAATTTACGGTATAGCGTAGTAATGCATAGCTGCAGGCTGATGGGTTAAAGACTTCCAATACCGTGCTGGGAAAGTTTACAAGTAGTTGCTCAGTTCTCTTGCGGTAAGCAGTTCACCTCTGTCTTTGGTCATAAGTTCTCCTGCCATTTCAAAAGTATGTACATTAGTAGTGCTGGGTTGGAGTCCTAGAAACAGCTTGAGGACTTTAACTTTGATGGAATCCATACGTTCAAAGAAGTAGTTGGAAGCGTTTGCAAAGGTGGTCATTCCGTATTCAAGTTTCGGTCTGATGAGAGTTTTGTAGGGATTTAGGGCGATGGTAGGTTTGAAATTATTCATGGGTCTACAAAACAAGATCAGATTTTGCTGGCAATGCATACAGACAATAGTTTCGCTCCTGCTTACTGACAATAGTGTCACTCGGTTGCTCAAAGGATCCGGATCTACTAATCGTATTACCAAGGTATTTGATGCTATTTTGCCAAACGATCTGAACTCCATCCATTTTTAAGGCACGTTGCGAGTTTTTGTGTCTATAGAAAATAATGGCGTGTCCTTTGCCTGAGTTAAGTTTTAAGCCAAGTAAATCACACGCTCTCCAGAAGTTGTTGATCTTCTTTTGCAGGGACTCTACGGTGTCAAGGAGTTTCTTGCCTTCAGATAATATAAAGAAATCAGCATATTTCAGGATGGTAGATTTATCTTCAGCCAAGTTGTATAGGCTTTTGTTGTATACTCGTATATTAAAGAGGAGAGGACTAAGTACGCCACCCTGTGGCAGATCTTTAGTGATCAAGGTTCTTTGATTGTTAATTACCAAGATTCTTCTGCTGAAGAATTTAATAATCCAGTTGATATATAGCGCACTAATGCTAGTGTTAATCAAAATTTGCTTGAGCGTATTCAAATCCACATGTTCGTAAGCGTTAGAGATATCCAGAACGGCAGCAATTTTGAACTTGGATCATTTGTCAGTAGCATGCTTTAACATAAATGCATTGAGGCAGGGAGGAATTGACTTATTTTTCCGCTATGACTAGCAGCTTGGGGATAAGACCTTGTTCTCTTCGATGAATCGATCGATTTTGAGCAGCTTGTTGATCATTTTGAGGGGAACGCTGATCTGCGATATAGGTCTATATCTGTTGCAATTTGCTGGATCCTTGTTCGGTTTTAAAACTGGAGCAATTCTGATGAGCTTACAGGCTTCAAGGATGTTACACCCTGTGACCGCGTTATTGCACGCTTTGAGGAGGCACTGCGGGTGCCTCACTGCAAGGATTCTCAGCATGTTATAATCGATGGAGTCAATACCTGGAGCAGCGGGCATCTTCTGAGTGTCAAATATCTGCAGTAGTTCTTCAACTTTGAAGAGTTGCTCGGGGTCAACGGCAGTTACAGTTTCGAAGAAGATGTTGCTACTGGGATGTTGTTTGCTTCTGATGTCTTGGAGAAAACTAAGACTTTCTTCCTCGTCCATCTGTTCGCACGGGTTCCTGCTCTTGTGGTATTTGATGTTATTAACGAACTTCCAAAAACTTTTGATACTATTATGGCGGATATTTTTTAAATTTTAATTCACGGGCTTTTTTCGACCAAAAAAACAATTTGGTATTAAATAATACTTTAATCGACGTTTCAACCACTTTCGTGGTCTTCTTCAGGATAATAATTCTACCGAGCTTACATTTCATTCATACATACTATATACTTTTAGTTACCCTAATTACTTAATTGCTAACAGGCCGCAGTACACATCGCTAATTCCATCCGTCTCCGTTTTTTTGTTCATCGAATTTGCCGTCGTTTTTATGGTTAACGCCTCCAGAATCAACCTTTTTTTGTAATTGCGCTCCTCGTCCATTATTGTTGTGTGCGAAAAATCAGGTAGGTGTCCCAGTTGGGCGCAATGTCAGTGCCGTTTTTTTGTTGTTATCGCTCTGTAGGTCCGATTTGTGTCCTGCAATTTTATTTTTCATCCATTGTTTCGTTGTTCCAATGTATACCATCTTGCAGTTGTTGTGTGGGATGTTGTAGATGATGTTGGATCGGTATTCTTGCAGTATCTTGTCCTTGGTTGCCGTGTATATTGAGCTCAGCCTGTTTTTGATTTTGAATCCCAGTTGTTTTTCTGCGCAGCCCTTGATGACGCTTTTGAATTTTTCGGAGAGGCCTGGGATGTATTCCATGGTTGCGAAAATTGGACGCCTTTCTGTTTGCTGTGCCGGTGTATTTTCGTTTTCCATTCTGTCGTACTTATCGGGGAGGCTGTTTATGATTTTGATTGAAAAACCGTTCTTTACCAATATCGATTTTATTATTCTCTTGTTTTTTCCCGGTAGCAATGGTCACTTATGTTGAGGATGCGATGGATCGTGTTATATGCGGTATTCAGCTTTTGATGTTTTGGGTGGGCTGACTTGAAGTGAAGTACTCTACCGGACGCAGTAGTTTTTTGAAACCAATCCATTTTGAGGTTGTTGCCATCTCTTGTCACCAGAGAGTCAAAATATGTTAGTTTCCCGTTATTCTCCAGCTCCATAGTAAAGCGTAGTTTTGGAGCTCCAAAAAACTGTCGATTTCTTGCTTTTTCACTGTTGCGAAGATATCGTCAACATATTTTGTAATTGTGTCAAAGGTTAATAATTCTGTTGGCTTTTGATATGATCTTTTTTTCTATAATTAGCAAAAACCGTTAATCTGTTCATCTGTTCTTCCGTTTGTCCGTCCGTCGGTCTGTGCGTCACAAGTTTCCCCTCAAACCAAATAAGCTAGAAACATGAAATTCTGTGTGTAGGTCATAAATGGTGCCCTCTTTAAAGTTTCACTACAAAATAATATTGGGTTGTTCGATAATTCATGTCGTTTTTTTCTCATATATGACATTAACTGCGTATTTCACGTACATAGTAGTCATTCCGTGGCTTATATAATTATAGACTTTTTTAAGGATTAGACTTTAGACTATCTTCAGTCAAAAACTCAGCATCAGTAGTAAACAACAATTTGGTTAAAAATATGCTTGAATGTGGACAATCAAAGAGAGAATTATCGGCATATTTTATTGTTTTACTTCCCAAAGGGAAAAAATGCGGTGCTAGCTCGAAAGAAATTGTGTGAAGCTAATGGAGAGGACTGCCTTACTGTACGCCAGTCTCAGTGTTGGTTTGCTCGCTTTCGTTGTAGAAATTTTAATGTGCAAGATGCACTACATATTGGTCGTCCAACCACTACTGATGATGACAAAATACATAAAGGCGTTAATCGAAACTAATCGGCGTATGACAACTCGAGAGATAGCAGAGAAGCTCGACATATCGCATTCAACCGTTTACTTGCACTTACAACAGCTTGGTTACGTAAACAAACTGGATGTTTGGGGTCCTCACGAATTAAAGGAAATTCACCTCACCAAACGCATTAACATATGTTGAATCGTAACTAAAACGACTCATTTAAAAAAAAAAAAAAACGGGTTATGAAAAATAGATTGTTTACGGTAACGTAGTCCGAAAACGGTAGTAGACCAAACAAGATGAGCCCCACAATCGACATCCAAAGCCATTATGTTTTCTGTGTGATAGGATTACGAGGGTATAGTCTACTTTGAGCTGCTTCCAAGAAACCAAACTATTGATTCGAATGTCTTCTGTTGTCAACTATCGAAATTGGTGTTCCATCATGATAACGCCAGACCCCACACCCCTTTGATAACCCGTCAAAAATTAGTGGAGCTCAATTGGGAATTGATGCCACCATACAGCCCTGACTTAGCACCATCAGACTATCATTTGTTTCGCTCCCTTCAAAACCATTTGAATGGTAAAACTTTCAATTTCGATCAGTTTGTTAAAAATGAGTTGGACCAGTTCTTCGCTTGTAAAAACCAGGCCTTTGAACGTGGAATTTTTCAACTCGAAATATGGCAAAAGCTCATCCAACAAAATGGTCAATATATCATTGATTAATGTTTGTTTTAAAATAAATAAATTTACTTTGAAAAACATGAAAAAAATGACATTAACTATCGAACAACCCAATTGTTACGTCGCGGCTAGATTTTAGATCGCTGACTTCAGTTTTGATGTGACTATACTTTTCTGGAGTTAAGTTGCCTTCAAATATAATTCCCTATCCATCAATTCGCTGAATTTCCCTTCCTTCTTCTGGCTTATATGCGGCGAAAAGGTGTTTAGAGACTTCCCTCATGTCTTGTATGTTTAATAATTTTCCTATATACGAGTACTTATAGCTGCTTGGCACTCCACCCGCTACAGTTTCCCGAAAAAATTTGCTCGCGTCAGACACTCTGAAAGCTAGCCGAAATATTTATCATTAATGTTCATAACGATTCATATTATGCAAATAGCCGAAATATTTATCATTCATGTTACTAACGATTCATATTATGCCGCAAATTATATATTATACACACCACGTCAGTAGCAAATTCCTACAAGTCACATGTCCTCAGCGTACATTTCTTCTTCTTCTTCGTAGCACTATAGCCCTGCTTGGGCCGCCGTTTCCTCCAACTTTCTCGGTCCATTGACAGCGTCCTCCAATTTTGAAAACCGAGCAGCGATGAACTATCTTCGTCGCCCGGGCAGACCAGCGTTTCCTCGGTTTCCCCACTGGTCTCCGGCCATACGATTCACATGCTCAGCCCATTACAGCTTCCGCGGTCTTACAATCGTTGAGACCTCCGGCTCGTCGAAAATTTCATACAGCTCATGGTTGTATCGAATTCGCCATTGGTTCCCGTTTAGCTTCGCTCCGATTATTCGCCTCGGGACCCGTCTTGCGAAGGCGTCCAATATGTTTGCGGATGCTTGGGTCAGGGTCTATGTTTCACACCCATAGCATAACACAGGTCTTATCACAGACTTTTATACTTGGAGCTTTGTTTTCCTGTGTATGCAGCTGGTCTTCAATATCGTGATAACTGAAGAAAGTTTAGTCCAAGGTTATACTTTCTGAAAACGAACCCTTGCAGGCTGATAGGGCTGATCTTTAGGGTGTTATTTTCTTAGATATAAGTTACAGAAGGCTTAATAGAACAGGCGGTTATACTGCACTGAGTGTTTGACTTTCACTATAAGTATGTTCTAGCGAATTATTAATAGATTGATGCTGGCATAATGCTACCAAATTTACTTTGTCATGGATGTTTTGTAATTTTGATGGCACCAATAATTGTCCATCACGTCAAGCCATCGTGCCAACTTTACATGAATTTCATTCCACACACATTCTCTAAATAATTTAAAACTTCATCATGGCTCTGAGTTGTCTGCACTGAAGAAAATCTCACTATACCTTTGCAAGAATTGGAGTTTTATGCGTCCAGACAAATTGACTTATTTGCAAAGTAAATTTAGATATTTTAGTGCCTTTTTTTCAAGTTAAAGTCTGTTCACAATGATTTGCCAGAACATATTGATAACAAAAATTCAAAAACTGCGCGTTATATGACAGCTCGTCTAATATTTAACCCTTTAATATGATCTATATTCAAGCAAAAAGACAAGATAGACAGATTTCCTTAACATATAGGCAAAGACACATACAAATGATCAAACTTTCTTGGGAAATACAAACTATAAACTGAATTCAAAACGAACAACATGGGAAACAAAATGAAACCAAAACTGAATGTCACATCAATACACGAGAACAGCGGCATATACAAACTGGCATGCAAGGACTGCGACATGATGTATACATCAGAAGGACATCACGAAAACTAACGACAAGATGCAAAGAACACACGATCTTTCTTACAGAACAAGGCACACTCCTACTACGCGACGCACCTACGAAACTACACACACGAGCCTGACGATATGACAAACTCTATGACATTGTTACACAAACAAAGCAAAGGACCGAGGCTTGGCATCCTAGAAAGACTTGAAATTATATAAACATAGAAAGACAGACGATAACATTATCAACGAACAACTTGACGAATTCCAATGCAATTTTCTCAGTACTAGACCACACGCTCCGCGACAAAAACGGAAGCAAGACAAATCAGACCAAACGGACATTCAGCAACAGAAAAACCAAGAACTTAATATCCTCGATAACCCTCTCCCTGGCCTATCCTAGGTCCTACCTGCTTAACTTGATGTAATGACATAACAAACTCATCCTACTCCTAAATAAAACCATTTCCTTCCATATATCCTTTTAACACTGAAGGCAACCCTAGTGAGTTGAAACGCGTCTGCTTACGAAAACGAACAAGGCCCGACGGCTTTTCGAGATAAAACGAAAAGATACCTTTACATGTTTCAATTGATTTATTTAATGAATCGGGAAACATTGCATGCATCACTTCCAAGCTGAGGCGGTCAATCAATAGTCTTTCGTCACATGATTGATCGATAAATAATCATAAAAGGAGGTTCCATTCAAGTAATTTTTCTCAGACACTAAATCAAAATTCATAAAAATATTGAAATGCTTCGGATACTTTAAAATGGTGCGTTCTTTTAGTTTGATTTAAGCAGTTAAAAGGGCGAAATTAACTATGTTTTCTAGAAATAATTTATCCCGTCCTTTTCATAGCAAGTGAAACTTTTTTTGCCACTTTATCTACAATACTTGCTTCTTTTCCTCAAGTAGTAGTTAGAAATCTTTTGAACAAAATCTCATTTTTTCTCCGTTTCAGTTACGTAATCCAGTAATCACCGATCAAAGTTGGAATAAAAGTTCATTCTCCAAAAACGTGTATCAAAATCTCACGACCACATCCCCGAAAAAGAGTAGTTTTAAATTTAACAATATGAAATCAAATGGTGACAATAATAATAATCTCGTACGACCAAATGGTCAAATGGCTGGTTCAATCGTAACCGTGAAACCAAACAATAAATCAGACAAGCAAAACAAATTTAATCCAACCACACAATTCAATAATAAACCTTCAAATGATTTGCGTGAGAAATTGCAAGCGAAGCGAGAATCACAGAAAAGTGATCAAACCACTCAAATGACAACAGATCTGCGAAATCGTTTGAATGCCAAAAAAGATGCAAAAGCAGATCCGACTACAACACATATTGCTTCACGTGCAATATTATCGCAAAATATGAAAAAATTGATGCCGGAAAAATTGAATTTGCAGGCACGATTGCAGCGATCTCAAAGTGGTGGAAACGCGAATCCCATTCAAAACTTGCCTGTAGGTTCACAGCAACCGATTGTTACCAAACAACCATCGTCACCGAGTTCCCCCACTAATAATGGCGTGACGAATGGACACAATCAATCCAGTGTAAACAATAGACTGCAAAGAGGACTTTCTGCTGAGTTTGCAAAAGGTTCTACCTCGATTCAGGATCGATTGAAACTCAATCAGACGCTAACCATTGACGCTCTGCAGAATGCTTCTTCGAGAAGCAACCCCTCTTCCCCTAGTGATGTAAGCAACAAGACTGTGATATCTGCTGTCGCTCAGCAGAACGACAAGCAACAAAAGCAAATTGCTAAAGAAAGTACTTCTAAAGTGGACAAGAAGCAGAAAGATAAAGGAGTAAGTAGAATACAAGTGTATGTTGGATGGTTTAATCTGGAGTATTCAAATCTCTCTTTTCCAGAATGCTAAATCTGCTGTATTCCAGTTCAATCCAAATATGGATCCAGTAACGTCTTTGGCTCAATATTGCCTGTTTCGCCATTATCCAACGCCAGAATATAAGTTCCTACGAACAAAATTCTCGCCACGTATCCAGGCTCGGGTCACAGTGAATGGAGTCATGTACTCCACGTATCCTGATGATTTCGAAACTGAAATCCAAGCGAGAATAGCATGTGCCACAGTTGCCATTCAACAAATCAAAGCCGATGAGGCTCGATGCCGTTACCCAGTTTCGACAGACTCGGACGTTGAACTTGCAATGAAAATATACCAAGAGCTCCGCAATCATCCCCATGGAATATTTTGTAAGAACATTCCGGAATTTTTCCAACAAACCTTCCAGCAATCATTGCCTGATCATTGGTTCTCGGTTCTGCAATCGTCCAAGCAATTCATCATGGAAACAATTGTTGGGAATAATTTAATTGTCCTTGCCAATGTGGACAGTTCTGATGCGAGTAAGTTATTTATTTTTCTCTAATAGGCTTTGAACTTACCTGGTACGAAATGAAATTTTTCCCAGGCTCTACAACATCATCGATCAATAATGATTCAGAGTTTATCGTGCTCGATCGAATTTCCTTGCCATGGCACGAAAAATATTGGAATCTGTACATTACTCATTGCAATTCGACGACTGAAGTTTGGGGTCGAATTGTTGGCAAAGAGTTCAGCGATCAGCTCGACAGTATAATGACTGACGTTGACTTATCAATGATGACATCTAAAACGCGTCCGTCATCCATTCTGTGTGGACAGATTTACTTAGTTTCGATGTCTGAATGCTGGCATCGTGTTCGTGTTGACAATATGAACAAGTCTGACGGTAAATGTCTTTGTTTCTTCATTGACTTTGGCGATGAAGAATGGATGCCGATGGACCAACTATTTGTATGCGAACCAAAATTTTTGAAATTGCCGCCGCAAGCCATTCCGTTCAGTCTGTACGGCTTGGAAGATTTTGCGGAAAATCCGAACGCCAAAATTCATTTAGACGCGATGTTGATAGGTAAAACGTTGATCGCAGAAATCCTAACAAAGCGCGAAGCTTTCGAAGCGTTGAACGATTCGGATATTGAATTTAGTTGTCGAGTTCAAGTAGTGCTGTATGATACTTCATCTAATGAGGATGTGAATTTGAATCCACTACTTTTGACGAAAATATGTGACGATACACCACCACCGGAACTGCGACGCGCTGGAGCGACGAACGTTACGGTGACCCATGTTAACAGCAATGGGGAAATTTTTGTTCAAGTCAAGAGTGTCGGGTTAGCGTACATTCAAAAACTTATCAGCCAATTGGTAGAGTCGAAGTTTAAGGAAGAAGAACATCAAGTTGTCCTGGCTGATTTGAAGAAACCAGACACCATGTTCTTCATTCAGGATATGGATGATATGAAGTGGTATCGTGGCGCACTTGTGGCTGATGAAAATAGTAAAACAGAAGCAATCCATTACAACATGTTCTACGTGGATTATGGTATTACGAAATTGACGAATATATCACGCATATTCCGATTGGAATCTCTAAGTACGGCGCTAAGTAAATTCCCACGACAAGCAATACGTGTTAAATTGCATAATTTACCACCAATTTGTGATACGATTGTAGCACGAATTCGTGGATTGCTACCACCCGAATCTCCAGCTATCGTAAGTTGCATATTCAATGATGTATTCTATTTATGTTTGCTTAACTTTTGTCTCCTTTAACAGGTTAAGATAGCTATCCATGGTCTTATACCTCAAGTCATAATCTACAGGCGTTTCGACACAAATGAAGGCCTTTTCAACGTGAATGAAGTTATTCGAATTGAATATGAATTAGAAAGGTGAGTGGGATTTTTGTATTGATAAGTTTGCTTTGCATACATATTGCACAGAATTTTAAGGTTCAACACCTTTGATATTATCCATAAAGTATGAATTTTGTTGAACGTTATTTAAGTTTTTATCGTGTTTCGTAGTAGAATTTTAAGGGCGACCCATTGCATATTGAAAGACAAATCCGGCATGTCGTGTCGTTTTTTTTTGTGTGGATAAATTGTTTTGATACTAACATTGTTTATTGGTACTAACTATATTTTAAAGCATCACGTGTCTCTTGGGCTGCAGTTGTTCAAAAAAATTGTTAGGTAGATTCAGCAGTTCATTAGATTCTCCAAATAGTACTCCTATCCAAATGAAGCACACAAAGAGGTACTTCGAACGTTTTTATTCAATTAAATGTATTGATTGTGATAATTTTAATTTGAAAATATTTAAAAAGCTCACAGATCAGGTGATAAGTGGAGATTAGAAGCAACAGGACATAATTTTGAAAGATCGGAGGCTTTGATGAAACTACGAGAGCTGTCCAGAAAGTAGCAGACGTTTAGCCTCGCGGAAAAGTGATCGTTGATTCGTTTAACCACCTCGTTTGGTCCTGTGTAGGGTTGCTCCAACGGCTGTCTGACTGCATCGACTCGCAGGAACACATGAGGGCAACTGTAGAGATCCTTGTATTGAAAAGGCTTCTTTTTATGTGGTGAGCTGTTGGTGTCGGTCGAAGGAGTCGCATGTGCTCACGAAATTTCTCGACAAAAAAGGTGGGATCGGCTGGCATGTCCTCGTTTGTAAAAAATTCGCCCGGAACACGTAGCTTTTCTCCGTAAAGTAATTCGGCGGGTGAAGCTCCCAAGTCCTCCTTGAGTGACGTTCGCAATCCTAGTAGAACAGTTGGAAGTAGTTCTATCCAGGATGTTGGTTGACTGCACATAAGAGCTGATTTGAAGGTTCGGTGCCATCGCTCAATCGCACCATTGGACGCAGGATGATAGGGTGTTGTTCTAATTCGTTTCGTTCTGGTCAGATTGGTAAGGGCTCGAAAAAGTGCGCTCTCAAATTGAGCGCCTTGGTCGGTTGTCAACGTTGTGGGAGTTCCAAAACGCGCAACCCAGGAGTTGTAAAAAGCGTTGGCGACTGTGTCAGCAGTCATTAATGCTTCCATGGGGACTGCTTCTGGCCACCGTGAAAACCTGTCTACCATGGTAAGACAGTATCGATACCCGCTCACCAATGGCAGAATGACGATGTCGATGTGTACATGATCGAATCTTTCGTTCGGAACGTTTATTGAGATGGGCTGGTTCCTGTTGTGTCGTTGGATTTTCGAGCGTTGACAGGAGATGCAGTTGCGGGTCCATCGGGTCCAGCTGGTGAAGGGTGGCCTTGCCGCTCGGGTAAACGAGTCCGTGAACTGAAGCAAAAGCCTGTTGACGAAGTTCCGGTGGGACGTAAGGACGAATGTGTCCCGTTGAAGTATCGCAGTAAACTGTTGCAATACCGATTGACAGCTTTTGTAGTTGTAATCCCGTATTCTTGCTATTGTCTAAGAGCACACGAAGCTCGTCGTCTTCATGTTGAGCCGCGGCTAGTTGAGTTGGGTCTAAGGTGAATGGCATGTTGATCGTATTAATTCTGGAGAAGGCGTCGCCTACCAGATTCTCCGAGCCGGAAATGTGGACTATCTCCGTCGTAAACTGAGAGATGAAGTCCAACTGTCTCAATTGTCTCGGATTGGCTTTGTCAAGACTTTGAGCGAATGCGTAGATTAAAGGCTTGTGGTCGGTTTTGATAATAAAATGCCGACTCTCCAGAATATACCTAAAAAACTTGATTTCGCGATCATACGCGCTGTATCTAGCTTCCGTTGGGCTCAGCTTACGAGAGAAGAAGCCGAGTGGATGCCAGTGTTCGCCATCGTGCTGTTCCAAGGCTGATCCGATAGCAATGTTAGATGCGTCAGTGACAAGTTGAAGTTATGCCTTGTGATCCGGATGGACGAGAAAGGCTGCAGTTGCAAGGTCGCGTTTGCACATTTGGAAATCTGATTCCGTTTGTGTTGTCCAAGGAACTTTGCGATTATCGTTTCTCTTTCTGTTGCTTAAGAAAGCGTTCAACGGTGTCTGATGGTGGGCTGAGTGTTTAAGGCAACGTCTTTAGAAGTTGCAGGCCCCAAGAAATCGACGCAGCTCGACATTGGTCTCAGGTTGCTTGAAGTTAAGCAGTGCAATGATTCGCTCTTGTGTTGGTTGTGAACTGTTTTTGTTGATCGTGTAGCCCAAATACTCGATCTACGCACACTTATCAATGTTAATGTGCAAGTTATGTTACTCAAGTCGTTGACGGACAATGTTGAAGTGTTCTCGATGTTGGTCAGCATTGTCTGACATGATGATGATATCGTCTATATAGCAGAAGACGAATTCCAGTCCGTAGAGGATGTTGTCCATGTGCCGTTGAAAAGTTTGTGTGGCATTTCTAAGACCGAAAGGCATGACCAAATATTCAAACAACCGGAATGGTGGTGAACGGCTGTCTTTTTTATGTCGGCTTCGGACATGGGGATCTGATGGTAAGCCCGTTCTAGGTCCAACTTCAAAAATATAGTTTCACCGTGT
Organism: Odontomyia ornata; assembly: GCA_963969285.1. Classification (NCBI taxonomy): domain Eukaryota; kingdom Metazoa; phylum Arthropoda; class Insecta; order Diptera; family Stratiomyidae; genus Odontomyia; species Odontomyia ornata. The sequence continues at coordinate 46,703,056 of OZ017742.1, forward strand.
AGCCGGTCAGCCACGTCGGGGATATGTGCAATTGGATATCGATCCGGTACTGTCTGAGCGTTAAGTTTGCGATTGTCGCCACAAACTCTTCAGCCCCCGGATTTTTTGGCCACCATATGGATGGGACTGGCCCAAGGACTACTCGATGTACGGCAGGTACCCATTTAAAGCATCGGATCGAATTCTGTTCGTGCTGCTTTCAGTTTTTCGCCTGTCAGACGTCCAGGCCGTTGAAAAACTGATGGTCCACTTGTTTCGATGAAATGTGCCACTTGGTTAGCTGGTGCTGATGTGTGTATTGTGGTTGTTGTTGAGGACATGTCGTGAGTCGTAGGCCTTTGCATGTGTCGTGGAAACCCCAAAAACATCAACCAGAGCGATTTGTCCCGGGCTGGAGCGGATAGTATTGTCATCCAATAGCCTTCTGTTTTTTAAATCGATCAAAAGCCCGTAATGTGTCAAGAAGTGGTGTAGAGACATTTGCTACAATAAAATTCCACCCAAATAGACGCTTGAAACGTGAGTGTATCTTCAAGGGTCGTTTACCATACGTGATAATTGTGGTGTTGTTGGCGGCATATAATGTTAGCATTTGCAGCTGTTGCAGTTGAGTGAAGCGTTCAGGCAGAATCGGCACAGACGATCCGGAGTCGATTAGGAAATAAGTGTGACTGGTGATCGGCTATGTGCAGTCTGAATTCCGGAATTTTATCTATGTTGTCTAACACTCCGGTGATGGAAGGCAACTATCTCAGTTTCCCTGATACTGATTTGCTTGAAACGAGCAAGGCTCCGAGCATCGCTTCGCTTTTACGTCAAATCTTTTATGGTAATAGCAAGCCTCGTTGTTAGTTGAAGTGCGGTGGCCTCTTGCACCACCTGTCGAACCGTGCAAATCAGAGGGGTTGAAATTGTTTGTTGATTTTGTCATCTGAACGACAGCGTTATTAAGTTGATGCTCGATTTTTTCAAGCCGTTTTTTGAGTTCCGACGTATCAGGCGCGCCTGCCTGTGGTGGAGTGGCCTTTGTAGCCAATACGTAAGCCGGAACACTGTTTTCCACTATGCGGTCTGCTATTTTTGCGAGTTTGTAGAGTTCGGAATCCTCGCTAGTAGCCAGAACGCAGAACGCTCACTGGTAGTCGTTTCATTCACAATGTTTTGAGGATATCCTCAGACAAATCCAAAGGTGCGAAATTTTTCATTTCTCGAAGTAGTTGTGACGGTTGTTTTCCGTCGAGGTCGGCTCCTGTGAGCAACCGGTTTAGCTGTCGCTCCTTAGATTCGGAGAATCTGGCGACAAGATGCCGTTTGAGCGTGCCGTATTTGTTCGTGACTGGTGGCGTACGGATAATGTCAGATACTTGCTGCAGGATATCGATGGTCCAGAGCAGCGATAATCGTGTAATAACGAGCGTTGTCAGACGTTATTTTATTGGTTAAAAATTGCGCCTCCGCTTGCACAAACCAAAGCGTCGGGTCGCTTCGCCAAAATGGTGGCAATTTCACGTCTTTGACAGAAGCAACTTCCGCAGACGGTGGAAAGTTTGTTGCTGCATCAACCGGTGGCAACAATTTGGGCGAAGATATCATATTCTTGCTTGGTTCATATAGCGTGTCGAGCAACGTGTTGTCGCGCCTTGCCGGCGGCGGTGTATGTTGAACGACCATGCCGGTTGTCAAATCCTCAGTCGACATTTTAATGGGTGCTCCCCTAGCCGGGGCTCACGTCGATGATAGGGTCACCAGTTGTAGCCGCTTTGAATCCCGTGGATTAAGACATGCACAATGCAATTGTTAAACTCCCTTAATGTGGTAAATAACAAGTTATTGAAAAAGTCTAAATATATAACAGTTCGTTAAATGAAACTAAACTTGTCTGCTTCGCGACCAAAAGCCAAAGAGAACAGCTGATGAAAAGTCTTCTTGTTGCTACTTGATTGGTTGTCAGATGTGTAAAGTCAAACTCCTCGAGATGATGTCAGTGCCATTCAGTGGTGGAAATAGTTTTTATGATCGCCACATGGGTGGGGCTAGCCCCGCCATCTGGGCGTCAGAGTGTTCCAGACGTAGTAGCTTGCGCATCGTGCGCTGCAATTGAAAAATTAAGACGCGGAAAACTCAACAACAAGAAAGTTTTTTTCTCCACGATAACGCTCGTCCACGGCCAATCGTGCCCGTCGTCGTCGATGGTATCGGATGGGAAGTTTTCAATCATCCGCTGTACAGCCCGGATGTGGCGCCGAGCAACTACCACATGTTCCCAGCGACGAAGACATGACTCGCTATGCGACGCTTTGACACCGACGCTAAACTGCATGCCGGTGTAAATCAGTGGTTGAACTCACAGGCGGCAGATTTCAACAGAGAGGGAAGGGCTTTTACAACGTCATGATAAATGTTTTAATTTAAATGGCGATTAAGTAGAAGAATAGCCAAAATATTTACCTCTAAGCTTATAATAAAAAATTTTTAAAACTTCAAAATATCTGTTACTTTCTGGACAGCCCTCGTATAACTAGGGAAAGTTAACTTCCGTTTATCTTGCTTTTTATGGAATTGTTTGCAGCTACATATAAATGAGTTGCATATTTTGAATAATAATTTTTCTGAAAAATTATTAGAGAAGCAAAATGTTAGAAGAAGGTGGTTTCGACGTGTGCACTAATTCTCCTCAGGCCATCACACTTAGATACACACCGGTGATGGCGACCACCATGCTCAGAGGTGAGGGAGTGAATTTTTAATTTTTCTACTTATGCAAACTCAATATGTTTTTGTATCTGCAAGTTATATTCAAGGTAAATTTCTCTTGTAAGTACTTGTATTAGCTAAACTTTTTTAATTGGATCATTTCACCCTTTTCACATCAATTTAATGTAAATCTATACGACAAATTTGCTCTACATTTGAAGCTTTATCTAACGTCGCGCGGATATCGATCACTCTTTCGGATGGCTCCGATAGCATAAGTAGAAAAATTAAAAATTCACTCCCTCACCTCTGAGCATGGTGATCGCCATCACCGGTGTGTGTCTAAGTGTGATGGCCTGAGGAGAATTAGTGCACACGTCGAAACCACCTTCTTCTAACATTTTTCTTCTCTAATAATTTTTCAGAAAAATTATTATTCAAAATATGCAACTCATTTATATGTAGCTGCAAACAATTCCATAAAAAGCAATTTAAAAAGCTATCGGAGCCATCCGAAAGAGTGATCGATATCCGCGCGACGTTAGATAAAGCTTCAAATGTAGAGCAAATTTGTCGTATAGATTTACATTAAATTGATGTGAAAAGGGTGAAATGATCCAATTAAAAAAGTTTAGCTAATTCCGTTTATCCTTTAGCAAACGTTGTAATTGAATTCAAGAATGAAAATTAAAGTGACGTATAAAAGTTCTTATGTGTCTGATGTATCATATCACACTGATACTAACAGACAATTTTTAAAGCTTTGTTCAAAATCCATGATTGAGTTTTGTGAACGCCAAGGTATCCTCTCTTGGATTCAAGTCGTCACTTGTGAGAAGAACTACATTATCGATTGGATGGTTTAGGTAAATCTCTAATCCAATGACGATATGTAGACTTGTTCACACTAGAAAGACCAGAGGAACCACAGTTCTTTCCGTAATGATGCTTGAATATGCTGACAAGATAAGGCTTGATGCTTTGCTGAAGTCCTGGAAGCCAAGGCCTTCGTTCTGTGATCGCTATTGTGACAGGAGTTTAGAAGTCCTGGAAACTAAAGGAATGACATGCTCTTCTTGGGGTTACTATGAACACTGCCTTTTATTTTCTCTCCATTTTACTTTTATACAATATTCTTATTCAACAAGAAATATTATCTTCACTAAAATGTGTAACTAATGTTTGTAAATTAATGTTCCAACTCAAATCAATATTATATATATTGGTAATGAATGTTTGTCCCATTAACATAGTCATAAATTAATTCTTATCAATGCACACTTCGTTCTGTTCATGTATCATACTTATTACTATTACTTATCTACTACTATATTCATAACAATAGAAACTCAGTTGAAAATGTTTTGATTTGAATATACACTTGTGTATGGACTTATCTCTAGCTAAAGTAATTATGCTTTCTTATCTTAGAACATGTTATGACCCAGTTGTTTGTTAAATTTGAATATATATTTGTGTATTAATTTATCTTACAAGTATCTTGCAATATGACTACTTTATTATGAATGCACAACATTTGAGTCATGATTTGTTTTTTAGGATTGAACAAGTTTTTTATTGTTGATTATTTGGTCGCTACGCCTAATTTTGAGAGCCACCCGTGATTGTTTAATATTCTATCAGGGCTCGTTGTTAGGCTTTGGCTCATTGCTCTCCTGATTTAGGCACAGGCCGAAAATTTAACACGATGGATTATTTGCTTCTTTGTGTGTTCGTGATTCTTGTTCACATGGTGGGAAAAGAATAGCTCCGTTCTTAGGCTTTCATTATAGATTTATTAAGTTATATAACATTCTCCACTTCTCTTCGCTGATACGTGTTGTAGATAACCTTCCAGAATTGCTGCTTACGTTGAAGTCCATTCTTTTCTAGCGTTTCTGTGTGAAATTTCTTCCGTTTTTAGCCCTTCTACGACGTATTTTATAATTCTATGGTCAGAAAGGAACACTTCTGTCAACACTCTTGTAGCGGCCACGGCAAGAATCGCGATTATAGATAATTAAGGACAGCAGCGATGTCAGCTGCCTCAGCGAGCTAAGATGTGGGCTTGCTGGAATGACTGCCTGACGAAGCGTACGCACGCAGGCAGCTAGCTTCTGTGGTGTTATGGAGAGAGTTATTTTCGCAAGTGCAAAGTACACTACAAAACATTTATTCGTGCGTACGTATTCCATATTTTATTCTGCCTGACTAAAACTGCAGGGGGCTATCAATCCTTGGGATTTGGTGCCCCCCGGCTACCTTCCATCCGGATCGGAAATGGGATAATAGGTCCCTGAAGATGGTCCTAGTCATCAGGATTTCGATCCGGATAGGAGGGTACGTGGGGGTACCAAACCCACTCGGTCTCCCAATTTTTGGATATTTGTTAGCTTTTCCGTTGAAAACGGAAGGATGTCTTGTGTCATCAGTAGGGTAGGTGGGAGTTAATAGACTCCCTTCGGTTTTAGTCAGATCGAATTAGATCTGTAATTCGTACGCACGAATAAATTTTTTGTGGTGTACTTTGCACCGCCGAAAAGAACCCGCCCCATAATAGCGCAGAAGGTAACTGCAAAATCATTCGCTGAGGCAGTTAACATTGCAGCTGTCGGAGCTAACGGACTTACGTAAATTTAAACTTAAACAACAGAATCGGCAGAGTCTTTAGGAGTCCCGATTTGGCATCCTGAGTTTGCTGAACTGCTCGGAGTTCTTGTCGGATGACTCTGCCCGTGCCAGGTCATCTACATAAACACACAGAAACTATTGATTTATTTTGTTCTATAAGAACAATGACAATAAATATGTCATATTACTTAAGATTATTATTTTCAAATTACTTATAATGATTCATTCATCATCATCTATGGCATAGCTCTCATTCGGGCCTTCGCCTCTAGTCGTCGCGGTTCGCGATCTCGTTCGCAGCAGCAGATCTGCTTTCAGGATCGATTGAATTTTTCCATCGTTTTTTCGGTTTTCCAACTGGACATTTCCCTTGTGCTCTGTCCTTCAACGCTCGTTTGGAGAACGTGTGCTCTTCCATTCTCTTCATTTGTCCTGTCCATTTTAGTTTGCGTAGCTTTACGAATGCGGATGCAGGTTGGTTGTCATAAAGATTATTAAATACAATTCGTCATTGTAATGATGTTTCAACTCCGTTCCATGCTTTACTGGGCCATATATCCTCCTGAACACTTTGCGTTCGAATACGACCAGGGAATTTTTGGAAATATTTGTAAGTCTAGGTTTCATATCCATACAGCAGCACACGTCTTATTAGTGACTTCATATGTTATTTTGACACTGACAGCTGTTTCCCACTCAAAATTATGTTAATGAGTGAGTATTAACCTTCCGCGGAACGAAATGAATCGATTTACGCTTGAACAACGTTGGGAAATATTGAAATCTTATTTCCAAAGTAAGTGCTGTGTTGCCCAAACAGTGGGTTTTTTTAAAAGAAGTTTTGGCCGAAATGAGGCACCCACTAATTCTACTGTACGTACGTAAATTTGTGAAGAAAGTTTGTGAGACAGGCAGGCTAGCGAAAATACTCACGGTCCCCGTACTCGTACGGTGTGCACCCTGGAGAATATGGCTGCTGTAGCTGAGAGTGTGCGACTCAATCCGAGAACATCAACTCGCCATCGATCGCAGCATTAGTCGCACGAGCCTGAGAAAAATTTTGCACGAAGGCCTCAGATTATTTGCTTAAAAGATCCAAATGACTCAGAAATAGAAGCCGACTGACCATCCGCTTCATTATCGCTTCGCAGTTTGGTCATTAGAGTAGCTCGTACTGGATGCCGATTTTTCTCAAAAAATAATTTTTTCTGATGAGGCGATTTTCATCTCGGCGGCCATGTGAACAAACAAAACTGCCGCATTTGGGGCTCGGAAAACCCATACGTGTTTGTCGAGAAGCCAATGCATCCTCAGCAAGTGACAGTGCGGTGTGGATTCTGGAGTGGTGGCATCATTGGACCGTTTTTCTTTATGAATGTGGTTGGAAATGCTGTTTCGGTCAACGGAGAGCGCTACCGAGGCATGATAACCGACTTTTTGCGGCCGGAGATAGAGGATTTGGACTTGACTGACTTTGTGACCGGAGATTGAGGATTTCGACTTGACTGACCTTTAATTTCAAAGGGATGGCACGCCATGCCATACAGCTCATCAAATAATCGATCTTTTGCGCACGAAATTCGGAAATCGTGTAATCAGCCGCCTTGGCGATGTGAATTGGCCGCCTCGAAGCTGCCATTTGACACCGTTGGACGTCTTTTTATGGGGCGCTGAGAGAGATTGATGTTATGCGGAAAATCCACAAACGATTCAAGCACATATGCAACAAACCATTGCTCAGATAGGACCCGAAACCATCAACAACGTCTTGGAAAATTAGGCTGAGAGGATGGCCTACTGTCACGCCAGCCGTAGTATGGCCATATGTATGAAATTATATAAGTGCGGCTCGTTCCGTTAGTGACACTTGATGTTCGGAAAACTTTCAACTCCGCTAGATGGATGGATATTCTGGATAAGCTGAGAAACCATTTCCAAGTTCCAGAATATCTTATGCGGCTTTTGAGGGACTGCCTGAAGTACTGCAGCCTGTTTTATAATACGACGCAGGGCCGGCGAAGGATGGAATTTACATCAGGTGTTCTCAAGAATCGATCCTTGGCCCAGACTTGTGGCGTACGCCGGGCTACTATGACTAGAGCTGCCGGCCCAACATAGATTTCGTAAACATTGATATACCCGCTGAAATTTGTAACGTATGTAGTCATTGACTGCTTACAAATAAAATGGTTATCTGAGGCGTTATATACATTTTTCGCTTACATACTTTTAGGGAAATGAAACAGTACTTCATTAACACTAATATTTATTCGCGAACAGAAACTACAATTTACATTTCACAAGATACAAGTTAGGCTAGGATGAATGTAGAATGAAAAGGAGCAACGGATGTTGGCGAATGAGGCGGTGAGCTGCTAAGCTGTGTTGTGAAGTCTCAGTCTCTGGTATGGAGGCTTGGATCGACTGGAGTGGACTTTTGTGAATCTGTGATTACTGGATGCCTTAAATTTGCTGCAGCGATGTAAGCGGGCTTCAGCCAATCGGTCGAAAGTGTTTTTACTATGCCATTGACGTCTACGACGAAAGTACGCTCGTCGATACGCTTTTTCACGCGATGAGGGCCGGAGTACGGTTGCTCCAGTGGCTTTTTGATTGAGTCTATTAGGCGGAAAACGTATTCGCAAGTAGCTAAGTCCCTGAAAACGAAAGGGCGATAGTTGACATATTTGAAAGCTTGGATTGGGCGAATGGCGTTGAACAGGCGAAGAAGGTCGGTAACGAAATCTGCCGGAGTACAAACGGGAACAGGACGAAGATCAATGAATTTGCCTAGGATGCGAAATGATGTCCCAAAGACTAGTTCTGCTGGCGAGGCCTGAAGGTCCTCCTTGAAAGTCGTTCGCAAACCAAGGAGTACGGTCGGAAGTACTTTCGGCCAGGAGATTTCTGGAGCACTGTCGAAGGCTGCAAACAATGTACATATAAGAGAAGCCTTGAGCGTGCGGTGCATACGCGCTACCATGCCGTTCGATTTGGGGTGGTAAGAGATCGTATGAATTTGATGAGCTGCTAGGAGGCGAGATAGTTCACGGTGAAGCTCAGCCAAGAGCGGCGTTTCAAAACAGGATATCCAAATGCCAACGAGAGCATGGGCGACGGTTCCGACTGTCATGTCATTTACTGGTATTGCCAACGGGTGTAGCGGTCTATAAAAGTTAGACAGTGTTCAAAATTTTCAGCGAGTGGCACTCTGATCAGGTTCAAATGGATGTCTTCGAATCTTTGATCCGGTGCTGTGAAATTTCCTAGCTCCGCTCTGTTGTGGCGATGAACTTTTGATTTTTTGCAGGGGATGCACTGCTTGGTCCACCGAAATATGTCTCTACGAAGGCTTGGCGAAAAATATTTGAGGACGATGCGTTTACCAGTAGCACGACCACTCGGATGCGACAAATTGTGAGCTGCGTCGAATGCTTGTTTGCGTAGTGAGACTGGCAAGTAGAGCTTGATAGTGCTGTCGTGTTCCGTGCAAACCAATGAATATCCGTTGAGCTCGAAGCGTCGAAGCTTGAAACGAGGGATAGCTAATAGGTGCGGTAGCTGTTCATCTTTCTCTTGCTCAGCGCTAATGGTCTGAGGTTGCAGCCGGCAGAAATGGAGACAGTTTCCACGCGCAAGAGTACGTCGGCTACAGCGTTTTCTTCCCCAGGTGTGTATTCCAGCTGGGTATTAAACTTTGGTATAAAATCTAATTGCCGAATCTGCCGAGGCGATGCTTTTTTTGATGGTTGCTTGAGTGCATGAGTGAGCGACCGATGATCTGTATAGGTGGTGAACTGCCTGCCTTCGAGAATGCGCTGGAAATGCCTGATTGAAGCGAATATGGCTAGAAGCTCCCGATTGTAGGTTGAATATTTCTGCTCCGCATCTGAGAGCTTTCTCGAGAAGAATCCTAGTGGGACTTAGGTACTATCAGTTAGCCTATGGCGATGTTGGATGCATCCGTGCGTAAAGCGAGCCGCTGAGTTGGTGAGAGAAAAGCTGCGGTTGTTGCAGAAGCTATAGCCTGTTGGCAGCGCATGAAAGAATCGTTGGCCTGCTCGGACCAGGCAAGCTTAGCTTTCTTTTCCGTGATTCCTTTAAGTAAGTCGGTGAGAGGAGCTTGCAACATAGCAGCTTGTGGAATGCAGCGCCGGTAAAAGTTCAGCATTCCTACGAAACGTCTGACCTGCGTACTGTGCTCGGGTCTTGGGAAGTCGCTGATGGCTTTAGTCTTTGGCAGAGTTGGGCGAAATCCTTCTTTCGACACGTGATAGCCGGAAAATATTACCTGCGGCTGGGCGAGGTAACATTTGGTCCATTTAATTTAGAGGCGTGCTTCGTTTAAAGTCGAGAGAAGTTTAGCGAGGTGCGCCTGATGCTCTTCGTGGTTGTCTGAGCTGACGAAATCATCCTGATATTTACGCACGAATGGTAGATTTCTGAGGACATGATTAATTGTACGCTGCATGGCTTGAGTCGCATTCTTCAGACCGAGTGGCATGCCCAAAAACTCGAACAATCCAAAAGGCGTCGTGACTACTGTCTTTTCAATGTCTTCCGGTGCCATCGGGATCTGGTAAAAGGCTTTGTGAAGGTCGGTGACCGTAAACACTTTGCCTTGAGCATCCTGCACCTAGTCGTCTATTACTGGAAGTGGGTAACGGTCGGGGCGGATGATTGCGTTGAGCTGGCGATAGTCACCGGTAGCTAGCCAACCTCCATTGTCCTTCGGCACCATGTGAAGAGGATTGGCCCACTGACTCGCTGAGGGGCGGATGATTTTTCGTTCTAGCAATTCGCTGAATTCCCTTTCACCTGAGAATCGACGTGGTCGGGCGAATACTGTCGAGCCACTAGTAACGATGTGGTGCTGAACGGGTAGATCAGGAACGTGCGCCATCTTTCCAGAGCGAGCAGATCTTTTGGCTTTGCGTAGACCTCTTTTAGAGATCCGCGAGGCATGATTTTGAGCGCAGCAATTATAATAGAGTGCGCTTCCGGAACTGGACCAATTGAACAAGGTGCTAAAAGGCTGGTGCGACCATCTTGTAAGCGGTGATTTCGGAGATCTATGAGAAGTCCGTGGTGTTTCAAAGCGTCTGCTCCAAGAATTGTCGTCTGCACGTTTGCGATGATAAAGCTCCACTGAAAAGGGCGGCGTAAACCAAGGTTTAAGCTGAGCTGTCTCACTCCGAAGGTTGCAATAGGCGTTCCGTTGGCTGCAGTAAGAGTCAAACTCTGTTTGAATTATAGAGAGTTCAGATCCTGAGTCGACGAGAAATCGGACCGAGGAATTGCGATCCAAGACGTAAAGGCGGCTTTCTGAGGAGTTGCCGGCGACGGCCGCCGTGGGGGTGGGGGGCTGCGGAGTTGCTGCTCGGCGTAGAACTCCACACTCATTTTGGAACTTGCTGATGATTTACTGAACTGCAATTGCTGTTTTTCCAATTACCGTCTGACATTAGCACTGAGTACAATTCACACTGCCGAATGAGTTCATAGTATTTTGCTTTTCTGTTGTTCTTTTGTTTTAAATACGGGGTCACTACTTTAGGGAATTGAAATGGTACTTCATTAACACTAATAAATTTATTCGCGAACAGAAACTACAGTTTACGTTTCACAAGATACAAGTTGGGCTATGATGACTGTAGAATGAAAGGCGCGTCTTGCTGCCCGTGCCATAAACTGCTGCGACGCATGTATCGCGACCCTCTTTTCACTCGATGCTCGCTGCAAAGAATCCAAGCGTCGCCAAGGAACGAATGACGATAAAAAGGAAAACGCGTCTATGATGTCTGAAACGACGTGTCCACACTCTGCATGTGCGTGTGTTTGTATCTCAACCATGGCACGCGAAAATCTCCCTTGGTATAATTCTTTGTTTACGCCGAGACTGTGGAAGCGGAGGCGGTACATCATCCAAATTTACTTAATCAATTATTTCTTTGTATTTTATTGTTTAACTTGAATTCTTCTATTTTGTAATTGGATTGTATTTTAATCTGTTAAATGGACTTAATAATAAATAAATAAGGTTGCCCCGTTGGTCGGTGACTTGTTCGTCGTTGCTTTGTTCGTCGCTGCCTTGTTCGCCACCGTCTCGCTCTTGCTACATCGCTTGTCGCTGCCACGCTCATCACTGCCTCACTTGTCATTGCTTCGTTTGCCGCTTCCTCGCCTTGCTCGTCCCTTCGTCGTCGGCTACGCCGATCTCCTTCCTCTATGTCGCTAGAGTCAGGAGATTTTGTCCCGCATTTCTTTTTTGGCATATTAATTCCAAAAGAAATAATTAACGTTAGCTACTTTTACGATGTGCTCTTTTCGAAAGTTAAAACAAGACTGATTTATCGGTGTGTAGAAGCCAGTCACCGCTTTAAGTACACTTTCATCATTAGTGACTGATCATTACCGAGTTGTCCCGACAACGAACGCAAAAGCGCATAGCAAGGAGACTCGTTGATAGCTACAACATCTCGATGGACGATGCTCGAGCGTTCTAACGCGTAGATATGAACACAGGTCGCATTTTTTTTCCCAACAGACCACATATATGAATTTGTCCTGTCCATGTTCCAAAGGGATTGAATAATTTTTAACAAAGTGACCGTGATTTCGATTAATTTTTGTAATCAACAAGAATTACATATCCCGATGTAACGATATTCGCTTCCCATCGCATGTATCAATAAACTGGCGCACTAAATGTATGTGTTAATTTGTATCTGCGCTCTTCAATTTCAGGATTTAGTGGATATGCTAATAATCTGTTTGATGAGTTTAATCATAATATCTTCGTAGGTTGGATACATAACTCTTCTGATAGGAACACACTTCTGTTATTTATAAATGATGCGTGAATTCTGTTTATTCTGTTTTAACATCTTACCGCTTTTTAGTTCATTGTGTTTGTCTACCAAATTGTGTTCGTCCAACTTCATGTAAAATCTTCCTTAAACATACATCACACATGCCTCGCTTTGTATTTACTTCATTTTACATACAACATTGTATTTAGTTTCTGCTTTTATTTTTTCATTTTCAGATATCCATTGTCCTAGTATATAATAAAGAAGCTATTCTTTACTAAAGAAAAAGTGTGATGCGACCATGTTTCTTTTCATGCATAATATTAACCTTATGTACAGTATTTGTTGATGTTTAAAAAAGTATTAACCTGAAGTAATCATGAGAAGGTGAAAACTAATCGATTTCGTTTTATTTTTTAATTAATCAATATTAATTTTTTTATACAATATGAGAATTGAGTTTTTGTTTGATCCTAACACTAAGAACCGAAAATTTAAAAATAAATAAAAATAAATTCGTAAATAAAGAGATCTCTTCTAAATTGAAGCTTATATTTAGTTCGAATTTCATCTACGTTTTTTCTTTTTTATATAATCAATCTGCAAACCTGAGAAAATTTTAACTTACAATGAGTGTTATTTTTAATCGATTGAAAAACAGATATCAGAAAAATACTGTCGAGTTATGATTAAAAGAAAATCAATGAAGTTAAGTTTCTTATTTTATCCTTAAAAAAGGTTGTATTTTTATTTAAAAAAAAATTACTGTAAGTCCTAAGGGATGCAAGTCTGCTTGAAAACTGAAGTTTCCTTATAATATGCTGTGAAAAAGAATTCAGAAGTCCTGTTCTATGTACAAGGCTGTGTAGTTGATGAAGGTGTAATCTTAAGTCTGAATTGAATTCGACAATTTAATAAATTCATAATGAAAACAAAGCTTTTTATTTGTACTTTATTTGAGGCATACAAATAGGGAACTGAAAGAATGTGTTTTAATTTAAAACATACAAGGGACTGATCTTTGACTTCATAAATTCGAGAACACGAGAATTTGAATGTATAAAATAAGGTTTACAGGGAAATTGCTACTAGGTGTGAATACTTAAGCATGCCTTTTGCACATTTTATACTTGTATTTGCATATTTAGGACTAATACACATGAAATTTTACAAATTATTTTCTTATAAAACGAATAGTTCGACTGATCAACAAGAAAATCTAAGTGCCGGATCAGATGAAAGTCGTTGTAACTCGGCTGCTTCAAACCATAGCAGTATGAAGTCGCCGATAACAGTGCCTGCATCACCAGCTAAAGGTGAATTGCAAAAATTGAGCGCTCCCACTTGCATTCCACCGGTTGGAGAAGTGTTCAATGTTTTTGTATCGATGGCATCAAATCCAAGTAATTTTGTGGTAAGTTTTTATTTGCTTCTATACTTGATAAGTGTATCTACTGATTATTCAGTAAAAAACTGGTATAAAAGATGATAGTTTGATTAAACATAAGACACGATATTTTTTTAATAAAGGCTTTAAGTATTTATTTCGAGTCATTCTCTTCCTAACATATTCTGGTAAAGTTTGGTCTTGTAGCACATATCGAAATCAGTAAGCGTAAAATTTTTTTACCACTTTAGGTGTCACTGAGCAAAAGAGCCAGTTTCATTACAGGCTAAAAAATTTACGGATCTTTTCGTCTTATTAGCGGAATATGTTTCAGAACTACACATCCGAATATTATGTTACGTACACACAAGATCGCGTTATTGAATTTCAAATGTACTTACCTCTCAATGGAAAATTTAAGCTTTATAAAAAAAAATTGTTGAAAACGAAAACTAAACAAGCAAAATAAGCGAATTTATAATATCCGAAACTGCGTGCTTGATTTGCATGAAATGCGAAGATTAGGTGTATCTATCCTGTGGCTATACACTCCTATATTAGAACTATAAGACGTCTTTAGTCAGCGAGTTTTTTTTGAGGGTTAGGCTTTCTTTAGTGATGAATTCCTACTCTATAAACAGATTAATAAAATCCAAATAACTGTAAATTTGATGATTTTTATTTGTCACCCAAACAGGTTCAGCCATATTCCGAAGGACCAAAACTTTCAGAATTGATGAAATCATTACAAGAATATTGTTTGAATAATGAAGAATTTATACCAAGCGATATGGTGGAAATTGGACAAGCATATGCTGCTGTTAATTCAGATGGAATCTATCATCGGTATGTTATATTCCGTAGTACATAGATTTTTATAAAACGAACTCAATAATTATGATTTGACCGTATTGTTTTGTCTTTGCAGCGTTACTGTTGAAAACATTTTCAATAACTCAGCGATGGTACAGTTTCTTGTCTCCTATTGTGATTTCGGTGATTTTGCTGTTTTAGGCAATGATAAACTGAAGACATTACCTGCTAAATTTCGTACCTTGCCAAAGCAATCGATAATGGCTAAATTGTATGGTAAGTAAATATTTTTATTTGGTACTCGTATTATATACGTGAAATTTTTGGGAAGCCTAACGAATGATTCTACGAGGTGTGAAAACTAAGTAATGAGACTGATTTTATTGCCGCGCTTGTGGTAAACCTGCGACCTTGAAACCTTCCCCTTCCCCGGTATCTTTCCCCTCTTCATTGATATATTTACCATTGCTCTAGCTTGTTTAGTTCGCCTGCTGTGTCGTGTTGAGTAGACGTGTGTTGGTGGAGAACGAAATCAAGAGCAACGCATCGCGATAAAATTTTGCGCCAGATTGGGCTTCGGAAACGTACGCTAAAATTGCACTTTGCATGGTGATAGTACTCTTAGTCGTGCCCAGGTGTTTCGATGGCATGAAGAGTTTAAGGAGGGGCGTGAAAGCGTGGAAGACGAAGTACGGAGCGGGAGACCAGTAGAGGTGTGGACTGACGCGAATGCGCAGCGTGTGCGCGCTCTAATACGTGAAAATCGCCGCTTAACAGTTCGAATGTTGGCTTCGGAACTGGGTATGAACCGTGAAACAGTCAGACAAATTTTAACCGACGATTTTGGGATGAAAAAGTTGTGCGCGAGGATGTTTCCAAAGAACTTTTCTGAGGAGCAAAAGCGAGTGTTGCAACAACCGCCTTATTCACCCTATATGTCACCCTGTGACTTTTTTGTTCGCTAGAACAAAATCCGTGGTCAAAGGAACCCATTTCGAGTCGAATACAGACATCCAGGCGGCCGTGACGAGGGTACTCGCGGACATCCCAGTTGAAGCGTTCCAGAAATGTTACGAAGCACGGAAAATGCGCTGGAATCGCTATATAGCTGCTCAAGGGGATTACTTTCGAGGAGATGGAAGAGTTGTAGAATAATTTTTAAATATATGGTTTTCATGGAATCAGTTTAATTAATTAATTGTCACACCTCGTATATAATAATTATTATTTAAAAAGAAGAAGTACGGTGAACTACAGTTACTATCCTTAATATAGGATGTATTTTTTTCGAGGCGGTGAACTTGAAATTGAAATAAAAATAGAACGGTTTTTAATATCCATGAAATTGGCTTTATTTGAAAGATATTTTTGGCATTAATATTTAAAGATGATTTCGGGTATGTAACCGTCGCGGCTGGCGCGTACGTGGTGGAATCTGGAGGTCCAATTTTCACACACTCCGCAGTAAATCAGGCTGTATTTCGTTAATAACGCGTCGAATGTTGGCTTCCAAGCTCTCAATTGTTTCTGGTTTATCGTCGTAGATGTTCAACTTTACATATCCACAAATACCGTAATCTAAGGGTGTCAAATCGCACGAACGCGGTGGCAAGTTAACAGGGCCGTTTCGTGAAATTAATCGTTCCTCAAATGTGTCTTCCAGTAAGTTAATTGAATCGCGTGCTGTGGGGCCAGTGGCGCCGTCCTGCTGAACCCACATGTCAGCAAAATTAATGCCCTTCAATTGAGGCACCAAAAAGTTAGTAATTATGTCTCTGTACCGCTCACCGTTGACTGTAACATTGTAACCATCAATATTTTTGAAGACATATGGACCAATTATCCCAATGGTCCATAAAAAGCACCAAACGTTGACTTTTCCTGTTTGTTGACGTAGTAACCAAAAGCGTGCTTCATCACTGAACAAAATTTTTAAACGAATTGAACCGTTTTTTTAAATTAAATTTGAACAATTTGCAAACATTGCTGCGCCATAGGTCAATTCATGATGAATTAAATGAAAGATTAAAAATGTTCCTTAGCAAGCACTATTTTCATTTTTCCTTTTCTGCTAGATACCGATATTTCGGGGACTAATTCTGCCGTGAATCTTCCGGTTGTCTTAGTATCCACAAACTTTCATATGCATCCAGTTTTCGAATTTCGTACGACTTCCAGGTCATCCCACTTTATCTTGTGATTATTTGCTACATTATGCTTTGCTACCAATGGTTTGATCGCTTTAACTGGTCCTTGTTTCACAATGAATTTTTCCGTTTCCTTAATATGTTCGAATAACCTCGTTTTCATTGACCGCCTCGTTTGCCCTACATAGTTTTTATAAGATACCTGGCTCGTCATTTCGTAAATCCCTCATTTTTCATTCTTCATTTTGCATCCTTCGTTGTTCCTAACCTCATTCGCAATATTATTTTTCGACTGCTGGGTATCGCATTGATGTTTACCGTCTTCAACTTCTTTTTTGTTTTTCCAAAGATGCTCGAGTGAATTATTGCTGCCCTCTGGGTTTCCTGCAGTTTTTTGTTCTCCGTGTACAGTGTAGTGAAGTTTTCCGCATTTAACTTTCTTTCCATTCTACCGATAATCGAGGCCACTGTTCTTACGTTGTATTCATTATTTTTTGTTGCATTTGCAATCTATTGTCTGTTTGTCTCTTGGTAAATGTACTAAACTCCAAGTTTGATTTTCCAGTAAATAAAAACAATGAATGAATGAATAATGAATTCTTCCTTCATTGCAGATTCCCTTTTTTCAGCATCCGCGCGACTGAATGCTTCTTTAATGGTTTTTGGATCATCTAGACCTTGCACTATATACACGCAGCAACTTTCTTCTAGTCGTTTTTCTGGATGATTCAGTTGATGTCGTTTCGATCGTGTTACTATATTATTAGATCTTGTGCACACTTCTACCTCACTGATTTCTCCCATTGTCCAATTCGGATCCTTTTGCGTGTCATCTAAGGCATCTTCATCTGGTGAATCGGAAAAATTGGCTCCCACTTCTCCACTTGCTCCCACTGGACTTATATCATCGACTTCTGCGTAGGGCTCATTACTAGTTTCTCTTAACAAAATCTCTAACATCGACTTCTAGAGATGATTCACCATCGACAGGATTTCCAACGCTAACTACATCGCCTTCTTCTTGGTCTATCGGCAAATACAAAAGAGAATTAGCAAAGCCCTGTTTATTTTCAATTACCTGTTTACTTTTGTCCTCAAAGAAAATATCATCACGGCTGATGACAAGTTTCTTATTGTTTGTGCCAATCAAACGATACGCCTTGGATTCTTTGCTGTAGCCAACCATAACATATTCCGATTTTGAGTCTAGTTTTCTTTGCTTTTCCTTTTGTACCATCGCCTTGCAGTCGAAAACTCGAAACATTGGAACGTCGACCCGCTTTCTAGCTCAAATTTCCTCTGGTGTTTTATTATCTGTTCCTTTGCATGGTGTTCGATTCATTACATACGCAGCCGTGTTGACCGCCTCAGCCCAGAAATCCAAAGATAGTCCAGAATCAAATAACATGCATTGTGCTTTCTCAACTAAGGTACGATTTAGTCTCTCGCCAACCCATTTTGTTCAGGTGTATAAAGGGCGGTGGTCTCACGAATTATTCCAAGTTTCTCCACATACCTATCAAAACTGGCATTACAAAATTATCTTCCATTATCAGTGCGCAAGATCTTAACTGATTTTCCTGTCGACTTTTTTGCTTTCATCTTAAAAATCTCAAATTTGTTTTACGCCTCAGGTTTTTCGCGAACACAGTAAATATATACTTTCCGAATGAAATCGTCTGTAAAAGTGATAAAATATTTAGCATCACCAATGGATTCTGTTTGAATTGAACCACAAATATCTGATTGTATTATTTCAAACAATTCCTTAGCTCTTGTTCCTTCATTGTTAAAAGGCTTTCGGGTTTGTTAGCCTTTAATACAGGTGATGCATTTAGAAAGTGTGCTATCAGTAAAATTTATTCCATCAGCACATGTTTTCATTCGCCTCATAACATCAATGTTAATGTGGCCTAATCTACGATGCCATAGGTCTGGATCTATTGTAGCTTCTTCACCGTATTTTGTGCTACTACTTGATTTACAATTTTAGTTTTCTAAGCCAACTTCCTCATCGATGACATCTCATTTGAATAGTCCTGCTTCGTTAGTTCCAGTTGCAACAATTTCTTCACTTTTGTTCACTATTTTGCACTTGGTTTCACTATCAAAATCGTTATTAACCCCTTCTTTAATAATGCTTTTACAGAAATCAAATTCGCTGTTAACTTTAGAACGGACAGAACGTCATGTAATGTGGCCTTTGTTTGCATTTTTCCATTTCTGAGCGTTATATCTACTGTTCCGCTATATTTAACATTTCACATTGTGGCACTTCATTGGTTTTATTAACGATCCATTCTTGATAAGTCATATGCTTACTGGTCCCAGAATCAATCAACCATACACCTAGCTTGCTTTGCATAGAATAAAACGAGACGCACATTGCCAGTTTCTCATCAGGCTTTTCTTTTACTGGACAATCTTTCTTAAAGTGCCCTATCTTTCCACATGAAAAACATTTAAATCGTCCGTTTATCTGCTTCGGTTTATTCTTCACCAGTAAAATTTGAGGTTCATTCTTCACTTGAATCACTGGATCAATGAAAGCATTCATTAACTTTGTACACAGAGAATCAACAGTATGTAATGTATCTGTTCCACTCAATACTAGTTTGAAAGAATTATGTTCGACTGGCAATCCATTCCAAATAAAACTGTACTCAACTACATCAGGTATATTTTAATTAGGATTTTTTTACCTTTTCCCATTGATTTCTGTGGATTCTGGTGTACTCCTCCATCGAGCTGAAATCGTTCCGTCACCACAATCTACGCGATAGTAAATACCTAGCAGCCACGCGCTTCCAGGTTTCATAATTATCTTTTCCCTTTAACTTCTCAAATTCGGTTAATGTACCCTTTGGATTCATTTTGTCGTAAAAGTCAATAACAGCATCTACGCTAATATCGTATTATTTTTAACCACACACACAATAAATCTTTAACGCACAACTGGCCGTATAACCTGTTAGAGTTATTGGCAGAGGAAAGAAAAACACGTCCGTCTTGGTTAGAATGTTAGAACCAGAAGAAGGGTACACAGCAAAACTTTTATTGACAACTGTTGGTACATATGACAGATCGAATTGTACATTTGAATATAATTTTTATTTAACCCTCCAACAATAACTCATTGAGAATCTGTGAAGCTACCCCAGCCTGAAAGATTCAGCCCCAGATGCTATGCCGATGGAGAGAGAGGGAAATAAAGAAATAACAAGCCGAGTAGATAAGAGTAAGTTCCTGTCAGAAGGGTTTTGTACTGAAGCCATGACATGTAGGAACTTACGTTATGTAACTAGTATGAAAACTTAAAAAACATTTCATGATATTTATGTTAAATCATACGTTTTTTTTTCTTCCTTTTTTTTGGGTTGAAAGGTGAATGCATTGAGTGTGGAACTCCTATGCTCACGAGCGAATGGACTACTCACTAAACAACTCGCTTGTTTTTGTGTTTTTCCGCTTCGCCTGCCTACCGCATTATCAATATTGCAGTTTTACGAGCTGTTATTGGAAGATCTCATCCTTTCATTTGATACACTACTCGACTATCTTCAGTGAAAAACATTGTTTAAGGGGTTACGTCCTGGCATGGGGACACTCTTAAAAAACTTAGAATTTTTTTTTTCGGGTATCAAATACTCATTTACCAGAAACTTCTGAGCTTTGATGACTCTAGTTTCTGAGAAAACTTGCGGAGACGCACTGACGGACAAGTACCGATTTTAATAGAATATTGTAAAAAAATTTTTTTTTTACAAAACTCTAAACAAATGAAAGGCCAGCTCCTGGCATGTATTTAGTACTATACTAGAATAAATTTTAAATCAGTGAAGTAATTTGATCACAGCCACCAGTCAATATACGAGTATATGCTTCAAGTTGAGAATTAGCATCAGAGGTTACGAGGACAAGTGTAGCATTTCATCGCAACGATAACGCAAATGAACTCTTGAGATGATCTTGCCCTGCATGCTGTAAGATTCATGTTAGACATGATTAAAGAGTCTACCACTAATTAAACTGTTCTTACCTGAATTTTGTCAACGTGCTGTTTTTCGCACATGGCAGTACGAAATTGCACTGATGTCGATGTGGAATGTTCGTGTAGCTACATAACGCCAGTTTTTCTAGGGGGAACCAGTGCAGCTGAACTATTTATAAGATTCTAACATATTCGTTCCTCGTTATTAAATCATACTCCCCTACAAGCATCATCAAATGCAGGGTGCGGTTGTGGCGGTCATAAACAACTTGACTTAAAGATGGTGCGGACAGCGATACCGATGTGGCGACCATAACTTGGCGTAAAGATGATGTGGATAGCGAACAGCGAACAAATACACATCTCAATTTCATCACGTCGTTCAACTCGTCATTCATCGTCTGGGCTCGGACGTGTCCGGACGGGTTCGTCCGTATCAATTAATTACTTGCATGTATTGTATGTCATAAATATTCCTTTTGTGTAGCTCATCGCATTACTTATTATTCCAATAGTTCGAATCCACTTCGCCATACCGAGTAAATGGAAACTGAATGTCGCAACGTGTGCAAAGCTTCGCATCACTTATTATCTGGGTTCGGACGTGTTCATCCGTTTATTTATTTCGTCTTCATTTTATTTGTAATTTGACTGCCTTGGTAGTTTCAATAAATATTCGTTTTTCTGTAACTCCACGTCACACTTTGCTCATATCCGCCATTAGTTGTAGTCCATACCCGATCACGTGACATAATCATAAGCATGCCAGGCCTCGTGCCATGGTCGCATGTTTCCCTATATATGGTCGAATGTTGAGATCTCGCTTCGAAAAATTTTCCTCCTTTTTTGTGAAGAACGCGCACACCATTTTATTGAAATTCGCGACATTCGCAACAACGATCTCAACGCTACATTGCCACTCTGGATCCACAGCATCACAATGCCCTCAACGCCATGCACATCAACGCCGTCAGTGAATGCAGGGCAAGCAGGATCAAAGTAACGTGAGCGTCCGAAACTCTCGCCATTGGCAGATGTTCCTCAACGTCCAGTACAATTGCTAGCGCATGACAATTCGTCATACGTATAGATCAGCGCAGTACGCATGACAACTCGTCACATGTACGATCAACCTAGCCTACAAAGCTCATCACACTGTAAGGGTTCGGCCACATAGCGATTTTCCTGTCGTAACCAGCGATTTTTAGACGCAAATACGAACACACTGCGACAAGATCTCCGAAGGAACTTCAGGCATGCGCAGAACTAAAATGCTCATTTGAAGGTATGTCTTTGCCAGGAACACATGCGCTAACTCATTTCTGCGCTATGCAAGAAACTTCCATGCACGTCACCGTCAAATGTCCAAATGATGTGCGCCTGCGCGAGTATCGTAGAAACTACCTGCTAAACTGGTTTTAGGAAAAATCGCAAATTCCTGCGACTGCCGACCTGGACAAAATTGTCGAAAATCGCAGTGTGCGGGCTTCCATTTAACCATGTGTAACTTGCGACAGAAGTGCGGCTAAATAGTCGTAGTCTGATGCATCCCTAAATCAACTTCATCGACACTGCCACATCACATTCTAGTACAACAGGGAGCGGTGCTCGTCCAAAGCGTCGACTACAACCTGATGAATTTCAACAGTAGGCATTACCGGGATTGGCCACAACCTTCGACCACATGCTCTTGCCGTTTTATTGTCGCATGCCGATAAGCTGGCACATTGCATCCCTGTCGCCGTCCCATGATATGACTGACAACGCCGCCTTAGTCGCATGTTCGGACATCGCAATATCGTATGTACGCACATCGCAATATCGTATGTACGCACATCGCATGTTCCCACGCCGACAACATACATGCCCTTCGTATGGTGATATTTTCTCGAACAATATCATTGGAGGGAGAATAGTGTAATGTGGGGTAAATTTCGGCGAATTCGTAAAATATTCGATATGAAAACTTCACAACCGTAACTTCCATTTAAAAGTGATTCCATCGATATATAGAGGTAAAAACAGCACCTAAGTGATCGCAAAGTTCAAGGGGAATGGGAAAACTTGGATATATCAAGGAATTCGATATATCAAGGGACGATATACAGGTATGAAAGTTCTATATATCAAGGTTCGATATTTCAAGGTTCCACTGTAATTTGAAATTCTTTGTCACAAGTTTAGATCGAACATAAATATTTCAGAAAACATATTGCCAAGCAATTGAGGTGGCTTTATTAGCCTCGCAGAATCTTTGACACAGAAAACAAAACGCAAAAGGGAGTCTTTGAGGACTGCCCACATAAGTGAAAGCTTAAAACTAGGAAATAACTGTTTTTTGAAATATCAGTCACAAATTGTTATTCGACAACCTCTCTCCACCATCCACTGTCATCAGCCATCGTCCACCATTATCCCTCAAACCATCATCCGGCATCATTTACCATCTTCCGCCCTTCCAACATCATCATCAGCCACCGTTCCATGAGCCATCATTCGGCATCATTCGCCCGCATTCGTCATTATCATCCATTATCCGTGAGTAGCCACCATTCGGAACTATCCGTAATTTCTATTTCGATCTTCGGGGCACACAACTATGGTTGACCGTTATAGAATCAGTCCAGGTTGCGCGCGAGCCGTTGAAAAGAATAAAACATTTTTTGTATGGAAAAACATTGCGTCAGCGAACTTCCTGGGTCACAGGTAAATCGAGATTTATAGGACTGGTGCTCAGTGAAAGAGCTCGCACCACCACACCATAGAAGCTAGCCTTCAAGCGCATATACGCGTCTTCAGTACTGGCCCTTTCAGCTGAGCTCGGTTGATTACAGCTGCGTCCTGCACATGGACTTGAATAACCAGTTCGGTACAGTCCTGCACGGGCCTTTTAAAAACATTAAATTTTACTACACCTAAATCGAGTAGTCCGCGTAGAGTAGTGGTTAGAGGGCTCGCTGCTCAAGCTGAAGGTCCCTGGTTCGAATCTCGTTTTTGACAACGATATTTGTTTCTTGTGATTCTTCGGACGGTCTATGTTCAGTTATGTACTGGCTTAAAATCAGAACGTATCGCAGCTAGATGGGCGGACACGGCCAAAGCGTGATATCGACTATATCAGCTTCTCGAGTTACAAAATATTCTATCAAGATAATGAGATACTCTATCTCTAAGCGAAGGTCCGAAATGGGGGTGCTGTAAACGCTCGACTGGTGAACTGATACTTCTTTCGTCAACTCGATTCTCAAACGCATAGAAATTTATCGACACCCATCTACTTCTTATATCGTAGAAAAATTAGAAATTCGAATAATTCAGTCGAGTTTTGTTGAATTTTTTCCAAACTTTAAAAGCGTTACGATTTACGTTGTGCTTTCTAAATGTTTCATTTCTTTTAATTTAAAGATGGCTACAGGACTTTCTGCTTTCAAAATGAGATATTTTTCATGGGATATCTCGGATGTTTGTTGCTGGTCAATTTAGAAATAGAAATTTAAAAAACTTAGAGACAATTTTTTTGTTCCAAATAATTACTGATATCCAAGAAATGTCGTACTTGAAACAAATACAGTTTGTTTGAAAAAGTGGGGTAGAAACTTAAATATTAGAATATAAATCAATCCTTATTGGTCTCAATCCCTGAAAATATCTTATAAATATTTCTTTTCTAAATTTTTTCACAGGAATCAAGCCAAAACATTGCGATTGGACCGTAAACGATTGTATGCGTTTTAGAGAATTGACGGTAGGGCAACGTTTTGCCTCAGTAATACGTAAAATTTCCGATGATGCTGTTTATCTTAACTCAAAAATTGTTGAACTTGAACTGATCGACGTGACAACAGATGAAGACATTTACATTCACGAGATTCTTATCAATGAGGATCGCGCAATACCTGACGACAAAACGAATGAATAAAAATTAAAAATTTTGTGTCTTTTCAATCATTTGATAGAATTAAGAAAAAACAATCAATTTAACTTATACATACGTAGTAAGAACAAATGAAATTTTATATGAGATATCTTAAACAATAATATTTTTATACGTATAATCGTATCGGTATTAATATTAATTTCTTTTTCAAAATGTGTTGTCGATCATTTTTTGTTTTTTTAAACTAGAAATTGAAAGTAGCATTGAGGATTGTTGAGTTCTATTTGTGTTGTTTGTATGTGTTTCTGTTTTTCTTACAATGGTTTTTTATACTTTTATATACTGGTTTGGCTACTTGGCAAAAAAATGTTATCTTCTATTCGAAATGAAGAAAAAGTCAAAATGATTCTATTTGATGTTGATTTTGAAATGTTTTATCATTCCATTAGTGAATAAAAACGACGATACAATTCCTCAATCTCTTTCAAACAAAAAAACTGAAAAAATGATAAAATGATATTAAATATTTTTCATAATGAAATGAATATTTATTTTTATAAAGATATTGACTTATGATATTGATAAACAGTGGAATGAGTATGCATACATTTCGTATATAAAGAGTTAAACTATTTAATGAAACATGTTTTAACGGTTCATGTTATTTTATTTACTTTAATAACAACAACGGTGAAATAATCTTATTGAGTATAACTATACAAATGATATTTATTTCATTTTTTTAATTAATGAAAAAAGTGTATTGTTTTCGTTGAAATAAAAAGAAAAGCAAAGCAAAAATGTACGTTTTTTAATGGATTTTGAAAATTTCGTACTTTTATCGTATTTTTAAAACTTCTCGGTTGTTTTGTCTAAGGACAAGGGTAAGTTGTTAACAGAAAGCATAAAACTTCATGAATTATCCACGATTGTCATAAAACAACATTTATTGAGTTTGTTAAAAGCGGCTGAATGGTCCTAGGATCAACTACGAAGAAGTTGTCTGATCGGTGGCGAAACTATAAGTAAATATGACTTCGAATTGGATAGAAAACTTAACAAGCTAAGAAGGCAAGAGAGTGCTCTTACTAGAAGGGCTTTCTAACTATCCTAGTGTTCAAAACAACTTTCCTGATAAGCATCAATGCCTTGAATTATAAAGTCGTTAAAAGACTAGACAAAAGTCCGACAATTTTCGTTTCATAAACACAAAACAGTCGCCATTTTGTTCTATCTTTAATAAATTTTTTGAATACTCGGAGAATCGGTCATATTCAAATAAAACACTATTCTTGAAATTTTCATGAAAATCCGAAGAAAATTGAAGTTTCTAAGTCGATTTGAAATATAGGCTATTCACCACCACATGTTTATTTCCATATGATTGAAATGGCTCGTAATTCGATTTCAATGAAATTTTGCAAACAATAAGGTCTTATCTAAATATACGCATGTTAATATACTTATGTTTAAGAGTACTATTCCGATTTTATGGAGCAAAACGTAAAATACATAAATTGTACTATTGCTAACAAGGTTGAGTGAATTTCGATTTCTGAGCTATTTGTTGCCCTTGTACTTATAAAGCATTTTACCTGATTAAATTATTGAACTTTGTTTAATGACGAAAATTGAATTGAAGAAAATGCAAGTTGTAGTAGTCGAGCAGTCGCCTAAGCAAACTGCTCGGACACATATTTCAGAGTGGTGAGGTAGGAACACCTCCAGAAAAGAGAAGTCAACCAGTGTTACTGGTGTCAAAGATTTGGACATTCGGCTGCCAATTGTGCCATGCACTATCGTTGCGTTAAATGCAAAGACGTTCATGCTCCCGGTGAGTGCAAATTGGCTCAGACGGAGCCTAAAGAAAAATTATACTGCGTTAACTGCGGTGTTTTTGGTCACCCAGCATCATATCGAGGATGCTCCCGATATCAAGATGCAAAAGTTAAATTTGCTCCAAAGCAAACACAAGTACACCGTAATATCATACCTTCCATCTTCGTCAAGCCCGGAGTATCATTTGCACTCGCCGCTAGAGGACCAGCAGAAAATGCTAGAAATAATGTAAATAATGTAAGTGGCAATAATGAGCTGCTTCTCAAAATTTACCAGCAACTTAATTCTTTATCGGAAGAATCGACAAACAATATTCAAAAATTAACTTTGCGTTTCAGCGTTTAGGTCTTTCAAATGCCTAATAATAACTTGTCATCCAGTCATATTCCCATGGATAGGCTTCGCCTCATATCGATCAACGTCAACTCTATCGTTGCTATACATCGACGTGATTATCTCCTTGAAATTGTTGTTAAGCAAAAGCCTGACATCATACTTCTCACTGAAACCCACCTCAATTCATGGCATTCCATGGAATTCAAAGGTTTTGCATTCGTAAGAAACGATAAGGTAATAGGTGATGGGGGAGGTGGCATCGGGATATTGGTTAGAAGACCCTATTGTTTCCAAAATATTGAAAAAGTCGAATTCAAAAACTTTGAATTTCTTGAAGTGTCCGTCATCAAAATTTCACTGCCAGGTGGGGATAACCTCTTCGTTATCTCTGCCTATGCAACTGGTCAAAATGTTCTCAAGTTCAAGGAGGAACTCAATTCCTTGTTTGAAATACTCGAATTGAACAGGCTGCATAGTTATTATATTTTTGCCGGTGACCTGAATGCCAAACATACATCATGGCTAAACGCCACCAATAATCCAAGAGGTGTATTCCTGAAATCATGGATAACAGAGAACCAAATTGAATACAGGTGCAACCTTTATGGGTCGGAGTTCCCAACATACCCTAGGACAAATTCATATTTGGACCTCTGCATTGCAGACGCAAGACTTGAATTCAGCTTTAATAGTCTTCAACGGATACTGCAGGTACTTCCTTACGATAGCGACCATAACGCAATTGTAATGGAAATCAATCATCAAAGGGATGATTTCTTCCTCATCCCGGTTCAACATGAAAACCATCGGTTGAATTTCAAAAAAACAGACTGGGGAAAGTTTCAAAAGAAGTTTAATCGGGAGTACCAGAAGCAATGTCCCTCTTCTGATGATGGCAACGCTTGCTCAATGGTTCCTAATAACAGAAATCTAACTGATGATGAAATAGATCTCTATTTGTCGAAGTTAGAGAAGCTGACGTTGGAAACGATTGAGAAAGTTGTTCCCAAGATTAAACATCGAAACAATATGGAAGGGTATGAAACACCAACCATCGCAAGGTTGAAAAGATTGAAAAGCCTTCTTCTCACCCGCGTCAACAATATTTATCGACGTTTTTTGGACTAAAACCATCCCTCGTTGGCTTTGTTGAAACTACACCTGAAGAATGTCCGGAACTTAATCCGTTCATACTTCAGGAGTGAGGTCAGCAATCAATGGGCGGAAAAACTGAGGGGTATTAGCCCACAGGACCCAGATGGCGTTTTCGCGAAAGTGAATAGCTTATTCCGCAGGAAGTCTCGAGTGAAGGTATCGAATCTTGAAGTCGCTAGTGATGAGATCAATCTTCTCGACAGAGCTGGTATCGAAATTGATAGTACGACTCCGGATAGAAATGGAAACAGGATTATATGTGATGGATTGCATAAACTTGCCCTGATTGGAACACATTTTGAATTGGTTCATCTGCCAAACCCAGAGAGAAGGAATGAAATATTTTCGGAGGTCGTTGAAGCAAAAGTTTCCGACTTCAAATCAAGCCTGAACGGCCAATCATTTCTTCATTTCGATGAAACATTAACATCTGACCTCATACCGAGCTTGAATCTTATTGATTATTTTGTCAGCTATGAAGACCTGTGTTTCATATTTCGCAGAATAAACAACAAAAAATCATATGGTACTGATGGTATTCCAAATATAGTTCTCCGACATTTGCCTGAGGTTGCTATTAGGAGCTATTGCATATTGTTTAACAACATGTTGAGCAATTCATATTTCCCAAATGAGTGGAAAAAGCTAAGGTATTTCCGATCTTGAAGAAAGGAAAAGAATCTTCATGCCCCAAAAGCTATCGCCCAATCAGCTTGCTGCCTAACATCAGCAAGGTGTTTGAAGTGATACTCAACAAAGCATTAAACGCCCACATTGAGGAAAATGAGTTGATGCCGAATTGCCAATTTGGTTTTCGTGCCAGGCATTCGACCACACATGCAATAACGAAAGTAACCTCAGACATCTGTTGGAAACTAAATGATAGACAATGTGTTGGAGCATGTCTCATTGATATGGAGAAAGCCTTTGATACGGTATGGTTAGATGGACTAATTTTTTTTAAACTCCTTCAGGACAAGTTCCCCAGACACCTTGTCGCCATGATGTGTAATATGTTATACGGGAAATCGTTTGTTGTAACTGATGGAAATCTGACAACAATGCGCGAGTTCAAGGTCTTGAATGGTCTACAGCAGGGAACAGTTACTGCGCCTCTGCTCTTCTCAATATTCATTCGGAAGCTATTGAACGGCTTTGATTTTGACGTCTCGCCAACGCGATTATTGGTAGCTTTTGCTGATGATCTGATCATCTATACGGCAGACCGAAAAGCTACAATAGTTCAGAGCAATCTCTAAAAAATGTTCAATGATGTACAGCTGTACACTGACAATTGGCGAATGAAAATCAATGCGCAAAAGTGTGAAACAATCTTGTTTCGGACAACGCTGCAGGGGGTCAGTCAAGACCTGAAACGTAATTGGAAAGATTTCCACATCATGGCTGGTGAGGGTAGTCTTGAACGGGTTCCACATAAATCCTGTGTTCGATACCTCGGTGTTCATCTCGATCAGTATCTGTACTATACTGAACATGTGAAAATCATGCTCAGTAAGGCACTTAAAGTAGTCATGGCCCTTCGAAAACTCTTTCATTCCAGATACATTGATCAAAAAGTCAAAATCATCTGTTACAAGACACTGGTTAGACCAGTTTTGACATATGGATGTCAGATCTGGTACAAGCAGAGTGCTAGTACTATGGAAAAGTTAAGAGTTTTCGAAAGGAAATGTCTTCGTGCATGTACTGGTTTGTACAGAAAGCCTGAGACGGATTGGAAACATTATATATCGAATAGATGAATTTATCAAACTGCTGAAGTGACTAGATTCGATATTTTCATATTGAAACTTCTTCGGAATCATATCGCAAGATCTGTAACTGTGAGTGAAAACCCTTGGATTTCACAGCCGTTCCACCCTACAGACGAGTATATAGCGACTTGCCCCGCTACTGGCTTCATTCCTCCAGAAGCATTCGTGTATTTGGACATGAATCGATATGTTTTTGATTCTGACGGCGTCCCAGTCATATATCACATATATCGACGGGCCACCGATAAGAAGATAAAATATCCTCCGAATCTGAGTTCACGAGACCAACAATTCCAATGGAGATACTCATTTGCTAGATTCGTTGAGGCTGATCGAGTTGAGACGGGGCAATCTAGGTATTGGTGGCTGAATGACAATGTCTAAATTATTCGTGTTTATTTTCAGTTTTGGTGTTCTTCGTTATTTAGTTTTTGAGTTTCAGCTCATTATTGCTACATTTAGTGTTATTGTTTATTTTTGTTAAAAATTAGGGATAGGTTAGGTTTATATTATGTTTATTATATTAGGTTAGAGATAAGGTAAAACGCTTAGGTTAGGAACATAGTTATAGATTTTTTTAGTATAAGATAAAGTTTTTGATTGCATTTATTAGAATTAAGTTAAAACACATTAGGTGTAGGATCAAAGTTCACTGTAGGGTTAAGATGATAAATAATTTTAGAATAGTGTTGGTTGGTTTTAAAAATATGTAACAATCTTCATTGATTTGAATTTGCTATAGTTTTTTTTTCTTTTAAATGTGTAATGATAACGTACAAATTTAGAGAGCCATTTGGGCCATTAAGTTTTTTTATTGTTATTGTTTGGAATTTGCTTTATATTCTTTTAAAATTTATAACGATTAGTATTAAATAAAGCGCTTTTGACTTTGACTTTGCTATTAGGAATTATTGCATATTGTTCAACAACATGTTGAACAATTTATATTTCCCAAATGAGTGGAAAAAGGCTAAGGTATTTCCGATCTTGAAGAAACGAAAAGAATCTTCATGCCCCAAAAGCTATCGCCCAATCAGCTTTCTGCCTAACATCAGCAAGGTGTTTGAAGTGATACTCAACAGAGCATTAAACGCCCACATTGAGAAGTATGAGTTGATGCCGAATTGCCAATTTGGTTTTCGTGCCAGGCATTTGACCATACATGCAATAACGAAAGTAACCTCAGACATCTGTTGGAAACTAAACAACAAAGAATGTGTTGGAGCAGTCTCATTGATATGGAAAAAGCCTTCGATTCGGTGTGGTTAGATGGACTAGTTTTCAAACTTCTTCAGGACAGGTTCCCCAGACACCTTGTCGCCATGATGTGTAATATGTTATACGGGAAATCGTTTGTTGTAACTGATGGAAATCTGACAGCAATGCGCGAGTTCAAGGTCTTGAATGGTCTACAGCAGGGAACAGTTACTGCGCCTCTGCTCTTCTCAATATTCATTCGGAAGCTATTGAACGGCTTTGATTTTGACGTCTCGCCAACGCGATTATTGGTAGCGTTTGCTGATGATCTGATCATCTATACGGCAGACCGAAAAGCTACAATAGTTCAGAGCAATGTTCAAAAAATGTTTAATGACACCGACACCGACAATTGGCGAATGAAAATCAATGCGCAGAAGTGCGAAACAATCTTGTTTCGGACAACGCTGCAGGGGGCCAGTCAAAACCTGAAACGTAATTGGAAAGATTTCCACATCATGGCTGGTGAGGGTAGTCTTGAACGGGTTCCACATAAATCCTGTGTTCGATACCTCGGTGTTCATCCCGTTCAGTATCTGTACTATACTGAACATGTGAAAATCATGCTCAGTAAGGCACTTAAAGTAGTCATGGCCCTTCGGCGACTCTTTCATTCCAGATACATTGATCAAAAAGTCAAAGATATTTGTTACAAGACCCTAGTTAGACCAGTTTTGACATATGGATGTCAGATCTGGTACAACCAGAGTGCTAGTACAATGGAAAGATTAAGAGTTTTCGAAAGGAAATGTCTTCGTGCATGTACTGGTTTGTACAGAAAGCCTGAGACGGATTGGAAGCACTATAAATCGAATAGAAAAATTTATCAAACCGCTCAAGTGACAAGAGTCGATATCTTCATATTGAAACTTCTTCGGAATCATATCGCAAGATCTGTAACTGTGAGTGAAAATCCATGGATTTCACAGCCGTTCCACCCTACAGACGGGTATATTGTGACTTGCCTCGCTACTGGCTTCATTCCTCCAGAAGCATTCGTGTATTTGGACATGAATCGATATGTTTTTGATTCTGACGGCGTCCCAGTCATATATCACATATATCGACGGGCCACCGATAAGAAGATAAAATATCCTCCGAATCTGAGTTCACGAGACCAACAATTCCAATGGAGATACTCATTTGCTAGATTCGTTGAGGCTGGTCGAGCTGAGATGGAACTATCTAGGTATTGGTGGCTGAATGACAATGTCTAAATTATTCGTGTTTATTTTCTGTTTTTGTGCTTTTTCTCGTTACTTAGTTTTTTAAGATTCATCTGATTATTGCTACATCTAGTATTGTTGTTTATTTGTATTATAAATTAGGTATAGGTTTCAATATAAGGTAACGTTTTTTTTTGATTGAACTTATTTAGAATTAGGGTGTAACATATTAGGTATAGGATATAAGTTCATTGTTGTGTTAGTAGTATAAGTAATTTTTGAATAATGCTGGTTGGTTTTTTCTCCTTTTTCCAATTGAATCAAAAAATATGTAATAATCTTAATTAATTTAAATTTGCAAGTGTAAAATAAAAGAAAAAAAGAATTATTCCTTAAAGCACTATTTGTTTTTTATTTTTCCAAATATCGATATTTCGGAGATAAATGATCTCCTTCCTCAGTGGCGATATTCTGAAGCTAATTGCTGTTTACATGGCCTTTTATAGCAATAGTTTTTTCCCTAGAGTAATTAAACGGTAATTAACAACAGAAGAATCTTATAAAAAGGGGTTTTAACAAAATAACGATTTTTGTATGGAAAGGAGATATTTCAAGTGATGACTCACACCAACTTCATTAAGTAACTATACCCGTTGCCAACATCGGTGTTCATTCTTTTGTTTCTCGGAACTCGAGATATCCACAAACTTTCGTATCCATCCAGTTTTCTCCAATCAGCTACTTCCTGCACAATCTCGAGATTTTCCCATTCGATTTTATGCTTTTCTTCGACAATGTGCCTCGCTACCGCCGATCTTGCTGTTTCTGTTGCACCTCGTTTGATTATTTGTTCCGCTTCTTTGATGTGCTCTTGCCACCGGGTTTTCGCTAGTCGTTTCGTTTGCCCAATATAAACCATGCCACACTCCGGGCAAGTGATCTTGTAGATACCGCCTTTTTCTTCCTTGTTTTTCGGGTCCTTCGCTGATCCTAAGGCTGTTTCTAGGCTGTATTTTCTGCTGGTAAAAGCTGCGTTGTTTCCCGTCATTTTTATTATCCTTTGAAGCTTTTTCGAAATTGTTGTGTGGGTGAGTGAGATCCTGCTTACCTGTTGTTCTTGCTCCTGTTTGAATAATGTTGTCAGCTGATTTTTGCGTTGTTCGTGCTCCTTTTTCTTTATCCGTTGTTCGATTACTTTTGTGCTGTACCCATTCTTCATCGCTGTTTCCATTATGTAGTGTTTTTCCAACTGTAGTCGCTCGTTTGTCATTGGTACCGTGATCATCCGGTGAATCATCATATTGTACGCTGCCATTTTGTGCCCATATGTGTGGTTTGACGTGCTCGGGATCGTTCTTTGTGTGGTTGTTTCTTTCCTATATATGTCAAATTCAAGTTTGCCAGAGCCTTTTATTATGCTGATATCCAGGAAAGGTATCCGATCGTTCTTCTCTTTCTCCATTGTAAACGCTATTCGTGGGTGTATATTATTCAGCTCATCCAAAAGTTTTTCCGCTTCCTTACTTTTGATCACCGTGAAGATGTCATCTACATATCTGATCCAGATAGGTGGCATTATTTCTTTGTGTTCGAGCTCCGTCTCGAGCCAGTCCATAAAGATGTCACTTAAGATAGGTGAGAGAGGGTTTCCCATTGCTGCTCCTACTGTTGCTTTGTAGAAGTTTCCTCTGAACATGAAGTAGTTCTCACTCATACATAAGGTGGCTAATTTAGTGTAACATTTTACACGTTTCCTCCACTCTGGGGACTTATCATGTTTGAGCACCCAGTCTTCGAACAGTGCCAAGGCTTGTTTTACTGGTAGGTTCGGGAACAAAGATTTGACGTCGTATGAGACCAGTATATCATCCTCCGCTATTTGCACTGTTTGGAGAATCTCGATCAACTCATCCCTGTTTTTGACGGAGCGCTTGCTTGGTTTGTATGGGAGTTTACTGCATTCTTGTAGCAGCCACTTCGCTATTTTGGTTGTAGGAGCATTCGTCGCCGTAATTATCTCCCTCATTTCTTCACCATTTTTATGTACCTTTGGTGCACATTTAACCCTTGGCAGACATGGGTTTGATACTCGAAGTCTTTTGATATCACCAATCACTGCTTTGCACTCTTTTAGAGTTTTTTCCACTCTATTTATTGATTCTGGAAGCGGATCAGTGCGTAGCTGGTGGTAGTTGTCTGCCAAGGGTTAAATGTGCACCAAAGGTACATAAAAATGGTGAAGAAATGAGGGAGATAATTACGGCGACGAATGCTCCTACAACCAAAATAGCGAAGTGGCTGCTACAAGAATGCAGTAAACTCCCATACAAACCAAGCAAGCGCTCCGTCAAAAACAGGGATGAGTTGATCGAGATTCTCCAAACAGTGCAAATAGCGGAGGATGATATACTGGTCTCATACGACGTCAAATCTTTGTTCCCGAACCTACCAGTAAAACAAGCCTTGGCACTGTTCGAAGACTGGGTGCTCAAACATGATAAGTCCCCAGAGTGGAGGAAACGTGTAAAATGTTACACTAAATTAGCCACCTTATGTATGAGTGAGAACTACTTCATGTTCAGAGGAAACTTCTACAAAGCAACAGTAGGAGCAGCAATGGGAAACCCTCTCTCACCTATCTTAAGTGACATCTTTATGGACTGGCTCGAGACGGAGCTCGAACACAAAGAAATAATGCCACCTATCTGGATCAGATATGTAGATGACATCTTCACGGTGATCAAAAGTAAGGAAGCGGAAAAACTTTTGGATGAGCTGAACAATATACACCCACGAATAGCGTTTACAATGGAGAAAGAGAAGAACGATCGGATACCTTTCCTGGATATCAGCATAATAAAAGGCTCTGGCAAACTTGAATTTGACATATATAGGAAAGAAACAACCACACAAAGAACGATCCCGAGCACGTCAAACCACACATATGGGCACAAAATGGCAGCGTACAATATGATGATTCACCGGATGATCACGGTACCAATGACAAACGAGCGACTACAGTTGGAAAAACACTACATAATGGAAACAGCGATGAAGAATGGGTACAGCACAAAAGTAATCGAACAACGGATAAAGAAAAAGGAGCACGAACAACGCAAAAATCAGCTGACAACATTATTCAAACAGGAGCAAGAACAACAGGTAAGCAGGATCTCACTCACCCACACAACAATTTCGAAAAAGCTTCAAAGGATAATAAAAATGACGGGAAACAACGCAGCTTTTACCAGCAGAAAATACAGCCTAGAAACAGCCTTAGGATCAGCGAAGGACCCGAAAAACAAGGAAGAAAAAGGCGGTATCTACAAGATCACTTGCCCGGAGTGTGGCATGGTTTATATTGGGCAAACGAAACGACTAGCGAAAACCCGGTGGCAAGAGCACATCAAAGAAGCGGAACAAATAATCAAACGAGGTGCAACAGAAACAGCAAGATCGGCGGTAGCGAGGCACATTGTCGAAGAAAAGCATAAAATCGAATGGGAAAATCTCGAGATTGTGCAGGAAGTAGCTGATTGGAGAAAACTGGATGGATACGAAAGTTTGTGGATATCTCGAGTTCCGAGAAACAAAAGAATGAACACCGATGTTGGCAACGGGTATAGTTACTTAATGAAGTTGGTGTGAGTCATCACTTGAAATATCTCCTTTCCATACAAAAATCGTTATTTTGTTAAAACCCCTTTTTATAAGATTCTTCTGTTGTTAATTACCGTTTAATTACTCTAGGGAAAAAACTATTGCTATAAAAGGCCATGTAAACAGCAATTAGCTTCAGAATATCGCCACTGAGGAAGGAGATCATTTATCTCCGAAATATCGATATTTGGAAAAATAAAAAACAAATAGTGCTTTAAGGAATAATTCTTTTTTTCTTTTATTTTATTTTAGGCGCTATTATTCCGAAAATGAGTATTGTTGCAAGTGTATTTTTTTCATTAAATGTGTTTAACTGATAACGTATAAATTTAGAGAGCCATTCGGGCCATTAAGTTTTTTATAGTTTTATTGTTTGGAATTTGCTTTATGTTCTTTTACAAATTTATAACGATTGGTATTAAATAAAGCGCTTTTGACTTTGACTTTGACTGCTCGGACACATTTGTTTTTATTATTCAATTTGTAGTTATAAATCACAAAAAAAATTTTTCTTGATTTTTGTTTTAACATAAATTTTAGATCATTTTTTCCATATTAAATTTAAATTTTTCGTTTTACCTGTAATCATATTTTTTATGATATTTACCTTTTTCTATTATTTTTGTTTCTATATTATCTATTTTTCAAACCTTAAAATTCAAATCTGCAAGTAAAACGCGGACATGGCAACATCCTTTCTCGCTGCACATGCACGTATTGCATTGGCGAAGGCAAGTGTGCAGCGGAATGAGTGGAAGGCTCGTCAACTGCCAATGCAAGTGGTCCCACAAGGTGACAACGAGCAACAAAGGGGAGTCCGCTTGAGATCGCCAAACCGCGAGCACGCCGGGGAGAAGGTGAGATCCCGCGGGTACGGTCATATGAATTCGATTCTCCCGGAGATCATTTCCCAACAACCTCCGCGTTGGGGCTTTTACTGTGCGTTTAAACTTGAGAAATCCCTAACGCGTGCACAAGTAACATTTGATCGGGGTATGGTTAAAACATTCATTCTTAAGTGTCGTGCCTTTTTCATCGCCGCGGCATTTATTTCATCTCACCGAGTTGCCGTCGCTTTCTCTGCTCACGAGTTTTGTTGCCATCCATCCAACGGAAAACAGTTAAAGTGGGAGAGGACCGCGAATTCATTGGAGTAGAAGTGAAACTGCATTTTTTGTAGTTTTTTAATTTGAGAGTGATTTTACGATACTCGTTCGAAATAAGTTGAAAAAGATATTAATATAACTACAAAAGGTACAGCGACAAAAGATAATATTGCGGATTAATTAACTGCCCAGAGGATTAAAGTGTTAATTATAAGATTGTCATTACTGAGTAATTCGAACCACATGTCGTGTTGGATTCTGTGGTTAATTACACCTTCTAAAGTGTGTCAATTATCGCTCTTATAATAATGTGTGTTAGTGGGTTCACCCCCGTGCCCTCATGTGAATAAAAATTTGCCCAACAAAGCGAGCTACTCTCTAAGCAAATATATCTGTATCTCAATACTTGATAAATGTTGTGATAATGCACGGTCTAACATTTCTATCCATATTCATTTGATACGGTGTACTCGTATTTCGAATTTTCAAAAGCGTGTTGCCGGCGGTCAAGTGAACGCATGAAGTGTGTGGATATTCGCAAAATTCAATTACGTGTCCCATGCACACACGTATCTAAAATTGTCCCAAAATTTCTTCGTGGAAATACCGTTAATTGCTAGTGCATGCATATTAATGATAAAGTGTGAAAATCGTTGGAATTAAGGGGAGTCGAAAAAAATGGTGTAGAATGTGTTGAGTTCAGATTGAATAGGAGTTAAGTTGCGGTCTTAGTGCTTAATACTCGACTCTCTTAAGTTGGCGGCGCAACGGACAACCGGATAATTGTACTATATATGGGATAGTCAATGAAACCAGAGGATTAAGTCGGATTAAATGCAATCGATGATGATTTATGTGAATGATTCAACCGTGGATAAAGTTATTCTTAAGTGAATCTTCACGATGCGTAGTATAAAAAAAATCAAACGAAAGTAATATTAGTAGAATTTTCCTTGAATTTATTGTCACTCTATTTGACTAATTAATGATATATAAACGAATGCATGAAACAGTGTTCTAAGTTTAGTTGAAAAGTTTTCGGTTTTCATGCTTCACAACTATGGATGAGCTTAGATGTCTAGCGTAAGGACCGTGTGTGTACAGACTTAATTGCATACTTAACGTCGTTCGCACACAATATGCAAAAGAAAATACGAATAAACACATTAAAAGTATTCAGTAAATTGAATGATATTAAAACACGGCCTAAAGTCAACTAATAAACAATATTCGAGTGTTTAGTTTCTAGTCTTCAAAATCAGTTTTCAGTCATCACCACATCGTCAACGGGCGCTCGTCGAGGATGCCGGTGAGTACCCTTTTGGTTTGTTTAAATGTATAAAAAAAAGAAATTTTTTCAAATTATATAAAAATTTCTTAAATTATTACACATACAAATTTCTAACTTTAGTACATACCATTTTAACGAGACATCTCTATAAGATTAATTCTGATGAAAATTTCAAAAGATACGCTATGAAAGACTTGCCATTCACTAATTAAAAATTATATTTGATAACAAGACATAATTAAATGTTGTAATTGCTTTTTTGAATTAAATATCTAGTATATACATAGAAATGACATACACGCAAACATGAATTTTCCTTGCATTTTGTGAGATACCTTGTAACTTTATTGCTTGCATGAATGAACCTTAACATCGCGAGTGCTGAAACAGTCCGAGGAACCATGAGCAGTGGAAAAGGGAACAGATCGCGTTATTAGCTTTTTAATTGTTTTAATGGCCTTAAGAAATCATTCATATGTGTAAGTTAGTTCAGCAAAAATTAGTGTATAGAAAAGTTGGTAGATATGTAATGGTGAAGTAAAGAAAAATGTTTCACAATTGAAATTGAAAACTCGGTCTTTCCATTCGGTTTTGGAACCTGACCGGGTATAGGACTCGCAACCATGGCAGGCCCTTCCATTAAAATGAGCTAGCTATCGGGCGCGCTCCTCCTTTTTGTGTTATAGGGGCTCTTGCCCGGGTAGAGTGGCCTTACGCTCACGTGCCCTTTTATGGTATAGTGTTCTGTGATTCCATCGCCTAATACTATTTATAACATAAATTGGCCACGTTTATATTTCTCATTTGATGGAAAAACTCATGCAAATTATGTTTGTATGAGTTTTCCACTCAAATGGGAGATATATGGCCACGTCTTCGTTAGGATCTTGATCTGGTTAAGAGGGTGCGAGGGGGTACCGCTTCCACCTGGATGCCCCACTCTTATTTGTGGGCCATAAATATCGTCGGTAACGATGAAGTCAGCTCCTAAGTCCGTCTGTTTTCTCCCGGCCTAGTTTCTTATTGGCTATAACATATTAACCCTTAGTAGGTTACCTCGGCCTCGACACCAGTCGATCAGTATTCAACCCTTTTTAATTCGTGAATGGGAAATTTTTTTGCAGTAGGTCCTTGTGCTGGGGAAAAAAACTCGCCCCACGACACCGCAACACTAGCCTTCCAGCGCATTCACGCGTTCTCAGACAAGGCCAATCTCGGCGAATACTACGATCCTCTTTCGCCGAGGCAGCAGACCATCGCTGCAGTCCTTTACGGACATGTAAATACCTACAATTTCACTACAAAGTTAAGCATTTCACCTGATCGAATTATTGAATTTTGTTTAATGAAGATAATTGATTGACGAAAATACACGGTCAGCAGAAATGAAAGGTGGGATCCTGATCGGTCGGGGAAAGATCAATAGCCCTGATCGGCACTTTGCGTGCCTAAAATCGCAAGCAGCGGAGCAATAGTTCTCTGTGTTTTCCTACCAAGCGAAAACGTAAGTTGGCACCTCGGCTTTAGCCTGGCCACATTCAACTTCGACTAAATAGGGTCCCTTGGCTTGCGCCTGGCTCTTCTGTTGTGTTGCCGCATCCTATCAATATTTCGGCTCCACGGCTTACGCCTGGCCGGACCTCATCAGTCGCGGTTCGCCGCCGGCCCCACCATTAAATAGGGTCCTTTGGCTTGCGCCTGGCCCTTCTGCTATGTTCTGCATCCCATCGTTACTTCGGCTCCCCGGCTTATGCCTGGCCGGACCTTGTAGTGAACATGGGTAGGATTAAATGTCCGTTCAGGACTGCAGCGATGGTCTGCTGCCTCAGCGGAAGAGGATGTTAAGATCCGCCGAGATTGGTCTTGTCTAAGCACGCGTGAATGCGCTGGCAGGCTAGCGTTGCGGAGTCGTGGAACGGGTTCTTTTCACCAGCACAAGGACCAACTACAAAAGAATTTCGCATCCACGATTTCCGGGGTCAAGGAAATGTCGACTGAAGTCGAAAAGGATGTAACCAACTAAGGGTCAAAGAAAATTGCTGAATCAAAGGACAAACTGGACCTGGGGAAGACAGACGGACTTAAGAGGACTTCGTCGTTACCGACGATTCTTATGGCCCACAAATAAGAGTGGGGCATCCAGATAGAGGTGGTGCCCACTCGCACCTTCCCAACCGGATCAAGTTTCAAACGTAGACGTGGCCATGCATATCCCATTTGAGTGAAAAACTCATACAAAAGTACTTTGTATGACTCTTCCCCTCAAATGAGAAATGGCTAAGCCATGTTATAGGAGGAGTCTGCCATCGTTGTCTTATACCCGTCAGGTAAATGAAAGGAAAGACATTGTGTTATAGTTTAAGTAGACATGATCTTCTACTCTGTATGGTTTCCAAAAAAATTCATTATAAGTTACATTTCATTATTCAGGAGAAAACGGTCAATCTAATTTGGAATGCAATATTTACTTAGAAAAAATATTTTCATAACAGTAATTAAAACAATATATATAATTTTATGTAGTAAGCAATGTGACAACACCAAATAAAAAAAAACTCAAGAAAAGCAATAATGGTATGAAAAAAGGGACAAAAAAAGTTTAAGACAAAATTTGCGAAAATTAAGAACGGTATAGGAAAAAAGCAAAACAGTTTAGAAAGAATTTGAAAAAAAAATTAATAATTGTATACAAGGACAAAAAAATTTACGAAAAATTTTCCGAAAATTAAAAATGGTATGTAAAGAAAAATGCAAAACAACTTAGGAAAAAATTTGAAAAATTAATAATTGTATATAAAAAATTAACAAAAGGCTACTTACCCACATCCTCACGAGCGCTCGATGACGATGTAGGTGACGTTAGTGAAATCGAGAAAGGTGATAATAGCAAATTTTCAGTTGGCTTGCAAATTTGTTCTGTTGAGTGTTCACACTTAATTTTCGATGCGTATGGCCTTTTTATTTCTTCTGCGCAGATCGGACAAATTTTGCTGGTCAATTTGACATCGGAAGTGAGCGCAATTTTACGAAAATTTATTCGGACGTCAACAGCTTAAGCGGTGGAATTTAATGCAGGATCGTTATCGAAAAACCGACACAAATGCTGCACGCTTCATGAGACGCGTTCGACATACTTCGTTTATGTTAAATTCAGAATTCTTGGTCGCTGGTTTCTAAGTTACTACTTGGTCGCTGGTTTCTAAGTTACTACAAGTTCTTCAGGGGGACACTTTTAATATTTCTAGGTAAAATGTACAAAAAATGAGCTCTTGCAGTTCATATTTTATCGTTCTATTTGTATAAAAGCCGCCACTATCTCCATCTGTTTACATTGCTTCTCCAATGAAACATCCCCAACTATATTCAATGGTGGGTTACGGGTCTTTTTAGGACCGGTTTTCTTTGGCGGGTTGGGTATTTTTGGGAACGGTTTTCTTTGTTGAGTCGGGTATTTTTGGCACCCCCTCGTATTAATGCAACATTGTTTCGATTGCTTTTCTTGAAAATTTAATGGGAAGAAAAGGAACACATTTTGTTGAAGTTTTGTTAATGGGTAGGTAGGGAAAATTGAATCTTTCAAAAGAACACCATCACGGAACTGGTGGAAATCCTATCACAGTAATCCACACCTAAGGGAAATTAAGCATTGTAGTGTGATATGTTTGCCGGTTAGAATTGGACCGCATTTGTTTTCTAGCAATATAACTTTCAGTTGTTATAATGAATTATCACAAATAATTCGGAGGCAACCACGAATCCAACTTCGAATGGATTTCACGAGTGGGGCGTCCAGATCCTATATCCGGAATGGAAGACAAATAGAGCCGCAAATTTTCACTTTCACGGAGTAAACAAATCAATTTTTACAACACACATGTATGTTTTATAAACTTTGAAACGATTTTTGGAACCTAATATAACCTAATTTTCCAAATATTCCCGACTTTAAAACGCGGCCAATAAAATCTGGCAATCGTTTTTCACGCCATCCCGTGGCGCGGTCCACGTCAAACTCCCCGATCCGTCCTCAAAACTCGTCTTTCCTCTTTTTCATCCCGTATATACGGTAAAACGCATCAGCTGCTCACTCAGCCGCGTGCGATTGCCTTCGGTAATGTAATACACTGTTGGGTGTTGCCATGTTGAAAATTTTAATTGGCAGATTTAAATTTTTTTCTAGAAAAATTAACTGAAGTAAAGAAAACGAAAAAGATTCTAAATAGTAACAAAAGTTAAATCTCATGAAGAATATAATTAAAGGGAAACGTTCAAATTTAATATAAAGGAAAATTGATATAAAATTACATTTAATAATAAGAAAGAAAACTATTTTACAAATTGCGACAATGAATAGAATTAATTAAATATTTCCCTAAATCTGCCATTAAAATTTTGAATAGGAGATAGGAAGGTTTTCGAGTAGTTTGCTTGTGTGACTGCTCGATTACAACAACCTCATCAATCACTTCCAACGCCGCCCGGACCAGAACCAGTTAGGAGCAGTTCACCATTTCAAATACATTAACCCTGTAGTTGTTATTATTATTAATATAAGAATTATAACGTTTTAGGAAAAAATCAAACGCAGGTCTTTTCCTTTTCTCCATTGGGAAGAATCTTTCAGATGTTTCTAAGGTAAGGCGCGATTGACAACCACAATTATCAAGAGTGGTATCATTTAAGATATTTTTCATAACACCGGGTTTCTTTAATTCTGGAAATAGTTTATATAGAAATTTAAGAGATGAAACTTTTTAATATATCACAGCTGATTTTGAAGTGATTTTTATCCAAACAATATCGAATAGTTTATGTAGTTTTATTTAATACTCATTTTAATGCTGAGCATTCTTATTATCAAAACTATAATCAATATTTATTCTTTGGTATCGAAATAATCACACAAATAACATAATAAAATAAAATAAACCTAACAATAAGTAGAATAATCAAATCTATAACCCAACAGTTTATCTTGTTCATAATCGATCATTCGTTAAATGATATCTCCAATTCCTTACTTCAATTTCGTCATCTAGAACGCATGAAATTGCATCTAGGTTGTCATTTCGAACATCAACTGGCTTCTCTTTTTCACTAGGATCCCTACGTTGTCGTGGCCTCGGTCGCTGAACTATCGGTGGAGGCATTTCTTTCGGAG
The DNA here is from genome assembly GCA_963969285.1 of Odontomyia ornata. Classification (NCBI taxonomy): domain Eukaryota; kingdom Metazoa; phylum Arthropoda; class Insecta; order Diptera; family Stratiomyidae; genus Odontomyia; species Odontomyia ornata. Next base: position 46,746,154 of record OZ017742.1, read on the forward strand.
TTAACGGCGTTTTCGGTCTCCTGTGCCAAAGTTTTCGGTCGAAAAGTTTCGATCGAATGAATAGCCTGTGTCATAAGCTCGTATCGAAATTGTGACGGTTTTTGTTAAGTATGTAAACACAGACACCCAAAATGGCGAGCAAAAGGCAAACAACAGTTAACATAGAAAAGAAGGCATGACGATATTTTATGTCTGAAAAGAGAATAATCAAACTTGATATTTTAATACAGCTTAAAGAGGCAATAAGACCACTATGAAAAAATTAAAAAATTAGATTATGACCTTACCATAAGGTTCTGATTCCCTCCCGCTTCGTCCTGTTGATGAATTCGTTGCCTTAAACTCCATTATGGGAGGGGAGATACTCGGAAGAAGAACATTCCAAAATGAGTAAACTTTCTTCAAATGTCGATAGTATTCATAATCTTGACGATTACCTAAATATGAATTCTTTGCTGTCCTTGAACTATTATTTTCTCGTCCTTTCAGCCGATATGGGTTCAAATTATCTTGATCGTTTGACACCGCATCGACAACATTACCAACAATGGGTTTTTGGAGCATTTCTTCAATCACTGCCAAGTTTCGTTCAAATTGACTTGTACTTGATAAACTATCAGTTTCCAGATGCTCTCCAAGTGTTTTGATGAATTTTCGATCGTTTGTGTAAGAGAACCAAGCATCGTAAATTCGTCCAGGTGTTGGGTTACTAGAGATACCATTTTTTTTAAATTATGAACTTCACTAGCTAAATAAAACCTACCCTGTTTTCATAAAATCTGTAAAATATTTTCGTATTTGCCGGCAAAGCTTATCTTCCGCTGATGTAAAACGCCTTCGTGAAATTTGTTGAAACAGACTTGGGCCCATTAGTAATGGCAAATCTGACGAATGTCCTGAACCACCAAATAAATTCATTTTGCCTCTCATATCCATGGAATTTGGTTGATGAAATGAATATACGAAAATGTCACTATTGTCTGTTTTTGTGCTGTTGATACCGGCACGTATTTGAGTCATCAGCTCAATGGTATCAAAAAAAGGACTTTCAAACTCTACTTCTGAAATAAGGCGTTGAAGTGAGTTCAGCAGATAGCTTGGTGTTTCTGGGAATTGCCTGAAGAATCGCCAGGTAATTGCTTCTATTACTTGATTTTGATTTGATGAGCCTATGTAGAGAAATTTTTCAAGAATATGCGGTAGAATCGTTGATTCAATATATTTGCGTAGTGACACGTATCCTTCGCGTGCCAGATCAAGCCAATAGTCTCTGATGAAAGCCCCTTCATTCGTTGTGATTCCCATGAGAAGTGGAACAGATCGGCATTGGGCATTTTTTAGAGCCGATCTTGGATCAGTTGGAGCATATCGCTCTTGAGCCGGTCGGAAAGTGTCTGGCATTGGGCCTAAAATCACAGAATAGTTCCCATTATTATAGATGCTCTCAAAAGCTTGCTGCAGATCGTTCACACTCTTTTGCTGTAGGCATTGAAGAACTTCTAGACCACTAGTTGATGTACATCCTAGTTTGTGGATAATCACAAGCGATGGTGAAATATCCCCAAAGGTTTTTGATGAAAGAGTTGTGGTAGACATGATGATAGCTTTAGAAAAGAGATTTCCTGCCTTTGGACTAGTCAAATGCATAAAAGCACAAACAGCTGCTGTTGTACCATGTCCTAAAAGTGTCACTTGTTTTGGATTTCCTCCAAATTTATGAATATTTTGTTGTATCCATTTCAGAGCAAGCTCTTGGTCATGTAAACCGAAATTTCCCGGTAACTCCGCACTTTGCAGAGAAAGCCAACCGAAAATATTAGACCTGTACTGTACTGTTACTACAACAACTCCTTCGGAAGCCAGGTCTAATCCATTGGGTCGATTTTGAGGCCAATCAAAACTCATTTCTTCACCCGTTATTATCACAAGGACCGGAAGGTTCCCAAAGCGAAGTCCTGTCTAAAATGTATCATTACTATAAAACTCATTTTGAAAGAAGAAATGTACACTAACCTCTGGTGCCCATATGTTTAAAAAGAGACAATTCTCGTCCATGATAACTGGACGTCTTATCATACCTTCACCACTTTCGTCGTAAACACTATTGCTTGGCTGTGGACAAAGCGGCTTAAAGTCTCGAGCGAAAAGTGTTTGGTTCCATCCACTATGTGGTTTTGAATGCTGAGAGTAATTTATTCAAAAATTATTCTGGATTTTAATATTCCACAAATACCTTGAATCGGTTCTCTCCAATCGGTGGTAGTGCGTAAGGTATGCCGAGAAATACGTAGACAGGACTAGCAGATGTTTCCGGAAAAACTTTGAGCTGAAAATTTTGGTAGAGTATAAAAAAGGATGTTTTTCCATTTTGGATTGGATGTTAATACTTACTCCAATTAAATTGCCTTGGTTTAGTGAAACTCGATTTTCTTGGCCTTCCAAAAAAGTGCATTTTAAAAATAATAGGAACAGATACGCTGGTAAGATTGATGCAGCCATAGTTGATTCATTACAATAATGTTTTTCTACAGCTTAATTTATGCCTCAATATATAAAATTAAATTACTATATATCTTTATCATGCTCTCAATAATGATGTTTCACCTCAAAAAGGTATGATGCATTAAAAATTATCCGAGAAGGCGTGTAAAATGTAAGCCGCGTTAATTTCAAGAAGCAAAAATGGACTGTGGGACACTATCACTTCAAATATTGCAGCTCAGTAATCTTTAATAATGGCAACACACAAACAAGATCGACCAACAACGTTTGGCCTCGAGCATATTTGACATTCGTACATACTGAGGAGCCAATTGTAAATCGGATCATTACTTGATCAAATTAACTTATCGATGTCAAAGGTATAATCAGCGGCGATCAGCGCTTTACAGAAATTCGACATCGACAGGCTCCAAACGGCATCTGTGGCGAAAAATTTCACCGAGTCCATCGACAACCAGTTAGCTCACATCCCATCTGACACATCGCTAAGCAACGAGCTATGGGTGGTAGTAAAAGCGACAAATAAGACCATGACAAAACAGACGATCGGACATCCAGCTCAGCGCAAGAGAACTGATTGGTTCGATGATGAGTACCAGGATGCATTAGATAAAAAGAATCAGGCGTATCAACAATATCTACGTGGGAAAACCAGGACGAAGAGAGAACATTATGGAAATATCAGAAGAATAGCGAATAAGATAATTAGAATTAAGAAAAGAAAATATTATGACGATTAATTGAAAAGCTTACATGTAAGTCTAGCGAGCAACAACACAAGATAAGCATACATAGTGAAAAACCTGAAACATGGTTATCGGCCCAAAACAACGCTCTACCGTGATGACATCGGCAATATCATCGCTGATGAAAACAAGGTTAAGGGAAGATGGGCGTCATATTTCAAGAATCTTCTTAATCCTCTGCACAGCTCCAGAACATCGGAGCGTATACATATTCCTAAAGAGCTACCATTCCATTGTTTCACCATTAAGGCTCAAAAGAAAAATAAAGCACCGGGAATAGATGAAGTTCCAGTGGAGCTCATCAAATATGTTGACAGCAATGTTCATAAAGCTATTCACAAAATCATCTGGCACATTAGGCAACAAGAACGTATGCCGAACGATTGCGGCCAATCAAGTACTCGTAGGTTCCTTATCAACAAAAACGTTGACAAGCTACAAGTAGTCGATTTGATAAACTTGGGTTTCCGCTATGAATAGGCCTAACCCCACGGTCACGAAGAGACAGCGATTGATTTAAGCGCCAATCAACGCTCCCCAAGATCGGTTCCAGTTTACATTGAGGGAACTCTCAACTTTCCTACTGATACATACGAGAGCCAGTTATATCTAACGCTATAAGGTCAATGCCAACCTTTGTTTTAAACCAGCAGCTACCACGATACTCGCCAAAGGGCCGCACCAATCAGCTGACCATCCGAAGATGGAGGCTCATCAGCTGTCCGTGGTATCTGAATATATTTCCAGGTTGAGGTTCGCAGCAATGAGTTGATCTTGTTTTCGAACAGTCACAAAGCCCCTATGTTTTGGATTAAGTTCCTGTCCTAGTGTTTTTACTAAGCGATTCGGGTACCCCGGGAACGCTAGTCTCTATCGGTTCTACTGGAACGGAGACGACAACCCAACATTAGCAGATGCACTCCTTTGAATTAACAGATCAGTCCCGCCCTGGGGGGTGACAAGCTACAGTGCGAAAACCATAGAGGCATTTCACTTCTTTGTACGGCGCACAAAATGTTTTCAAAGATCTTAGAGAATAAAACCAGATCATACGCCAAAGTATTATTCGAGAATATCAAGGAAGTTTTAGAGCAGGTAGATCGACAATAGACCAATTGTTCACTGTCAAGTAGGTACTTGAAAAATGCTGGGAGCTCAACATAGACGTACACCAAATTTTCGTTGGCTTTAAGCAAGCCTACGACAGTATTGATCGTAACGTACTCTACCAAATAATGCTTTGTTTTGGCATCCCAGCTAAATAAATATGTCTTATCAAAATGAAAACGACGTCGATGACCTTCCAAGTTCGCATCCATAACAAACTCACTGTTACCTTTGTCACAAATACCGGACTAAATCAGGGAGATGGACTGACCCCATTGCTATTCAATTTGGCTCTAGAGTCCGTCATAAAGAAGCTACCTTTCTATATAAAAATACGTAAAATATACAAAATATCACATTTGGCGAATACAGTATCGAAAACGTGAGCGAATTTGTGTATTTAGACGTCAAAGCAACGAGAACCGATAATGGAAGAGACGAAATACGCCGAAAAATACAGCTCGCAAATAAAAAATTTTATTCAAAAAAACAAAGCTCCAAGTATACAAATCTGTGATAAGACCTGTTGTTATGCTATGGGTGTGAACTATGGACCCTAACCCGAGCATCCGCAAATATATTGACCGCCTTTGTGTAACGGGTCCTGAGGTAAATAATCGGAGTGAAGCTAGATGCGGATCAATTGTTAGAGACTAGTCACCATGTCCTGCCTGAAAGCAAGACTTTCATATGTAACACCATACCGCGTGGCTAGGCAAAATATCAAACATTACGCATAAAAAAACAACAAACTGCTCGACTAAGTAAAATCATGTTTAGCAGAAAACACATATAACAACAAACTGCGTGAGTAAGGAATATATCAAGCACTACGCATAAAACCAAAACAAACTGCTCGACTAAGTAACATAATATTTTGCAGAAAACAGGTGTAAAAACATACCGCGTGACTAAACAAAATATTAAATATTACGCATAAAAACCAAAACAAACCACTTGACTAAGAAGAACAATATCTAACAGAAAGCTTCCACCAATCCAACATACAAAAAAAAACAACAAATAAAACGAAACGTGCAAGCGCGGATTATCAGCATGTGTCGTTACGAGTTTAAAAAATGAACAATGCGAGTAAGGTGGAATCTCCCAATTGAATTTCATAACAACAGATGTTGAGATCCCTGGTCGTAGTAAACAATTGAAATGCTGACATGATTTTATGACCGAGGTGGAATAAGAAACGTAATGCAAATTCACACTGTGCAGATATTGGACGTGCGGTGGTTGAACTTATGGAATTGGGTTTTAGGTTCAGCATGTGGATTCCACAACAATTTCTCGTACAAAATTTGGACTTCAGTCAGCAGGGTTGGCGAACAATTATGGAATAATTTGATTGGGGTCTACCTAATAAAAGCAGCGGTTCGTGATAGAGGACAGTTCAATCGTTTCCAGTATTTTTCTACGTGTTGCTGCTATTTTTTTCGAGTCTTATATGTGCGTCGGTATCACTAGGTATTAAGCCAACACAGCACAGTCATTTCCAGTATTTGTAAAGTTTTTGTACTAAAATAAAAAACCCTATTGCAATCACGACCTGTGTCCGTCTGTCCGTCCGTCCGTCCGTCCGTCCGTCCGTCTGTATGTCACAGCAATTTTTCTCCGAAACTATAGAAGCTACAGCCATAAAACTTTTTGGAAAGGTCAAAAGTGGCGACTTCTTGAATGTTTTGGGGTGGAAACATTTTTCAAAGGGGTTTCAGGGGGGTCTCTCCATATAGGGAGGTGACCCTTTAAAAAAAAATGTTCACCATTGATAGGCGAGTAGGGTATCATTGGAAAGGTCTCAATGATATATTTTCAAAAGAAGGCTTAAAATTGCCTCATCAGTACCGAGGGGGGCAGGGGAAGGGGAAATGTAGAACCTTTTTCATACCCTCCTCGCGATTGGACACCTTTCATCCAAAAAATCTGAAAAAAATCATGAATGTAGACCTTTATGAGTACAACAACAACAAATACGTGAGAAGTCGAAATTCGCTCAATTTTTTTAGTAATGGTATGATTTATCGATTTGAATAGCATCTGAACCGTACCTTTATATACGCATGACTATTTATAAGACTGACCTGTCCTGGAAGTTTCACAAAGATCGAATGATATTTAACGAAGTTATAGCAGTTTGAATTTTCCTGTATTACTATGGAACAATATGGAAACATACTCGTATGGCTATGGAATAATATGCCATTTTACCGACTCAGACACTACAGGTTTGCTAGGATTTACATGAAAGTTTCAGAAATGATAGGCATCATGAATATCTTTGAGAATTGGTTCAGCTAGTGGTATTAGTAATCGTGAAACAAACTAGTGGCTGTTTTAAATGCGAAAATTGAATAATTTTGAGTTATTTTTCCCCCACTTCAACGCTTTAGGTACATGCTTTTAACACTTGATTCAATTTAATGAATGACTGAAGATGAGTACCTACAATTAATACTCATAGGTGAAACAAGTCTTGGAGGCAGAAGAGAGCTCCTAAAAGAAGGGCTTTGTAGCCATTCTAGGGTCGAAAAAATTTTGTTGATGCCATGAAAAATTTCATCAAAGGTAGCCGATATGAGTATCAAATGAAAGTTATTTATGGAAGCTTTTCAAAACAGTTCTTAAACTGACAGTTGTTGCTTCAGTGGGGGGTGCAGGGGGAAATACACAAAAAATGTGTTTCCCCCCTCGCGATTGGATACCTGTGATCTAAAATATCTGAGCAAAATTATCAAAAGCAATATTTATGAGTGCGAAAACAACAAATACCTCAGATGTCAAAATTGGTTCAACATTGTTAATAATAGTATGATCTTCGAATGTCACATTTTCTCCAATAAAATCGTATGGGTATATTTAAGTAGTCTTACACAAGGTCCCAATACTCTGTACGTTTGATGAAACTCGTATCATATTGACGGAAGTTATAGCCATTTGAAATTTCTCCATTTACAACTACACGAACACATTCTTTGGTATTTTATGGACTTTCCATTGAATCAGACACTGCAGTTTTGATTTGATCTTCTTAACTTTTCAGATAAGATTGATGACATAACTGCTTTTGGAATTTCATGATTTGAGTGGTTTTTGTTAGTTGAAAATCGAGAAACAATGGATTTTCTTTTAAACGAGCAAATCTCTTTGACATGTTTCTTGATTTTATTCGTTGCTGGTGATTGCATTTTGTAAGTTGAGTACAAAACAGTTCTGACATGGGAATAGGTCTGTCTACCCAACTAGTTCTACGTGTTGCTGCTAACTTCTACGAGTCTTATACACAACGGTGTTACTAGGCATTGTGCCAAGGACACAGTTCAGTCATTTCCAGCATTTTTCTACGTGTTGCTGTTATTTTCTACGAGTCTCAAATACGCGTAGGTATCACCAGGCCTTGAGCCGGGGACACAGTTCAGTAATTCTAGTATTTTTTCTACGTGTTGTTGTTATTTTCTAAGAGTCTTATATACGCATCGGTGTCAGTAGGCATCGAGCCGGGGACACAGTGATTAGTTAGTTTCGACGTGAAACTGCGTTGTAGATTTTTCGACGTGTCTGTTTCACTAGGCATTGAGCCGAGGACACGTACTCACACCCAAGGTCTGAGATTGTACGTATGCCCACAGAGCCACGGAATTTGCGCCCCAAGGACTCCACGCAAAGTACGCACGATGATGAGAAACCCTTAACTGGACAGTGTTCTAGGACAGGTAAAAAATAGACTAACTGAAGTGTCACCAAGCGTACAGCTATCCTGGCGTGCAGGGCGCCCTCCCCCGCAAAGTACCTCGAGACGCGGCCACCAGCGGAGTTCGCACTCCGTCCGCCACCTCCCACTTCCGCCATTCCGAGCGTGGAACAGGCACTGGCCAGCAACCCCCACGCCGGGCCACGAACAATCATAATCGAGGAGTACAGGGCCAGGCAGGAGAAGGCCCCGACCAAGGCAGTCACGTCTAGCGAGGTTCCCTCCAAACGCATCACGGGAGGTAAGTGAGTTCTCGCCAGACAAAAGCTAGGGAGCCTCTACCTGGTAGCATGCTTGGCGGTAACCGAGGACGCGCTTAGCCATCTAGGAAGAGGCCCGCGTTATTGAACGGCAGTTCAGGTGGGAAGTCAAGGTGAGGGCTCTCCAGAGGTGCTGGAAAAGGAACACGGCTGCTGGTGTTGAGAATAAACGAGTAGAAAAATAATTGTAATTACATTGTGAAATCTTTTAATACCTTGTGAAAAAGATTGTAGAGCCTTTGCGTACAATTGGTGTTTCATTCCGAAATTTGGAGGTTAAAGGACTTGGTTGTGTGGGGTAAAGTGGAGACCAGGGTACCACTGAAAGAGCCACGGGGTACACCGGAGACAGGTTATAACACACTGGTGAATTCGATACAATCATGAGCTTTATGACATTTTGACGAGCCAAAGGTCTCAAGCGATTGTAAGACTGCGGAAGCTGCAATCGTCCACATGATTCGTATGGCTGGACAACGGATACCCAAAACGATATTCGTTGGTAGAACTGAAGAGTGAAGATTAGTGGGGAAACCGAGGAGAAACTGGTCTGACTCGGTCGATGCAGGCAGTTCATCGCTGGTCGGATTTCGAAATTGGAGGACGCGGTCAATGGACCGAGACAGTTGGACGTGCTTGTTGCAGGAAAATCAAAAACGCTTTTCGACCATTGGAAGTCATACCAACTGCGCTAAAGCTAGAATTTAGACAAAAAGAACTGAACTGAATTTAGTTTTACACCGGGCGCTAGATAAACTTGATTCGGCCCAGATGGAAGCATAGGAATTTAGCTCTGAGATTGAGCTTGATGCATTTTCAGAAGTCTTCAAAAGCAATGAGAAACATGAGCAGTAAAAGATTTTGCTTGCAAAATTCAACTTTTGAGAGGAAATTGCATGATAAAGCTAGCATTGGTATTTCGAATGTCCTATACTTACTACGAGAGTTATTTGAAAAGTTTCTGGCCTTACTGGCAAAAAGTCAGGGTACATTCAAGTTCCAATCAATAGATGCTCATTATATAAGTATGCCATAAAAATTTCAAATCATTCCGATCAGTACAAACCACATGGTACCCTTCCAAAGATGACATGTGACGTTTGTTAAGAACAATTGATAAAATCGAGTATCGCGCGGTGATAAAGTACCTCAATTCGAAAGGGAAAAAAAGTCGGGAAGTGAAAGAAGTGTTAAACTCCGCGTGTGTTGATTCATCGCCCTCATTTACAGCCGTGAAACATTGGGTGGCCGAGTTTAAATACGGTCGCACAAGCAATTTTGACTATGAACGTTCTGGAAATGCAAAAACTGTTTCAATGGAAGATATCGTCAGTTAAGTGCCCACAACCGTGGTGAAAGATCGCCGATTAACCATTAAGAAAATTGCTGAGGCTAGTGGGATATCAACTGAACGGATGCAAAAGATTTTACATGAAGATTTATGCATGAGAAAATTATCCGTGCGATGGGTGCCGCATTCGTTGACGATCGATCAAAAGCGCGAACGGATGGACAAGTCATGCGAGATTCTTCAGCTGTTCCAAAAGAATCCTACGGAGTTTTGTGCCGATTAATTACTGTCGACGAAACTTGGATCCATCACCATACTCCGGAGACTAAACAACAGTCAATGCAGTGGATTGTGGTGAGGGAACCAATTCCAGAGAAGGCGAAGGTCGTTCTTTCTACTGAAAAAGTGATGGTAACAGCTTTTTGGGACAGCCGTGGAGTTATTATGGTTGGTTACCTTCAAAAAGGTAAAACTATTAACACGTACATCTGGGCATCGAGATTTTACCTCGATCCTCCACGGATCATATAAAAATAACAAAATTATTAACAGAGCAGTATTGGCAGTATCACACGCACTTCCTCCTAGAGGATAAAAACTAAACGTGATAATTCGCGGTCTTCCCGGACTATCCGTGGAAGAAATCAAAGAAGATCTTCAGCAGCAAGGTTTCCACCATTGAAGTTTTCTACACAAAGTTCAATCCGGCCCCTCCGAATTGGTAAAAGTCCTTCTGCTGAAAGCAGAAACTGAAATTCATAACGTCAGATCAGTCTACCATCTTACCTGTCAAGTTGGATCAATGAAACCACGTGATGGGCAGGCTGTGTAAGGTGCGATGGCCTTACACACTGCATAAAACAAAACACCAGAAAACCTAAATACATCAATTGTGGGAGAGAGCACCCCCTAACTACGCAGGATGTCCCAAAAGCCTTAAAAATGTTAGGAAAACTTTTGTGTGGATTGCCGCCTAACACAAACAGCAACCCAGTGCAAACCCCCCCAAAATCAACAATGATCAGGACTGCTCCAGGTCCTCCCCAGCCACAAATTTCATTTCCCTTGCCAAATAAGGAGGAATTTTTCATCAAAATCCAGTCACAGATGCAACTGTTGATGCATAAATAATGATAGCCATAGTGGTGAGGGTTTCTTCGCACCACAAAACCTAACTATAAACACCCAATGAGAGAATCACATTTCCATACTCACGTGGAATGAAATCTCTCTGCAACAAAGGACCGCTGAGATTAGGGAGTTTATATTAGACTGCTAATCTGATATAATTCTCATCCAATAAACCTTGTTGAAGTCGGGAACCAGTCTCCACTTCCCTGACTATCATCTATACAGACATGATAGACTAACAGGAAGGGGAGGTGGAACGGCCATTCTTGTGAGAAGAAATGTGAATCACTACCTGATTCAAACCCCACAACTAAAACGCGGGGAGGCGACAGTAATTAAATTAAAAATGAACTCGTTTGAATTTGTAGTCATGTCATTGTACAGCCCCTCGAATTGAGAATTTCGGTGAAGACCTAAGCTCTTTCTTTGAGCTAGAAGGCCTTCTCCTGGTGATAGGTAATTTCAATGCCTATCATAATTTCTGGCGTGCTATGAGAACCAATCGAGCTGGGGCTAGGCTTAAGAGATTCATCATAGCCGTTGACGGTAGACTACATAAGCCAAGGCAACCAACGCACCATGGCCAAGCTTCTGGTAATATCCTAGACTTTGGAATCTCACGAGATTTTCATCACGGTACTCGATGAGATCAATCCTGACCACAGATTGGTACACTTCTTAATAGAGGAAATATTGCGATCAGCAAGTGTCGCATGTTGGGAATTTATTTTTATCTGGCTGAATTTTCCCTCATTAGGAATCAAGGGTTAAAAATTCAAACACTCAAAATTGCTAATGAATGAATTTCGAGCCGGTAGTAATTTCTTTCCAATATGCGGAAATAACAACAACGAACATTTGTTCGCGTCATTCAATAGTAGTTTTTGCATTACTATTCAATAGTAGTTTTTGTATTATTATGGAAAAGCGCGAGCATCTGGTTGTTGTTGGCAACATCAGCTGGCTGCTGTCATGTCCACGTCACGGAATGTGCGCTTACCGAATGGGATGCGTCGACAACGACAGTTGCCGGCCGCTGAACTTTTGACCGAGTAGAGTTGCTGGAGGAATTGCGGGATTGGAATAGACTGTTGGTGACGGAAGACGAAATTTGAAAAAGTTGAGTTGATTGCAAAATTTAATGGCGGAAGTTTTTGGTGCGGGATAGTGAAAAACAACACGAAAAATTACATTTAATGTTGAATGAATTAAGATTTGCTTGTAAATATGTGTGAGGGAAATGAATTTTTGTTTGCCGCAATCGTGAACAAAATTTATTGCTTTTAGATTTTAGAGGAAAAAGCCAAGCGAAAAGCCCGAATAGAACGCAATTGGTTTCACATTGGGATAAATGTTTCAAAAAAAAAAAAACGGACCAGCAGTGAATGTTTTAGGAGTGAAGTAACAAAATAACGAAGGTTTAAATATACTTGTGAATCCAAACCAACGGTGTGTCGAAAGTAAAATAGAATGTTCAGTAGAAAAACAGAATAGTTTAACAATCAAATGTCAAGATTCCTAAGTCATGAAATCTGAAGTGTGAAGTAAATATTAGTTAATTTTCAAGACTGCTAGACAGCGGATGGTAGTGATATAAATGGCCGTCGGGTGTTCCTTTGATTTTATTTTTAACGTTCCAAATTCATTTAAGACTTAGCTTACAGTGGCCCCACACTCTTTTTTGTCTTTCACCGACTGCTCGGAGTTCAACAAGAAAGGGATTGATATGTGACTTTATTATTTATTTTTAAATTATGAATTGTTTGTTGGATTTTTCTTTTGAATTAAATCAAAAGGCCATGCCTCTTTAAAACCTTTTATTTTAATTTCTCAGAATGATCTCCGACTCTCCCGTACGTTTCCCTAGAGTTTTTTTTTGCGTAGGATGGCTCAGCAAGACTGCCCACTAGCTGTCCTCAGCATGCCATTCTGAGCTACACACTCCTCTGCTACAACTTAATGTCGGCAACTGCGGTGACTTCCATTTTGCAACAGAAATCTTTATAGATTGGCAAGTAATTAGGGATATTCTGGCTTCAGCAAGCCTCACCCAGCTGTTACATTCGATGAAAGTATTGAAAAACTTACCAGCAAAATCCTACTTACCAAGGAAAATAATACAGCCTGAACTCCGGTAAGGGAACACAATCCCTATGAACTCTCTTAGAATATTAGGCTCCGGATACGGAGTTGGAATCAACTAAGAAGGCAAGATAGGAACACGGGTGGTCCTAGGTTAAAAACCAAAGCCAACTAGTTAGCTAACAATATACGTGATCAGATTCACGAATTTTGCAACACCATAGGGGACGGATTTTTGTAGAGCCTCAAACATGGATATAATACGATAACTTCTGATGCCTCTCAAAATATTTTAGTGTAAAAATCAAAATAAATATTTCCCAATCACGAGCCAAATGGCTTTAAATACGACAGCACAGAAAAAGCCGAAGCATCGCAGATACTCTCACATTGCAATTCCGTGAGAATAGTTCTCCTGAGGAGAGCTCTGAATCTGAAGACGGAATTGAGTCCTCTGTGCAAAGACTGCTAGCTTTTGAGACAATAGACATTAACAAAATTTGTTCACTAGACTTATCTGAATTAAAAAACACGACAAGCTCGCTAAGCAAACGGCCGGCCCCAGGCTTTGATTCTTTGACGAACACTATGCTGAAATGGCTACCAGACAACATCTTCCAAGCCCTGACGGACATCATCAATACTATCTTCCACGTACGCGAATTCCCAAAATCCTGGGAAACGGCAATTATCATCATCATCTCGAAACCAGAAAAATACCTTACTTTCCCGCCAAATTGGTTGCAAATATGTCTTTTGTCTTCTGTATCTAAGTTCACAGAAAACGCACTTTTAACTCAGTTGACTGAATGTTTTGAGGACAAGTAAATTATTCCCGAAGAACAATATGAATTTTGAGTTGGACCCTTCACTGAACTCCAGCTAATAAGGGTGGTCCAACACATCAGAAATAGGTTTAATCGAAGAAAGTCAACAGGTCTAAATATGTTCAATATCGCAAAAGCCTTTGACAAAATCTGGCATGCAGGGTTAATCTTTAAAATGCATAAATTTTTCATTACACTAACTGTAATGAAATTATCGACTCTTTCCTACAGGGCAGGTCTTTTCACGTCAAAATTGACGACAAACTATCAAACATGCGACTTATTCAAGCTGTTGTCCCACAAGGATCAACTATTCTCTTTGCTCCACACCCTACACACTGTGAACCTTCTACTTCTGCCCAACAGTGCAAATTTTCCTATATCTCGACAACACTTGTATATATTACACTTCGCGGCAAGTAAAAGCCGTATCTTTAAGCCAGTAACGATCCATTGAAATTCTTTTGGGGTATTTTCAAAGGTAGAAGATAAAACTTAATGCTGACAAGATACAAGCCAGATTCATCACATGAACAGCACAATATCAATCTCTCGAGCTACAATTCGACTCAAACTCAATACCATGGAACCGAACAGCAAAATACCTAGGACTAAAATTTGACAATAGACTTACATGGACTGACCATATACGTAACAAGAGACAACATTGTTTAGGTATCGTTCCCTTCTTGTACTCCATATTAAGCTCAGGAAAACTAAACGTTAAAAACAAACTCCTCATTTATAAACAAACTATAAGACCCTCACTTCTCTATGGCTCTGTAGCCTTCTGTCAGACCTTGAAACCTAACAAAAAAACAGTTCAAAACCTGCAAAACAAGGCCCTTAGGAGGACCTTCAGAACCCCCTGGTATATTAGGAACATTGACATTCTCAAAGACCTAAAACTAGACAAAACTGATGAATATATTGTTACATGTACAAATAATTCTGCGAGCTACTCTCTCAATTGTTTTCACAACCATTAAGAATATCAACAAAATGAATTTACTCAAAACCCCGAGAACCCACCAAAGCATGATCAACATCTGAAAGTGACGTCACTCCATTAATTAATTTGCTCGAATCTACCAGGTACCTCTCGGCAGAACATTCGCCAATGTACGAGAAATGGGTTGAATAGGTAGACCCCTATATAAAGGCGAGCTGAATGAATGGGGGGATCATTCATTCGACCGCGATAAAAACTGCGATAGTGTGTGGAAAGCGATATTGTTCGAGTAATAGAAAAGTGATTTTCGTTGATTGTGAAGTGATCTTAGAAGACAATTGCGATAGAAATGTATGGACAAGTGGAAGTTAGATTGTGATTGTGCATTTTTAAGTAATTTAATAAACTGTTTTAATTTAATTTAAAAGACATTGCGTTTTCACTTCCCCGGAACATTAAAATTATTGGCCGTGAACCAGAACACGCGACAGTGGTGTCAAGAAGTGAGAAAGAAAATTTTGGAAGTGAAAACATTTAAACATTTTTAAAGTGCACAATAGTAAAGTTTAACGTGGAAACTGGTGGAAAAATAACCGAAACAATAAAAATGCCAGGAAACTTTCATCTAAAAATTGATCAATTGCCCATATCGGAGCTCAAGGAGGAGTTGGAACAGTGGAATCTGGCCACACAAGGTACAAAGGCCATACTGATTGCACACTTGCGTGACGCGATCGAATCGGAAGGCGTGAATCTGGATTCGGGTGAGCTCTCAGATGCGGAAAAAGGCGCAGAAGGTGGAGAAGTAGAAACACCATAATCAAAGGAGCCAGAAAATTCGCTAATGCAAATGTTAATGCTGATGTCATCTAGTCTGACTGCGAAGCTAGATGAACAATCAGCGAAGCTAAATGAACAATCAGCGAAGCTAAATGAACAGTCATCCAGTTTAGCTGCGAAGCTTAGTGAACAGTCATCCAGTTTAAGTGCGAAGCTAAGTGAACAGTCATCCAGTTTAACTGCGAAGCCAGATGAACAATCAGCGGAGTAAAATGAACAATCAGTGAAGCTGGACCAACAAGCGATCGAAATCAAGGCAGATTTCCAAAAACTGTCAACGGAAATGAAAGCGGAGCTCGATAGTGTGAACAAGCAAATTAAATGCGTCGAGGAAAACGTTCACCAGGTCGAGGAAAAGGTCTGCCAGGTCGAGGAGAGAATCAACAATGAGATGGAAAAAGTGAAAAAGGAATTGGAAGCAGCGAAGGCAGTAGTAACCACCTCACCAGCCACGCCTACAACCGCAGCGCAAAGCACATCCAGAAATGTGCAAGCACCAATATTCGATGGGCAAACGGTCTGGAGTATTTACAAAACCCAGTTTGAAGCTGACGCTAGGGCAAATCACTGGAATGAGCAGGAACGAGCAACTGCACTAATTTTTGCTCTAAGAGGCCCAGCTGCTGAGCTTTTGCAGATGATCCCCGTTGAGTCGCACTCAAACCCGGCTGCTATAATGAATGCGCTCGACATGCGTTATGGAGACGATCATCTAAAGCAGATTTATCGGTCACAGCTACGGCATCAGATGCAGAAGTCTGGCGAAACTTTACAGCAACTAGCCCAAGACATTGAGCGACTGGCACTTTTGGCTTACCCAGCGTACGACCCAGAACATCGAGACGACGCAGCAACAGAAGCATTCATCAGCGCATTAAAAGACCAGGAATTGCAGCAAGCCGTGCATTTAGCTCAAAAGCAAACAGTTAAGGACGCATTGGATTATAGTCTGAATTTTGAGGCAGCAAAAAATGTGACTCGTACCACTGCCCGGGTTCGCGAGGTAGTGACAGACGAGTGCAGGTGTGAGCACGTGGAAATTGAGCGAGACCCGCATGTAAATGGTGCGCCTAGATGCTGGAATTGCGAAGAGAAGAGGCACCTGCAAAGAGACTGCAAGAAGCGAAGAAAACCGAGCTATTGTCCAGGGTGTGCAGCTAGGAGAAGACTTAGACCGAGTCAGGAGTCCAGAATGGAAGCCTTTCAAGCTGAGGGGTAGGGAAACATGTAAGAGGCAACTTCGTGGGGCAGAGGTTGGCTAGGAGGATCGACGTCCGTAGCACCACCGTGTCAAGACTACATCGTGGAGAAGCAGACTTATGCCTTCCAGGTCAAGTTGATGGAGAACATTGCACCATAACAATCGACACTGCTGCAACCCGATCGATAATCCGACCAGACCTAGTGAGGCAACAACTGCTTCACAAGGGCAGGAACTGCACCTGTCCATGGAGAGGTCAACCTCCAGATACAGTTGGGAGACCTTGCGTTCCGACATAATTTTCTGGTCGCAAACATTATGGATGACTGCATTCTCGGAATGGATTTTCTGCGACCACATGGAATCACGTTGGATCTGGGCAAACGGGTATTGAAATGGCAGAATGTCGAAGTATGGATGGAGGATCCCAGCGTTCAAACTCCCAAGATGAATGTAGTAGTATGTGCCGACACTGATGTACCGAATTCTTTTGAAAGCATTGTATGGGTCAAGCTTGATGGTGATTCTGGAGACCACCGATCTTATTTGATAGAGCCAAAGAAGACGTCCGCATTGCGCAAATTGATTGTAGAACGAAGTCTTGTAAGATCTATAAGGGACGGATACGTACCGCTTATAGTCCTTAACGCCGCAGACTCAACCACGAGCATCAAAGCAGGAGAAGTCATCGGCAGCTGCCAGCCTGTTTCCACCATCACCTCTTTGGAAGCCACTCATGACCATCATTGGAAAAGGAGGCAAGACGCAGACAAAGCCCGGGAATCCACGTCTGCAATATTGAAGCAGGTCAAATTGCCAGTGCAGCTATTCAAGCGAGCCTCTGATCTGGTCACCAAGTACAGTGACATCTTCTCAACAAGCCCGGATGACCAAGGCTGAACGAGTCTGGTAACTCACGTCATAGATACACAGGGAGCCAAGCTCTCGGACATGGAAAAACAAGGCGTTATCGAACCTTCTGTCAGTCCATGGGCCGCGCTAGTAGTTCTAGTAAAGAACAAGTTGGGTAGACAGACCTATGCTCATGTCAGAAGGGTTTTGTACTCAACTTACAAAATGCAGTAACCAGCAACGAATAAAATCAAGAAACATGTCAAAGACGATTTTATTGGAGGAAATGTGAAATTCGAGGATCATACTATTATTAACAAAGTTGAAAGAATTGTGAATTCTGAGGTATTTGTTTTAGTTATACCCATAGATATCTCCCTTGATAATTTTTCCAGATTTTTTAGAAACACATTTTTCATGTATTTCTCCCCCCAATTGCCCCCACTGAAAAAAAACGGTCAGTTTAAGAACTGTTTTGAAAAGCTCTCATAGAGAACTTTCAGTTGATATTCATATCGGCTACCTTTCATGAAATTTTTTTCAGGGCCCACTCCTCTGTACTGTAATCATCGATTCATGGCCTATTTTTTCGAATCCTAGAATGATTACCAAGCCCTTTTGCTAGGAGCTCTCTCCTGCCTCTTCGACTTGTTTCAATTGTATGTACTCATTTTCATGAAACCTATCATTCCTGAAATTTTCATGCAAATCCTAGCAAAGCTGTAGTGTCTAAATCGATAAAAAGCGCATATGGATCCATAGCCATGTGTTTCCATAGTAATACAGGGCATATTGTTCGATAGTAATACGGGAAAATTCAAACCGCTATAACTTCGTTAAATACTATTTGATCTTTATGAAACTTTCGAAAAGATCAATCTTATAGAAAATCATCTGTTCGCAAAATTTTATTGAATTTAAGGGTACCGTTTAGATTTTATTCAAGAAAACTTAAAATCGATAAATCATACTATTACTAACAAAGTTGAGTGAATTTCGACTTCTCACGTATTTGTTGTTGTTCTACTCATTAAGGCCTACATTCATGATTTTTTTCAGATTTTTCGGATGGAAGGTTTCCAATCGCGAGGGGGGGTACGCGAAAAGTTCGTACATTTCCCCTTCCCCTGCCCCCCTCGGTACCGATAAGGCAATTTTAAGACTTGTTTTGAAAAGATCTCAATGAGGCCTTTCTAACGACACCCTACTCGACTACCAATGGTGAAAATTTTTTTTTGAGGGGTCACCTCCCTATACGGGGAGACCCCCCTTAAACCCCTTTGAAAAATTTTTCCGCCCTTGAACTTTCAAGAGGTCACCACTTCTGACCTTTTCACAAAGTTTCATGGGTGTAGCCTCTATAGTTTCGGAGAAAAAGTGCTGTGACATACAGACGGACGGACGGACGGACGGACGGACGGACGGACGGACGGACGGTCGGACGGACGGACACAGGTCGTGATTGCAATAGGGTTTTGTATTTTAGTATAAAACCCTAAAAAGGATGGTAGCACTCGTTTTTGTGTCGACCATACGCAGCTTAACGACGTCACTAAGAAAGATAGTTACCCGCTCCCACGCATCGATGACATCATGGACACTTTAGCCGACGCAAAATGGTTTTCTACACTCGATCTCAAGAGTGGCTACTGGAAGGTAGAAATCAACAAGAAGGACAGAGAGAAGACAGCGTTTTCAGCTGGGACCAGATTGCGGCAATTTGAGGTGATGCCATTTGGGCTTTGCAATGCTCCAGCCACTTTCGAACGCCTGATGGAATACGTGCTACGAGGCCTGACCTGGAAGGCCTGCTTGGTGTACCTAGATGACATCATTGTTATTGGGAGAACGTTCGAAGAGCATGTGCGGAACTTAGAAGAGGTTTTCTCCCGATTGCGACTGGCGCATCTGAAACTTAGTCCCGACAAATGTACCCTTTTCGCAACTGAAGTAAAATACCTGGGACACGTTGTATCAGCAAAAGGGGTCAAAACAGACCCTGAGAAATTTGTAGCCGTGAAAAGCTGGCCAACACCAAACAACAAGCGCCAACTACGAAGTTTTCTGGGTCTGGCGACCTACTATCGAAGATTCATCAAAGACTTTGCCAAAATAGCTAAGTGTCGCCATCAGTTAACCGAGAAAAATCGTCCGTATGTCTGGAATGAGCAATGCCAGGTAGCCTTTGAGACCTTGAAGGAGAAGCTGTGTGGATCACCTGTGCTGGCATATCCGAAACCCGGAAAAATGTTTGAGTTGACACCGATGCGAGCAACGGCGGGATTGGAGCTGTTCTCTCCCAGCAGATCGATGGCGGAGAAAGAGTCCTCTCGTATTACAGTCGAGTTCTTTCAAAAAATGAAAGGAGCTATTGCGTGACCAGGAAGGAGCTATTGGCTTTAATAGAGGCCACCAAGCATTTCACAAGTACCCATATGGCCAGAAATTTGTTCTTCGAACGTACTATGCATCACTGAGATGGCTGCTCAACTTCAAAAACCCCGGGGGACGAGATGGATCGAAAGATTGCAGTCATACGACTACGAAATTATTTATTGGAAGGGTGGAGTTCATGGAAATGCTGACGCCCTATCCCGCCGTCCATGTCCAGCTAACTGCAAGCATTGCCGACGGATTGAGGAAAAGGAACCGCCCGTTGATCTGCGATTGATAACGGCCGAATTCGATGAAGGTTTTTCATCGGAGGAGACTCGAAACGCCCAGTTAGCCGATGAAGACATCGGACCATTGCTCGTATGGAAGGAGACGACTGGCCGACCTGAGTGGAAAGACGTTTCAATGCATGGCGCAACCCTGAAAAGTCTCCAAAGTTGGTAGGTCTCCAAAGTTGCAATATAATTGGGAGGGACCATACCGAGTTACAAAGCGAATCAACGACTGCGTATACCGAATACAGGAACATCGTAAGCCAAGAGCCAAAATGAAAATCGTGCACCTGGACCGTCTTGCCCCATATTACATCCAGGGAGAATTGACTACAACTGGTAACACATCTTTTCGGGGCGAAAAGAACTGAGGTGGGGGCAGTGTTACATGTACAAATAATTCTGCGAGCTACTGTCACAATTGCTTTCACAACCATTAAGCACATCAACAAAATGAATTTACTCGAAACCCCGAGAACCCACCAAGCATGATCAACATCTGAAAGTGACGTCACTCCATTCAATCATTTGCTCGAATCTACCAGGTACCTCTCGGCAGAACATTCGCCAATGTACGAAAAATGGGTTGAACAGGTAGACCCCTATATAAAGGCGAGTTGAATTGTTGAATTGTGCATTTTTAAGTAATTTAATAAACTGTTTTAATTTAATTTAAAAGACATTGCGTTTTCACTTCCCCGGAACATTAAAATTATTGGCCGCGAACCAGAACACGCGACAATATATAGAGTTTTCCATTAAAGACATAACAATGTTATCTATTAAAAAAACACAGAAATATTTGAGGTATTAAGTTCAAATTTATTGTGGGTGTAGTGCAAGCATTACATCATATGACCTTCACGAGCCCGTTTACAGTGATCGATTTCGCGGACCCAATTTTCCACGACTCTGGCAAACATTTCCACCGGAATGTTGACAAGTTCGCGTTGGATGTTGTCATTCAGCTCTTCTAAAGTTGCTGGGTTGTTGGCATAGACCAGTGACTTGATATATTCTTATAAAAAGAAATCCAGTGGCGTTAGATCGCACGAATGAGGTGGCAATTCTATCGACCGTTTCACCAAATTTACCTTTCTATAAATCTATTGTGAGGAATGCTGTTTGGCTAATGGCATCGTCTTGTTGAAACTTAATATAATGTCAAGTTCGTCCAATTCTGGCCACCAACAATCTTCCATTATAATACGATAGCGCTCTCCATTAAAGGAAACATGACAGTCGTTTTCATTCACGAAAATGCAACGGTGTCTCAATAAGCACGTGTGGGTTTGTTGCTGACCAATAACGCATATTTTGCTTATTAACAAAGCCATTGAGCCAGAAATGGGCTTCATCGCTGAAGATGATTTTTCGATGAAATTCTTCATTTTCTTCAAGCTTTGCAAGAGCTCAATTGGAGAAGTTTCGACGTTTTGAATGATCAAGTGGCTTTAGTTCTTGAGTCAATTTGATCTTGAACCATGTAAGCCAAGATATTTTTGCAAAGTACGTCACCGTGTCGTTTGAACGATGCTTAATTCTTGAGAACGACGTGGAATTAACTGATTAGGCTCATTTTGAGTCGATGCACTTACGGCTGCGATATTTCCTTCGCATCAAGCGGTACGACGTCTTTTTGGCATCGGAACGTCCAATAGTGGAAACTTGGACTTGAACTTATCCACTATAGCACGCGCAGCCTGATGGGTGGGACGATTATTACGGGCGACTACCGACTCAGAATTTTGGTAGTAATTCAATTAATTTCCAAACGTTGCTGGTTCGTGAACTTTACTAGAATGGAAATGTTGACTGCAACTAACGTTTTGACATTAAAAATTTATTAAAAAAATTTAAGGTGGCGTTCAAATTAAATACAAAATTGTTATGTCATTATGAACCACCCTATAATAGACTGTACATTAAAACTGTTCGAAGGGATAGGTGAACACCCTAATAGTACCCTGGACCCCCTAAGATCAACCAAATACCGAGCAGAGACTAAAGCCCGGTCCAGACGCTACGTCTTGCATAATGTTTTGCCTGCGCAGTCAAAACGTAGCAAAATTGAATGAGCGTCCAGATGGTGCACATCTTACTAACTTCTTGGCGCAGTTCACGGATATTTAAGCCCTACCAGCTCAAATATCGTTGCAACTGCATAGTTCTATGCGCAGTTCTAAAATGTTGCATTTTTCCCGTCCACACGTAACATTTTGCCTGCAACGTTTTGGTTTGCGCAGGCAAAATGTTGTGAAAGACATAGCGTCTGGACCGGGCTTAACCTACCCTAGCCTGAGATCAATTACTGTGTAATATAGGGTTGGCAGAAACTAGTTGAATTATTTGCTATATAGCCCAGTCATATTAGGGCTTTCACCTCGGAATGAAAGATAATAAGCTGCAAATTGGTATGAACCTTTGTTTTGTCATTCTAAATGTTGTCTCAAAAGTCACAATCGTTATCGTGTTCGCGTCTCAAGATATTCAAGGTCAAAGGTCACAAAAATCGGTTTTTCGCGAATATCTGGCTTCCTATCGGTTAAATGAGATTTGCATTTATTATAAAAGTTGTAGGCTATAAAATTCCCTACAACTTTTGTTTAAACTTTTTTTTCATACGACCAACCGTTTTGAAGGAAGAGTGCACATCGTACAGTCATATACGGCCTAATGCAAGGTCAAGCGTGAGTTATGGTTATCAGTACGTTATAAAGTCAATTATTTACTTGGAAATTATAATTATTAAACAATGCCTATTATTTATGTACTAACTATTAATTATTTATATTTAATTAAAGTAAGTAACTTGATTTGCAACGGTACAATTTCAAACTAACGAATAATCTTGACTCATACAAAGTGGAGAGAGTGGCCTTGAATACTATAGAACATCTGTCCCGGCAATGAATAGAAAAGGGCATAGGGTAGGGACAAGTATTTCCAGGTATATAAGTATTGAGAAATTTACGCGTTTTAAAGAAAAGATATATAATGTCGTGTTAACTTAAAATAAAACTAAAATATATAATCCAGAATTAATAATATTTTATACTTAAATAGTTAAATATGAATAATTATATATAAATAATCAAGTTACTTACTTTAATTAAATATAAATAATTAATAGTTAGTACATAAATAATATATATAATTATTCATATTTAACTATTTAAGTATAAAATATTATTAATTCTGGATTATATATTTTAGTTTTATTTTAAGTTAACACGACATTATATATCTTTTCTTTAAAACGCGTAAATTTCTCAATACTTATATACCTGGAAATACTTGTCCCTACCCTATGCCCTTTTCTATTCATTGCCGGGACAGATGTTCTATAGTATTCAAGGCCACTCTCTCCACTTTGTATGAGTCAAGATTATTCGTTAGTTTGAAATTGTACCGTTGCAAATCAAGTTATTTAAAAAGTTAGATTACATTTGAATTTATGCAAAATCTGCATCGCATTAATTAAATATGATGAAGGCACTTGAATTATGATTCTAACTTAAGTGGATGTTAATTAGTGCACTCCGTTAATATGTCCAGATCGTGAAAAGGAACACTTGACATGCCCTATCCAATTAACATCATTCATTAATGATAAATCGCTAATTATTTTGTACTTTCATTCGATTTCCGTATGTAATTCAATTAAAAAGCTCAACAGGCGCAGAATTGAAATAAAAGCGTCTCGAATATTATCGTCCACATTTCAATTGAGAAAAAAAAATAAAAATTTCGCATTTCATTTCGTGGTACTTATCATTATGATCCTGTAAAGGATAACTTTTCATTATTCATAACCTTTTAATCTAATTAATAATTCCTTTTTCAACATACGCGCTTCATTATATTATCCTTGCTAGCACTTCACACAATGCATGTTCACAATCACATTCACATGAACTCATGGAAAATATGTGAAACATTTTTTCCGAGAACGAGAGAATTTGAGATCTTTTGTATTCCCGCAGACAATGCATTGTAACTGCATTCTGAAACATCCTTCCGTAGTCACGAAAGCGGGGAGGATGGGAGCAGGTAGATGTCAAACAATGAAACAAACGACCGACTCGGAGATACAAAGCTAAAAAACCTATTTTGTCCTTTTGAGGTGAAACCCATGGCATATCCGTTGCGCCATGCATGTAACGTGTACATACTTAGGAACTGACGCCACTTCCGCAGCGTATCGCGCCACTACCGAGTTAGACCGTTTCAGATCAATGCATGCGGCGCGCCCTATATCCTTTGCACGAACCGATAGCGCTATTTACACTCTGCGAGGACATCAATGCATGGAAAACGGACGAGGAATTGTTTGTTTTGATGGAAATTGGGATACGTTTGAATTTTTTTTACCAGTTTGAATTGACCGCCACACAAACAAGTCACGCCGAAGCCGTTAACGATTTAGAACTATAGTGGAGCGCTTGAACCAGTGATGGAGTTGCTATTCAAAGAACGATTCAGAGGCCATTTCGGTCCATTGATTTCGGACGTGTTGCGCTACGAGAGTAGTTCCAGTTCTAACCACTCTCACATTCGACACCCTCTTGCACGAGTAGGTTAGTGTCTGCATAGTGTACTGCCTCGCACGACGTGGTTTACGCCAGCAAGTAACTCTCCAATGCCTGAGTGCCTCATGATAGAGCCAATCCCTCATGCATACTTCCGGCTTTTTTACTGTTCAAAACTTCTAAAGAGTGGATGATCGGTAGAACTATTGACCAGTGGTTTGAAAACTTTTTGGAAGTTGATTTTGAGTTTGAACGAGTCTAAATTGTAATTATTTATAATTAATTGATTATATGCCAAGTATTGATTAGAATTATTTCGGTAAATCAAAGACGCTGGATGAATAGATAACTAGAAGGAAAATTAAGGCTTCAGATTTAAAATAACATATGTCATTGAGAGGCAGACAGAACTACGCTTATATCAGAAGTGTTTTGTACTTAACAGACGATATATAGACATATAGAATGATTTAATTCAAGACGAACTTTGATGACCTGATTCAAACGAAAAACTAGTGTTCTCCATTTTAACCGGCCAACATTTTGTTGCAATATTGCTAAAATTATTGACTAGCTCGAATCTTAAATGCTTTTTAGGTCTTTGTAAAAATTTTTTTACAAAGACCTACTAGTTTCGCGACCTGTCCGTCCGTCCGTGCGTCACAGCTAGTTTCCTCAGAAACTATAGAAGGTAGAATGCTCAAACTTTGTGAAAAGGTCAGAAGTGATGGTCTCTCAAAAGTTAAGGCCTTAACAAAAATTCAAAAAATGTTTAAGGGGGGTCCCCCCTAATAACGAATTGGCCCTTAAATTTTTTTTTTATTAAAGGTAGTCGAGTGGGGTATCAAATGAAAGGTCTTGATTAGATCTTTTAGAATCTGAAATAAAAAAATCATTTTATGAATTAGGGGGTCCTGAGGAAGGCAAAATGTACCCAAAATTTGTGTCCCCCCCCCTCGCGATTGGACACCTTTCAGCCGAAAAATCTGAAAATTATCACGAATGTGGGCCTTGATGAGTACAAGTGCAACAAATACCTTAGAAATCGAAATTCACTCAACTTTGTTAATAATAGTATGATTTGTAGGTTTTTAATTTTTGCCCATAAAATCAAAACGGTAGCTTTAAACGTCTTGAAATTTTGCAATAATATAGACTGACATAAGATATATATGTTCACAAGACATAAGCTAAGTGATATTCAGATTTACCTGCAGCAAAATCCTGACATAGATTTGATTATTCTAAATGAAATCTGGATTTACCCAGAAGAAGCACGGTTTTACAATATTCTAGGATATAATGCGGTATTCTCCTGCAGACCTGGAAGAGGTGGAGGTACAGCGATCTACGTAAAAAATACAATCAATTTCATTACCAAGAGAGTGATGCCTGATAAGTATAACGTTATAATAATTGAAGTACACCATGCAGGTAAAAAAATAAAATTAGGGACGTACTACAATCCCAATCGAATGAATGCGCAAGATTTTTGCACAGTACTAGATACATTATTCTCAACTGAAAAAAATTTGATCACAGTAGCGGACACAAACATTGATGTGCTAACGGAATCACCAGAAACACGGATTTATAAGGATACGCTAGAAACGAATGGAACGGTAATCATAAACAACAACCAAATTACTCGCCCAGTGTCAAATACCTGTCTGGATCATATAGTAACCAATGATTTAAAAGTCGCTGAAAGCATGACATACATATTTGAGGACTGGCCGGAACTGGATCATCGTGTGATAAAAATTGCTATTCAAGACCAAACCCTGAACAAACAGAAGCCGACCTACAAAACGTTCAGATTTCTAGACAAGGAGCTCTTTAAATCAAACATACGAGAGTTACTGGAAAAGCGGAAATCAAATAGTATTATTGAACTCAAAAATATCATCATATCTGCTAAGCAAAGTTCTACAATTGAGAAAAAATCAGGTGTCGACAACGGACTTGGATAACGAAAAAAGTAATTGATGCAAGTATTAAAAAAAGGAAGGCATACATGGACTACAGGAAGAACAGTGGAAACCAGGCTTTCAAGTTTCTGTATATGCAAGCGAAAAAAGAATCGAAACGACTGGTGAAAGAGGCTAAATTCTTATATTTCTCAAGAAGAATGGAAACAGCGGCTGACAACTCCCGCGAAATATGGAAAATAATAAATGAGGTAAAGGATAACTCTTCAACCCAGGGTATATCACAAAACTTTCAACTGAATCCTGATGGGCCCTCCAACACATCGTGTCCACGTGACGCGGCGAACTCATTGAATAATTTTTTTTCAACAATTGGTGGAAGAATCACTAAAGAAATTGTTGCCAGTTCAGCAGGCAATGTAAATAATACAAATATCGCAATAAATTCCATCTTTCACATTCATCAAACAAATAAAAGGGAAGTCTTAAATGTAATCAATGAATTGAAAAAGAATACGGCGCCAGGCATTGATAGCATCACGATGAATGAGATTAGTATAATTAAGGAGGACATAGCCCAGATTATGGCAAATTTTATAAACGTGCATATTAGGAATGGGACTTTTCCGGAAGAAGAAAAACTTGCAAAAATAGTTCCTATATTTAAGGGTGGTGATCATCTTGACCCGAATAACTATCGCCCGATTGCGCTGCTGACGGGATTTAGTAAGATATTTGAAAAAATACTAAACAATCGATAAACATCATTCTTAGTTGAAAACTCTATCATAAGCCAACATCAGTTTGGTTTTCAAAAGAACAAGAGTACTTTGGATGCCCTACATTCTGTCACACGTTTCATCAATCTAGGACTTGACAGAGGTGATTATGTCATCGCAATTTTTGTGGATTTGAAAAAAGCATTTGATACAGTTGATCATGATCTCTTGCTTCGTAAACTTGAATCGTATGGTATTCAGGGTAGTCCTAAGAAGTTGTTTAAGAGTTACTTGGAGGGAAGATCGCAGAGAACTTTAATAAACAATGTACTGAGCGACCATGCACCTACGGAAACAGGAGTTCCCCAAGGTTCAATACTGGGCCCAACTTTGTTCCTGCTATATACAAATAATCTAAATACATGTGGGCTGACGGGATATCACATATTATATGCTGATGACACAGTTCTACTTTATTCAGTACGAGACAAAACTGCCATTGAGAACACTATCAACGACGATCTAGGAAAATTCCATCAGTGGTTAATTGGAAACAAACTAGTATTGAACACATCAAAGACAAAATATATTGTTTTTAAGCAAAAGAACAAAGGAGACATAGATGTCAAACTAAATATTAACGGCGAAAAATTGCAAAGAGTGCTAGAAATGAAATATCTTGGTCTTATAATAGACCATCGTATGACCTGGTTACCACACATAAATAGCTTAAGAAGGCAATTAGCCCCAATAATAGGATTGTTAAGAAGATATGAGGATTTTCCAATGCACATCAAGAAACTTGTTCTAAATGCGTTTGTCCTGGCGAAATTGCATTATGGAGTACTTATTTGGAGTCAATCAGCGAAGCAACATTTAAACAGTATATCCAGGCTGCTGACCAAAGCGTATAAAAACATTCTGAAGCTGCCAATGCTTACTCAAACTAGTTTGGTTTACCAATTGGCAAAATCATTAACCTTTAGTCAAATTATTATTATGGAGAAAGCGAAGTTTATCTACAGAAATTTAAAAACTAATGGATCGGAACGAGCGCCATTAATTAAGGTATCACAGATCAACCCATATAATGCGAGGAATGCAAATCAATTCGTAATACCTTTTGCCAGAACGGATCGACTAAAGAACGATGCAACGAATGATGCTTTGCGTATATATAACAATCTACCAGAAATTGTTAAGGAAGCAAACTCACTTTTGGTATTTAAGAAAAGACTAAGGGAGCATTTAATGAGTACTGATTGAAGCGTGGACCTGTAATTCTGCTTTTATGAGCCCAGTATCTTAGGGCGTTCTTTTTGACCCTATCGGCGAGATACTGAAGTGACAGTTACTCAGAGTTTTTTTTGAATGCGTCGTATGATATTGAATTTTTTTTATCTCTGAGAGCTGATCATGATTTTTTGGACTAGATGTTCACGAAAAGGACTAGTTCACATTATATTGTGTGCCCCCTTATACCGATGTGTTAAACATTGTCTGGGTGGCACAAAGGACCAAGCGACGTAATGTGAATGCAGATCGCACGAGCGTTGTGCGACGAAGAAAGAGTGATGGAAAGAGTGGTAGGGAATGGAGGTAATTAAAAAAAAAAAAAAAAAAATTTAATTGAGATCGAATCATCAGCAAGTGCGTTATAGCCATTTCAATTATATGGAATTACAACAACAATAACACGTTTTTATGGTTGATATAGGGTTTTCCAATAGGAGGTGCTATTTTGATATTAAAAGAAAAATGCCATTTTTTAATACAAATGATCGGATGTTTATTTTATTATAAAGAAGAAGATATGCCGTTAAAAGCAAAAACTAACATCAGGCAAATAACCACTACGACACGCTTACAGGACCATATCCTCCTCATGAAATTTTCCATAACCAAATCGCAAAATGGTTGCCCTATGTCCTCGATAGCCTCACGAATTTCATCTTTGAGATCTTGAATCGGCGCTGGGCTATTAGTGTAGGCCTTCTCTAGCACGTGGCTTCAAAGGAAGAAGTCGTAAGGTGTTAAATCACAAGATCTATTCAAAATAATACCTCTTATTGGAAAACCCTATATATATCGAAATTTTTAACACTCGTTTAATTTCAATGAATGAGCAGATATCCAACATCCAACCATCATCTGTAAGGGAAGACTTTAGTGAGGAAAAAATATGTGACATGGTTAGAAACATCACTAAATCGCTGTTAGACCGAAATGACTTGTTCAACAACCGCAACAACCGGAAGTGTTAAGAAAATTGTAGTGCATCGAAAATAAATGCGATTCATTGGAGCAGAGACTACTCCAGCAGTATTGTACACAATGTGCTTCTTCCGATCAATATAATACAGTTAATCTGGAGTCATCAGAAATATCTCCAACATCTTCAAATCAAACAGCTTCAAAGCTAGGCCCAGAAGTCTTAAGACCCATCTTCAAATTAGGCACGTTTTGGTCAGAGGATGAGTGGAATGGTAGGCTCAGGAAGTTGAAGGCCGCAAATGTCATAAGCAATCGCCATAGCGAAGACGAAGACTATAGCATATTTTTTCTAAAAAAATCACCGAAAAATACCAATGCAACTATAGTGCATAAATTCTTGGAAAACAACTTATTGCTTCAAGGTTGCAGAGTTCAGGACCTTTCACAAGGTAATAAGCGCAGCCGCTCTTTTAAAGTTTTTCTCCCGCAAAAGTATGTATGGCTATTTTCAAACCATCAGTCAAAGAATGGTAGTGTTTTTTGGAATGGGATGAGCTTCAAGAAGTGGAAATCAAGTAAAGCTATTTTCAGTAAGGATGTATCGAGTAAATATAAAAATAATATAATAAAAGCTCTCACAACTAACAAAAATCTCAATACTATCAATACTAATACTACTTACAACATTGTTCCTTTACATACTAATAATATTGTAAACCCAGTAAATCCTTCAGATGGTAATCTACCAACAAACATTAATAGTATCAAACAGAAAGACCAGACCTCCGCTCTTGAACCTGAGAACATGACACGTCCCTCTAAACACCAAAATTTCGCAAGTGATGGAGTTCAGGTTCCATCAAAGAAGGCTCAATTCAACTACCGTGCTCATCCAAAAACTCTTTGACCGAAAAAGAATCCTGTTTAGATGATGATTCAAGAGAAAATAATGATAGTTTTATTCAGATAGACCATACCTCCACTGATGAACCTGAGAACTTGAAGCGTCCCTCCAAATACCCAAATTTCGTTAGAAATGGGGTTCAGGTTTCATCTCGACAATGTACAATTCAATTACGGTGGTCACCAAAAAACTCCATGATAGAATAGGAATCTTACTTAGACCCTCTTTTACCTCCAGTCGTAAAAGCTACAAGTAACTCTACTAGTGATATTGAGAGTAGATATCTCTTATCACGACTCAGGAGCATAAGCTGTATGAGGTTGTTCGACTCTATCTATCCTACATGCATAAAGCACTTGAAACAACATGCATCGAGGGCAAAACGAAGACCCATTTGAAAGTTTTAATTCAAAGAGAAGGTCTTCCAACAGATCTAGATGCCCTTCACAAACTATATCTCAGCTATCACGAGCAACTGGGAGTAACTTCCGAACAAGCAAAAAAAGACCTTGAAACTTACGCCTCATATGTAAGCTCTAATTACATATCTTCACTTCAAAAGTCACGGGAGCAGCATCATAAGTTTTTTCGTCCACAATAATAACACTAATTGCCTAAAAATGTTCTACCATAACTGTGGTGGTATGAGAGGCAAACTAAATAAACTCTTTTTGGACGCTAAGTCATCCCCTTTCACTGTTCTTGCTTTCACTGAAACCTGGTTAAATGACTCGTATCGTAATGAAGAGATTCTCGATAACGATTGGACAATATATAGGGACGATCGAGATTTTCAGAACACCGGACTGACGCGAGGTGGGGGCGTGCTAATCGGTGTACACAACTCGTTTTCAAGTGATCTTATTAATACTACGGCATATAACATTCCAACATGCAATAATTCGCATCAAATTTGATAAATTCGACTTATACCTAGGCGTATTCTATATTCCTCCGAAGTCCAGTGAGACAGTGTACAATGAAGCAAGTGGAATTATTTCTTCAATTGTTGGGCTTTTGAATGAAGAAGATAGAATTTTGATATTTGGTGATTTTAATAGGCCCAATTTAAAGTTTATAGTGGATGAACTTGACAATCGTCTTCTTCCAGTAAACCTTTTAGATGATAATGATTTCAACCTGGTATCCACCTTTTATTGCAATGATTTACAACAAGTAGTTCCGACGCCAAATCAAAATGGTAACTGGTCAGATCTCATTTTCACTAATGCATATGACGAAGTGGTGGTTAATCCAACTAGTGATGCGGATAACCTTTTCTCAAATACTCTTCACCATTCCGCGCTTTCGGTTGAATTTTCCACTGCTGAAGCTCACAATAATCTTTCATACAATATGATTTTCGCAATGCTGACTACGAAAGCATTAAGAATTACATTTCTAGTATTGACTGGACTGGTAGGCTTTCAGCGTTAGATATAGATGATGCAGTAAATTTATTTTACCAAATTATTCTTGACGCCGTTGAAAGCCATGTACCTAAAATTAAGAAAAAGGACAAATTATCTGAGCCTTGGCTGAATAGTAATCTTCGTAAGTTAAGAAACAGAAGGAATAAATTGTATAAAGTTATGAATAATAGGTCTAAAGTGAGCGATGATACTAAAAGAGAATATGATGAGTTGGCAAAAGAATTCAAATTCAAGTCGTCCGAGGCATATGAAACTTATGTTAACGTAATTGGCGAAAACATAATTGCCAACCCTAAAAAATTCTTCGACTTTGTGAATATAAAGCGCAAATCTCACGGCTATCCCAAGGAAATGACTTATAAAGACTGCTGTTCCTCTCCCCCTGAAGAAATTTGTAAGTATTTTGCAGATCACTTTCAATCTGTGTATTGTTTACCAAACACTCCAGCTCATCTACATGACCTAGAACCAAATTTTACAACATTGCTTCAAGAAGTTTCAGTTTCAGAAGAAGATATATTTAAAGCAATTGAAACACTTGACTTGAACCATGGTCCTGGTCCTGATTTACTTCCACCATCCTTTCTGTTTCAATGCAAAGATCATTTAGCTTCACCTCTCCATATACTTTTTAATAAATCCCTATTGAGCGGCGTGTTTCCAGCATACTGGAAATCTTCTCATTTGACCCTTATATATATAAAAACAAAAGTAAACGGGCAGTTGAAAATTACAGAGGAATTGCCATATTATCAGCAACCCCAAAATTATTTGAAAAAATAGTGTGTTCTAAAATATCCCCCATTATTGAGCAACGTCTCAATGACCAACAACATGGGTTCAGAAAAAATCGATCCACAATCACAAACCTCACAATTATGGTATTTAATATCCTCTGTGCAATGGAAAACGGACACCAAGTCGACGCAATTTACACTGACTTTAGTAAAGCGTTTGACCGTGTCAATCATACGATTTTATCACTTAAACTACGTAAATTTGGAATCACCGGCCCCCTGCTTGATTGGCTAGATTCCTATCTATCAAATCGAACTCAAAACGTTAAATTTCAGGGATATTTATCCAACGAAATTCAAGTCTATTCCGGTGTACCTCAAGGCAGTCATCTAGGTCCGCTTCTTTTTAACATATTTATATCGGACCTGTCTGAAGTGTTATCTGACATACCACATTTATTTTATGCGGATGATCTAAAATTATACCAAAAGGATTCACTGTTCTTACAAGATAAAATGAATTCCCTCCTGGAGTGGTCTAATAATAACTGTCTATATCTGAATCTTGAGAAATGCCAGGTGATTAGTTTTTCTCGGAAAAATATAATTTTGGTCAATGATTATCACCTCAACAATATAAAGCTTGCAAGAGTTGAGAGTATAGTAGATCTTGGTGGCCTCTTAGATAAGAAACTCCGCTTTAATTTACATTACGATGAAGTTCAGAGCAGGGCTAATAAAGTTCTAGGCTTCATCAAACGGCGTGCTAAAGAATTTAAAAATCTGTGGGTGACAAAAACTTTATACACATCACTAGTGCGCCCCATTCTCGAATACGCTAGTGTCGTTTGGAATCCGATTTTCGGTATTCATACAGCGAGATTGGAGTCCGTTCAAAAACAGTTCTTGCTATTTGCTTTGAGATACGACCCACAAAATTTTCATAATTTGCCATCATATGAAAATCGGCTATCTATTCTTAATATGAATTCACTTGCCTCCCGTAGGACTATGATAGGCTCTTGCTTTGCATTTGACGTCCTCAGGGGTACTATTAAAGTTCAGTACCTCGCCGACAGGATAATCTTGAACGAACAAGCAAGATTTACACGACATTCTCGTTTACTGGTGGAAACCAAACATTCCACGATTTACGGTGAGAACGAGTCAATAAATAGATGTTGCAAAATTTTGAACAGTGTAGGTCACCTTTATTCTCAAACCATCTCAAGATCCCAATTTAAAACAGCCGTTTCCAAGTTAATTTCGACCTAATTCCTACTCGTCCCTATCCTTTTTCGTAACGTTAAAGCAATAAAAATGTGATGTTATGATAGTTATATATTTTTAAGAAACTATTAAGACATACTATATGTTATATTTTATTCATAAGAAAATGTATTTGTATTTATTTTTGTGTGAACACCTTGTTAGGTTTGATAAATAAATATATTTAAAATTGACTTAGGTGCTTTTAATTTCTTTCAATTTTCATGAAAATTTAAGGAATAGTGTTTAACTTGAACATGTTCAATCGGCCAAGCATTCAGAAAAATCAGTTAAGCTAGATTGAAATGGTGGCTGCACTGTGCTTATGAAAGAAACTGTGCATCTTTTATATAAATTCGAACGATTTCATATCCAAATATTGGATGAAAAATTCAAGTTATCGATTCACGCCATTAGAAAACTTGTTTCTAACTCTAGGATGTTTACAAAGACCTTCTGGTAGGAGCACTCTCCTGCTTACTCAACTTGTTTATTATTTGTTTGATCCAAAAATTTGAAGCAAATACAACCAAAAGTGTAATGTCTTGTTCGACGGAAAGCCCATGTGGTAACAAAACAGTGTATGATTGTTTTAATCGCAGGAAATTCAAACTGCTATTTTATACTAACATAGAATATAAGTGCCTTGTAAATTATTACTTAAATATCTCATTTCATGTGATCTAATTATACTAATACAGTTTGACTAATGAAAATACTAAATTTACAAATCCGGCTATTATTAGCTAGTTTTAATGAATTTGGACCTTTAATTTATTTGCTACCGGATCTATCTTCATGATTTTTTCAGCTATAGATTTTAAGTACTCTTTTTCAGCTATTCATTAATATATTGATTCAAGTTTTAATAGCATGTTCCTTAAATGTTGGCGTTCGGTGAAAATAACACTGTTTTGTTCAAGGTTCTCATTTAAAACGACCTCCATTTTGTTTTTTAATTACTGAGAACACTGGTTGAGCAAATTTTCAAAAATACTCATCATGCATATAATTCCTGAAACTTTTAGGCAAATCCGAGCAAAACTTTAATGTCTGAGTCGATTGAAAGTGCATATTGCCCCATATCCAGGCATATTGCCCCATATCCAGGCCTTGATATGATGTAAATCCATCATTATAAATTAAAATAAAACACAATGGATATCGATTTATGCGTCAAAACTTTTTATTTCTTCAACCCGTGACAGCTGTTTCGGTACGTCGTTCGTTTCTCAAGTGGGATATTAAACTACCCATGTATTGTTGCTGTTATAATATAGGAAAATTCAAACCATTATCTTCTTCTTCTTCATGGCACTACAACCCTTTGGGCCTTCGCTTCCTGCAAATAGCGCCTACAACTATCTCGGTCCATTGATCTCGTCCTCCAATTTCGAAATCCGAACAGTGATGAACTGTCCTCGTCGACCGAGTCAGACCAGCGTTTCCTCGGTTTCTCCACTGGTCTCCGCCCTTCAGTTCTCCCAACGAATACCTTTTTGGGTATCGGTTGTTCGTCCATACGAGTCATGTGGCCAGCCCATTGCAGCTTCCGCAGTCTTACAATCGTTGAGATCTCTGGTTCGTCAAAAACTTCATACAGCTCATGGTTATATTCAATTTGCCATTGGTCCCCGTCTAGCTTCGGTCCGATTATTCGCCTCAGGACCCGTCGCTCAAAGGCGCTCAATATATTTGTGGGTGCACTATAGCTTCGTTAAATACTCGTACTACTTATATTCAATCTTTCTGAAATTTTCGGCCATGATTAGCGTTGTAAGTAACCATTTGTGCATTTTTTTGAATTTAAGGCTATGTATGCGATTTTACTTAAGAAAATATAAAATTGATAAATCAGCTATTACTAACAAAGTTGAGTGAATTTTGACTTCTGACGTAATTGTTGTTATTGTACTTATAAAGATCTACGTTAATAATTTTTTTCAGATTTTCCGGCTGAAAGATGTCCAATCGCGAGTGAGGATATTTAGTGCATTTTGTCTTTTCCTGCCCCCCTCAGCAGCGTGAAGGTAATTTTGGGACTAGCTTTGAAGGAATCTTATTAAGACCTTTGTAGTGTTTAAAAGATGTTAATTTGTACGTTAAGGACTTCAGCGGTATTCTGCTGCCTAAGTAAGTGGAATCAGCGCTCGGCTGGATTGGCCTTGCCTGAGGACTATAGTGATCGAGATGCTCGAAAACCGGCATAACACTGATCCGAAATTTCAATTTCAGATTTGAAAAGTTTAATTATTCCAATTTAAACTTATAAATTATAAAATATTTTTTTATAAATATAAATTTTATATTATCTTTTTCCTCTCTTTATTAAAGTTAATTTTTTTTTATAATAATATTCTTTTCATATTTACCCTTTCTTATTATTTAACTTTTTTTCATTATTATCTACCATTGATTTAAAAACTCAAATCTGCAATTAAAATTTTGGACATGAGAGCACTGAGATAATACAGCCCATGCACATATTGCATTGCAATCTACAGTGGCTGAGCTAAAGGCTCGTCAATCCACCATTGTGGCGTGACGATACGGTAGACGATGAACAAGCAAGAGAAAAATCTGCTTGGGTGCAGAAAAACTAGCGTTGCGGCATAAAGATTATTCTGGGATTGAAACGGATCGGGAAGTCTGCTTTTGATTGCCACTGATTGCGCACGAGTGAAGACCCACGCCAAGGGAATTTCG
Organism: Odontomyia ornata; assembly: GCA_963969285.1. Taxonomy (NCBI): domain Eukaryota; kingdom Metazoa; phylum Arthropoda; class Insecta; order Diptera; family Stratiomyidae; genus Odontomyia; species Odontomyia ornata. The sequence goes on from OZ017742.1 coordinate 46,782,813, forward strand.
GAATGTAAATTGATTTCGGCACAAAGCAAAAAACTAGTAAGTAGAGTGTTCCCTTTATCTTTATTGGTCGCGATTTGGCCGTATTGTTGTTTGCGCTTCAGCTAAATGACACATACTGATTCTGAAACTATATGACAGTAGCTTTCCAACACATATTTAGAAAGGTGAATTACTGGAATAAAAATCAAGTTACGCCATCTCTTAGAAAACCATACGAATTAGCCGGTACCCCTATTACCAAAAAACAGTGCTTACGCACGAAGTAGCAGTAACCCAAATAAAGTGAGAAGTGCAGAAAACAAAGACAGTGAATGTGATTTTCCGCCATTGACCATTGCGGAGATTTGTCAGCGCAGAGGCGAGAACCCCTTATTTTACGCTTTGATTTGTCGATGTCGTCCAGTTTGTCGATTCGCGTGATAGCCTCTCTCACCCTGATACAGGTATCTTTTCCTTTCCTTGGATTGGTGTGGTACGCCAAGAGTACGCCTTCAAGAGTAAATTGTTCGAAATTGCGTAATTGGTTCCACCTGGATGCCGCACTCTTATTTGGGGGCGTCTGTTTTCTCCAGGCCATGTTCGTCCTCTGAGTCGGCAAATTTTGACCCTTAGTAGGTTACCTTATTCTTGACTTCGGTCGATAGTCATTTGAACCCCGAAATTCCTGGGTGTGAAATTTCTTTTGTAGTGGGGCCTTGTGCTGGGGAAACAAGCTAGCGCTGCGGTGTCGTGGGGCAGGTTCTCTTCCCACAGCGCAAAGCCCCCTTACAAATTATTTTTGCATTCACGAATTAAAAGGTGACCTAAGTTAAAAGTGGAACCGATTGTTTGTTGTTCGAGGCGCCAATGGTCAAAGCAACATACCGAAAGGGATCAGGTACGGAAACATGATGACAAAAAGCTTATTAACCGCACGCGATACTCACGTTGATTTCATCCTGTAATAATACCGATCCCGCATATCGATATTCCGCAGAGATCTATCACCTCTACATAAATTTCCCAATTAGCTGATGAATGACAGATCTCCGCGAATGAGCCGGGACTTGATTTCACCGAAGTGTGGATAACGGCCGGCCGATAGAAAATGGGTTCGGATGCGAGTTGTTTTGGAGTTTTAAGAAGTCCAATTTGCATTGAAGTGTAAAGTCTATTTTGTGCGAAGGTTTGTGAAATGCTCTCATCGCTGTTCGTAATTTCCATCATATAGTTATGGTTTCAGCAATTGTCCCAGTAAAATAGTAAAGTTTCCGTAGTACGCTGTTTGCGGTTCTTTGCGATATTTGCCAATTCCTGGATGCAAAGAATTTGTGTTCCCCTTTGCCAGTAAGTTTTTGTGTAACTTGCAAATATTATTAACAGTGTAGTTTATTCTCATATCCCTTACTTCTAGAACATACAACTTAGACACCACTCCAAATTGATCGGGTTGATGCGAATTCGTGTCCCGAAGGAAAGTAATTAAGTATTGCAAAGGCTAGGCAGCATTAAAAGTCTGTCCCTGGCTAGGAAAGCGGTGATCAACACAACTTACGTAGCGCTATAATTCAAAACGAAATTATCGACCGCAAGAATGTAGAAGAAGTTGAAAAGGGCTTCAGGTTGGGATTCCTCTCAACAAAGTGTGTTCCAGCATCGAACCACGGCCCTGGTAGTTTGCAAGTGCCTGGCAGTTGAACAGTGCCTGTGTCGCTTCACCAATTCTAATGAGCACCGTTTTTGGCAGGAGTGATCAAAAATCATCGGTGAGTTTCTGTTCAAGAAGTGTATAACCTTGAATATGATTTAGCACAAAAAAAAGAAAAATTTTTTTTGAGCAAAAGATATTGCGATATCTTCAATCAGGAGTTTGTTTGTTGAGCATAGAATGAGTAGAGAGAGAGAGAGAGAGAGCGAGAGAGAGTGAAAGATGTTTTGTAATGTGCTGCGTTTGAGCGGAACAGACAAAATAGAAGGAGAAGTTAGGAGAGTAGTTTGGGACATGTTTTTTTCTTCTTCTTTAAATATGTAGAACAATTACGATACGTTTCTCTCCATCCTCGCCTTTGTGCAAACAATATCCTCCAAGTTTTTGGCTCTGAGTTAAGTTATAAATGTCAATCGACTTGACATGATATTTTTACAGTGCGATTGATGGATGAATTAAATGATTCTCAGAAAGCCACTATTTAATCCTGATCCATAATATGTATGCCGGTTTCGGTAATCCGCGAACAGTATGATCATAGCGTACTGTACTAAATAATGCTTGGCATCCCAGCCAAATTAATCCGTCATACCAAAATGCCAATGACGTCAACATCCTCCCAAGCCTGCATCAATAACGAACTCACCGATGGTTCTGACACAAATATCGGACTAAAGCAGGGAGACGGGCTGGCTCGATTGCTATTCAATTTGGCTCTGGAATACGTTATACCTGTCGATACACGAGGTACATTACATTACACGTGGAGCCAAGTAGTAGCCTATGTAGACAACGTCAACATTTTGTCACGGTCATAATTAAGGAACTTTTTCTGAAGCTCGACCGCGAAGCAAAACTAGTAGGGCTACAAATCAATGAAAACAAAATAAATCTAATGACGCAGTCAAGGAAAAATAACTCAAATACACAAAATATCACACTTGGCAAGTACAGTATCGAAAATGTAATTGAATTTGTGTATTCAGGCGCCGGCAGATTTGGAAATTGAAGGACATGGTCAATGGACCGAGACAGCTGGAGGCGCTATTGGCAGGAAGTGAAGGCCCGAGAGGGTTTGTAATGCTACGAAGAAGGACAAAAACAGTGCAGTTAGCACAGTATAATTTCTCTTTTGGCTCTGTCTGAGCCAAATTGCACTCCTCGAGGGCATGAACGTCTTTGCATTTTATGCGTCGATAGTGTATGGTGCAGTTGGCAGCCAAATTACCAAATCCTTGACACCAGTAACACTGGTAGGCTTCTCTTTCCTGGAGGCGTTTCCAACTCGCGACTCTGAAATTCAAGTACCTTTTTTGTTAAAGAGCACTTGGAATGCTTTTATTTGAAATTTTTACCAGGTAAAGTAGTAAGTTCTTCCTTTCTATGGTCGATCTTCTTGTCACAATGGCTTTGACTGAAATAAATTCAATATCTTGTGCAGCTTCCTTAAGCACCGGAAAAAGATCTAGCATATCTTCTCCGCCGTCCAAACTCTTCAACAAAAAGGTTTGATTTTTTTTTCGCTTTTTGAGGTTTAAATGAAGTGTGGAACCTCCCCAGAACTCAACGCATCTTTGGCTGACTTGAAATTAACCAGTGATTTTGTTTTATAGTTAATTTTTCTACATTAACTTTTTGATTTCTAAATCACTTAGCTTATTTTCGGCTGCCAATAGCCAAACCATACCTTTTCCGCTTTGTACGAATTGGTGAATTGGCGGAACATTTTTCGCCTTTTTAGAAGCTTTTTCAGAGGAACCAGCAGAGCTGCGAGTTAGTTTCTTCTTCTCACTTTCATTTTTTTAATACTTGTTGCGGATTCTGGCCATACTGGCAGTCTCCAAATTCAAATCGCCTACTTATCATCTCCACCTTCATTTGGGCACACATGCTTTATTTTCATTTATTTTTTAAATCAAAACATTTTTCACTTCTCAAGATAACCTCTCCACACGCAATAAGGGGTATGACAATTTCACTTGCCTCTCATCACGTTCTGCCTATGATCTTTGTTCACAGCATCCATTCCGGGATAATCGCCAGACACTTGAGCCGAATGAAGCTTTTAATCCAATGCATAAATGGGGCTTCAATTTTGATGGTGGCTCTGGTGAAATGGATGCTCACCAGTTTGTGTTCCGTGTTAGCACCCTGGGTGAAAGCTATGGTATTTTAGGGCGTGAATTGGTATCGGGCCTACATATTCTCCTGCAAGGTACCGCTGTGAGTGGGTTCTGGCATATGCGGGAACTGTATGGAGACTTGAGGTGTAGTCAGCTGAACTACGAACTCATTGAGCAATTCGGATCTTGGCTTGATGACGCTCATATTTGGGAAAATATGTTCGCCCACAAGCAGAGATGCCACGAGACGTTCATAGAATTCTTTGAAGTGATGATTCTCCAACTCAGGACTCCAATGAGGAACATCGATCTGCGAGACCCAGTTTTCGAAAATATGAACCTCCGACTGCAGAAGCATCTGGCTGGACATAAGTTCTCATATAGGGAGTCAATTCCATGCAACTGAATGACGAGTTTTCAGCTGGTTGTGGTTGCCTTCCCTACCAAGGCAGATGCTACAATTCAATCTGCCCCGCATCTAGATATCCCTTTGCAATCATATTCTTGGGAAATTGAAATTCAGTCACCGAGGTCTGTTGATGTTTCCACTCAGACGTTGCTACCTGAGGTCCAATTTCACCCAAGCAATTCCCTGGATGTGGTTTGTGACTTTGATTCGGACCACAAGCGGTGAAGATTGAAGTCGCAATTCCAAAGATCATGGAAATATTTTGTCACGCGACGGTTTCGCAAGGGAGCGTGCGTTGCGTTATGGCATCACATGAGAACAAGCAGCCTTATACTTAGATCAGCATTAAGGGGGCGCAAATTGAAAGGTCCGTTAGACAGTGGTGCAAGAGATAGCATCCTAGGAGCGAGAGCCCTTAACCTTGTCCGTGACCATGGTTTGTATCTTTATTCGATGCATGCCAATGTCAACACGATTTCAGATCATAAGGCTGACGTGTAAGGATACGCTACTTCCCTGGTTCAATTTAATAATCGCACTCGGTTGGTTCGGTTTTTGGTTGTGCTGGCATAAACGTATTCTATTTATATCGGGATTGATTTTTGGGACATGTAGTGATAAAGGGTAGATATAAGTATCCGTGAAGGACTGCAGTGATGGTCTACTGCCTCGGGAAAAGAGGATGGTAGGATCCGACGAGATTTTGCCTTGTCTAAGGACGCGTGAATGCGCTGGCAGGCTAGCTTGTGGTGTCGTGGGGTGGGTTTTTTTCCCAAGCACAAGACCCACTACAAAAAAATTTGGCATTCACGAATTGAAGCAATCTAATGCCGATCGACTGGTGTTGGGGCCGATGTAACCTACTAAGGGTTGAACTTGTTTATAGCCAGTAACAAACTGGGCCGGGAGAAAACAGACGGACGTAGGAGCAGACTTCATCATTACCGACGATATTTATGGCCCACAAATAAGAGTGGGGCATCCAGGTGGAAGTGGCGCCCCCTCGCACCCTTCCAACCGGATCAAGATCCAAATGTAGATGTGGCCGTGCATGTCTCATTTGAGTGAAAAACTCAAACAAACATAATGAGCATGAATTTTTCCATCAAATTAAAAATATAAACGGGTCAATTTATGTTATATATTATGTGATCGAATCACATAACAATATATCATAAAAGGGCACGTGAGCGGAAGGCCACTCTACTCTGGCCGGACAGAGCCCCTATACCGCAATAAAAGAGGAGAGGTCACCCGATGGCTAGCTGATTTTAGTGGAGGGGCCTACCATCATTGCGGGTCCCAAACCCGGTCCGGGTTTCAATAATGAAACGACCGAATTTTAAACTCAACTAACCAAATATTATTCTTTGCTAAACTTGAAATTGATCATTTGACCCTTTTTACATCAATTTAATGTAAATCTATTCGATAATTTTTTGCTCTACAGCCCGATGAGAATTAGTACACGCGTCGAAACTACCTTCTTCTGACATTTTGCTTCTCTAATAATTTTTCAGAAAAAAATATGAAAATAAGCAACTCAATCATGTAGCTACAAAGAATTTAATAAGTTACAAACATTATTATTCTCTTCTCTTTCATTATTTATAGCAAATATATTTTTCAGTCTCATTCAAAATTTCATTCGATCCTAACACTTAATCCACATCCAATCGCTTTTACTCTCTTTTTCTTTAATATTTTCCCTTTTCAATTCTACTCTCATTACTATTTCATTTCGTATGCTAAATTAAAAAATGTGCAATGATCGGAAAAATTAAATAAATTTGATCAACAAAAAAATAACAAATATATAGTTTGCTCCATTTAACATGATGCAGAGTTTACTGTATTTAATATAATCATGTCATAATCGTTCATATCCATGACACGATACACAATATTGGAAGAATATCATATTCGTTGCTTTGTTTATTTATAGTTCAAAAAAGAACATAATTTTATTATAAATATAGAAAACATCAAGAAATGAAGACAAACGTTGTACTCACCTACACCCTCGCCGGGCACCCACTGATGATGTTGCGATTGACAATATCGCTGCAAACTGTTAGTGAAAATGATGATGCTGACCATTGCATCACTGCTTGTCTTTTTCTATTCTATCAATCTCACACTATATTACAATATTATTTTCTACAAACTATCAACAAAGTTACCCATCCAATTTGAAGAAGAATTTACTGACTTTCAGTTCATCAAACGTTAACCTTGATAACTTGTCGAATTCCTTCATAATACCAATAAAGATGCAATTCCAACAAAATAACCTCCAATATACCGCCTTACAACCTGTTGATCCAATTGGGTCCTTGAAGCACTTTTTGCTTCTAATTCACGCGATTCATGCTCGCACATCAGTACATCATCACACCGCGTATCATTGTCTCAATTAATCGCATTTTAATTTGCTAAACCAGAGATCTCAAGCAATCAATATTGCGAAATATATATCCCACGATGCCTGCGCAGGCATAGGATCTGTTAATCGATTCCCTCAAAACCACTAAATTTCGTTAAACTCACGTAACTCATAGGCACGAAACAATATTACATGTTGTCCTTTTTCGGCTTATTCTTTCAAAATCAAGCAGTTGTTACCCCAATTCAATGAATTAAATGAACGCTTCGCTCTACATATGAACTACCGGCGAATTGACGTTTTGTTGTCTAGTTGAAACGGTGGTTTAGAGCTCTACGGGTCTGGTTTTAGGTTGCAGTTAGGCACGTACACACAAAATTTTTCCAATCCTTTTATGAATTTGTGAACTTTTCAGGGAAATGGGGTATAGATGTTTAAATAGATAACTAAACACTGCAAGTTTACACTGAACGGATCACTAATGGTAGGGTTTTGGAACTGGTAGGGACGTTTTAATTACTACGTCGGAATGCCCTCGTTGACATTTTTTTCAAGCAATTTAATTGTGATAATCATAGCTTTTGAGCATGCTATAATGGATCACTATCACCAAAACTACTCGGACGGATCTCCAACTTTCCTTTCACTCAACTTTATTGTGCTTGCTCGCGATCTCAAAACAGACTCCACGATCCGTCCAGATCTCCCTATGATTAATCCGTTACTAGCTCAGCTGAGTTAAATTGCATTCACCAATGCAATACATGGATATGATGCACTAAATTAGTGTTCCCATGTCCGAAATTTCAATTTGCAGATTTGCGTAGTTAAGTTAATAAAAGATTGAAAATTTTAATCATAATGAAAGATAAATATTATAACGAACATCAATGCAATGAAAAAATTTACGTTTAGTGTAATAAAAACTGTATAAAAAATTTGGTTTTTTTTCTTTTCCAAATTTTATAAGTTACAAAAAGTTTAATTTGAGTAACTAAGCCTCGGGACAGTGTTATGCTGTTTTCGGGCAGTTGGCTTGGGTGACTGCTCGATTACTACAGACGCTTTTAACATCGCGCCAGTGTTATTGCCCCTATCTGCAGAATCTTTTTCGTCCACTCCAATCCCTTTGAGTTGTTCTTCTCTTGCAGCTGTTGACCTATTCAAAGTTGTGGACCACCACTTATCTTCCATCGATGACGTTAAGCTGAGCAAAGCATCCCGATTTCTAAGCGTCGTTATTCGGACACTGCTCACTATACGGCTCGGATGGAGCACTGTCTGCCGGGAGGAGCGAGTCAAGTGACGAGTTCTGGGGCTCGCCCATAGCCTAATCAGAAACCAGACAGAATATTTCCATGGTGTGAAATTCAGTGAATGTTTTTTTTTCTCAATTTTCCCTGCCAGTTCCTTCTTTGTCCGGCTGAATGAGACACGCAAGTTCTGGGTTGTCCCGTACCGGCATTCTGCATTTACAAATTCAAATCGCCTACTTATCATCTCCACCTTCTTTTGGGTACACAAACCGTTTTTTCAAATTTTTTTTTTTTTAAATTAAAACATTTCTCAAAGTGACCTCCCACTTCCTCTTCCTGCCTTTTGTGGTAGTTTTTTTTTATATGTTGGCCCAGCACGGGCAGAGGATTTCCCGGAAAGTCCCACGATACGACTGAGTGCTAGCCACCCCGGCTTAACGAGTCCTCTGCCAAAACTTAATATCAGCAACTGCGGTGACTTCCGTGGTTGCAACATACTTAATGAAATTTCTATCATTGTCTTTATTAGAATTACCTTCGATAATTTCTTCAACTTGAATTTCCTCAGTTAATCCGTCCAGCGCTGCAAAATAGTTTTGACTGGTGTTGGTACCACCAGCATTTAGGTTTTCTTCCGGAATAGTTTGCTTTACTCTTTTCTTCGTCATTGTTTCCTGTTGCAGTTGATTTTGCGGCTGCTACTTTTGAGGCTTCATCCTGTTCCTGAATATATTTTTGAGGGACTGTATCTTTTGCGTTAGTTCATAATTTTCTTTTTGGAGTTTGATTATTTGTTCATTGTCCGCTATTATTTGTAGCTTTCACCCTCCATCTACGGAGTTTTCTTCATTATGTTTTCTTTTGCTGATTATTGCCAGTTTTGTATTCGTCGTTTCCCCAGGCTGCCCTAACGGTGGGAAGCCGTCGGGCTCCTCCTTACCAGCGGTCCTGAAGTTTTCTTGGGTTATTCGCTTTACTTTACTGATTGAAGTAAATTGATATTCGATAGGAATTTTCTGAGTCAATTGCTTTGACAATGTAAGATTTTTCCTATATAAATTAACCTCTGATTGACGTTTTGAAAAATTTATTTAATTTTTGAAAACTTTTGACAGGAGCGATTTAAAACACGTCCATACGCAACGAATGTTAAACGTATGTAGCTTCGTTTTAATATACGTTTTTCTCCTCAACAAATGGCTATGCGCCAACACTTTGGTCCACCTCTGCTTACCAAATTTGAAAATAATTGGGCAAAAGACCAGGAATATCCTCCTACATATATAATTGATCCTCACAAAAAAAAATAAATAAAAAAAAAACAAAATAGTTATTAAAAGAAGGTTGATAGAGTATCATATGAAAATCCTTAGCATAAGAGGAGGAAGCGTTGAGAAAATCTCTGAACGAGGAAAGCCAAAAAGTATAAGGCGAAAATTCTAACAATGAATAAATTGTAAGAAAAATTTAACTTAGTAATAGTGATTTTAAAAATACGATTCTTGTACGTATTGTTATACACCTAAAGACCCCTGACATTCCAGAAGTTCTATCCACTAGATTCTCCATCGCATGTAGCATATTCTGTTGTTCGGTTTTATTTTCAGAATTCGCGAACGCGAAATTACCATCGTACTTAGCCTAATTACAATGGTTAGGTGGCAATCGCTGAGGACCAAACCATAATGACAACAACACCCATCGTACGGATGTTGATGAAATATTTTGTCATTTTTTCTCTGGATACTTTTGAAAGCAGGGAAAAAACAAATGTCATTCGTCCCACCCTTGGTCCAGTTAATATTTAATTACAATGGAAGTTTGTTTGCAGCTCATAATGTTCACTGGAGCGTGGACATTAATTTATTCGGATTTATGAATTTTCTATTATTAGTATTTTTTTATTTCGGTCATTTCAACGGTGGACACATGTGTTCATTATGCATTAATACTCGTACCTGGGGGTGTAGGTATTTGGTCATTTTGTAATAGCAGAGAGAATTATGAATGTAACGAATGGCTGGGTTTTGTTTTGATCGATACAGGTCATTAAATTATGGATTTACTCGTATGTTTGGAATGAATGGGAAAATCGGGTGATGTACGTTTTCGGCCTGTGACAATATTTGGATGAATGTCGTTACGCATACATGGAATAAAAATTGGGAATTAATCAGCAAGTTCTAAAAATATTAGAAATAAAATGTAAATTCACAATTATAAATGCATGATCTGTGAATTTCGCTTTCTTATATCTCGTTCATGGTTTATTAAGTTTACGGCAAACACGGAGGTTTAAAGCTTAATTGAAGATCAAGTTAGTACTGCATAACATAACACAGCATTTGAACAAACAACACTTTGTTAATTAGAAATTTCCTTCCAATCTATTTAAACTGGATTTTAAATATTTAAATACATTTTCATACCTCAAACAGGCTTCTAATTAAAAATTGGATCGTAGTAGTCTTTGCGTATAGACGTCTTTTAAATCGCTCCTGTCAAAAGTTTTCAAAAATTAAATTAATTTTTTAAAAACGTTAGTCCGAAGTTAATTTTTATCGGGAAAAATCTTATATTGTCGAAGTAATCGACTCAGGAAATTTCTATCGAATATTTTTACTTCGATTGGTAACGAACAACAAATTCACAAAGAAAATTTCGCCGCTGGTATGGAGGAGCCCGACGGCTTCCCACCGTTGGGGCAACCTGGGGAAACGACGAATACGAAACTGGCGACAATCACTAAAAGAAAATATAACGAAGAAAACTCCATAGATGGAGGGTGCAAGCTGCAAATAATAGCGGATAATCAACAAATGGCCAAATTGCAGAAAGAAAATGATGAACTAAGGCAAGAGATACAGTCTCTCAAGGATCTTTTCAAGAAAGGGATGAAGCCTCAAAAGACGCAGCCACAAAATCAATGGCAACAGGTAACAAAGCCGAAGAAAAGTGCAAAGCAAGTAAATCCAGAGGAAGTTCTTAGTGCTGGTGGCACCAACGAGAGCCAAAATTATTTTGCAGCGCTGGAGGGATTAACCGAAGATATGGAAATCGAAGAAAACATCGGAGGTAATTTTAATCAAGAAAATGACGTTAATTTCATTCAATATTTAAAGAACAAAAATAAGGAGAAAAAACCAGCCCGCAGTTCTGCTGGTTCCTCTGAAAAAGCTTCCAACAAGACAGAAAAAGTTCCGCCAATCAACGTGTTCGGACAAACCGGGAAAGATATGGTTCGGCTATTGGCAGCCGAAAATAAACTGGCCAATTTCGAAATCAAAAGAGTTAATGCCGAAAAATTAACTATAAGGACGAAATCACTGGTTGATTTCAAGTCAGCCAAAGATGCGCTGATTTCTGGGGAGGTTCCACACTTCACCTATACCCCAAAAAGTGAAAAGAATCAGACCTTCTTGTTGAAGGGTTTGGACAGCGGAGAGGATACGGTCGATCTTCTTCAGGTGCTCAAGGAAGCTGCACCAGATATTGATTTTGTTTCAGTCAAAGCCTTTGCGACAAGAAGGTCGACCATAGAAAGGAAGAATTTACCACTTTACCTGGTACAAATTGCAAATAAGAGCAGTCCAAGTGCCCTTCAACAAATAAGGTACTTAAATTTCAGAGTGGTGAGGTGGGAACGCCTCCAGAAAAGAGAAGTCAACCAGTGTTACCGGTGTCAAAGATTTGGACATTCGGCTGCCAATTGTGCCATGCACTATCGTTGCGTTAAATGCAAAGATGTTCATGCTCCCGGTGAGTGCAAATTGGCTCAGACGGAGCCTAAAGAAAAATTATACTGCGTTAACTGCGGTGTTTTTGGTCACCCAGCATCATATCGAGGATGCTCCCGATATCAAGATGCAAAAGTTAAATTTGCTCCAAAGCAAACACAAGTACACCGTAATATCATACCTTCCAACTTCGTCAAGCCCGGAGTATCATTTGCACTCGCCGCTAGAGGACCAGCAGAAAATGCTGGAAATAATGTAAATAATGTAAGTGGCAATAATGAGCTGCTTCTCAAAATTTACCAGCAACTTAATTCTTTATCGGAGAGAATCGACAAACAAGATTCAAAAATTAACTTTGCTTTTCAGCGTTTAGGTCTTTCAAATGCCTAATAATAACTTGTCATCCAGTCATATTCCCATGGATAGGCTTCGCCTCATATCGATCAACGTCAACTCTATCGTTGCTATACATCGACGTGATTATCTCCTTGAATTTGTTGTTAAGCAAAAGCCTGACATCATACTTCTCACTGAAACCCGCCTCAATTCATGGCATTCTATGGAATTCAAAGATTTTGCATTCGTAAGAAACGATAGGGTAATTGGTGATGGGGGAGGTGGCACCGGGATATTGGTTAGAAGACCCTATTGTTTACAAAATATTGATAAAGTCGAATTCAAAAACTTTGAATTTCTTGAAGTGTCCGTCATCAAAATTTCACTGCCAGGTGGGGATAACCTCTTCGTTATCTCTGCCTATGCAACTGGTCAAAATGTTCTCAAGTTCAAGGAGGAACTCAATTCCTTGTTTGAAATACTCGAATTGAACAGGCTGCATAGTTATTATATTTTTGCCGGTGACCTGAATGCCAAGCATACATCATGGCTAAACGCCACCAATAATCCAAGAAGTGTATTCCTGAAATCATGGATAACAGAGAACCAAATTGAATACAGGTGCAACCTATATGGGTCGGAGTTCCCAACATACCCTAGGACAAATTCATATTTGGACCTCTGCATTGCTGACGCAAGACTTGAATTCAGCTTTAATAGTCCTCAACGGAAACTGCAGGTGCTTCCTTACGATAGCGACCATAACGCAATCGTAATGGAAATCAATCATCAAAGGGATGATTTCTTCCTCATTCCAGTTCTACATGAAAACCATCGGTTGAATTTCAAAAAAACAGACTGGGGAAAGTTTCAAAAGAAGTTTAATCGGGAGTACCAGAAGCAATGTCCTCCTTCTGATGATGGCAACGCTTGCTCAATGGTTCCTAATAACAGAAATCTAACTGACGATGAAATAGATCTCTATTTGTCGAAGTTAGAGAAGCTGACGTTAGAAACGATTGAGAAAGTAGTTCCCAAGATTAAACATCGAAACAATATGGAAGGATATGAAACACCAACCATCGCAAGGTTGAAAAGATTGGAAAGCCTTCTTCTCACACGCGTCAACAATATTTATCGACGATTTTTGGACTACAACCATCCCTCGTTGGCTTTGTTGAAATTACACCTGAAGAATGTCTGGAACTTAATCCGTTCATACTTCAGGAGTGAGGTCAGCAATCAATGGGCGGAAAAACTGAGGGGTATTAGCCCACAGGACCCAGATGGCGTTTTCGCGAAAGTGAATAGCTTATTCCGCAGGAAGTCTCGAGTGAAGGTATCGAATCTTGAAGTCACTAGTGATGAGATAAATCTTCTCGATAGAGCTGGTATCGAAATTGATAGTACGACTCCGGATAGAAATGGAAACAGGATTATATGTGATGGATTGCAGAAACTTGCCCTGATTGGAACACATTTAGAATTGGTTCATCTGCCAAACCCAGAGAGAAGGAGTGAAATATTTTTGGAGGTCGTTGAAGCAAAAGTTTCCGACTTCAAATCAAGCCTGAACGGCCAATCAATTCTTCATTTCGATGAAACATTAATATCTGACCTCATACCGAGCTTGAATCTTATTGATTATTTTGTCAGCTATGAAGACTTGTGTTTCATATTTCGCAGAATGAACAACAAAAAATCATGTGGTACTGACGGTATTCCAAATATAGTTCTCCGACATTTGCCTGAGGTTGCTATTAGGAATTATTGCATATTGTTCAACAACATGTTGAACAATTCATATTTCCCAAATGAGTGGAAAAAGGCTAAGGTATTTCCGATCTTGAAGAAAGGAAAAGAATCTTCATGCCCTAAAAGCTATCGCCCAATCAGCTTGCTGCCTAACATCAGCAAGGTGTTTGAAGTGATACTCAACAGAGCATTAAGCGCCCACATTGAGAAATATGAGTTGATGCCGAATTGCCAATTTGGTTTTCGTGCCAGGCATTCGACCATACATGCAATAACGAAAGTAACCTCAGACATCTGTTGGAAACTAAACAACAAAGAATGTGTTGGGGCATGTCTCATTGATATGGAGAAAGCCTTCGATACGGTGTGGTTAGATGGACTAGTTTTCAAACTTCTTCAGGACAGGTTCCCCAGACACGTTGTCGCCATGATGTGTAATATGTTATACGGGAAATCGTTTGTTGTTACTGATGGAAATCTGACAACAATGTGCGAATTCAAGGTCTTGAATGGTCTACAGCAGGGAACAGTTACTGCGCCTCTGCTCTTCTCAATATTCATTCGCAAGCTATTGAACAGCTTTGATTTTAATGTCTCGCCAACGCGATCATTGGTAGCGTTTGCTGATGATCTGATCATCTATACGGCAGACCGAAAAGCTACAATAGTTCAGAGCAATCTTCAAAAAATGTTTAATGATGTGCAGCTCTACACCGACAACTGGCGAATGAAAATCAATGCGCAGAAGTGCGAAACCATCTTGTTTCGGACAACGCTGCAGGGGGCCAGTCAAGACCTGAAACGTAATTGGAAGGATTTCCACATTATGGCTGGTGAGGGTAGTTCAGAACGGGTTCCACATAAATCCTGTGTTCGATACCTCGGTGTTCACTGAACATGTCAAAATCATGCTCAGTAAGGCACTAAAAGTAGTCATGGCCCTTCGGCGACTCTTTCATTCCAGATACATTGATCAAAAGGTCAAAGTTATTTGTTACAAGACCCTGGTTAGGCCAGTTTTGACATACGGATGCCAGATCTGGTACAACCAGAGTGCTAGTACAATGGAAAGATTAAGAGTTTTCGAAAGGAAATGTCTTCGTGCATGTACTGGTTTGTACAGAAAGCCTGAGACGGATTGGAAGCACTATATATCGAATAGAAAAATTTATCAAACCGCTCAAGTGACAAGAGTCGATATCTTCATATTGAAACTTCTTCGGAATCATATCGCAAGATCTGTAACTGTGAGTGAAAACCCTTGGATTTCACAGCCGTTCCACCCTACAGACGGGTATATTGTGACTTGCCTCACTACTGGCTTCGTTCCTCCAGAAGCATTCGTGTATTTTGACATTGATCGATATATTTTTGATTCTGACGGCGTCCCAATCATATATCACATATACCGACGGGCCACCGATAAGAAGATAAAATATCCTCCGAATCTGAGTTCACGAGACCAACAATTCCAATGGAGATACTCAGTTGCTAGATTCGTTGAGGCTGGTCGAGCTGAGATGGAGCAATCTAGGTATTGGTGGCTGAATGACAATGTCTAAATTATTCGTGTTTATTTTCTGTTTTTGTGCTTTTTCTCGTTACTTAGTTTTTTAGATTCATCTCATTATTGCTACATCTAGTGTTGTTGTTTATTTGTATTATAATCTAGGTATAGGTTTCAATATAAGGTAACGTTTTTTTTGTTTTTTTTTTTTGATTGAACTTATTTAGAATTAGGGTGTAACATATTAGGTATAGGATATAAGTTCATTGTTGTGTTAGTAATATAAGTAATTTTTGAATAATGCTGGTTGGTTTTTTCTCCTTTTTCCAATTGAATCAAAAAATATGAAATAATCTTAATTAATTTAAATTTGCAAGTGTATTTTTTTCATTAAATGTGTTTAACTGATAACGTATAAATTTAGAGAGCCATTCGGGCCATTAAGTCTTTTATAGTTTTATTGTTTGGAATTTGCTTTATGTTCTTTTAAAAATTTATAACGATTAGTATTAAATAAAGCGCTTTTGACTTTGACTTTGACTTTGACAGGCTTCTAATTTTCGGAGTCTTGGATTTACTGGCTTCGAAGTCTCAGACAGACGTCAAACTTGAACCTATCCTTTTGCTATCTCCTTTGAATACACTGTACACATGTATCTTGTTACGAGTGGAACGTAAGAAAGAAAGAAAACGTGCTTTCAAATCTAGAACCATCGCCCATTTTTCTCAGTATAAGTCCCTGTCATTTTGGTCCGTCGAGCCGGACTCCTTTAAAGTAATAGGAAAAATACACATTTTGCAGAAAAATAAACTCATTCAATTCGGCCACATTTTCACATTGGCTAAGCGGAAAAGTTACAGTGCGGAAAAAAACAATTTCGCAGGCATATTTGAATCGAAATTGGTGTCTGGTTACAGACAAAAAAGTGTAGTGTCGTCATACACACATTTTGGGACAGTGCAAACAGAAGATGTTAAGTTTGAATAAACTTCGGCGGGCACGTACGAACACGAAGCGGGCAATTTCAAAACTCGCGGATACGGACATCCGAGACATGGCGCCTGTTGAAGTACAAGTACGGTTAGACCAGCTGGAGAAGACAAATACATATTTTCTCGAGCTGCAGCCTGAGATAGAGAACAAAGTGGAGGAAGAGGAAGGAGAAGAAGTGATTGCGGTGGAATTGGAGAATGGAGATAAAGTGGGTGAAACCGTCTTGAGCTCAAAATCACGGTACTATCAACAGCGGAATCATACTCAGACAACTCCATAACAGGCAGAAAACGTGACCGGAATTATTGAGTCACTCATAAAGGAGCAAATGTGGATCAGTAGAATGTTGGAACGGTTGACAACGACGGAAGTGTGGACAATAACAACAGCGGCGGTGAAGTTCCCAACCATTGACATCCCAAAGTTTGGACGGCAAATACGAGGACAGGATATCATTCCATGATATGTTCCAGAATCTAGTCGACGAGAATACGAACCTACACTGGTCGGCAAAGTGATATCAATAATCAAATCTACGGCAATCACGGAGTCAAATTACAAAGCGGCATGGGAGCAATTGAAGGCGTGGTATCACAAATCCAAATACATCACCGAAGCGCATCTGAAGTGGATGATAGATTATCCACCCATCCCAAAGCCAACGTTCCATGACATACGGTAGCTGGCTAATACATTTGAAGAGGCAAAAAGAGCTCTCCAAGTGCTCGGCTCCAACAGGTCACATTGGGATTGTTGGTTGGTGTACATAGCAAGCCACAAACTTGACTCTTTGTCAAGACAACTTTGGGCGCGGCATTCAGCAGCGGATGAGTGGCCGACATTTAAATCACTCATATCATGCCTTGAGAAGTGGCAGCACCAGCTACAATCCTACTCAAACACTCTAGAGAGGCAGCGGTCATCTCGATCACCCACATCGTGGATCGTAGTGGCAGCAACATCACCATCACCCAATCAAACATCGTGCTGGCATTGTGGAAGAGTACATCAGCTGTACAAATATGCGGAATTCATCAAGCATAATGAAGAATAGTGGAAGGTGACAGCACTACAGGCAAATGTATGCTTCAACTTCTTGGCACCTGGTCACACGTCAATCAAATGCAGATGCATACGGTGCAAGAATTGCAACGGCATGCATCACACCTTGCCACATGCATCAAGTGGCTCATGACAACGTGGCAATCAACCATCCACTTCCAAACAAGAGGACAGACGAGCGGCACATGCTTACATATTACCCATGGCAATAGCGTTCATCCATCAAAAATGCGGACCTATTCTTCCATGCAGAATATTGCTGGAGTTGGCATCGGAGGTTTCATTTATCACATACCACCTCATGAAAATAGTGCGAGTTCCCTGGACACTACTTAAAATGCTAATTTCTGGAATCGCTGAACACTCAAAACTGAAAACGCTCGGTATGACTACAGTGAAGCTTTCTTCGAAAGGCGGCATGCAGAACATTACAATATCAGTGTTAGTGGTGCGTTAGATACTGGAGGACATTCCAACACAGCGGATCAACAGGCAACCATCTTGCCATCAGCCTCACGTTACAACTTGCCGATTCAGACTTTGATAAGCCAGCACATATCGACATGTTACTCGGTGCGGAACCAACCTTGCGCATCATATTGGACCAACGTGCCATCACAACCAATACATTCACGGCTTGCAATACATTTTTTGGATGGATCATTACGGGAATTGTAAATTCCGGCGGTAACCATTCAGCGGCCACATACGTTCATCATGACGCGAACGATGCGGAAATGAACAAAATCAACGTAGAGTCACTATTGCAGAAGTTCTGGAAACTAGAAAAAATCAAATTCGACTAGACTACAACAAATTTAAGGTAGAATACTTTCGAAAGGGAATGTCTTCGTGCATATACTGGTTTGTGTAGAAAGCCTGAGATGGATTGGAAGCACTATATATCAAATAGAAGAATTTATCAACAAGAGTCGATATATTCATGTTGAGACTGCTTCGGGATCATATGGTAAGATCTGTAACTGTGAGTGAAAACCCCTTTGATTTCACAGCCGTTCCACCCTACAGATGGATATATTGAGACTTGCCTCACTACTGGCTTCATTCCTCCAGAATCTTAATGCTTAATTCAATTCAATTATTTCATTTAAGTAAACTAATAATAAATTTATACTAAGTTTACTTGATGCCACTCTAGGAGCCCAACCACTTCTCTCTCTCATATCTATTTCGGTATCTGCAATTGCCATCAAGTGATCTATTTGGAGTTGGGCTTGATCAGTGGAAACCTCAGGATGGATGGGTTAAGTGGGTTGCGAAGCATCATTGGATACATCGATTGGCATATCATTTTGACTAGCGAGGCGGATCTGATCAAGATGTCTTTTTATGTCCCGATTACTATGATTTAATATGCAGGTGTAATTTCTCAGGCCAATTTTAATAAACTGAAGCAAGATCTGAGCTGCCTATTAAATAGTAGCTTAGCTGGCGATTTCCCAGTAGCGCAATGTTTCATTGCACGATAGCTAAAAAGACATCTGTTTAAAATCGTTTGAAAATCAGAGTGATCGTTCTGCAACGTTGCTTGTAAAGATTATTTTAGAGTTTTTACGAAATTTTCGGCTTGACCATTGGTAGTTGGGTGGCTAGGAGCAGTGAAAACATGTCTAATCCCATTCATATCAATAAATTTTTTAAGCTTTTGTGAAGTGATCTGCCTGCCATTGTCGCTAACCAACGTTTGGACCAAACTAAGTCTACAAAATACTACACGAAGCTTATCGATGGTGAAAGAGGATATAGTATCTTTGGTGTTAAGTACCACAACCCATTTGGAAAAGGAGTCCACGATCAACAAAAGATAATATTCTCTGTTTGGGCCGGTATAATCAATATGAATTCTTTGCGTTGCTGAGTCCGTAGGTGCCCAAGGTATTAAGGAAGCCTTCACCGGGCTAGGTTGTGTCTTCTGGCACGGGTCGCAATATTTGATTAAATATTCAATTTCGTGGTCCATAATTGGCCACCAAACATAGGGACGGGCTAGTGACTTGGTCTTTACTATACTAAAATGTGATTGGTGCAATAAATCCAAAACACCTTTCCTCAATTTACTGGGTACTACTGTACGATACCCCCACAAAATACAATCTCTCTCAACACTGAGCTCCGATTGCTTTGCTCTGAATTGTTCATCATCTTTTCTGTCTAGCTTTTTAAGGTTTCATCTTGAATACTACTGAAAACCTTTAATAGAATTCGATCTCTCTTCGTTTCAGTTCTAATAGTTTTGTAATATAAATTCAAAGGATTAATAAATCCAACATAATCTATATAATTCCTAGACAAACTGTCTGCCTCATTGGAAGTATCTCTAGCGTATTTAATCTCATAATCAAATCCAGAAAGTGTAAAGGCCCATCGTTGCATTGGCGATGCAGCCATTACTGGAATGCCTTTTTGTTGACCAAAAATAACCAAAAGGGGTCTGTGATCTGTTCGAAAGAGAAAATAAATGCCTAATAAATATTGCTTTTATTTAGTTACGCTAAAGATTATTGTGAACTTCGCCATAGACGGCCCCAAGCCCGTTTGAGAAAGGAGGAGGGAACCCCTTGTTTCCCCAACCCATACCTTCCATGGTTCCTCATTCCAAACCCCCCCAATTAAATGGTAATAAATGCTCTTGGGGTGCACTTTGGGTTTACTGGCTCCCCAATATTGTAACATTAAATGTCGAGAAATGCAAATAACTGTAAATACATTTATAGCTCTGCTACTAAATCCTACTGACACCTCTTTTGTGAGGACATAAGAGGGTGAAGGCGAATCTTCCGCACCTGATAACGGAATCGACGTAATAACCATGCCGCCGGAATGGAGGTTGTGCGACGGGCTAACTCTCCGTCCCTGGAAAACCTTTAATTGTTTCGAAACCTGCAGGACTCACGGGAATGTCAGATCACTCAATTACCCTGGCGCTGTTAAGGACCTTTTACAACAGGCCAGTCAATATCAATTAAAAATACTGGCAGTCCAGGAAACGAATTGGACTGGAAACGACATTCAAAACATGAGATCACACACAATATTTAGAAGTGGGAACCAGATCGATCTGATCCAACAACGTTGAGTCTGGAGCATACATGACGTCCGTACATACCGAGGAGCCAATTGTAACTCAGATCATTACTTGATCAAATTAACCTATCGATGTCGTATGTCAAAGGCATATTCAGCGAAGACCAGCCCGCTACAAAAATTTGACATCGAAAGGCTCCAAACGGCGTCTGTGGCCGAAAATTTCACAGAGACCCTCGACAACCAGCTCGCTTCCATCTTATCAGACGCATCGTTAAAGACGAGCAACGAGCTCTGGATGGAAGTGAAAGCGGCTATCAGGAACCTGGCAGAACAGACGATTGGATATCAAGCCCGGCGCAAGAGGTATGATTGGTTCGATGATGAGTGCCAAAATGCGTTAGATAAAAAGAATCGGGCGTACAAAGAATACATAGGTAGGAAAACCAGGACGAAGAGAGAACACTATGAAAATCTCAGAAGAGTAGCAAATAAGATAATTAGGATTAAGAAAAGAAAATACTATGACGACCATTTGAGAAGTATAGATGTAAGTTTAGCGACCAATAAGACAAGACAAGCATACAAAGTAGTGAAAAGCCTGAAACGTGGTTATCAGCCCAAAACCACGCTCTATCGTGATGGCAGCGGCAATATAATCGCTGATGAAATCAAGATTAACCAAAGATGGGCATCATTTTTCAAGAGCCTCCTTAATCTTCCGCATATCTCCAGAACATCGGAGCCTATAGAGGTCTGCGCAGAGCTCCCATTGGCCCCACCAACTCTGGATGAAGTTTGTTCCATCATCAAAGCCCAAAAGAATTATAAAGCGCCGGGCATTGATGAGATTCCAATGGAGCTCATCAAATATGGTGGCAGTAGTGTTCATCAAGCTTTTCACAAAGTCATCCAGCACATTTGGCAACAAGAACATATGCCAAAAGAGTGGAGCCAATCAATTATATTCCCTATCCACAAAAAAGGTGACAAGCTACAGTGCGAAAATTATGGAGGTATATCACTACTTTGTACGGAGTACAAAATATTTTCTAAAATTTCAGAAATTAAAATCGGATCATACGCCAACAGTATTATTGGGGAGTATCACGGTGGTTTTAGAGCAGGTAGATCAACAACAGACCAATTGTTCACAGTCAAGCAGGTACTTGAAAAATGCTGGGAATTCAACATAGACGTACATCAAATTTTAGTTGATTTCAAGCAATCATACGACAGTATTGATCGTAACGTACTGAACCAAATAACGCTTGGTTTTGGCATCCCAGCCAAATTAGTCCGTCTTATCAAAATGACAATGACGTCGACAACCTCCCAAGTCCGCATCAACAACCAACTCACCGATGCCTTTGATAGAAATATCGAACTAAAGCAGGGATATGGGCTGGCCCCATTGCTATTCAATTTGGCTCTGGAGTACGTCATACAGAAGCTACCTGTCGATATGCGAGGATCATTACTATACAAGTCAAACCAAGTAGTGGCCTATGCGAACGACATAAATATTCTGTCACGGTCATTAACAACTGCCAAAGAACTTTTTCCTGAAACTCGACAGCGAAGCAAAACTAGTAGGGCTGCAAATCAACGAGAATAAAACAAAGCTCATGATGCAGTCGAGGAAAAATACCCGAAATACACAAAATATCACACTTGGCGAATACAGTATTGAGAATGTTAGCGAATTTGTGTATTTAGGGGCAAGAATAACGAAAACGGATAATGAAAGGGACGAAATACGCCGAAGCATACAGCTCGCAAATAAAATATTCTATTCAGTATTGACGATCTTGAAGTCCAGCTACGTACACAGGAAAACAAAGCTCCAAGTATACAAATCTGGGACAATACCTGTGTTATGCTATGGGTGTGAAACATGGACCCTAACCCCAAGCATTCGCAAATATATTGAACGCCTTTGAGCGACGGGTCCTGGTGCGAATAATCGGAGCGAAGCTAGACGGGGACCAATGGCGAATTCGATACAACCATGAGCTGTATGAAATTTTTGAGGAACTGGAGGTCTCAAGGATTGTAAGAATGCGGAAGCTGCAATGGGCTGGACACATGAATCGTATGGATGAACAATGGATACCCAAGTGTCAGTGGGGAAACCGAGAAAATCCTGGTCGAAGAAGACAGTTCATCGCTGCTCGGATTTCAAAATTAGAAGACTCAGTCAATGGACCGAGACAGTTTAAGGTACTATTTGCAGGAAGCGAAGGCCCGAAAGGGGCTGTAGTGCTAAGAAGAAGAAGAAAGATTATTGTGATGGCTTCTTTTTCAATGGTACTATAATCTCAGCGCCGTTTAATGCTCTTGAAACAAAAGCGATGGGTTTTTTGCTTCCATCATTGAAGAGATGTGAGAAAAATCCAGCAATAGCCAAATGAGAAGCGTCAGTGGACAAAATTAATGGCAGTTTTGGATCAAAATGAACCAAAGTTTTACTTGAACAAATCTTTTTCTTCCTCAACTCATGTGCTTGCTGGCATTGATTTGTCCAATTAAATTCAACACCTTTTTTTAATAATTCGTATAAAGGGGTCATTTTATTCGCAAAATTTTCAATGAAATTCGAATGATGATTTACCAGACTCTCTCTTAGCTCTTAGTTCAGACACATTTGAAGGTTTTACTGCATTTTGCACAATTCTACACGTTCCTTATTGTTTGACAGTCCAGTTGAATCAATATCGAATCCCAAATATGAAATTTTCAACTTTAAAAATTCACATTTATCTAGATTTAACCTCAAACCAGCTGTTCTAAGATGGTCTAGAATGGCTCGTAAAGTTTTTAAATGCTCGGACAAATTTGGTCCTGTAATGACAATGCCATCCTGATAACAAAATACATTCTCAAATCGAGATAGAAGGCACTCCATTCTTTTTTTAAAAATAGTTACCGCTGTTTTCACTCCAGACAGCAGTCTTGTCATAGAAAATATGCCTTTATGGGTGCTCCAAGTACAGAGTTTCTGGGATTCCTTATTTAAAATGTGTTGATTGCATGTGTTGACATATCTAACTTCGTGAAAAGTTTTTCTCCTTGCGGTGAGGTAAATATTTGATCAATTCTTTGCAAAGGATACTTAAAACCTTTAAAAAATCGATTAATGGTAGTTTTATAATCACCGCAAATACGGAGCTTGCCGTTCGGCTTCAAAATCGGAACCAGAGGAGTGCTCCATTCCGAATTGTCAGTTGGGACAAGTATTCCAGAATTGACCAATTGATTTTTGATTTCCTTTTTCCATGCAAGAGGAATTGGATGTGGCTTGCAAAAAAACTGGTCGGCAATCAGGCAAAATAGGTCGATTATTTCTCTTCCAATTTATATCGATCTTAACCACTCTTAAAAACATCAGAAAACTCACTCTTAATTGACTCAATGGTTTCATTGTATTCGTTAGAGCTGGGGAACATTTCCTATTTAATTAAATTTATATCTTGAGACGTTTTCTGAACTAGTTGCCGCCTGCCGAGAAAATCCCTGCCTAATAACGTTGGTCTATCAGAATCAGTCACTATTATTTTACAATTGACTATGTTGCCGTTGAATTTTACATTTGGTTCAAATTTGCCTTTCAATTTTAAGGTTTCACACCATAGCTGGTAAATGTTGCTGTCCATAACCGAAGAATTCTTCTATCGAAATTTCCATCAAAAACATCGATTGACATTAATAATCGTATTAATGTCAATCGACACATGGGTAAAAATGACTTGCCTTGGAATTCCACTGGAAGTTCGTAGCAATTAGATAGCGTGCTCTGATCATCGATAGCAAAAACAAATCCGAAATTCAATTCTTCAACAACACTGTAAATTGAAAAATTATTAGAAAAATCATCACTACGTACATACTTTATTTCTTTATCGTCCCTCTGATTCGCTCTGTTGCGGCAAATGTTGGCTAAATGTCCAACCTTTCCACACAAATGGCACTTTGACGTCTCGAATTTACACTTCTCCGACGAGTGATTTTTCCAGCTACAGTGCCGACAAGGTTTCTTCGATTTGGCCTCATTGTTTGCATGGCTGTTGCTGTTTCCCTTGTTGGACTTTTTGTTTTTGGGCTTTGCTTTCGATTTAATGAAATATACCTGCTCGATCGTTTGGTCAGCATTCTTTGTTTCTAAAATTAGGGATTTTTTGAAAGCAAAATTGAGAGATAATGTCTTGTCTTCTTCACAAAACTTCTCGAAAACGTTTGCCGGTAGTTCCGTCACAAATTTGTCGAGCACTTATTGTTCCATATAACTGCCGTATTTACAATTCATGGACAACTCTTTCGTTCTGGCAAACCACGCGGCCACCGGCTTGCCCTCCAACTTTTTAGGGTAATATGTAGAAATTTTTTCTTTCGCGAAAAACAATCACAGGCGGCATATAATGCAGTTTTAATAGCTCCACAAGTTCTTCATAAGTTTTAGAACATGGTAATTGTGGGCTGCATAGGCTATGAATGATTCCGATAGCCTCGGAACCAATCGTTTTCAACAATGTGGAAACCTTTTCCTCTGGTGTTCTGCATCCGGCTTCAACGAAACGCATTTCCAATCGCTCGTTCTATAGCTTGAAGTTTTTGTGCATAGAAAACTCTGGCATATTTGATGCCTGCACCACCGGATTAATCACTTGGCTTATGTTCAATGCGTCTTCTGGCATTTTTAACTCTTATCGATATTACCGATTTTTCACAATGATGAAAAATGATGATAACCTCGCCGCTAACTTGTGATATATCGAGAATTATATTGAAACACGTCTTGTCTACTTGACTTTCGGTGGCAGAAGAGGCTAACACATTCTTTTATTCGAAACAAATGTCATCTTAATTAACAATTACAATGCTTATTGTGAATGACTACAAAAGTCATTTTTACATTACATCAGGCAATAATTTCCAGCATTTATCATATTAGATTTAGAGATAAGGTTTAACGTTCAGGTTAGGAATATTGTGAAAGCATGCTTTAGTATAAGATAAAGTTTTTGATTGAATTTGATTAGAATTAGGTTATAAGATATTAGGTATAGTGTAAAAGTTCACTGTTGTGTTAAAACTATAAATAATTTTTAATTGTGTTGATTGGCTTTTTTCTCCTTTTTCCAGTTGAATCATAAAATATGTAATAATTTTAATTAATTTGAATTTGATATTGGTTTTTAATTTAATGTTTTTAATTGATAATGTGCATATGTATAAATTTAGAGAGCCATTTGGGCCATTAAGTTTTCGTATTTTTATTATTTGGAGTCAGGTTTATATTCTTTTAAAATTTATAATGATTAGTATTGAATAAAGCGCTTTTGTTGTGTGAGCAGACGCCTTTACTCTTCTTCCGGTATGAAAGAGTTATGAAGTATGAAAGAGTTATGGAGCATGAAATTGGTGCACGAGACAATTACATTTCCCACTAAACATAAAATTAAACTTGATGAAGAATTTTGTCAAAGCTATGGATCACAACGGATCAGGTTATATATATTTGATAGAAAAGTTTCCTAAAGTCAGTGACACTTAAATAAAGGAAGGCATTGCTCAGACTAGAGAGTTGTTCAAAGATAACATATTCGAAGAAAAGCTGAGTTCATTGGAGAAATCTGCTTGGACAAGCTTAAAAAATGTCACGAAAAATTTATTGAGCAGCCCCAAAAGAAATAACTACAAACATCTAATAGAAGAACTGTAGCAACCACGCAAGTCATCGTAGTTGCAGACATTAAGTATTAGCAGAGGGGTGCGTAGCCCGGGGTGGCATACTGAGGCCGGCTAGCGCTCAGCCGTGTCGTGGGTCTTCCGGGACACCCTCTGCTCGTGCTGAGCCACCTTACATGAAATAACTAGCACAAAGGGAAAAGGATGGGAAACGGGGAGGTCATTTCAAGAAATGAAAATCCGGTTTCTAATGTGACATGGCCGTTTTATTTACCGAAAAATCCAAAAATTATATAAAAAACCATTCACAAATTTTACAAAAAGGAAAAAAATAATTACAATCTAATCCACCCCTTCAAAATCGGATTTAAGCAAATAAAGATTAAACCAAGGTTAACTGAACATACAAAACTATGTAAAATCAAGTAATTTGAAACAATGCAAAAAGTAAAGCAAATAAATCTATACTCACTTACTTTCCTGCAAAACTCCGAGCGCTCGGGGAAAGGCCAAGAAAGAAGCGGGGGGCTCTGAAAACTAAAGGTGAAGTCTCTGGAATGTACAAAAAAAAAAAAAAAAATTCAAGAGGGATGGTAAAACGGCCACCTTTTGTAATTTCCACACTGGCTTATTTGAACTGTATAACTTCTCACTCTTATCCTCCGGTACTATATTTTTGTTTCTCTTCACTTTAGAATAGAATTTGTTTAAATTCACAGTTTTTTCCTTTTTTCCCTTTTCACTTGTTCTTAATTCTTTTGGTTATCTATAAATTTCATTTAGTTCACAACACACTTTGAATTAGTTTGTGTCTTCGTTAAAAGTATATTCTGTCACTTAAACTTTCGTACTTTCTGTACTAACATCCAAATTAAAACTATTTTCCCCTAAAATTGGTTTTGCCAATACCCCAAAAAGAGTGCTTCCGTGCGCCCGGGGGAACTTGAACTCAGAGTTCCAGCAGACCCTCGATCGAGAACTCACGACGCAGCTAATGGTGCCATGGATTGTCGATCTCCCATTCATCTTCTAAGCAACTTCAACGATGCATTTGGGCATGAGAGTAAATTTTGTTAGTAGGGGAACGTGAATTTTTGTTAGTATAAAAAATAAAATTTGTTAGTGGGAATAGAATTAGTTAGTATGAAGGAAGGAATTAGGTTTTGTTAGGGAAAAGGTATTGAATAAAATTTTTTAGTGGGAATTAAACAATGGAATGTTGTTAGTGGGAAAATTAAAATTATTAGTATGTATTATTTTTTTGTAGTTGGAAATAAGGGAAAAGGTTAGGATTGTGATGATGGGGAAGTAAAAATTAAAGGGAAAATGGTGATAAATTAAATAAATTTACAGAGGAAAGGTAGGAGTGCCAAAAGGAAGGTGGAAATATTACGGCGGAAATTGGAAGTTGCGAATGGGAGACAGTCAGTACGCCGGAATTCGCAACAGAACTACTTTCGATGCATCAAGCATTGGCTTGTAATGTCACTGAAATATGCTTTCTATACTCATACCTTATTTTGTCACAAAATTTTGGGAGTCGTAAGTGACAAACATGGAGAAAGGTTCTCCCAGGATCTTTCCAGCACTGAAAAAAGCTACCAGGGCAAATGGAGTCCTCATATGTTGGCAGATTTTTGCTTAATGCTTAAGAGAGATCAGCTTCAAGTTTAATAATCTAGAAAACCCAAAGTTCAAAGTCAAAAGCGCTTTATTCAATGCTAATCGGTATAAATTTTAAAAGAATATAAAGCAAATTCCAAATAATAATAATACAAAAACTTAATGGCTGAAATGGCTCTCTAAATTTATACTTTATCATTAAACACATTTTATAAAAAAAAACTCTAGCAAATTCATTTAATTAAGGTTATTACATATTTAGTAATCCAATTAGAAAAAGGGGAAAAAACCAACCAACACAATCCTAAAAATTATTTATAATTTAAACACAACAGTGAACTTGAGCCTACACTTAATATGTTTTAACTTAATTCTCATAAAATTCGATCAAAAATTTTATCTTATACTAAAAAATTCTATCACAATATTCCTAACCTACGCGTTTAACCTTATCTCTAACCTAATAAAATAAACATAACATATACCTAACCTATGCCTAATTTTTAATACAAATAACAACAACACGAAATGTAGCAATAATGAGCTAATACTACGCAACGAAAAATACAAAAACTGGAAATAAACACGAATAATTTAGACATTGTCATTCAGCCACCAATACCTAGATTGCCCCGTCTCAGCTCGATCAGCTTCAACGAATCTAGCAAATGAGTATCTCCTTGGAATTGTTGGTCTCGTGAACTCAAATTCGGAGGATATTTTATCTTCTTATCGGTGGCCCGTCGATATATGTGATATATGACTGGGACGCTATCAGAATCAAAAACATATCAATTCATGTCCAAATACACGAATGCTTCAGGAGGAACGAAGCCAGTAGCGAGGCAAGTCGCAATATACCCGTCTGTAGAGTGGAACGGCTGTGAAATCCAAGGGTTTTCATTCACAGTGACATGTCTTGCGATATGATTCCGAAGAAGTTTTAAGATAAAGATATCAACTCTCGTCACTTCAGCGGTTTGATAAATTCTTCTATTCGATATTTAATGCTTCCAATCCGTCTCAGGCTTTCTGTACAAAGCAGTACATGCACTAAGACATTTCTTTTCGAAAAATCTTAATTTTTCCATAGTACTAGCGCTCTAGTTGGACCAGATCTGACATCCATATGTCAAAATTGGTCCAACCAGGGTCTTGTAACAGATAATTTTGACCTTTTGATCAATGTATTTGGAATGAAAGAGTCTTCATAGGGCCATGACTACTTTTTGTGCCTTACTGAACATGAACTTGACATGTTCAGTATAGTACAGATACTGATCGAGATGAACACCGAGTTATCGAACACAGGATTTATGTGGAACCCGTTCTGGACTACCCTCGCCAGCCATGATGTGGAAATCCTTTCAATTACGTTTCAGGTCTTGACTGACCCCCTGCAGCGTTGTCCGAAACAAAATTGTTTCGCACTTCTGCGCATTGATTTTCATTCGTCAATTGTCAGTCAGTGTACAGCTGCACATCATTGAACATTTTTTGGAGATTGCTCTGAACTATTGTAGGTTTCCGGTCAACCGTATAGATGATCAGATTATCAGCAAATGCTACCAGTGATCGCGTTGGCGAGACGTTAAAATCAAAGCCGTTAAACAGATTTGCAAGCTTGAGAAGAGCAGAGGCACAGTAACTGTTCCCTGATGTAGACCATTCAAGACCTTGAGTTCACGCTTTGTTGTCCGATTTCCATCAGTTACAACAAACGATTTCCCGTATAGTATATAACACATCATGGCGACAAGGTGTCTGGGGAACTTGTCCTGAAGGAGTTTAAAAACTAGTCCATCTAACCAAAACGTATGCAATAATTCCTAATATCAACCTCAGGCAAATGTCGGAGAACTACATTTGGAATACCATCAGTACCACATGATTTCTTGTTGTTTGTCCTGCGAAATATGAAACACAAGTCTTCATAGCTGACAAAATAATCAATGAAATTCAAGCTCGGTATGAGGTCGGATGTTAATGTTTCATTGGAATGAAGAATTGATTGGCTGTTCAGGCTTGATTTGAAGTCGGAAACTTTTGCTTCAACGACCTCTGAAAACATTTCATTCCCTCTCTCAGGGTTTGGCAGATGAACCAATTCAAAATGTGTTCCAATCAGGGCAAGTTTATGCAATCCCTCACAAATAATCCTGTTCCCATTTCTATCCGGAGTCGTACTATCAATTTCGATACAAGCCCTATCGAAAAGATTTATCTCATCTCTAGTGACTTCAAGATTCGATACCTTAACTCGAGACGTCTTATGGAATATGCTATTTACTTTCACAAAAACACCATCTGGGTCCTGCGGGCTAATACCCCTCAATTTTTCCGACCATTGATTGCTGACCTCACTCCTGAAGTATGAACGGATTAAGTTCCGGACATTCTTCAGGTGTAATTTCAACAAAGCCAACGAGTGATGCTTGTAGTCCAATAATCGCCGATAAATATTGTTGATGCGTGGGAGAAGAAGACTTTTCAATCTTTTCAACCTTGCGATGGTTGGTGTTTCATATCCTTCCATATTGTTTCGATGTTTAATCTTGGGAAGGACTTTCTCAATCGTTTTCAACGTCAGCTTCTCTAACTTCGACAAATAGACATCTATTTCATCGTTAGTTAGATTCCTGTCATTAGGAACCATTGAGCAAGAGTTGCCACCATCAGAAGGGGGACATTGTACTCTCGATTAAACTTCTTTTGAAACTTTCCCCAATCTGTTATTTTTGAAGTTCAACCGATGATTTTCATGTTGAACTTGAATGTGGAAGAAATCATCCCTGTGATGATTGATTTCCATTACGATTGCGTTATGGTCGCTATCATAAGGAAGTACCTGCAGTTTCCGTTGAGGACTATTAAAGCTGAATTCAAGTCTTGCATCAGCAATGCAGAGATCCAAAGATGAATTTATCCTAGGGTATGTAGAAAACTCCGACCCATATAGATTGCAACTGTATTCAATTTCTTCTTCTTCTTAGTAGCACTACAGCCCCTCTTGGGCCTTCGCTTAGAGATAGTTAGAGTATCTCATTTTCATGACCGTATTGATTTTTTCGGAAGTTGGTTTGGTCAGTACCATGCATCCATGTGTCTGCTCAGCTATGATATGATCTGATTAAATCAGTACATATCACCTCTGAGCGAACACTCATAGTCTGTCCGAAAAATCCCCTGAACTAAATCACGCTGCTCCCAACGAGATTTGAATCTGGGACCTTCGGCTTATGCGTCTCATGCTTTAACCACTAGACCACACATACCATCCTGCACTCAATTTAGCTCTCTGTTATTCACGATTTTCGGAATACACCTCTTGGATTATTGGTGGCCTTCAGCCATGATGTATGCTTGGCGTTAACGTCACCAGCAAGAATAAAGTAACTATGCAGCCTGTTCAATTCGAGTATTTCAAACCAGGAATTGAGTTCCTCCTTGAGCTTGAGAACAGTTCCACCAGTTGCATAGGCAGAGATAACGAAGAAGAATTTATCCCCACCTGGCAGTGAAATTTTGATAACGGACACTTCAAGAGATTCAAAGCTTTTGAATTCGACTTTTTCAATATTTTGGAAACAATAGGGTCTTCGAACCAATAAACCGGTGCCACCTCCCCCGTAACGTATAACCCTATCGTTTCTTACGAATTCAAAATCCTTGAATGTCATGGAGTGCGTGAATTGAGGTGGGTTTCAGTGAGAAGCATGATGTCAGGCGTTTGCTTGACAAGGTACTCCAGGAGACCGTCAGATCAATGTAGACTCACAATGGAGTTAACGTTGATGGAGATGAGACGAGTCCTATCCATGGGAATGTGACTGGATGCCAACTTATTTTGAGGCATTTGAGAACCTTAAACGTTGAAAAACAACGTTAATTTTAGAATCTTGTTTATCGATTCTCTCCGATAAGGAATTTAATTGCTGATAAATTTTAAGAAGCAGCTCATTATTGCCACTTACATTATTTATTTAATTTACATTGTCAGCTGGTCCTCTCGCAGCAAGTGCAAATGACACCCCGGGCTTGACGAAGTTGGTAGGTATCACACTGCGGTGTGATTGACTTTATTTTGGAGTGAATTTTACCTTTGCATCTTGATACCGGGGCATCCTCGATATGATGCTGGATGACCAAAGACACCGCAGTTCACACAGTATAATTTTTTTTTCGCTCCGCCTGAGCCAATTTACACTCGCCGGGAGCATGGATATCTTTGCATTTAACACACTTGTATTTCATGGCGCAATTGGCAGCCGAATGCCCGAATATTTGGCTACTGTAGCACTGGTTGACCGCACTTTTTTGGAGTCGTTCCCTCTTCACCACATGGAAGTTCAAGTACCGTATTTTTTGCAGGGCACTTGAACTGCTTTTGCTGGAAATCTGGACTAAATAATAAGGCAAGTTTTTACGCTTGACAATAGATCTCCTTGTTGCAAAGTCTTTAACGGAAATAAATTGTTTTTCTAGTGCAACTTCTTGGAGCACCTGAAGAAGATCGACTGTGTCCTCTCCGCAGTCCAGATCCTTCAATAAAAAAGTTTGGTTTCTTTCGCTTTTGGGGGTGTATGTTAAATGCGGAACATCTCCAGAATTTAACGCACTTTTTGCTGCCTGGAATTCAACCAGCGAATTAGTTCTAATTGTCAGTTTATCGGTATTGACTCTTTTGATCTCAAAATCATTTAGCTTATTTTCGGCTGCCAAAATGCCGAACCATATCTTTGCCCGTTCGCCCAAATACATTGATAGGTGGGACTTTTTCTTTCTTTTGATTTATCTTGATGGAAGGACCAGCAGACAAAGCATTGGGTTTTTTCTCCCTTTTTTTTATTTTTTTAGTATTCTATAAATTCATTATCTAGCTTAGCAGTACAAAAACCAGAAGTTTTACCTGGATCCTCTTCAATACTCATCGTATCTTCTAGTCCAGCTAGCGCTGCATAATAATTCCTTCTGTCGTTTGCTCTCCCTGCGCTGAGGACATCCTCTTGATCAGCTTCTTGTTTTGGTTTCTTAGTTTTCTTATTGTCGCGTGTTATTGGTTCGCGGCCAATAATTTTAATGTTCCGGGAAAGTGAAAATGCAATGTCTTTTAATTTAAGTTAAAAGAATTTATTTAATTACAAAAATGCACAATAAACAATTTAACAATTTAACACTTTCACTAATTTTAATTTTCACTATGAAAAAAAATCTTACACTTGTCCATAAATTTCTTATCGCAATTGTCTTCTAAATCACTTCGCACTCAAACAATCAATCGTCTTTACTTCGCGTTCCACTACATCGCAGTTTTCTATCGCGGTTGTAATGAATGATCCCCCCATTCATTCAGCTCGCCTTTATATAGGGTCTCTACCTATTCACCCATTTCTCGTACATTATCGAATGTTCTACCGAGAGGTACCTGGTAGATTCGAGCAAATTAATGAATGGAGTGACGTCACTTGCAGATGTTGATCATGCTTGTTGGGTTCTCGTGGGTTCGAGTAAATTCATTTGTTGACGTTGATTATGAAAACAATTGCGACAGCAGCTCGCAGAATTATTTGTACATGTAATTATTTGTACATGTAACATTATCTTCAATAACTTTTGAATTTGCTTCTTTTCCCTTCTTGCTTTCTTGAGGTTTGTTGAACGTCAATGTTCCAACGAGTGCTTCTAGGGATTTGATTCGAAGTTTGAGCTCTTCATTTTCTTTCTCAATCTTTTCAGCTTTCTCCTTATCTTTAATCAACTGTTCAAATTTGCTATCATAAAAGGGGCATGTGTTCGAATTTTTTTCCAACCTGTTTTCCACCTAGGAGAATCAAAACAACGTAAAAAAATGTCGAAAAACAACAAAAGCAAAGTAAAACTTTATTTCTGCCGATCAGTGTACTTTAAATGTGATTTGGAATTTCGAATAAATTGGTAATTACCTATTCAGGTGGAAAATTATGTAATTTTGAAGATAGTTTCCATGGAACTTATTATTGCTCAAAATTGTATCTGAATGGTTTTCAATTATTTTTCAAATTAGCTAGCCCATACGCAAATATGTTTAGAGTTTCTAGTTTATCTCCCTCATACGTGATTCGGAAATAATTTTCAACCAAACAAAACTCGAATCGATTTCAACGGTTTCATTTCATCATACAACGGTTCCATTCTGATTTAAATCCTAATTGGCGTATCAACTTTCACAAAATGCATTGGAATGTATTTGAACACGTTAATAGCATTCTCATATACGAGTAAATACACACACACATGGGTATTATGCATCCAGGGTATAACTTTAATCGATGGTGGAAATTTTGTGAAAATTTCCATTCATGATTGCCTCCGATTTGCATTTATAGCTCTACTAATTTTGTCGCTTCGCTTCGTCTCTACTGACTCCGTATCATATTCAAATGTCCTCCCACGAATGCAACATGAATACTTAATACCAGGATTTCACTAGGTACCACCTGTGGTTACTCTGCGTTACTCTTGCCCGCAATTATTCACTCCACACTTTCCTAGTTGCCGAACGGAGTTGTGCTGTGGAGTTGAAGGAGGAGGGTGAAACTGTTACGGGTAATGAACAACTCAATTAACGGATCTACATGTGTTTATCCGAGGAGCCAGTGTTAATTAGAATTTGCGACATGGGTACAAAGTACAGGCAACAAACAAAATGATGAATATTGTTTTAGGGGCGAGGCGACAGAAAGGTCGGAGAGGTTCGAGACACGAGACAGCTTCCTTAGAGATATCAGGTCCTTTATGGTAGTTACGTTACGGTGAAATACAATATATGAGCTTGAGCATACAAAGAAGGTTACACGGAACTTGCTTGTGCAGATGTTAAGGGTGACTTCCAATGCTGGAATGTTGTGGTGTACGATTTCAGCTGTATATTGAACGAATTATGGTATTGAAGTGAGCTTAGTGATTTCGGTAGCTAAAATATGGAGGACATAATATTTAACTAAGTAGCAACATTTGTTCTAGGGATAGTTCACAAAGTAAAAGCTCTAATTGATATATTGCTGGAACTTAAAATTACCTAACAATTTTTTATAAAATCAATTCAAATTGGCCTTCAAACTTCAGTAGTGACCTTTGTTGTATATAATTTCTGAACTTTGTCAAGACATTTCTGCATGTATGGCTTAGTCATCGCCATCCTGACAACAGTATAAGAAAGTAGTTAAACCGTCATACATGGCAATAGACAGAAACTCATTTTGACATCAATCCTCCAAACGCACGTGGAAAATGTCAAGGACTTCATTTATGACCCCGCAGTATCAGTACCTCAATCAAACTAAGCAGTAAAGTTACAAAAGACAGTTCTAATGTCGAATATTTTCAGAGAATATAGATTTTAACGGGAAAGGAGGTGGCTTTAAAAGGTGATATTTTTGCCAGCCAAGTTTGAGATTCTGTGCAAATTGTTGTAATAGAATAAGCATGCGGGATCGCGCAACAACTCACTACACCATGGCTTTACCATGTACACTAAAGAAACGCGATCAAATTTACATGGGAGAACAGTCCAGATGTTAGAAAAGACAATCCAGTGCTAAATAACATTCCCATGTGATAGTCGAAGAAAAGTCGCCGTCATTCATCCTGGATGCCTGCGCTATTTTGTTCAGTGGTAAATGGGTATAATATATTTGTGCAAAATCAGAGTGAGATAATTCTTCAACAGGGGCTGGAAGTTTTTGTTTTACCAGTCGGAGGCTCCGTGTCGTCGCCACGCCCAGATGCTTCCACCACTACTATTAAATAACGCGAACATGTTATTGTCGCATATTGGAAAAAAAAAATTACTTCAGGCCTGGACATTCGTTCATTAGCAACTTTTGAGTGTTTAAATTTTTAACCTTCTACTGTTTATGCTGAAAAATCTAGCTTGATGAGAATAAATTCCGAACATGCAACATTTGCTGAACCCAACAATACATTGGAGCTGGTGCAGTCATGCACCATCTACCAAAATTTCTGCTCATAGAACCGATCCGAAACTTTACAGCCCCAACTCTGAGCTTCTTAGGGAAACGTGTCTTCTATGTATTCAGAGTAGTGGAGTACGTGGTGTCCACCCATGGAGTTCATTTGAAATCCACTAAGAATCGTAAACTGATGGGCTGGTATGGTATTGTGCACCAGCGAAACCAAATGCTTCTTAGCGTTTAAATCAAACGCTCTTAACCACTATACGTGCCTATATAAATCCAAATCAGAAGAATTGGGACTGCAGGATATCCGATATCACCTGTGCCCTGCTTTCTTCATACTACACCGCTACTATTATCTCATCTTACTTTGCCGTGTTCCGGCAGTATATGACTTGCCACGGTAAATAATATCGGCTGCTTCGACAATTGAATTGTTTGGAAGACCCAATCGTGGCTCTTCAGCCCTATGAGAAACTTCGAATACTACGTGACCAACTCCGAGACAAAATCCAAGTTAGCAGACGTGCGGTAGAGGAGCACTATAACTTGCGATCCCGTCCTTCTGGTTTCAAGGCGAGTGTAGAAACATTTGGACGAAATTTCCGACAAAACAAAATAGCTTAGAACTAAAATAGCACCCAAAGTGGGGGGATGGAACATCGGAAGGATAGACGTTGAGAGGTTTGTCAAAGTGCTCACAGTAGGTGAGCCGCAACAGGGAGATTTGGAGGGGACGGAAGATTTGGCAGCTCAATACGTGGAGAACTCAACTATGAGTATCCCCATTGTCCTGACTTTCTTTTTTTTTGTGGTAGGGAGGTGAATGCCCATTTACGCAAAAAGTGTGGGACTCCCATGTTCGCAAGAATGTGACTGGACTATCCACTAAACACCTTCCCTGTCAACCTGAGGACCTAGCCTGGAACCATTTGACACATTACTTCGAGCCAAGACTGTTTTGTTACGCCGTGAGGCGCCTTCAAGCTGGGGGATCCCTCTTCTAGCGGGAAGGGACAGGGCTAAAAGAAATGCCAGACAAGTGATCCCCCAGGCTCAACACCCCCGGCTGCTGTGAGTCCCTTTTATCTTTTAGGACTACCCGAACATAATGTGCACATTAAACGCTTGCCTACGCGGCGAAGTTTTCCCGGTACGATGGCAGGTGCGGGGCTCATGCTGATCAGTAAAGGGAAGGGAAATCCCGAATCGCCGTCTGCATACCGCCCGTTATGCATGCTAGACACGGCTGGGAAGTGCTAGGGAAACTCATCAAGGGAAGACTCACTGACGCGATTCGTGCTGCTAGGAAACGATCTCCTCAGCAGTACGGGTTTAGAGCAGGACGTTCTACCATTGATGCGATTGCAGACGTGGTGAGCGTGGTCCAAAAGGTTAGGGGAATATAGTCGCACCAAGCGACGGATCGTCCTGTTGGTGACACTCGATGTCAGAAACGCCTTCAACCCCGCTAGAAGGGTGGATATTCGTTTTCAAGTTCAAGAATATCTAATACGGCTTCTGAGGTACTACCTGAAGGACCGAAGCCTGCTCTATGACAGAACACAGGGCCAACAAAGGATGGAAGTTATTTCGAGTGTCGCCCAGGGATCTATCATTGGCCCGGACCTTTGGGATGTGTTTTTAAAACGGGCTACTGAGGCTGGAGATGCCAAATGAATCATGCTTGATCGGCTGTGTCGATGATGTCCTGGCTCTGGTTGCTGAACGCACCGTTGAACGAGCGCAATCTAGGCTAGGTACGCTAATGTACTGAGTGAGAGACTGGATGACTGCTCGTGGGTTCAGTTTAGCACTGGAGAAAACCAAAGTGGTCATCTTGACAAAAAAGAGAATCCCTT
This sequence comes from Odontomyia ornata, assembly GCA_963969285.1. Taxonomy (NCBI): domain Eukaryota; kingdom Metazoa; phylum Arthropoda; class Insecta; order Diptera; family Stratiomyidae; genus Odontomyia; species Odontomyia ornata. The sequence continues at coordinate 46,820,238 of OZ017742.1, forward strand.
GAGTAAGGACGATCAGTATTTGAGATATACGAATCAAATCGAAGCCAGTGGTGAAGTATCTAAAGCTACTGATCGACTCAAAGATGGGTTTCTCTGAGCAAATTAGGGCAACGGCTGAGAAGGCTGCTTCAAGAGCATCGGCCCTGAGTCGACTTATGGCCAACGTAGGGGGACTCAGCCCATCAAGAAGACGCCTCTTGATGAGTGCTGCAGGCTCAATGGAGCAGAGGTATGGAGCGACGCTCTCAGTAAGAGGGTACACCAAAAACGCCTGGCGCAGCTACAGAGAAGAGGAGCACTGAGGATTGCATCTTCGTACCCGATATTCTCTGATTCAGTGGTGAATGTCATTGCAGGCTTGATACCTGTTGCCCTCCTCGCTAGAAAGTGCCACTCTATTTATCTGCGTCGAAACGAGGATGCAAGGGAGATGGCTGCCACGGTCCCCCAATTATTGGTATTGGGCAGGAGAGGAGGGCAATGCCTGCCACACATTTTTCGTGTGCATAAGATGGGACAGGCTGCAAAGGGCCCTCTACAGGGAGACGTGAGAGCTCCCCCAGATTATACATATTAGTTGTGGTGAGGCTCAAATCGGTTGACAAATGGAACCAGGTGGCACATTATGTTTGGGTAGTCCTAAAAGATAAAAGGGACGCACAATAGCCGGGGGCGTTGGAACTGGGGGATCGCTTGTCTGGCATTTCTTCTTCTACTCTCCCCTCCCGCAAGGAAAGGAATCCCCCAGCTTGAAGGCGGCTCACGGCATAACAAAACGAGACCTGGCCCGAAGTAATGCGTCAAACGGTTCCAGGCTGGGTTATCAGGTTGGCAGGGGAGGTGATTAGTGGGTAGTTCAGTCACCTTCTTGTGAACATAGAAGCATCACACTTTGTCCGCAAATGGACATTCACCTCCCTACCACAAAAAAATTACATCACGTTGTTGAAAGTCGAACAACAACTGGTTCAGCATAAATACCTTGGTGGAATGCGGTCGGCAATTAAGAGTCCACTGAATCATCCGTAGATATTGGTCCCGATCCTTACGGTTGATCATCGAGCAGCGTAATTTCGTGAGTACAGTGTGATTAATACGCTCCGCCTGGGCATTAGCACGTGCAGTGCGTACAGTTACTTGGACATGCTGAATGTCATGGAGACTGCAGGATTCGGAAAACTCTCTCGATGTGTAAGGGGACCCTCTATCGGATATAATACGGGTTGGCAACCTAAAGGAAGTTGTTACGTCTCGTAGCATTGCGATTACGTGTTTGGCGCACATATTTTGAACAGCTCGGAGTATCGTATATTTGGTAAACGGATCAACCAGTGCTACTATATGAACGTTTGCATGTTTGCTTCTCGGAAAAGGATCCAAATGATCTACGTGTAAGACACGGAAAGTTATAGGGACGACTTTTTCGATGAAGATTTGCCCCTCTCGCTCACCGGCGGGTATTTTGTTGAGACAACAGTCGATGCAAGCGCTGACGTAAGATTTAACGTAGCGACGTATTCGGTGAAACTAGAAAAGTTTGTGGATCCGTTGGACTATATCCTTGCAACCTGGATGTTCCAGTTCATCGTGACAACTTCGTACAATCCTCCATCGTATATCGGCAGGTAAAACGAACTTCGGATCATCCTCGCAATTTCGTATGAGTCGTCCTCCCTTTAGTACGTAGTCCTTTTTCATTTGTTTTGCTTAACGACTAGTTTTCTGGTCACGTAAGATGTTGATAATATCGTTTAATTGGTTATGACGTTTTTGCATTTGCATCAACCAATCATCGTCGTTCGTACCAATCACCAACATATTTTCGGCAACGGATTTCGGCTCTACAGATTCGTCGGTCGGGCTTCGGCTTAAAGCGTCTACGTGAGAAATATGATTGTCTGCATGGAGTGTGACTTCAAAGTCAAACTCCTGAAGTTGCAAAAAATAATGCACTTTGATGTTCGCAAAGTCAATCCTTCCGCTTTGAGTACCATGAGGAACTCCGTTAACAGTTTGATTCCTTCAGTAATGATATCGCTCGCTATTAGCACTTCGTCCATATAGCTGAAGATTTTTTTTAAAGAAGCTTACGGATTTATTTATTTATTTATTTAAGTATCAACAAACAGACAGAAGTCCAATTACCGAAGACGGTCACTATAGGGGACGTAAGGGAGGTTGAATTTGACAAAAAGAGACCGTGTGGATCGGCGTTGAACCAACTCAATAGCATCAATATGATTCCTGTGGTGAGGGCTCCATATTTGGGAGCAGTATTCCAGGCTACTGCGAACAAGTGAAAGGTAAAGGCACACACAGCAGGCGATATGCTGAAACGAGGAAGCGGATCTTAAAATGAACCCTGAAAGGCGGGAGGTTTCGTTGATGACTTGGGCTATGTGGAGGTCAAACTTTAATTTACAATCAAACACCACACCAAGATCCTTAAAAGAAGTTATACTGCACAAAGGGGTTCCAACAAGGCTGTATGTGGAGAGAAAAGGATTTTTTTTTACAGGAGAATGTCATCTGGTGGCATTTGGGAAAATTCAAGGAGAGATCGTTTGATTTGCACCATTCACTTAGACGCAGTAGGCCACTTTGCAAGGTATCAACATCACATTTCGAGTCAATTACCCGAAAGATCTTAAAGTCGTCAGCATATAGCAGGCAGGGAGATGTGATAACAGAGGGAAGATCATTGAACAATAGTAGGAATAAAATTGGGCCAATTATGGATCCTTGCGGTATACCTGAACTGGAGCAAAATGTAGAGGAGAAGCAGGAGTTAACAGTGACAAGACAACGACGATCCCAAATATAGGATATAAGCCACAGTACAGGAAATCAGGAATTTGGAAATTATTAAATTTCTGAAATAAAAGTGCATGATCTACAGAATCAAACGCTTTAGAGAAATCCGTGAAAATAACGTCTATTTGTTGCTGACGGTCAAGGGCTGCAGCAATGTGGTGTGTAAGAGAAAGCAAGTTAGTGAAAGTAGATCTACCTCTGACAAAACCATGTTGTTGTTCTGCTAAGGATGGAAGTATAAGGGGAAACAGAGTATCGAGAACGATCTTTTCAAGGATTTTCCCAAAACAGGGAAGGAGAGATATCAGACGATAGTTACAAACGGAATTGCGATCCCCAGATTTGAAGATAGGAAGAATATGGGCAATTTTCCACTGGGAAGGGAAAATCCCAGTAGCTAAGCTCAAATTATAAATATTTGAAAGAGGAACACAAAGAGACGAGGATAGTGATTTTGCAAGGAAGTTTGGAATGCCGTCTGGGCCACCACCGGTACTAGTATCAAGACTCCTTAAGAGGAGTTCAACCTGCAAGGGATTGGTACGAAGTGCGGGAGAAGAAAAGGAAGAAGAAGAAGAGTAGCAAGAAGGAGAAGTATTTGAAGTGCGGAAAAAGGAAGAAAAGAAAGAAGAAAAAAGTTCACAGGACTCCTGAGGGGTAGATGATGTAATGCCATCAAAGCTGAAACTAGCTGCTGTATGATGAGAGCTCTTTAGAGATTTGACATAAGACCAGGAAGCGGGAGTTTGATTTGATTCAAGTGAAACTTCGACATGATTGACGTAAGCATGAAGAGCAAGCTTTGCAATTTTGTTAGCGTCAGCTCCTCTCTGCTTGTAGGCGGCAAGGTCATTAGGCCACTGGAGAGGAATTTTCTATGGGATGCATCCTTCACCTTAATGGCTTTGGCAACATCAGAGTTAAACCAAGGAGCATCTTTAGGCCTCACAAAGGAGTGAATTGAGTGATTAAGGATGAGAGAAACAGATAGGACTTATCAACGCACTCTTCAAGGTTCAGGTTGCTGAAAAAAGAATACCAGTTAACTGCATTAATATGAGAATCTATGCTGCGAAGATCCGCTTTTAAAAAGTTATAGCGGCAAGGTGATGTTTTTCTAGGCAAAGGTGGAGATGAGATAGAAAGCTCCAAAAAGAGAGGTGGATGGTGAGGATCTAGCTTAATGAAGGGTGAGAGTGAGGTGGATGCAACAAGAGAAGAGGCTGGCAAGTTGGACAAAACAAGGTCATTGAATTGGGTGAAGGAGCATACGGAGAGAAATGAGGAAAGGGCAAACGACAAATTACCTCCGGCCAGTATGGAAAGGTACTCTCTATCCCAAGTGATAGAAGGAAGGTTGAAATCTTCACAGAGCAAAACAGGGGAAGATGGGAAATGAGTTAGGATGTAGCTGGAGAATTCTGCAAAGAAACGTGCATACACCATTGCAGAGCTGCTACATGAGATGTAGACACACGAAACGAGAATGATCATCATTATCATCTGCTGGGATACCATCGGTATGTTCACTAACCCTAGCGGCATGACGGTGTAATCGTAGTGACCACTGAGTGTCACAAAGGCTGTGTATTGCATCGAGTTTTCGTCCAACGGTATTCGGTAATAGCCAGTGTCATGTAAAACTTACTACCAGCTATTTGCGAGAGTATCTCGTCGATTATCAGCATCGGGAACGGGGTCTTTTGCGTGACTGCGTTGACGGCTTGGAAATCTACACATAGTCGGTCCTCTCCATTTTGCTTCTTCACAAGCACGATTGGTGACGAATATGTAGATTCGCTAGGGCGGATGATATTGTGTGTCAGTATTTTGTCGATCATTGAATCTACGGCAACTCGTTTGGCAATGGAATCCATTATGGGTGGCATTGAATTAGCTTCTCAGGCGTTAGCTGAATAGTTATCACCGATGACTTACTTCATCCAATCTTGGATGTTATGTCGTCAAAACACGATCGACATTTCGACAACAGCTGTCCAAATTCAAATGATTCGGATTTCATGAGCTTGCACTTTACGGTAACGATCAGCTTCCGTGCTTGCAAGCTGACCGTTAGCGCCTCAAATCGTGAATGAGCACGTCGATTCCTAATAATACCAGCGAGGGAATTAACTCATTCTTGACAATAAGCAGTTTATAGTGTACCACTATCCGCCTTTAGTATAGAGTGTATTTGGAGCACATTCGATTACGCCGGAGAAGTCGCTTTCGCGGATCAACGAACGGTTACTTCCCGGATCGATCAGTGCATCGATATGTTGATTGTTCAAAAGCACTTTCTTAGCGTCACGGTCGGATTGATGCGAACTCGTCACAGCGTCTACTTTGTTAATTAGTTCATCATGGCACGTAGGATAATTATCAATAGAATGCCCGATTTTCTGACACTTCCAACAATGGACGCAACGCTGCGGGTTTGGGTAATTAATTGATATGTGCCCCGGTTTAAAACAAATATAACACAATCCCTTTGTCGGGCTTATAAGTTTTGTCTTTCAACCATTTGTTGGGGTGTGGAGGGAACTAATGGCGGAGGTTCCACTAGTTTAATTTCGGGTGGTTTATCAGCGTTAGCGAGAAATTGTGAAATGGACATATATACTCCGTTTTTGTCCTGAAAATTCAAGGAGGGTATCGAGTTTTGTAGTGTCGCATAATTAAGTCTCCAGGGAAAATACCGTAGGATGGATCGTTTTGACAATTCACGCCTTTTACCTTCGACACAGATTCAGACGTGATAGGCCAATATCGGATAACTGATTTTTCTCACGTCAGCGGCCATACGTAAATGAACGTCTGACTCGTCGTCACTATCCGGGAATGTTCGCAAGAATTTAATTGTAAACTGTTCGAAGTTTACAAACACGTCACTGTTTGAGTCCAGCCAAAGTTTTGCGGGGCCCTTCAACTTGGGCAGAGTCGTGAAAATCACAACGGCCCCGTACCATCCGTATGCGCACATTCGCTTTCGAACGCGATGTACGAAAGCACTCACCGACAAGGAGCTGGTTTTTTGCAGGTTGAAGTCCGGAAGGAGGTCAACTATGTCCCACTCGTTATAAAACATTGATCGGCAGTCGGTCACTTCACCAACAGACAAATTCGATGCGGCGCCAGCATTTTCGGGGAGTGGAGTTGACGTTAGAGTGAGTCGTTGATTTTCACTCAAAATATGGACGTCAGCACTAAGTCGTTCAACAATCGCCATCAGATTCGCGATCGACTGGTACATTGCCGACATTTTGGGGTCATCCACCTCGTCAACTTCAATTTCAGGACCCCGCACGGCCTCGATGAGCCGCAATACAAACGCAACCTTGTTGCTGGAGACAATGAGTCCACGTGACCTTAGTTGACACTAAGAGTGAATCGACTTTCACCAGAGTATTGATCGGTGGAAAACGTTACGTAAAAATACAAAGTAATCGACGGTCAATGTTGAGGGCGTATCCGCAAAATCCCAAACGCTGGTGTGGTGGAATTTGCAGACAGCATACGAATCGCCAGGGGCTGAAAGTGTGTTTAAGCAACAGCTGAATACGGACGAACGCAGCAACCAGATATGAAGCACGGGGGTGATGATTCACGCGGCCATCAGTGGCGGTGCAGTGTAGGTAGTACACTCGCATAACTTTTCACACGGCGGCACGATGCGGCAAATGGATACGATGGTTGTGATATCAACTCGAAGAAAACAATGACGCGTGCAGCTTGAAACGATGACTGCGCAAAACAATGGTTGCTATCGGCGACACGAATGTGAAGCTGATGCCAACAGCACTACGATAAAGTAGCAGCATGCGCAGTTTGAAACGATGGCTGCACAAAACGATGTGCACACAGGCAATCTACGTAGGAAAAAACTATACACAAGTAGACAGTGGCGGACTTTTACGACGAATTCCTGCACGACATGTTTCTGCACGTTCAAACTTGCACCGAACAGTTGAAAATTTTCGGGACTGAGTAACTCGCGAGTTTACAGATTCAAACGATAAATGATATCACTATTGTTACACATCCAACTTCTGAACTGCCAAGGATGGCTGAAAGGGTCGATGGCTAATCGAAACACGATATATTATTTTATATACTTATGTTTATTAGCATCTTATGCAAGACAAGAGATAAGACAACCACTCGTGACGACGGCTTATTACTCAGTCCTTGAAACCTTGAGTCGCTCAACATTCTTCGACGAAGTCAGTGTTGCCAGATCGGCTGAAGTTGACAGTAAAGACAAGATATGTAGAGAAGTTGTACTGAAAGAGCTTAAAGATTATTCCATCATACCATACCATATTGAAGGCTTTCTTCATATTGTTGGGACACGGTGCAATGCATTTTTTATAGTTCGATTTTCAAAAAATGTCAAAGTCTGCTTTTATTATGGTATGAATAATGGAATTTCTGCTTTCAAACCCAAACTGACAGTTCGACATCAAGTCATATTTCTCTTTGTGTGCGTGGAGTGCTTGGTCGAATATATTATTTGAATCTGATTTGACTCCATAAAGACTAAGAACTCAGAACTTTGGTTCAAAATCAACCATGTATAGAGTCCCTAAATTTCGTGTTGTTAATACTCAGTAAATGGACTTGCATTATTTCAAACGTATTCGACACATGAAGACTTGATAAAATCACCCCTGTTGCTATGCAGAATGAAAATTTATGGCACATATCAGAGCAAAACTCACTCATCGAGAAGCTTCACCCTTACCACTCAACATAGGACCAGCGAAATCGAATCAACTCAGGAGCATTTGTATATTAAAATCTCATCTATAACACATTATGTTATCATTTGCATATTCGTTTCAAGATCCGAGGCAAAACACATAAATACCACAGTAAATCCTTTTCGGAGGCAACAATTTCAACGTTTTACTTCAATTCATTCCAGGGATACATCATATTAGGTATCGTATAATTCCACGAGCCCTCACATAATCAAGCTTAAATGTTTTCCAAAGAAAAAATTCCAAAGCCTAAAGCTATTCTGGCATCATTGTTCTCAAGGATCTGCTCACTTGTGTCGATTCAATGAAACTGATAAGAAAAATGGAGGAGAAGCTTCCTAACTAGGCAATTGGCCCGGTATCGCTTTCCAAACGCTCATCTCCAAATTATGAGTTTACTGGCCTAAAAGGATTTAACCGAAGAGTAAGTAGTTCGTAATATTGATATTTTATGGATTCTTGATAGTGATGTCTTTTAAGACGCTTTTTTATTTCCTGTATCCACACTCCCTTCTGCTGAACGACTTTGATCTAGCAGACAAACAACTTTATACGTTTATCAGTCATTGTTAGTCTCCAGGATATTTCTGATCCCTTTTGAGTTGCAGGAAGAAGAAATTTAATGGAAAACGGAAGACCGAAAACTTTATCTTTGAATGATTTGTCATAGTGCGGCGACGAAGGTGATTGCGGTGGCCAGTTGTGAACAGGGAAACGAGCTACCAGCATTTTAATACACGTACAAATAGATTGAAAGGACTTTATTGGATTTGAGATACGTCTGGGATAAAAGATGACAAAGCCAATTTAATATTGTCCTATTTTGTATAAAGTTTTTGCAATACAGGCAGGTACCTTTACGGTTAGCTTGAGGGAAATCTCATATTATCATAGGTAAGTTTAATAGGACACCGAATGCGGGTGCCTTTTGAAAATCTAAAATTACTTTAAGTAGACTCTTTTGAAGTCTGATTAGAATTGAATGAGCACAAAATTTGAATTGATGGCTTACGTACGAGTATATCCTTAATTTCCTTTTACTTTCAACATTTGTGTGACGACAATCCGTTCTTTAATAATTATTTCCGAATAGGTCTCGCGTGTAAATTAACTTTAGCTAAGTCATCATTATGAGCGAACGGACAAAATGTGTATGAGAATGAAGGGGAAAAAATCTACTTTGTTAGCCAGACGTCGGGCTTGGTTTCTAAAGAACAACTCTCGTCGGCACCACTGACTAGAAGCCAATGCGATTGTGGCGAGCTGAGGTCCTTCATAGAGGGCAAGGAGCGTTACCAACTGAGAAGCTTCCACAAAGTACATAAATCGTTGAATAAACAGAATATATCTCATTTGTAGATATTACACAAGAAGGCAACCTCATGCCCTATAATCCCTTGTAACATTCCTAAGGCTTCATGCTACCCGACAATGTTAACATACTACACATTCATGCACATGGGTCGTAATTGTGGCAATTGTCCTCTGAAATCAACACTTCAAGGACAAAAAGCACTTCAACGTCGAGTAACTCCTTAAGCACATCATTGTCGTTCTCGAATTAATGTCCATGACAATGATGACCTTATATTGTCGACTAATAGGAATGTTGGGCTAGGTAAAAGTATTTCAATTGAAGCGAACAAGGATAAAAGTCGAGGGAGAGACTGAGAATGAGCTTTGATAAGAGAATGCTGTCATGTCCAGACCTATCATCTCGTCGAATGTATTCTTTGGGAATGGTGGAAACTTTCTAATAGGATTATATAGCGTTTTGTGTGAAAAGGCAACGAATAAATCCTGTTGATGGGTATTAGGAAATGTGCTCAAAGTAAAATGGAAATGCTTAGAGAAATTCATAGCGGTGGTTTTTGTTGGCAATATATTTAATATTTAAGGATTGATTTATCTAGAATTGATTGGAAATGAATTCCAGCTGTGAATTTGAAGGAAAGAGTAATCCCGGTTTAACTCAAATATCCAATTTTTTTTGGTGTTTGGGAGGTGAATGCCAGATATGCACGGAGGGTGGGAATCCCATGCTCGCAAGAAGGCGACTAGAGTACCCACTAAACACCTCTCCTGTCAACCTGAGAACCTAGCCTGGAACCGTTTGAAACATAACATCAGGCCAGGTCTCGTTTTGTCACGCAGTGAGGCGCCTTCAAGCTGAGAGATCCCTCCTCTGGCGGGAGGCAAAGAGTAGGTGCCAAAAAAGCGATCCTTCAGCCCCAACGCCCCGGCTGCTGTGAGCCCCTTCTATCTTTTAGGACTGCCCAAACATAATGTGCCACCTGGTTCCATTTGTCAACCGATTCAAGCATCACCGCGACTATACTATCCAGTGTGAGCTCTCTCGTCTCCCTGTAGAGATTTCTTCGCAGCCTGACCCATTTTGTGCATGCAAAAATGTGTGGCAGGCATTGTCTTCCTCCCCTGGGCAAAACCAACAATCTGAGGACCGTGTCTTACCTATTTTATGCAGACAAGGCTGAAAACACCCATGCCCGCTCAAAAGCTGAGTCAGAGAGAAGTCAGTCTCACCATGCCTTCAATTCAGCCATGGTTTCACATCCGAGGTGAAGCGTGCAGTCCACCCTCCCCTCGTGCAATTCACCCAAGACTGCTGCCAATCGTTGAGCAAGTGCTTTTCTCCTTGCGGACAACCATCTCTCTCGCATCCTCGTTTCGGAACAGGTAAATAGCGCAGCACTCTATAGCAAGGAGGATGACAGGTATTACGCCTCCAATAACTTTCATCGTCGAAGATGCAATCCTCAGTGCTCCTCGTCTCTGTACCTGTGCCAAACGTTTTCGGTATACCTCCTTGCTGAGAGCGTCGTCCCATACTTCTGCTACGTACAGTAGCACTGACCCTACAGTACTCATCAAGAGGCGTCTTCTTGATGGGCTGGGTTGACCATAAGTCGACTCAGACCGATGCTCTTGAAGCAGCCTTCTCAGCCGTTGCTCTGATTTGCTCAGAGAAACTCACCTTCGAGTCGATCAGTAGCCCCAGGTACTTCACCGATGGCTTCGATTCGATTCGCAAGTCTCCAATACTGATCATCCTTACTCTAGGGATTCTCTTTTTTGTCAAGATTACCACCTTGGTTTTCTCTAGTGCTAAACTGAACCCACGAGCAGTCATCCAGTAGGGACTCGGTGCATTAGCATATCTAGCCTAAGTTGCGTCTGTTTAACGTCCAGCAACCAGGGCCGCAACATCATCCGCATAGCCGATCAAGCGTGACTCACCTGGCATCTCCAGTCTTAGTAGCCCGTAGTAAGACACATTCCACAGGTCCAGACCAAGCAAAGACCCTTGGGCAACACTCGATGCAACCACTATCTTTTGTTGGCCCTGTGTCGTGTCGTAGAGTAGGCTTCGGTCTTTCAGGCAGTCCCTCAAAAGCCGCATTAGATATTCTGGAACTTGAAAAGGGTTTTCCAGTGTATCCAGAATATCCACCCGTTCCCGCCGTCAAGTGTTACCAACAGGACGATCCGTCGCTGGGTGCAACTATGTGCCTCTGCCTTCTGGACCGCGCTCACCACTTCTGTATTCGTATCAATGGTGGAACATCCTGCTATAAAGCCGTACTGCCGAAGAGTTGGGTCCCCAGCAGCACGAATCACGTCAGTGAGTCTTCCCTTGATGAGTTCCTCTAGAAATTTCCAAGCCGTTTCTAGCATGCATAACGGGTGGTATGCAGACGGTGATTCGGGATTTCCCTTCCCCTTGCTGATCAGCACGAGCCTCGCCACCGACCATCGTACCGGGGAAACCCCGTCCCGTAGGCAAGCGTTGAATGTGCTGAGCAGCAAGTCAGGACAAATGTGATAGACGAGCTGCAACACCTCAGCAGGAACACCATCTGAATCTGGAGCCTTCCTCGCTCTCAAGGAGAGGACTGCCTCCTCCAGTTCCAGCTGCGTGAAGAGTGGGCACTCGACTGCTGTTTCACCATGGACAGCGTCAACATGGACGGGATGGGCAGGGAAGAGTCCCCGCACTATCGCATCCATCTTTTCCGCGTCATGTATACAAGGCTTCCGTAGGGCACCAAGTTTCCCCATGACCAACTTGCAGCCAAGGCCCCACGGATCCTTGTTCACATTGTCCACTCGATCAAGCCAGCAGCGAGCCTTGCTGTTTACGAAGGCATTTCCTGGGTTACGAAGGCATTTCCTGGGTGACTTACCTGCTGCTACCCGTTCGCTTGCCTCGTCACGATTCCGTGTTCGTTGAGCCTCACGCCGAAGCTTGTGACACTCCCTTCGTTTTTCAGCGATTTCAGTTGACCACCAGTACACTGGGAGTTTTCGATGGGGCATAGAAGCTTTGCTAGCAGTCCTGATGATGCTCATAGTTGCGTTCACAACGTTTTGAGCTGCCAGTTCTTCCGTCCCTTCCGGATCTCCGCAGCAGTGCACCTGCTGTGAGTACCTCGAGGAACCTCTCGACGTTCAATCTTCCGATGTTCCATCCAATTGTAGAAAGCCGAGAGCAAGGATGTTGGGAGACATCATCACTGATCTCAAGCAGAATGCACTGATGATCACTGGCTGAGTAGTCCTCCAATGCTCTCCAATTGAGCATCCTCCATCCTAAGGACTCGGAGGCAAATGTCACGTGCGGTATGGTTCCTTTGCAGCCAATACGGTGGAAAGTCGGCATATTTCCGGTGTTTAGTACGACGAGCACCATCCTGGCCACCATTTCTAGGATTCGTTTTCCCCGTAGATGTGTTTCAGGCATGCCCCATTCGATTGCTTTCGCGTTGAAGTCTCCCCCAACGAGCGCATTCCCGTCTACCTTCGAGAAAGCGCTCTCGAAAGCATTAATCTTGGCTTGAAAAGATGATATCAATTCGTTCGGTGTTAGGTACACACTAAAGAAGGTGTTTCCTGAGCACTGAACCCACATAAAATCATCCCCACATCCAAAGCTCTTCACCTGAAGATCTCTATTTCGAACGCAGATAACAGCAGTAACAGTACAATCAGGATACCATGATGCTGAACTTTTATCATGTTGTTGCTCACTCAGCAGCAAAAACTCGGCTTTCATGTCCCTTACAAACTGCTCAAGCAGCTTTTGTGCGGTTAAACTGCGGTCTAGGATTAGTTGCAGGGTGTGGGTCATTTTAGTTCTGATTTTGCTTTGTGGAAACCCGGCATTTTCCTGATCCAAAGACGCGTCCAAAATCATGACTTGGATCAGCATTCTTGCAAAGAATATAGTGTGCCACCTTCGTATACTCTTTTCTTTTACTTCGCATTTCAACGCATTTATAACATAGGGAACTCCTATCGGGTCCTTTCCATACTTGTGCGTTGTGACCATAGCCAAGGCATTTGAAGCATTAAGGAGGCGCTGCTCTTCACTGTATACTACAGACAACCCATCTAAATCCAGGAATCGTTCGGCGTCCTTTTTGGTCAAGTCAATTATGGCCATGCGTTGACCCCTGTGGTTTTCTAGTGTCACCCTCACTTTGACCCTGCCCACGCTAAGGAACTCCCTTTTAATGGCTTCTTCTACCTCGGCCAGAACTGTGACTCGAGCGAGGAGCAAAGAAAGTCCTCGCCAAAAGCGCAGCTATACTTTTGCCGAGGACTTTCCTTGCTGCGTCGCAGAATGCCTCACGATTCTTGGCCTCTGTTCCGAATTCGACCAGTATGTGGCCCGACCGCGTTGGTCGTACTGCTTTAATGGTTGTGTTGGTGTCTTCGGGCCTTACGTTTCTCCTGATGTCCCGCAGCGCCTCCGTGTAGGATTGGCCATCTTGGGGTTTTACGAGCAGTGCCTGCCGCTGGGGTCTTCGTCGGGGCTTCTGTCTCTTCTGTTTTGTATCAGGTCCTTTTTCTTGTTGGGCGTCCGTGCGAACTTTACTTTGTGGCACTTTTTGAAGAAGTCACTCTTTTTGTAAGTACTGTCTGGAATCCGTGATCTGGTGCTCCACGCCCATCAATTGCCTCTCCCTTCCTTCTTTTATCCCGACCTCCTTCGATTGGGGTAGATGCCATTCTTTACTGGTGGAGCTATCTTCATGTGGCCTTTAGATTTCGCCCTCAGCGCTTTTTTCGCCTTGTGCTCATTTTTGGCCTTTAATCAGCTCCTCCAAAGATGCCCTATGTGGTCTAGGAGCTCCTTTAGTTCAAGGAGCCCAATTTTTACTGCTTTGTTGATTTTTGGCGAGTCACATGCAGATTGTATTCTTATCAGAGCATCTCCCGATTTTCGGAATAGCCTTTTTTCTTCGTGTTGCTGGGCGACAATTATACTTTGCGACAACCCTTGGGAGAGGTCATCGCTTTCTTATTCCGAGTGCAGTACTTCCGCCACATTTTCGACGTTGGCGATGCAATCACACAACGTCGTTTTATTTGTCTTGTCACTCGTTTCTTTTCCTGCCGTTATCTCCTCGTTCGCTTCAGAGTGGTTCTTTATTATGTTTGAATTTACGACCCTTGCATCGGTCACTTTGGTAACGATCGCAGCAGTGACCATCGAATTCTCGATGTTCTTTATATTTTCTTCCACCGCTCGATTACCTGAAGCGTCCTGCAGAGTTTTCCGCTTTTCCTTTAAAGTGCGCACTGGCGTTCGCATAATTTTTTACTGCGCCCAAACGCTGCAGGAATCTCAGCCTGCACAAGACTGTCTGCTGGTCTCCGTTTTTCGTTCGTCTTCACCGGCATTGTATTATTCGTCGTTTTTGTCGCCGTGAGTACCGCTCTCGATGTAACAGTACATCGTCGTGGCTGCAACCGCTGGTTGCGTCGTCGTTATTATTTTTCAATTCTTTTTTTTTGGTTTTCAAGGTGGCAGCATACTGGAACTATATATAGAGTTTCAGTTTCTCAAGGGCAAGTTTGGTGCTCCAATTCGAGTAAGTAACATCTATACGCAGGGTGGCGCAAAATGAATAACCCTTTCGGAAGAGGTTATAACTTTTGCAAATGGCATCGTACGTGAATCTTATTTGTTAACTAGTCAGCTACTGTGTGCAAACAAACAAGTATAATTTTGTCAATTTTTTTTTACCAATAATCGGTCGATGGTGTATGAAAAACCATAATGAGTGACGAGGCGCGTTTCCACTTAAGTGGTCACATCAATGAGCAAAATTTTCATTTCTGGGGCACTGATGCACGAACAGCCATTACATACTCTCAATGCCACTGTGTGGTATGGCGTTAACGAGAGAGGAGTGATCGGGCTGTATTTTTTTGAGGACGCCATCGGCAATATGGTCACTGTTACTGGCGATACAGGGCCTTAGTAAATGATTTCTTACTGCCGGAATTGCATGAACGGGGCTTGGTGAACATGTGGTCTCAACACAATGGAGCATCAATGAGTATTGTGAAGGAAGCATTTCCTGGTTGCGTAATTTCCCGTTTTGGTGATTCGGCATGGCCAGCAAAGTTGCCCGATTTAACCAGCCCAGACTTCTTTCTTTGGGGTTACTTGAAGTTGCAGGCATATGACAACAAGCCTCAGACAATAACAGGCTTTGCGGAGAATGTTTTTTTTATTTATTTAAAAAAGTTATTCAGAAACAAATTTGGATGATTAATTTTGCACCACTTTGTATATAGCATTTGGTCCTTACGAGGAAGTGGTCGATTTCATGATTTGCTCCGCAAAATATTCTAACATCCACGATATTTGAAGCATGTTGCAAATTCTGGCGTACTGTGGTCTTCCCATTTGCAACTTCGAATTGCCTCCGTAACATCTCCACCTTCTTTTGGGCACACCTACCCTTTTTTTGTATGTACTTTTTTTAAAGTTATTCCATTTACCTTTAATTTTTATTTGTTTATCAGATTCTACCTTCTTCATCCATTTTTTTTTCACAAAAAATAATAATATTGATAATAATCTTATCTTTCCCACCAACAACATTCCATTCGATACTTCCCATTAACGAAATTTTATTCGAGACCTTTTCACTCAGAAAATCTAATTCCTTCCTTCATACTGACTAATTTTATTCATTATCTCCCACTGACAAATTTTATTTCTTACGCTAACAAAAATTCATCAAGCCTTCCTGCTAATAAATTTCATTTCAATGCCCACTAAGATACGTTCACAATTGAAGTTGCTAATGACAGATAACAGAAGGTGGCTCCGGTGGCGGTATCGTAGTTTCTCGATTGTGAGGTCTACTGGGACTCTGGCTTCAAGTTCTCCCGAGCGCAGGAAAACACTCTTTTTGGGATATCGGCAAAAGCAATTATTTCCGTGCATATGACAATTTTCATATAACCAAACGCTTTTTCGGTTATGCAAATCGCCATATATATAAAATGGAAATTGTTGCGTTTGTCAATATGAAAAAGATGTGCGGGTAATGGAATCGGAGTGTATTGAACTTCGACTACGTTACCCGGCTACGGCAGCGAGAATTGGGAAGGTAAGGATACCGGGATTGGTTTTTTGAGTTGATTGGATTCGGTTTGTGGTTTTGAAAAGAACAAGTTCTTTGGCAGTGTGGGGAAAGATATTTTAAATTGGAATTTGAGGAGAAAGTTTGATTAGCGCGAAGTAAATTTTAATTTGGAATTTGGGGAGAAAGTTTGATGATCGTAAAGTGAATTTTAATTTGGAATTTGAGTAGAATGTAATTTGAGTAGAATATTTGATGATCGTGAAGTGAATTTTAATTGGATTTTGGAGAGAAGATTTTTAATTTGGGTTTCACTGGATAAAGTTTTAGTGGATGAATTCAAGTGGACGATTTTAATATTAACTGGGATACACAATTACAATTCAAAGTGTGTCGTGAAAAGAATTCTGCTTCGATAATAAAGAAATAAAGAAAACCTGTAAATAAAAAAAAAAGTGAGGAAGGAACAGTGAATACCAAGACGATAAGTTAGTTTAAATTGAAGAGGAATGAAGGTACAGTACTGGAAGATAAAAGTGGAAAGATCGGTTCAATAGCATTTAGACAAGCCAGTGCCAGAGTTGCGAAATTGAAAAAAAAACATACGAAAAAAAACTAAAACAAGCAAGATTCGTGGCAGTTCGTTAATGTTTTCATCTGAAATTGGAATTGATTATAGATCACTTGATTTTTGTAATCTGCTCCCCCCTCCCTTTATTCAGTTTTAGAGCGCTCGGCAACATAAAAAGGGTAAGTTAATTCTTATTATTTTTCATTCTCGGCAATAATTTTGTTTATTTGGTATCCACAGGCCGATTTTCTTTTTTATTTAAAAGCCGTCGGGCCTTGCTTTGTTGTGTGAGCAGACACGTTTCGACTACTTTGAGTCATCTCCATTGTCTATAGGATGTGGTGAAGGGAATGACTTTATATAGTCGTAGGATGGGTTAAGGGGATGGGTAATTAGGTCAGGTAGTAAATTCCGTCAAGTACTAAATTAGGTCAGGTAGAGGGATATTAGGTTTTTGTTTTGGTCTAAGAGTGTGGTCTAGTACTGAGAAAATTGCTTCGGAATTTGTAACAAGCTGTTTGCTGATAATGTTACCGTCTGTTTTTCTATGTTTATATATTTCAACCCTTTCTAGGATGTCAAGTTTCGGTCCTTTGCTTTGTTTGTGTTGCAATTTCATAGAGTTTATCATAGCGTCAGGCTCATGTGCATAATTTTGTAGGTGCTTCGCATAATTGGAGTCTGCCTTGTAGTGTGAAAAAGATCGTAAGAGCACTTTGTATCTTGTCGTTACTTTGCGTGTTGTCCTTCCTATATACACCATGTCGCAGTCCTTGCATGCCAGTTTGTATATTATGTGCCGCTATTTTCATATATTGATGTGTCATTCAGTTTTGGTTTCTGTTTGTTTCCAATCTTGATGTTCGTTTTGAATGCAGTTTGCAGTTTGTATTTCCTAAGGAGGTTTGATAGTTAGTACGAGTATGTCTCTTTGCCGACGTATGTTAATGAAATCCACTGTTGGTCATTCTTTTTAGTTTCAGTCGGTTGGTGTTCCTGTTTTTGTTTGTACTGTGTAATAAGTTTGTCAATATCGCATTGTTTGTTTCTGTTATTATTAGATATTCTATAAATGTTGTTTAGTTCGTTGGAGTAGTTAGTAGGAGTCATGGGGATGGAGTGAAGCCTCTGCAGCATTTATCTGTGCGCTGCTAGCTTATGCTGTGCGGGGTGGTTAGATGTTTCGTGTATGGTATAATTATTTATGGTTGGTTTTCTGTATATTTTGTAGTCTAATCTTGTTTGTTCGCGTGTCACCGTTAGGTCCATACAGTTGAGTTGTCCGTTTGTTTCTTTTTCTATAGTCAAATTTATATTCCGGTGAATTTCATTCATATAGGTGAGTATTTCTTCTTGTTTATTTTCTTGTGAGTCAAGAACGATGAAAAAGTCATCATTATATTGTCTGCAAAATATTATATTGTATTTTTTGACAATTTTGGGTATCAAGACTTCTTCCAAAGATTGTAAGAATATTTCTGACATTATTGAGGACATTGGATGCCCCATACCCAGATCGTCCATGGCAATGTATGTGTTGTCATTGAACTTAAAATAGTTCTGCTTGATTATGGTCTTTATGAGATTGAGCAGTTGATTTGTGAATTGTCGGCTGTTGTTGAATAAACGTTTTTCTTTTAGTATGGCCAGCGTTTCATCAACGGGTATAGACGCATAGAGGTTGGTGATGTCCAGTGGTAAAAGTCGACAAGTTTCAGTCAATTTTAAAGAGGTGGTAGACTTCGCTATCTCACGGCTGTTCTCTAATGCGCAATTGTCGTCAAGGTACATGACATCAGCCATTATCGTGGCCAAGTACCGTGCTAATTGACGACAGTACGGATAGGAATATTGGGTTTGTGGAGCTTAGGTTGTGCTTTAAGGGGTGGTGTGCATGGATTTGGGTTTATGTAGTCGTGCTTAGTATTACGAGGAATGATTAGTGGAGATTGTATAATGGCAGTACGTAAGTCCGCTTAGAACTTATTGGTGGGGTCTTTGTTAACTAGTTTGTATCTGTTGGCGTTAATGAAGTCTATTGTTTTTTATACGTAGTCCGTTGTTTCTAGGATCACCGTTGTATGTCCTTTGTCAGCCTTTGTCACTGTTAGCAGGTTATCCGTACGTTTTTTCAGAATGTGTCTTAATATGTTATGGTCTTCGTGGAAATTCGTTTTGTTTATGCTAGTGCGTATTTTTTGTAGTATGTCTACTGTAGTATGTCTTGGATGTGTCTGTTGTTCCTGCGGCAGTTTGTTAATGGCTAGTTCAGTCTCGATTACTAGTTGTTCTAGGTGTTTGTTGTGGTTTGTGTTATATAAGTTGTGTTTCATTCCCTTATCTAACAGCTGTCGTAAAAGGCGTACCCCCAGGGTGGAACTGGTCTGGTAATTCAAAGGGGGTGCAACTGCTATTGTTGGGTTGTCGTCTCCGATTCCAGTGAAACCGACGGGGACTGGCTATTCCGAGGTACCCAAAACGCTTACTAAAAATACTAGGATTGGAACTGGATCCAAAACATAGTGGCTTTGTGATTGTTTGCTAACAAGATCAATTCTTTGCTGTGAACCTCAACCCTGGAGGTATATTCAGGTACCGCGGGTAGCTGATGAGCCTCCATCTTAAAGATGGTCAGCTGATTGGTTGTGGCCCTTCGGGGAGTATCGTGGTGGCTAGTGGTGCAAACAAAGGTTGGCGTTGACCTTATAGCGTCAGATATAGCTAGGTCTCGGATCTACCAGTATGAAAGTTGAGAGTTCCATCAATGTAAACTGATACCGAACTTGGGGGCGAATGATTGGCGCTTAAACCAATCGCAGTCTAATGGTGACCGTGAGATTAGCCCTATACTAGGCAGGTGTTCACATAAATCAGAACGACACATATCGTAAAAGGCGTATCTAATAGGTTTACAGTCCGTGGATAGAAGTCGCTGTTCGCTGGTTTGGTCATTTTGTTTTTTCATCAATTTTTCAAGTTTCTTTGTCAAGGTCTCATATTTAGTTTTGAGCTGAATATCCATGTTTTGTTCTCACGTCATTGTAAAACTATAGAAAGTTTTCAGTTTGTATAATGTTAGTTAATTGTAGGTGTGAATGTGTAGTGAATAGATATAAGTTCAAATGTCCGTAAAGGACTGCAGCGATGGTCTGCTGCCTCAGTAGAAGAAGGTGTCAATATCTGCCGAGAATGCCCTTGTCTGGGGACGCGTGAATGCGCTGGCAGGCTAGCATTGCGGACCCACTACAAAGAATTTCGCATCCACGAGTTTCTGGGGTCGAACAAACGCAAGGCGACCGAAGTCGCAAAAATTGTAGGCAACTATACCGAGAGAAAAAAGACTTGTTCCGAGAACAAGTGAAACAAGTAAAAAGGGGCGGACTTAGGGTAACTTCGTCGTTACCCGACGAGGCTTATGGCCCACAAATGAGAGAGGGGCAACTGGGTGGTGATGGAGCCCTGCGCACCCACCCAACCGGATTAAAATCCATAATTGTTGCAGTGGCCAGGTATTCCTCTTCTGAGTGGAAAACTCATACAACTTAACTTGCATGAGCCTTCCCATCAGAAGAGAAGTACCCCGGTGACCAATTTATGCCATAGAATCATGCAATTCGATTACATAATCATATGTCATAAAGAGGCACCTTGCTCGGGCCACTCAACCCGCGAAGTCACCTGAAACAAAAAGAGGTTATTTAATGCCCGATGGCTGACTCATTTGTGGCGTGGAGAGCCCACCATCGTACCGGGTCCTATACCCGGTCAGGGGAGACAAAATAGAAAGACCGAAAGGAGAGTTTAATTATTTCATCCTATATTAAGTTTATGCATGAATACAATTATTACAATAGCACAACATTACAACATAGTTTTCGGTTGATTTCGTCTTTTTTATGTATGGTGTTCTTATACTATTTGTGCGCTACGTTGTGTGCTTCGTGCAGCAATTGTATTTTGCTTAATTACAATTCTTGCAAATGCTGGTGTTATGTTGTTTTTTAAGCACTGTTTGTTAAACCATATATTTGCTATTGTTCGATGAAGTTTTAGGGTAAGGTTCTGGAATGATTGCAACAATTTTGCCTAGCTGGAAGTGTTGTAGTCAATAATTTGTTATGTTTATAAATATTTTCTTATTTTTTTTAAATATAAGAGCTGAAGATAGGGGTTCTGAATATAGTTCTTCTCTTTTATTCCTTTAAATTTGATTTTATTTGAAGTAAATTTTTTTTAACATGCTGTTTGTTTTTTTTGCTTGCTTGAGTAAGTCATTTGAGTACACAGATTTAGGTCGATTTCAAGTAGAAAGGAAGGTCGATTTTATTTACTGAATGTATTAGATTGTTATAATTGGTGGAACTTGCCGTTTAAGTTGATTAAATAATTAAAAATGTTTTAATGGGTAGTAATCTTTCATTTCTCAGGATGACCTCCTCCTCTCCCGTTCGTTTCCTTTTGTGTTGGTTTTTTATGTGTAGCGTGGCTCCCAAAAAAAACCCGTGACAAGATTGAGCGCTAGTCGGTCTCATTATGCCACACCGGGTTACTCACCCCTCTGCTGAAACTTAATGTCTGCAACTGCGGTGACTTCCGTGGTTTCTTTCAACTGCCGTTTTGTTGATTAGGATATTATGTATTTGATTGAAGATCCTTCCGTCAGGTGACATCCATATCGTTTTATGGGCACGAAGATGCGGTAAGGTCGTTGGGCTTACAACTAGATTTTTGGTGGTAGCGAAGTCGATGTGCGGCTGAACATTCTTGTCGGAGTTATTATGCAGGCTATGCCTTTTCCAGGTCACAATTACTAACTCACCGATAAGCTCAACTTTAATCTGCTTAAATTTAGACATTTGAGTTGCACTTATTACGTTTCCTATCATAAGCCTTAGTGCAAACGGCAAATGATAATGTTTTCCATTTCGATGTATATAGCTCAACCTTTCCCCTATAATATTGGATCTGGCCTAAGCTATAGTATGTTCCTGACATAGCTTTTCAATTCCAAGAAATTCTATTAGGAATCGGTCCCAACTGAACTAGAACTCATCTTGCTGCATTCTTTGCATTAGTCCCCTCGTATGTAGCAGCGAGTGATTGTCAACCTCTGTAATGAATCAGCCCTACGCCACTGACAACGATCCGCAGGTCGTTATTGACGTCGACGGAAACGATCCTTTAACCACTTGTGGACACTAAACTGCGTTTTGACAGCTGGGAGGAAGATGGTGGAATGAAAAAGCTGAAGAGCCCGGGCAAAATAGCTGCACTGTCATGAAGATTGTGAGATGTCATTGGGTTTTGGACAGTAAATAAAATATACGCGACCGATAAAAAGATTCCGTAAGCACCAAAATTCTTAACGTAACTAAGAAAAGTTGTGATTTGTATGGACGTAACCGTAAAAAAATTGTGCGAAAAGTTGAGCGCAGAAACGGAAGACGGGAAGAAAATTTTCTGTCCGTGTTCGCTAAGTTCCAACGTCACGAATCAGGAAAAAGTTCATATTATCTGCCAGACAAAGCCGTTCGAATGCAAGGATCGCAACATTATTTGTGCGGCCTGTGGTAGGTGAATATACATCTTTAGATAACCCACGTGCTCACCAGTCATTTTATTGTCCTATCCTTGCTTCAATTTGGCTATAGATCTTAAGGGTGTTTATTTTAGAAATAGGGCTGGCGTTAGTAAAGGTTACGTTGAAAATGAAATAAGAAACCTCAAATACGAACATGTATATGTTTTGAAAGAGAATAGAAATGAAAGGATTTAATTGTCCTTATGTAAGTTTTTTTTTCTTTCTTGAATACCCCATTTTCAAAAAACAAACCTTGGATAAAATTGTAACATAGACTGTTGGTTATAATTAGATAATTTCGATAAAAGAAAACTTATTATAACATTGCTAGTGTTGTCATATTCGATGATGATTTTTATTGTATGAGTTTATAGTATTATGCTTTTTATATGAAACCTTGAATGACATTCAAAACAAAAATAAGGAAAAACTCAACTTTCGATTTTTTTTGTAGTACTAATATCGATTTTCTGCATTTTTTTACATATGAACATTGTTTTATAAGCAACTAAGAACTATTGTACTGTACATTAAAATCGGAAATGTTGAACAAAATCATGAATTGCTAAAAATCTAACAACGTTCTTCCTTTCCAGCAAACCCTTCCTTTTTCAGCAGGAATGGCAGCGAACGGTGAGTATGCAGTTACGAGGGTAGGGTTCCCATAATCCGCGGATGGCTGGTTTCGCGTCGCGTTCGGTAAGCGGTACCATAATTTACTTTCCGATTATTTTAGAGTAGGTTTTTCCAAGTTCGAGTTGGAGTAGGATATTTTTTGATACCGCGTCGGTGATATTCGGGAACGCGGAATTAGATACAGTTTTTGTTGTTGACTGGATGTTTGGAAGAAATACGGAATAAAGTAAAGATAGGTTTCGTTTCTGTATGGTTGTGTTTTCGATGCGTTTTTAAATCGGGCATGTGAACCGGGGGCTGAATTCTTGTATTTCGGACTTAGTCTGCTCGCTTAAGACGCGCGACCGAGTCCCTCTTCGAACTAGCTAGCTTGCCAGCAGCCACCTCGCAGTGGACTAAGGGTAACCGGACTTGTTGACCTGAAGGGTACAATCTGTTGTCACATTCCAAGACTTCACGTCTAGAACCGATGAGAGGTCAGTTCAGATTTATCAACGTTTGAGTGTTGTTAAAACGAAATCGTTACAATCCCGACGACATGTTTTTAACCGTTAAAGAAATTTCACGAGTTCATGTTATCACTGCCCATGTCTACAAAGGTTACATCATCCAAAATAACAACAGCAAACAACTGACAAGTCATCCAAAGCAATCATTTAATATTATCATAATTAACAATAATTACAGAACTGCTGAGCCAAGAAGAATTACAATAATTGTAACATCATCATAATCAAGAACATAGAACAAGCCCTGATGAGCCATGTTCGATCAAACTGATACCAGAATCGGGTCGTTAGTTCGGTTTGTATTGAATTTAAGATTTAATCAGATGATGAATGAGCAGGAGGACGAAATGACATTTAGAAGTCGAAAAAAAACGACAGTATGAGTAAGTTATTACATACATGAATTTTAGTCAGAGAAATTTGATAAAGGATGAAGTAGGGAAAGTAAAAATCATTCTTGGTACAATCAATGATTAAAGAGTGAACTGTAGTAATCGAGCAGTTAAAGGGTTAAAGAAAAACTCAAAATGTCCCAGATCAATTGAAACGATCGAACCGGTGCGATTGCAGATTGAATCGGAACAATTTCCGATTGACCTAGAACAATTTGCAATCGAACCGGTTTGAGATTGATCTGGTACGATAAAATACCTTGGACAGGGCAGTTGACATTTGAGTGAAGGAGACTGGAGAAGAAACCCACGTGTGGGAATTAGTGCAGTGGTGGCGATATTTCAGGTAATGATTTTGATAATTTAAATTACACTAACGCTCACATCTACTGCAACGACCAAACAGGAACGTTAGACAAAACCCACATCAAGTAGGAGAAGAAGAAAGAAGAGGAAAATTTCTCATCGATGGAAAGATGTGCTTTTCGTCGTCGTCTTAATTACAAAATTTAAAGAACAGTTTGGAGGTCACATCTAATTGGCAGCCAACACGTAAAACAAATTTTTGTGCCGTTTCGCAGTCGCCGTCGAGACTTTTAGAAAGCATTTCGTGACAGTCCCAGTTGGACAGAAAGGGTTTTTGGTGACATACAATTGGCGGAAGCATGTCAACCAGCTACAGAACCTATGATATCTGAAATGGACATTACTGACTGCTTGAGACGAGAGATGGACCTAGAGCTATTGAAAAAGCATAGCATTACAACCTTCAGGCTGCGGATACAGAAGTGAAAAATTGTATAATTACCAAAACCGCATTTGAAGATTCGATTGAGATTGGAGTTGAGTTTATTAAAAAGGATTTATCAAGAAAATTCTCATGCCACTAGATACGTACTCAGGTTTATACAGTACTAATCGTTTGCCGCGCTAACGTTGTGGACATAGTTTTTGCTTGCAGTTCTTTAATCGATAAATATTTTGTTTCTAGTGCTGGAAGCTTTTCAATTGTTATCAACAAGCGATTCAACAATAAAGTTGATAGAGACTTGTTAATAGGAAAAATAGCTGAGTTAGTTACTGCTAAAAATTCTGCCTATAAGTTAGATTTGAGAAATCCGGATGTGTGTATTCTAGTAGAAGTGATAAAAGGAATTTGTTGCCTCAGTGTTTTACCAGACTATTACAAGTATAAGAATTACAATTCGGTGGAAGTAATAGCTTCTAAAATAAATGTTACAGAATCGGAATCACAGGACCATCTGCATCGTCGTCGAGCGCTCGGAGGACCATGCAGGTGAGTACCCTTTTATGGTGTTATTTATACATATATTTTTTGCATGTTCAATTGCTACGATCACGCTGATAAGATAAAGCATAAAAATAATGATAAATTGGATATTTTTTTGGATACGAGTGCATTATTGTTTGTCAACTTGGCTTTTTTTTGTGGATGCAAGCCAAAAACAAAGAAAATAGAGAATGTAAAAATCGAAATTGTGAAAAAAAACCAGCTCATGTCCAAATAGTGATTCATACCACTTAAATTTTCCAACATTTCTAGATTACTGTGCATTTGAATTTGTCGGCTTTTATACATGAGTCATTATGTTGTTTGATACTGTTCAAAGCATTTTCAGTTTGAATTCCATATGTTGTGAATGTAGCTAGTTTGGTCAGTCCGCCAAAGCTCGTCGGGTAATGTTGAATACTATAAAAGACCACAGATAAAATATTTTTTATAGATTAGCATACGAGTATGCTAGAAAATTACAATTCTTGGTTTAATTATATGTACTTTACGTAAAGATATTTATGTGCTTTAGTTATATGCAAGCATATCCATTTCCTTATGCTGCTCATTCACCTTTTTCCTATTTAAAGAAATTCGGACCAATGCACAATACGTCGCGGTTAACAGACATAGAGATGAGTGTACATATGCATAAGAGAGAACTGATCTTCTAGATATTTTTATTATACACGAAGAGTTTGATAAACGTGTACGTTACGGACAAATATACTAATAAAGCGAAAGAAATTTTCATATTATTATCACGCCAAAATTAACTAGCTAAATCGCTAATCTAACAATATGCTATATCCTCACGAAACTAGAAAACGATATTCCCTAATAATTGTTTACATACTGATAGTATCATTCCGCTTCAAAACGAACTAAATAAAAAAATCCATTACAACTCATATTTTCTGCTTCAAATTATCTTTTATGAATGATTGATCTTTTTGCTGATTTTGCAATTTTTGGTTTGAGGTTTTTTGGTTTTATTTTTGTTTAAACGCCAGTTACTGTACGTCTTGTGTTATTTCTCTAAGCAATAAATGGAAACATTGTCATTATTCGTATTATTTCCAAAGAAAAAAAAAACACATCAGGCTCTTGCTTTAAAATAGGAAAACAAAGAAAAAACAAAATTTATTTATAATTCTAATAAATTTAATGCAATCAAGAAAATTGCAAAGGCGATGATAAATTATATCGAAAAAAAGACTAAATAAATTGTTAAGTATTTATTGCACGTTTACATCGTTAGTTCTTGCATACAGAGTGCTTTACTCGTGAATAAATAGATTGGTATGCTTCATAATTATGATGTTTATGTTTAAATATATTTTGCGAAAGAATAAAATGAATCATCTTATGAAGTGCTAATTTTCCCACAAAATCGGTCTTTCCTTTCTCCCGACTCTAGCCGGGTATAGGACCCGGTACGGTGGCAGGCTTCCACCTCAAGACATGAGCCAGCCGCCGGGTACTTAAACCATACTTCTCGTTTCAGGTGATATCGCGGGTTGAGTGGCCCAAGCAGAGTGCCTCTTTATGGCATAGAGTTATGCAATCAAATTGTATAATTCTATGGCATAAATTGGTCACCGGGGTACTCCCCTTCTGATGGGAAAGTTCATGCAATTCAAGTTGTATGAGTTTTCCACTCAGAAGAGGAATACCTGGCCACTGCAACAAAATATATATGGATTTATTCCGGTTAGGTGGGTGCGAAGGGGCTCCACCACCACTCGATTGCCCCTCTTTCATTTGTAGGCCATGAACTTCGTCGGGTATTGACGAGGTTACCCCAAGTCCGCCTTTCTTTTCAGGTTCCACTTGTTCTCGTAACAAGTTCTACCTCCCTCTGGGTAGTTATCTACAATTTTTGCGACTTCGGTCGCCTCTTAATCTGCAATCAAATTCGTGAGTGCGAAATTTTTTGTAGTGGGTCCTCGTGCTGGGGAAATGAACCCGCCCCACGACACCGCAATGCTAGCCTGCCAGCGCATTCACGCGTCTCCAGACGAGAGCATTCTCGGCAGATACCAACACCTTCTTCTGCCGAGGCAGCAGACCATCGCTGCAGTCCTTCACGGACATTTTTGAACATCTAATTCACCACAGAACTTCCTGATAAAGAACAATTTGTTTTTAATCAAAAGACAGTTTTAACCTGCGTGGAAAATTCAAATTATAGGCCATGATCCAAACATGCGCACCATATTGTGCAAGCTTCTTGTATCAATCTTTTGCAAAATTTTATTTATTTCTGAAGTTAAGCGAATTTTTTCAAATGAAATTTTGAATTAAAAAATTACTAACTTAGCAAAAAAAATTTTTAACTTTTAGAATGATAAAATACGATAAGTAATTTCATTATTTTAGTTTGCCAACACACATCCTTGAATCCGTAGTTTCATCAATGTAACTGGCAGGGCTAATAAATAGATGCTCCAACAACTTATATTTTAAAACGACTCAATAGAACAAAGTTATCCTAATTAATTCTCTCCCATGAAACAACAATGTTTGTGTCTTGTAGTTACCTACATTGTAGAGTTTATTCAAAACTATTTTGAAATTAAGGTTGCATTAAATATTTTTTTTCTTCAAAATTTACCTCAACCAAAAGAAGAGTTGAAACCTAAATTCAGTAGAATTACACTCATTCATTTGTAGATTAATGAAACTTGATCCTGTACCATTCTCGCTTCGGGCTTATCATTTTCACTGTTTGAATAGGTTAATTGGAAACTTTCCCAGCAATTGAGCCAGAATACTTAAATAGGAAAAACCTTTTCGCACATGACTATCTACATTTTTAAACTGAATATCTTCAATGTGCGCTCATTAATCATATAAGTAAGCATGCAGAACGCGTCTCATCTTTTCATAAAATCCATGGCCAAGTCTAGTATATCCTGAAAGCTTGGTCATTGCCTTCTGCTCATGCTGCTCCTGGTGCTCCTCGTACTGCTGCTGCTGCTGCTTTTTCTGGCTATCTTCTGTGTACTGTATAACATTACATTGCCTAGCCTAATGCAATCAGAATAGTTTCCAGGCTTGATAATAGATACCTTTCCCGGCAGCCTTTGCTATTTTGCCAGTTACTATGAAATTCCCATTCAGGCATACCAGACCAAGTAAACGACTATCCGGGTACTTTATTTGGCTGAATAGGAAGCGCAGTCCCGTATCCTCTCGCCTTGTGAGTATGTTCCAATGTATCCACATTGTATGTGTTGCAGTCGTGGATGGCTATCCCGGAAAAACGAATGTGAATACAAATCCTTGTGAACCGGGAGCATCTGGAGAGCTGTTTAGTTAATAAAACATTCCCTATAAATATGCAAATGAAATTTTCCGGTTTTCACTTTGCTCTCATCTCGCATGAATACGAAGTTGATGCTGCAAGTGATGGTGAATTTCGGAAGGATACTCAAATGTGGGATAAACCATCCTGATGATAGCCATCTTCACGGAATTCCATTCTTTTTTACCGCCTTTCTTCCGTTAGACCTAATATCATGTCATGATGCCTGACACGGGTCATTGACGTCTGCTTCCTTGTACAATTTTCAGTTTTGTAATTCTTAAAGTGCTGAATTTTTGAATTTATTATGGAAATAAGCTTTAAGCAATATATTTTCAGAGAATTATGTTTATTTTTTACTTCGAATTCTAATTTTAATGAATACTAGAAACTTTATTAGCATTTTAAATGAATGGGAAGATTAATGTAGGTTTTGTTCCTAACAATAACGAAAATATTCTTTGAGTATTAAACCTCTCCAAAGAAGAAACCTGTTGTGTGTAGTGGAATGGTTAACTAAATTTTGCATCATGATTAAAATAACTCGATTATTGGTATAAAAATTTCAAAAAAATTGTAATGATTTTAGGAGGTTATAAAGGTTCGTAAAGGACAGCAGCGATGGAATGCTGGCACAGCGAGCTAGAAAACTGAGCATCGTTGACACGACAAGGCCTAGCGATGCGTACATGTGCTGGCAGCTAGCTATCTGCGGTCACCAAGCTTACGACATCCGCACGAGTTACCAGATAACAAATCAAAGGTCTAAAAGGCCGGGGCCAGAACTGAAGGGAGATGCAGTAATTGGGCCTCTAAGGGGCACCTTATTTTACGATTGCCATATTATGGCTTTTACCACAGTTTGGCTTAACACATTATCCTAGTGGTAGTATGGTAGTTATTGGCTTGGTAAGATGGTATGTCTTGGCTGAATATGTGGTAGACGACGCCTCTTGTTGATATTCTCTAGTTGGAGTTTACAGGGGGTCAGTTTTGACGTGTGGTTGGTTGAGTTTTGATCCAGTGGGGGATTCAAGAGACAAAAAACGATATTTGCACGGACCTGTAGGGACAAAAAATGTCGTTTTCGCATTTCGGGAAAAAAAGTCTCATGATTTGTTTTCAGGCTATATGTGATGTTAAAATTTAAGAAATTAAAAAAAATCGAGTGGACGCTTTCGCATCTCTTTATCAGAATATAACATCATTTTCAGTACAAAATGGCCGGAAAAGGGAAAATGCGGCAGCCCAACATATATGGGCCTTTTAAATTGCAACCGACTACCTTGCGGATTACTGACTCAGTACTGTAGGAGTGATGCAGAAAATCACTGACGAAATATCAGCGAGTGCTTGTTTTCTAAACCGAAAGAAAAACATATTATACTTCTCAATTATATCCTACATATATGTGTTGCCAATTTACACTGACAACCTGGTTGCGTTGCTCCGTTTGTTGCAGCCAAAGCTTGATTCTTGGTGATTTTGTGTATATTCAAGATTGTCATTTATAGTATACATATATCACTTACGGCTCTTTAAATATAATCGTATTCAGCGCATTTCCTTATGATTTACCTGGCCTAACCACTTCGCATAATTTGTAGCGTAAACAACTATTTAAATCCTTGGATTCATCAACAATATTATTGAAGATAGATCAAGAATATTTTAATAGACCCCAATCAACTGAGTGAAAACAACAAAGTTACTCTGCGATGGATGACCGGATGTACAGATGTGGTGGGTAATGAAGAAGTAGATCTTTCAATAGAGAAGGATAAGAATGGCATTCATTAGACCTGAACTTTTTAGTGCGGTCTAAAAGCACCCCCTGCAAGGAGAATGCTAGCCGAGAGGAATACTCTTGGAGGCTAGCATTTTTTGGGGAGCGCTGCCCCCACGTACTTGAGAAATTCCCACAGGGGGAATGCCGGTCGATAGGAGCACTCTTGAAGGCTAGTATTCTTTGGAGAGTGCCGCCCCCATGGACGTGAGGAGAGGGCGCCCTGAGGTTCCCTCCTGGGAGGACAGGTAACGACCCTGACTGAATCTGAACTACACTTTGGCCAAACAAACTGGAGTTGATACTTTGGGGTGGCGGATATGATGCTTTGAACCTAGTTGCTTAACACGGTAGCGCCGAGGTGACACTTGTGCGAGAATGGCTCAAATTCAACTATAGTGCCCTCTGCGTCTCGATAAAACCTTGGCACCCTTGGGTTGGTGATGTAGGTTCGGCTGAGATGGACTCCTGATTAGTGCTAGTCTGGCTTTGAGCAGAGCACTTGTCCCCATGAGGGCTTGTGCCTATCCTCGTGTGGCCACCCTGCTCTGCATCTGATCAAAAAGGCGACTACTCACACAAAATGAGATATCGATTCCAAGGGGGGACCCAATAAAACTGGCAAATTAAAATCCCTAAAAAAATATAAAAAAAAAATTTAAGAAAAGGAAGCAAAAATATCAACCATGACGACGCAAACAGCGGCTGCAGCCACAATGTTTACAGCACATCAAAAGCGGTACTAACGATGACAATAACGATGACAATAACGATGACGAATACAATGATAGTAAATATTTACTTATTTATTTATTTATTTAATAAGCCAAACAAGGCAATCAAAAAAGTTCTTATATCTAAACAAATCACGAAAAAAAGTAAATGTATATTTAACAAAAAACTTACTTTAATGCGTCAGTAATCTTTTTTTTGAAGTTATGCATTGATATAGAAGAAGAGTTATGTTCCCACATAGAATTGAAGATCTTGCAACACCTATTAATTGGCTCGTTGTCTGCGTAGGTGGTTTTATGTTGGTCTTCATGAAGCAGGCGAGTGTTCCAAGTATGTTTAATCGTTTCCTTGAACGTGATTTTGCTTGATAGTGATGCAACGTTTACTATCTTATTGATTACATTCAAAACAAAGCAAGAACTTAAGATAGTTCTTCGAGATGATGGCGAGGAAAGATTCAAAATATTTTATCTTTGCTGGTAAGGTTGCAGGTTAGCGAAGTTTCTTGGGTCATAAGCATCACGGAAGGCAAAAAGAATAAACTGTTTCTGCACAGATTCAATCCGGATGCTGTGATTCCCAAAGCATGGATTCCAAATAATAAAACCATATTCAAGGAGGGGGCGAACCAATGAAGTGTATAGAGTTTTGGTGACGCATAGGTTTTTGAATTCTTTGGCGTGACGTTTTATGAAACCGAGCTGCTTATATGCCTGGACAAGAATTGCGGAATCATTTAAGTTATAAGTGTGCTCAAATACTGAATTTTTTCTCAAGAAGCTTATAACATAACACTTTCCAACATTTAGATAAAGCCGGTTATCGTTACACCGTTTCAATAATGAATTTATTTTGGCTTGCAGTAAAATAGCCTCGGAATCGGAATTGACGGTGTGGTATATTTTGAGGTCGTCAGCATACAGAAGATGAGGTACGTCACTTAAAATTTCAGACAAGTCGGAAATAAAGATGTTGAATAAAAGGGGACCCAGGTGGTTACCTTGTGGCACTCCAGAAGAGGCAATAATTTCTCTTGAAAAAGTGCCCTGGAATTTTACAAACTGTGCTCGATTATTTAGGTATGATGCAATCCAACTCAGTAAGGACCCAGAGATGCCGAGCTTCAGAAGTTTACAGATCAAAATTCCATGATCGGCTCGATCAAAAGCTTTGGTGAAGTCCGTGTAAACAGCGTTAATCTGGTTACCTTTTTCCATTTCACAGAGAATAGTTGAGGTAAGAAGCATTAGGTTAGTGGTAGTTGATCGACCTTTGCGAAAACCATGCTGCTGTTCGTTTAAACTTTGTTCAACCAACGTGGTAAGCTTATCACAAACAATTTTTTCGAATAACTTTGGAATAGTTGAAAGTAACGCAATACCTCTATAGTTTGTTATAGACCGCTTATCGCCACTTTTGAAAATCGGAATCAAATGAGAAGACTTCCAGACAGTTGGAAACGCCCCTTGTGATAAAGATGCGTTGAATAGAATAAACAGAGGGGAAGAGATTTGATGCATACACTCAAAAAGAAATTTCGATGGAAGAGAGTCAGATCCAGGTCCCTTGTTAATATCAAGTTTTTTAATAGCATTTACGTTATCTTCACTTGACAAACTCATTGCATCAATGAATGATGCTGTCGTTGAATGGCAAATTGGTATGCTAGAAGAATTGGTGGCCGGGCGGAAAACCTCTTGGAAATACTCGGCAAAAAGGCCGCAGATAATTTGAGGGCAAATTGAATTACTATCACCGTAATACATTGATGTTGGAAATCCTATGGCTTTTTGCTTGGTTTTTACAAAATTGAAAAATTCTTTGGGATTACGAATAATATTTTCCCCAGTTGAATTGATGTATTGATCATATGCTTCGCGAGATCTTATAGTGAATTCCATAGCCAGCTCATCATTTTGAATCTTAAGGATTGTATCAAAGTTGTTATCTCTCATTAATTTATAGAGCTTGTTCCTTTGATTCCGCAAATGTCGAAGGTTGCGATCAAGCCAGGGCTCGGAACATGAGTCTCCATGCATTCGAAGAGTGTTTTATAGAATGAAGAGACTGCTTCCTCTGAATCTAAACTTGAAAGATAGTTCCAATTAATATTGGCAAGATAAAATCTAATGCTATTATAATCAGCATTTAAGATATCAAATACAATACAGTCATTGTACGTTCGGGAAAAAGTTACATCAGATATGGGAAGTTCAACCGAAGAAGCGAAATGGCTTCTTGTGTTAGAGAAAAGGTTCGCTTTGTCATTGGTTGGTAAAAATAAGATCCAACCAGTTTCCGTTTGGTTGGGAGTCAGTGATACTTGTTGTAAGTCATTACCATAAAAGACATTGATTAGATTAAGATCGATGATATTTGAGAGGTTTACTGGTAGAATATGGTTATCAGTTTCATCAGCAGTAAAAGATAAATTAGGGCGTTTAAAGTCTCCCAAAATCATAATTTTATCACGTTCCTCTAGAGATGCAGCAATAGAATTTATAATTTCATATATCTTCTCGTAGGAGGTTTCGTCAGATTTTGGTGGAATGTAAAATACTTTATGTATAAAATCCACTTGCCTAAGCGTATTCGAATCACCTTATGTTCAAAAGTTTTATAGGAGGTAGTGTCAACGTTTTCAGAGGCCATGGAACTTTTGATCGCAATCAACACTCCGCCACCTTTGGTTAGGCCTGTGGATGAGTAGTCACGATCAGCTTTATAAATGTTCCACCTACTGTCTAGAATTTCTTCGTTTATGTAACCATCATGTAGCCAGGTTCCGGTGAACGTACATTAAAATGGTAGGACCTAGCATCAAGGTATAATTTATTTATCTTCCATTCAATGGTAAGTTAGTATTAGGAATGATATTTTTTAAACTCTTCTCTTGCTTTTTGGGGCATAGAGACATGCTTAGATCTCACATGCAAAGCGTATGTATCCAGATCATTGTTTACCTGGTCAGCAGAAAGTCCGAGCTGTTCGTGATATTTTACAAGTAGATAGCGTAATGGCTCAATCTCGGTAGGCAGGCCTCGTTGCTGAATTAATACTTTGAGATTAATTTTGGTATAACCATCGAAACAGTTTGATTCAGGCGCTTTGTGCATGTAAGCAAGATAAAGTCAAACGCAATCAAACAATTCATGGTCCTTAAGTCTAGAAAGTAGATATCTACTCTCAAGCTTATCCTTCATATATGTAGCCAACTTCACAGGAGGTGAGTTTAGTGGGTCTAGGTGACTGACATTGATAGTAGAGATCGGAGTTTCCGAAACTGGCGGAACAAGGATACCCTCAGAAGACAGAGCCAACGTATCACCACGGACAAAATTTGAGTAAGCTGTTAGTGTAGTTGATTGTACAGAATTTTTTTGGGAGAGGCTATTAACAGGTGCAATTATCGGTTCATTCAGAGGAGAATTTTGCATCTCATTACTCTGAGTAATTTGAGTTTCAGTAGAAATTTGTCTCTTCAAGTGTCTATCATTTGAAGAGAAAGTTGACTTCTGAGAATAAGACTGAATCATATCAGAAGAGTAAGTCCTTGGTGACGAGCCAACTATATTGGATGTTGAAGATCTTCTACTTCTCATTAAATTTTGAATACATTTTTTATCGGTTTTTAAAAATTTCTGAAAATCATCTTTATTTTTGTTTTGATCAATCGTCTTACTCTTAGTGAATTTAGATTTTGACTTCCATTTCCTAAAAGTCATTCTATTCCAGTTTTGGCACTTGTTTTCCTCTTGTAGATCGATGAACATCCAGGCATATCGTGCAGGAATATTTGCTTCGAAGAATTTGTACTTTCGTTGCACCAATTCTACAGAACAAGTTTGAAATTTGAGAAGCTTCCTTATCCACACCACATCTGCCGACTTTGGAGCTCCTTTGACGAAAAATACTTGGTATTCAGGATTTTTCCGGTGTGATTCAGGCATTATTTTCAGATGTTGGGAATTCGCCATTTTAATTTTTTCGATCCGCCTGTTCCATTCCTCTTCCGACCAGGGAGTGCCAAATTGGATAATGTTATTTGTATACTGAACAGGAGATTTGGCCGACTGCATATTTGCGACAGGGGTTATTTTCTTCATGGGAGATGCAGAAGCATCCTTCACTTCAAATACAGATGAAAAACAAAAATTAACAGACAGTCTAGTCCAGGTTTAGATTCCTGTGGCATTCAGGCGCAGAAGAAAAATGATGCAAACGCCAGAACGTCCAAAAAAGGAAGAGGAGAAAACCCTGCAAGACGCACCAGATATTTGAGCGGTGGGGAGGAATACAAAGAACATCGAGAATTCAACAGTTACTCCAGCAATTGCTACCAAAGTGACTGAATCTCGAAATAATAATAAACTATCCTGAAGTCCACAAAGAGATCACGGCAGGAAAAGAAAGGAACGACTCGACAAATAAAGCGCCGTTGAATAATTTCATCGCCACCGTCGTAAATGTGGCGGAAGTACTTTACTCGGAAATGGAAGCCGATAATCTCCCCCAAGAAAGGAAGTTGCAAAGTACAATTACCACTCAGCGACATGAAGAAGTAAGGCTAATCCGAAAAGCGGGAGATATTTTAAAAAGAATATAATCTGCATGCATTTCGCCAAAAATCAAAAAGCAGTAAAGATTGGACTGCTTGAACTATTGGAGGAGCTAGTTAAAGGCCAAAGAACACCATAAGGCCGAAGAAGAGCAGAAAGCTAACGAAGCATTGAGGGCTTAGCCTTAGTGGCATGCGCAGATAGCTCCACTATCAGACATCAATAAAAGAATGGCGTCTAGCCCAATGGAAGGAGGCGGAATAAAAGAAGGAATGAAGAGGTAGTTGATGGGTGTGGAATACTAGCGCAGGGATTCCAGACTAAGCTGATAAAAGGAGTTGGAGAAAGTCCCCTCTTTCAAAAAGTGCTCAAAAATAAAGCTTGTACGGACGCTCAACAAGAAATAAGGCCTGATGATCAAATCAAGAGACATTTACTGCGCCAAGGACCTGGCCGAGGCAGAAAAGGCCATCAAAAGGGAGTGCCTTAGCATAGGCAGAACCAAAGGGACGATGACACCAGAAAACCAAAGGGAACTACGTATGGCCATCATTGACTTGACCGAAAAGGATGCCAAACAATTTCTGAATTACGGCAAAGCAAGAATACTATGGATTATCTGCAGAACATGGCAAAGAGCTTCGCTTCTTCAATGTTTCAAATGCCTTGGCTATGATAACACCGTAGAAATATGGGGGCGTTCAAGTATTACGTAACGCAATTTGGGGGGAGGGGGGTCTCGTAAAACGTTACGATGCGTTGCAGGCGTTACTGTAATGAGTGAGTTCATAGTGTTCATACTGTAATGTCTTCAAAAGAGGGAGATTTGTATCATCAGCTGTTCTTGGCCTATAAAGGTTCTCATGCTGACTTGCCAGCGCAACTGTGTCAAAAAAATGCCGACGCAATTTGGAAAACGGCTAAAGAAAAACTAAAAAATAAAGAAAAGTTTAAAGAACATATAAATGATGTTATACGAGATTTGAAGGTGAAGGCCACGAAGAAGAAAGCAACAATGCTTAGTTATTTTACACAGGTATGTTTACTGTTTAAATGTAATAATGACAATAGTATTATAATATGTAATCCCAACCTTGATTTTTCATTAAAGAACTGGTCATAAGTATTATATATTTCTAGCTACCTATGAAAACATCAAGCACGCCAGCAACACTAAGGCCCAATGTTCCCTCGACATCGCGTGCTCTTCAACAAAAACAGGTGCATCTGCTTGTATATGTTGTATATTATGTTCTTTTTTATCGCATGTGTCAATAACACCTATTCTTAATATATTTTCTCTTGGTCTATAGGACTCGGATGTTGTAGCTTCATCCATCGGTTCATCTTTTAGGGAATAAATTGTCGCAGTCGCTGGACAAGTAAGCACTGCTGTCAAACGAAAGATGAGCAATACTCACGATGAGCAAAGTCAGAATACTGATGAGGAAAATGTGGAGACACTGTCTACGGAACGACACACGACTTTGATTGATTCAGGCATCAATAAAAATGTTCCAAGCGAACCGGCTCAAGAAACTCTCATGAAGAAAATTGGTCTACTGCAACAGAGAATAAATGTTCTTACTGAAGCAAGGGACACTGGTATAGCCAAAGATGATGTTCACGACAAAATAAAAAAGCTACGCAAAGAGTTGAAACAAGAAGAGAAATGTTTAAAGGAAAAAAGGGACTCTGCTAAGCGTGCAAAAAAATTCCGAGCCAAAGAAAAACTGGAGAAAACTGAACGTCAGAGAAACAATCCTGCTGCAACACAACCTCGAACTGGCCCTGGACAGCCCCCTTCAGTTGACTCGCAACCTGCTCTCCTAGAGACCATAGTTAATATTGCCATTCATGGCAGCGCTGCTGATGAACGCCGCCGAACCGAGATGATTAGGAGTTGTCTCACTCTGTCTGACCTACATGAGAGGCTGTTGTTAATGGGATTCCAAATTTCTCGAAGCGGCACATATCTTCATTTACTCCCACGCGTTTTTAACACTCAAGAGGGAAAAAGGCACGTACGTACCGTACCCGTAAAGTTAGCAAGACCACAGACCGAGATGCATAAAAAGCACGAGGACGGGGAATTTTGCACTGCTACAATCAGGTCATTAGCATCTCTCGCGTCGCTTCTGGGACCGCAGCAAGTTTTTGTTCTCTCACAAGACGATAAGGCACGTGTACCAATAGGTTTACCAGCAGTGAAAAGTCAGAGCTCTCTTTTAATGCATATGGAATACAGAATACTTTTACCTGATCATGACTGGGTCGTGGCAGAGCGGCACAAACTTATTCCTTCTGTATACGCCGGCGTCAACGTGGAACCTAACAGTTTTAGTAAGGAAGAAGCTGTTGGGTACAGCGGGCCGACACACATATCCATAAGGAGCGGGAAACACACATCCTCCACAGCGAACACCTATGCTTATGATTTCGAATCACTTTTATCAATACCGTCATTCAAACCCTTAATGATGACAGAATCAAACACCGTGAAGCCAGTGATCATCATTTTTGTCGATGGTGGGCCGGACGAAAACCCGCGTTATCGCAAAGTCAAGAACTTTGCGATTGAACACTTTAATAAATACAACCTGGACGCCCTGTTTATAGCGACTAATGCTCCTGGGTGGAGCGCATATAACCGAGTTGAGCGTTGGATGGCTCCCCTCAGCAAACGACTGGCAGGCGTCATTCTGCCTCATGAATATTTTGGTTTTCATCTCGACAGCAAAGGAATGACTACGGATGATGATTTAGAAAAACGCAGTTTTCAGCACGCTGGAGAAACACTTGCAGAATTGTGGAGAGAAATGAAAATTGATAATTACGACGTTTCGGCGGAATATAAACAGCCCGAAGATAGCATGCAGGATCCAGCAGAACCAAATCTGGCGTGGTATAGCGTTCACGTCCGTGAATCGCAATATTTCTTACAGGTTATAAAATGCGTGGATGAATCCTGCTGTACATCACCAAGAAGTGCATTGAAATCTGTGTTTGCGGATACTTTCATGCCGCCACCTTGCCCAATACTTTAAACCCCAAGCAAGCTCGTAGTACTCAGTTTGCTAGACAAAGGAACATCCAAGTTTTCGCCACTTCTTGTGAGGTTGTCCGTTGAACTGTCACCTCCTCTAGAAGGGTTCAAGCAGATGCCTTACGATTTCTTTTGTCCATCTGTACAATCCGACCTAAAGAAAAAAGTATGTCCAACCTGTGGGATCTATTTCACATCTCACAAAAGTGTTCAAATGCACTGTCGTAACGTGCATGGCAAGACTGTCCCAGACCATTGTGAAACCAGAGTACGGCCACAGCGCCTTGCTGCCAGAAGGGTAAATGAGCTTCTCTGCATTGTGCGTCGTTATGAAACATCGTCTGAGGATGCTGACTGGGTCGACGAAGACGAAGTTGATGCAAGTGGCTCAACAATTCCAGAACCGTCTTCGTCTGCATTCCAGGTGCCAGTGATGAAAGAATCTGAGTGGCTAGCAAACCCGTGGACAGAGGAGCAGTAGTTTCGATCGTATTGTTTTTATAGACCTACTTAGATACTTGGTTAATAGTTGAATATTTTTTAATTTTTTTAAGAATACGATTTTATTTCGAGTAAAATGCCTAGTTTCAGTTGAATTTCTGTTTATAATATTCCATTGCCAATGGGTAAAATAAAAATGTTATTTTATTTTAAGAGTTTATTATTGAAAAAAGCTAAAACAGGAGAATGAAGGACGAAAACAATTGTGTGTAAAGCCAAAAATTTATAAAAAATAAACAAAATACGCAGGTGTTGCGGATTAAAAATCTCTTGTTTTATTTAGTATTATTACCGCAAAGGCAATTAAAAGTATACCAAGGATAAAAACCATAACATAATTTTTTGCGACTTTAGGGTAAAAATGGTCACTTGAGTGTTACGTAACGTTTAGAGAGGGGGAGGGGGGTCTAATTTTTTGCGACTTTAGGGTAAAAATGGTCACTTGAGTGTTACGTAACGTTTAGAGAGGGGGAGGGGGGTCTAAGATCTTCAAAAATTGCGTTACGTAATACTTGAACGCTCCCTATGCTAAAAACCTGATAGGAGTTCCCTTTGTTACAAATGCGGTGACATAAGTCATAAAGGAAAAGAGTGTACAAACGAGGCACACTGTATTCTTTGCAAGGATGCTGATCCACGACCGGATCTTGGGCATGTCATAGAATCAGGGAAATTCAAGTTTTCCAGGAAATTCTAGCCAAGGCGAAATCAGAAATTTGATGACTCGCATCTTGCAGGTAAACCTACACCACAGTTCAGCCGCCAAAGCTTGTGCATGAAAGCCAACTTTATGCTGCTTAGTGAACAACATCATGATAAAAGTTCGGTATTATGGTATCCTGATGAAACTCGTACTGCCACCATCTGAGTTTGGAACAATGATACTCCGGGGGGAGGATTGTGGATGGAGGGATGGTTTTGTGTGGATTTGCTACTCAAGGACCACCTTCTTTGTGGTGAATCTAACGCCAAATGAACCGATATGATTTTTACAGGACAAGCTTAATGCTTTGGCGCGCACTGTTTCGGATTCAGACGGCAACGTGCTTGTTGGGGGAGACTTCAACGCTACTGCACTCTATTGGGGCATGCTTCAAACAGATCCGTGGGAAAAATAGGTCCTAAAAATTGTGACCAGGATGGCGCTCGTCGTACTAAACATTAGAAATACGCTGACTTTTCACCGTATTGGCTGTGAAGGAACGATACCGGATGTGACATTCATCTCGGAGTCCTTAGTACGGATGATACATGATTGGAGAGTATTAGAAGACTACTCAGCCAGTGATCAGCAGTGCATTCTATTTGAGATCAGTGATGTTGTCTCTCAACGTCCATGCTCTTGACTTTCTTCAATTAGGTGGAACATGGGAAGGATGGACGTTGAGAGGTTCGTCGAGGTGCTCACAGAAGGAACTCCGCTGTAGAGAGACTCGCAGGAATCAGAAGATCTGGCAGCTCTAGGTGTAGTGAACTCAACTATGAGCACTATAACCACTGCTTGCAAAGCCTCTGTGCCCCATCAAAACCCCAGGATGCAAGCATCCAGTATGCTGGTGGGCACGGAACTGTGACGAGACATGCAGCCATGTCGCAGAATATAGGCCGGCCAGGAAATGCCCTCGAAGATTGATTAACAACAGCAACACTCGCTACTGGCAAGACCTAGTGAACAATATGAACAAGAAATCATGGGGCTTTGGGAACAAGCTAGTCATGCGGACGCTTGGTGCCCTTCGGAAACTTACATACATGATGCGGAAACGATGGACAAGTTAGAGCGAGCACTCTTTCCTGCCCATCGCGTCCATATTGACACAGTCCACAGCGAAACAGCAATCGAGTGTCCACTCTTCGCACAACTGAAACTAGAAGAGGCAGCCCTTTCACTGAAAGCGAGGAAGGCTCCAGGTTTAGATGGTGTTTCAGCTGAGGTGTTGCAACTTGTCTATCACCATTGTTCTTACATGTTGTTCAGCATGTTCAACGCTTACCTACGGGGCGGGGCTCTCCCAGTACGATGGAAGGTGGCAAGGGTCGTGCTGATCAGAAATTCTAGATCGCCGTCTGCATACCGACCGTTATGTCAGCTAGACACTGCTGGGAAAGTGCTAGAGAAATTCATCAAGGGACGACTCACTGATGTGATTCGTGCTGCTGGGGAATTATCTCCTCGGCAGCACGGCTTTCGAGCAGAACGTTCCACCATTAATGTAGTTGCATAGGTGGTGAACGCGTAAGGCAGAGGCATATAGTCACACCAAGCGACACATCGTCCTGTTGGTGACACTCAACGTTAGGAACGCCTTCAACTCCGTTAGATGGGTGGATATTCTGGACACGCTGAAAACCCTTTTCAAGTTCAAGTTCCAGAATATCTAATGCGGCTTCTGAGGGACTAAATGAAGTACCGAAGCCTGCTTTACGGCACGACACAGGGCCAAGGAAGGATGGCTGTTACATCGGGTTTTGGGAAAGAATCTTTTCTTAATCTAAACGGGTGAAACTTGCCTTACAATGGGCCACTGAGACTGGAGATGCCAGACAAATTGCACTTGATCAGATATGTGGCTGATGTTGCGGCTCTGGTTGCTGAACGCATCATTGAACAAGCGCAACTCAGGCTAGATATACTAGTGTGCCAAGTGAGAGACTGAATGACTGCTCGCAGTTTCAGCTTAGCACTGAAGAAAACCAAAATGGTCTTCTTGACAAAAAAGGAAATCCCTAGAGCTGGGATGATCAGTATTGGAGACCTACTGATCGAATTGAAGCCAGCGGTGAAGTACCTATGGTTACTGATCGACTCGAAGATGATTATATCTGAGCAAATCAGGGCAACAGTTGAGAAGGCCACACTGCGTGCTATATCCCCCCGCTACAAATATATCTTTCGAGATAAGAGTATAGCATACCAGTTGAAGACATCATCGCTCATATACCACCAGACTTACGCCTGATGAAAAGACGTACAGATTGATTACATCTTTCAAAATTACTGTTCCAGCTAACCTAAGTATCTTGCTGGATAAGGAATTTAAGTCCCCCGGGGTATTCGTCAAAAAGTTCTCTCCGATTCGTAAGCGGAACCATCCTGTGTCCTTTCGCCCCAGAAGAAACATATCTTAAGCCTTATTTGGGTTTATTTTCAATTTTGGTATTTTTCGTTATTTAATTTTTCATCTATAATCGTAATCTAACCCAAGCACAGGCTTGCCCTTATTGTATTCGTAAATAGGAGCATCAACCAAGAGTTCTCAATCCCTTCTTCGAGGGGTTTAAACTCCCACTCGACACGATCAACCACACGATCCTCATATTCAGGAGTAACTGCAAGTAGAATTGTTCAAGTAGATGTTTAATTTAAATTTTTGAAGCATCTTCAACACTCACCAGTTTCAATATTTTCACAGGGATAGATTTGGAATTGTTTGACTTTGTTATCAGCATTGCGTGAGTAGAATAATTAAAATGGCTTCTTGAGGCGTTCTGCATTTACCGACTTTTTTTTCTCTGTACGACGCTTTCCGGCCAAGTGAGCCTAAATGCCTGTGGCTCTTTGCATACTCGCAATGCGACACAAATGACATATAACCAGCCTTAAATCGGCTGATCCACCCTCCTGAAGTGAAAACACCCACTCTTCGGTATCTTCGCATGATTTGAATTTTTCAGTTGTCAAGACTTTATTTTTATAAGCAATATCTTCCTCAGTCAATGGTTTACGGTCTGATTTGGCATCACCACCCTCAGCATTTTCCCCACCCTCCGCATTTTCTTCGCCCTCACCGGCACCTTCTTCTTGGCCTTCCTCTTGTTGCGACTCATTTGCGTCTTGTTCGCCGCCACCTTCATCATTCTCCATTTCTTGGTCAACATTTTGATCACTCGCTGCTCCATCTTCACCCCCCTCTACTGAAAA
Organism: Odontomyia ornata; assembly: GCA_963969285.1. Taxonomy (NCBI): domain Eukaryota; kingdom Metazoa; phylum Arthropoda; class Insecta; order Diptera; family Stratiomyidae; genus Odontomyia; species Odontomyia ornata. The sequence continues at coordinate 46,863,065 of OZ017742.1, forward strand.
CTCAGCTGCATTTTCAGTTTCAACTGCCTTCTGTACTTCTTCCTGCTCTTTCGCCTCAGCAGCGGTAGCTTTCTATTCTGCTACAGTTTTACGCGTAGCAGTAACCTGAAATGAGAATTTTTTACTTTAAAATTGTTTCAACTGTGTCGATATACATAAATATAAAAGAATTTTAATTTGGTACTGGGTTAATATACAAAGCAATACAAGGCGGTCCGATGAGCACTTAGCCTACAAAAGAAAAACGAAAATTTGGAAAAGTGGCGATTTATTTCTCAACATAACCTCCTATTAGCTCGATATACTTGACCTTGCGATGATCCAACTTCTTTAACCCACCTGAAAAATACATATTCTCGAGGTCTGCAAAGTAGGCCTCCGAGGCGGCGATGACCTACTCAGTCGATTCAAATTTCTGCCCGGTCAGGGACTTTTTCAAATCTGGAGAAAACGGTGGATGAGGAAGCAGTTCGTAGCCTAATTCGATCACTTTGGCCATGGTGACGCCGGATGTGTGAGCCGGTGCGTCGTCATGGTGGAAGAGCACTTTTTTCTTAGCCAAATGGGGCCTTTTTCTGCAATTCGGTGTCGAACCGGCCCAACAATTCGGCATGGTAGATCCTTGTGACCGTTTTGCCCTTCTTTAAATAATCGATGCAGATCACACCTTGTGAATCCCAGGAAACGGCGGCTATCACCTTTCCGGGAAAGACGGTCTGTCTTCGCCTTCTTCGGAGCACGTTCCCCGAGAGAAGTCCACTGTTTCTATTGTCCCTTGGTCTCTGGTATGTACCGGTGGAACCATGCTTCGTCGATGGTCACGACACTATGCAGAAACTTCTTCGATTTGCACTTAAACAACGTCAAGCATTACTCTGAAGTGGTCTCATGGTTACGTTTGTTGTCCGGAGAGCAAACACGGCACCCATTGCGCCGAAAGCTTCCTCTCATGCCCAAAATTTCATGCAGGATACGACCCATGCAGAATACCTACTGTCTCAGTTATCTTGCACGCCTTCAATTGCTGCAAGTCCACCTCTCGTGGATTTTTGCCGCGTTATCCTCCGTGGTAGCCATTCTTGGGGCAGCTGGGCGTGGTTCATTAAAAACCAGCCTGCGACCAAGTTGAAACTCGTTAAAGCAATTTTTTACGGTCGCCATCGCAGGAGCTGAATCACTGTTTGATTTCGCCGCGTGATTTCCCCTCCAAAAACAAAATCGAATCACCGACCGATATTGCTCTTTCTCCATTTTCCTAAAATCCACGGGCACGCCCCCTTTTACACGCGGTCAAAACAAAACTACGAGTCCGATTAGACTAAAATTGACAGTAGCCGTTGACGACAATGTACTACACGATAGTGAATCTCCCTTGCGATAGTGGCGCATCGAGCTGTGAGGCTAAGTACTTAGACTGGCCCATCGATATGGGTATAGTAATAAATTTGGACAATTTTTCGTCAATATGTTCAAAAGTTAAGTGAACCAGATTTTTGCTAGTTACAAAAAAAAATGATTAAGCAAGTCGAAGTAGCGGGGGAGTGGTCGTGCCAGAAAAGTTTTGTGAACTATTTAGTAAATCAAGTCTTGTGAATATCAAAAATTACACCATTTTAGAGGCATATCACTACTTTTGTACGGCTTACAAAATATTTTCAAAAATCATGGAAATTTAAATCATACGCAACTGTATTGGGGACTTTGGCTTTAACGCAGGTAGATCGACGATAAACCAACTGTTTATAGTCATGCAAGTACTTGAGAAATGCTGAAAGTTGAACTAGCTAAATTTTCGTTGACTTATGCTAGAGTACGAGAGTATTGATTTACTGTACCAAATAATGCTTAGCTTTGGTAACCTACCCGAAATACTTCGTCTTACCAAAATGACAATGACGTCTACAACTTCCCAAGTCCGCATCAATAACGAACTCACTGATGACTTTAACACAAATATCGGATTAAAAGCAGAGACATGGGCTGGACTCATTTCATTTAATTTGGCTGTGGAATACGTCATAACAAAGCTACCTGTCAATACAAGAGGTACATTACTATAGAAGTCGAGCCAAGTGGTAGCCTATACGGACGAGCTGACCTGACAGGAAAACAAAACTCCAAGTATTCAAATCTGTGGTGAGACCTGTGCTATGCTATAGGTGTGAAACATGGGCCCTAATCCAAACATATTTAAGCATATTGAACGTCTTTGAGAGACGGATCCTGAGGTGAATAATCGGAGCGCAGTTAGACAGGGACGAATCACGAGTTCGGCGCAACCATGAGCTTTAAGAAATTTTTTTTTGGTTGAGAATTTTTTTTAGTTGGGACTTTTTTTTTGGTTGGGACCTTTTTTTGGTTGGGACTTTTTTATGCTATGCTATGGGTGAGAAATATGGACCCTAATCCAAGCATCCGCAAGCATATAGAACGCTTTCAAGAGACGGATCCTGAGGCGAATAATCGGAGTGCAGCTAGACAGGGACGAATCGCGAAATCGGTCCTAGTGATTACGATGCCTAGGCATACATGAAGATGGAAGAAGAAGTCGAAGTTCTTCAAATGAGGATGATGGAAGCTGGATCCACAACCCGAACGTCTTCAAATGCCACAACGTCGTCAACTCCAACCGTAAAGCTTCCACGGATCCAGTTGCTCAAGTTTGAAGGAAACTACTTGCGGTGGCAAGAGTTCCACGACTTGTTTTGCCAGCTGATTGACCAGAGCAACTTAAGATCCGCACAAAAACTGTTTTGTTTAAAGGCAAACGTGGAAGGTGAAGCCGAAGCGCTAATTAGGTACCTTACAGTGTGTGACAAAAATTTCAGTCCAGCTTGGGAGCTCATAAAGTGGCGCTATCAGAATAGACGCTTATTAGTCACCTCTATCATACAAAAGCTCATTTTGCAGCCAAATATTAGGCAGAAAATGGCTAATAACTTGAAGGGGCTACATGATATTACACAGAAATGCATTCGGGGGCTCCAAACGTTGGAGGTGAACGTAGATCAATGAGATCCAATTTTGATATTCCTGTTGCTGAAAAAATTCGACAGCACTACACATGTAGCATTCGAGCGCTCGCTTTCTTCGCCAAGAGAGTTACCATCCATGTACCAACGCTTGCAGTTTCTAGATCATTGGCTTCAAGCTATGCAAGCAATAGGTGTGATACCGACCAAACCAGAGGTCTCCAAATCGGCCCTAACAGCAGCGGATAGTGGTTGCAAGGTGTGTAGAGGAGTACATTAACTACACCAGTGTAGCTGGCAGCTGTGCTTCAATTGTTTTAGAGCAGGTCATGCAGAAAAAGTGTGCACCTCACGACACTGTACTAAATATGGAAAGCGGCATCACACAATGACACAAGGGGTAATGACGCCATCCCGAAGAAATCTATCACGCAAAGCAAATCACTGGCGGTCAAAGGAGAAGTTAACAACTCATCCTACGTTTTGTTGGCCACAGTGGAAGTTCATGCAAGAGTCTCATTAGACTCAGGCTCACAGCTTCACTTAATCACTGAAAGGTTTTGCGTCAAACTTGGTCTCAAAGGAAAAAGAGACAGCCATGAGATTATTGGGATCGGCAACACTACACAGTAATCTAGACATCGTGTGTTTTTACTTCTGAAGTCTAAGCTATCCAACTTCGAGGCGCCACTAGAAGCCCTGGTTATCAGCGAGACATCAACCAAACACACAACACAAAACTTAGACACATCAAATTGGCCAACTCCTAAGAATATTTCGCTTGCTGATCCGCACTTCAATCGGCCCAAGAACATAGATCTTTTTGTTCTCGATTATGCAGTGAAAAAATAACCATGGGACATACACTAACAAGTTCTGAAAAACACTATGCTAGGATGGATGGCAATCGGAAGGGTTAAAAGTAGTATCGATGCAACGAACAACATGTTTTGCGGCACTTTAACAAGCCTCGACAAGCAGCTTGAACGCTTTTGGACTATGGAGGAAGTTGAAAAAACGAAACAGAGAATATCAAAAGAAGATCGCCAGTGCGAGGAATTCTTCGAATCTACAGTAACAAGAAACAATGAGGGAAAATTTGTAGTCCGATTACCACTCTCCCGTCCATCGTCAAGTATAGGAGAGTCGAGAAACTTACAATAGCAGAACTGAGGCTTAAGAGTTTGCTGAGGAAGTTGGATAGAAACGATGAACTGCGGTCAATGTACATAAATTTCATAAACGAATATTTGGCTTTGGGTCACTTGGAATCCAATCTTGACTTTTCACATCTTGACGTAGCTCACAATACACCCCAGTACTATCTACTTCATCATAGTGTGCTGCACCCAGACTATACAACCACTAAATTGCGAGTGGTATTCGATGGATCCGCAAAAACGTCGACAAATTTGTCTCCGAATGACATATTGCATACAGGACCTGCTCTGCAGAATGAACTGTTTAGTATTTTGACCAGGTTTCGCACATTTAAGTACGCAATGACAGCGGACATACAAAAAATGTTCCGACAAATACTTGTTAACCGTGAAGATCAAGAATGCCAAAAGATTCTATGGCGAGAGAGTTCGAATGGAGAGCTGAAAACATATCCCATAAAGACGGTGAGATACGGAACCAGATGTGCACCATACTTAGCATCGAAATGTCTACTAAATTTAGCAGAGACTGAGGAAAAAAGATTTCCAATGGCAGCTCAAGTCACACGACGGAAATTCTATGTTGACGTCTTGCTTACCGGTACGGATGATCTCCAACAAGCCATCAATCTTCAGCAGCAACTCATTGAAATGTACAACGTGGTGGGTTCCACTTGCATAAATGGTGTTCTTAAAACATAACACTGCTGAAACGCATTCCAGCCAATAATCGAGCTACAGAATATAATGTCACCGACTCCAATGATACCGGCATTGTTAAGGCTCTAGGATTAATATGGCATCCTGTATCGGATCAATTTAACATCAATACCAACGTTTCGGACTCAACGCAGCCAATCACAAAACGAGTTGTTCTTGCTTGGATGTCACAACTCGTTGATCCCCTCGGACTAGTTAACCAAGTTGTCGTACTTGCAAAGATATTCATGCAAGAACTCTGGGAACCCAAAATTGACTGGGATACACCTCTATCGGAAAGGCTCCAACAAAGCTGGAAGGATTATAGAGCTCAACTATCAACATTGAGGAGATTAGCCATACCACGGTATATAATGAATTTCCCCAAACGAAAAAGTGCGCAACTCCGTGGGTTGGCGGATGCTAGTAGGCTAGCTTACGGTGCTCGTATCTATATGCGCACTGAAGACATCTATGAAAATATTGACGTTTCTCTAGTTTGCGTGAAGAGTAGAGTCGCAGCTACTAAGCAATCAACAATAGCGTGGTTAGAATTGTGCGGCGCAGAGCTACTTACTCAGCTTATGAGAAAGGTCCAAAACTCTATATCGACAGAGATTGAAAGAGTTTTTATTGGAATGATTCTCATGCTGTTTTCCTTGCCGTCATCTTAATTTACCACCTTTGTCGGCAATCGGGTGGCTTATACTCAGACTTTGACCGAACCGAACATCTGGCAGCACATTGATTCAGCCAGCAACCCAGCGGATATTGTTTCCCGAGGAATGCTTCCCGGCAAACTATGTTCAAATAAACTCTGGTTTGAAGGTCCCGAGTTTTTAAAACACAGCTGCCAGCATTAAATGCAATACAGACAATAGCCATGGAAGAACTTCCGGAATTACAAAGGCAAAAGACGTTTTTGATTGTCTCAAGTGGTTTGCGAACCCAAATCATACGACGCATAAACCATCATAATGATTTCAAACGCTTACAAAAAACAACCGCATTTATATTACGTTTCATTTGAATTGTAAACTGCCCAAGGAGAAATGAAAGCTGAGCAGAAGACCCAGCCCATTGGAAATGAAAGACGCACTCAAGATAATTGTTGCCGTAATACAGGTCAAAAGCTACAAACCAAAGGAGCAGTCCATCAAAACAGCAAACTTCGGTTCTTAGCACCTTTCATAGATCTAGACGGACTTATATGCGTTGCCGGGCGAATTAATAATAGTGATATTCCAACGAACGCCCAGCACCCGTTGCTGATATTACCAAATCACGAGTTTACTCCGCTTATTTTCAATCATCTCCATCAAAAATCTTGCACGCTGGAGCACTAGCGGTTCATTATGCGTCACATGAAAGATTTTGGTGCATTAATGGCTGAAGGAAGGCATCCAAAACAGTTTAGCAATGCATGCTGCGTGCACGATTTAAACCAAAAACTCTAACTGAATTGATGGGGGACTTACCAGCGGACAGAGTACGAAGATCGAGGCCATTTCTCCATGTTGGAGTCGACTTTTGTGGTCCAATCCAGATGCACCATAAAATTCGTGGGAAACGTCCAGACAAGGCCTACATAGCGCTCTTTGTATGCTTTTCAAAAAAAGCGATTCACTTGGAGCTAGTTTGTGACCTTTCATCAGCGGCCTTCATTGGATGTCTTGAAGAGTTGATGTAAACGAAGTAATCTTTTTGATGAAAAGGTCTATTTGAAATTCTTCAATGAATAATACTTTATTTTATATTTAATAAAAAGGTTAATTTTCGATTTTTCAACAAGTGGAAGTAAAGTAGTTAAATACTAAATCGTTACTGGAACTCTTTACAAAAAATCCATGCATTTATATAAAATTTCACTCGCCATGGCAAACTGAAACTATACATTGCCAGGTGTCAAATTGGCAAAATGCAAAGTGTGAAATATAAAAATGTACAGAAATGTCGCCACATTACTCCCCCTTCAGTGAAACTATAAATTTTCTAGTCCATGTCAAATTATGTATTTTTTGATAAATGGACAAGAGTGCCGCTCGGTTATGACTGGTTCAGCTGCATAAGGCAATGCTAGTGTTTGCGCACTATCTCAGCTTTTGTTAAATGAAATAATTGCGGGTTCTCCAATTATGTGAATACTATTTCTAAAGAAGAATGGACGGCACTTAACAGAGGATTACCTGGATCTCCAACAATCTTTGATGCTATCACAATCCACTCAATAATGCTTTCAATTTACTGAACACATGTACAGAATCACTGGGTATTCGTTATTGGAGGTTCGCGTAGTTCGCGTTTTCACTATTTGCGTTTTCCGGAGTAATTTTATTTTTTAGCGGAGTTCACGATTTTACTATTTTACGTTTTCCGGAGCCAATTCATTCGCGACGCACGCCATGCGTTTTCATGCTTGACTGACTTGAATTTTTTCACAGTCGAGGTCTAAAACCTTTGTCCGTTCAATGGTTTGATTGGATGTTGTTTCCAGCGGTGCTCCAATTCACTTAGAGGGAAAATGAATCTTTGGAAGGAAAAGGTAATAAATGGATATTTGGAAGGGAAAGGTAATAAATGGAGATCATTATTACGGCTTAAACATCCTCCCCGGCTTGACAGGACTAAGATTCCTTTCAAATACTGTATAAATTCTAATTTGCAAAACATCCGTGATCCTTCGACCGTAACTTAAATTAAATTGATATGGAAATTATAATTATGAACGATAACTACTAGAATTACTATCTATCTATAATTACTTACGACCTATTAATAGTGGACTGTATATTATTGCGTTGGTAATTGACAAATTTTAACTACAGGGTGGCGATAGAGTCCCGATTTAGTACGGGCATCAATAACGCGAACTACCCTATCTTTCCCAGGATAAACCTCTCTACAATACCTAGTGGCCATTGTAAAGGAGCAACATTATCGGATTTTAATAACACCACCGTTCCAGATGAAATCGCCTTGCCTGATGAAGTCAACCACTTTGTACGTTGTTGTAATGTTGAAAGATATTCTATTCGCCATCGCTTCCAAAACGATTGCACCAAATGATCGATCATTTGTTTGCGGTCTCTCAAACTGATATTTTTCTCGGAAAAGTTAGTCGCCGGTAATGATTTTAATGGAGTAAGCGTCGAAAAATGCGCCGGGGTAAGAGCGAGAGGCTCGACAGGGTCGCAGCATAATACCATGAGCGGACGTGAGTTAAGCACCGCCTCTATTTGGATCAATACGGTTTGCATCTCTTCACAAGTCAAAAGCTGATTCCCAACTACTCTATTCAAATGTGTTTTAAGACTACGAATATTTCCTTCCCATATGCCCCCAAAATGCGGAGCCGATGCGGGATTAAATTTCCATTCTATGTGGTTGTTTCAAAGTTCATTAGACAGTCTAGTTTTGTACTCAGCGGAATCTAGCAATTTGTACAGGTTATCCAGGTTTGCCTTTGCACCAACAAAATTAGTTGGTACATTACACCGACCGGACCGCGGCAGGATAGGAACCGTTTAAATACATTCATAAAGGTATCCGTACTCAGATCAGAAGCTATCTCAATGTGTATGGCCTTAGTTACCAGGCAGATGAAAAGACAAACATAAGCCTTTATGCTTTTCACCCCGCGTTTGCGAAATGGAATAATTGTCAGAGGACCGGCGTAATCGCCTGCCGTATGATAGAAGGGTTTAGCTTGGTTAACTCTACTCTCCGGTAGATCTGCCATAATTGGATTTTCATTTCTAGGATCAGCTTTGAAGCATTGATTACATTTTCGTATTCGTGCTCGTACAATGTTGCGTGCAGTTAGGATCCAATATTTCTGCTGAAGCAAAGACATGACAAGATGCTGGCCAGCGTGGCAGTATTTTCGATGAACTTGGTCTATGATCAAGTCGACTATATGATCGCGGCCAGGAAGTAAAATAGGGTGTTGGCTTGCGTAGTTAAGACAGGCATTAGCTAGCCTGCCTCCAACGCGTAATAATCCCTTGTCAACGAATGCGTTGAGCTTTAATAAAGCTGGAGGGAGTGTTTTGCCCGATTGGGCGAGGTCTATTTCGCGTTGGAAATGCACGTTCTGCTATCTCCAGATGCGATAATTCAAATCTACGAGGCAGATCCTTCGCAAACCGTAGGACGTAAATAACTATACGCAACAGCTTAGGCCATGAAGAAACACGAGAAGAGAGCTCGTAGAGAAGCGGTTTATGAGGTGGGTTTACTATCGTTGTGACTAAAGTATTGACCTTCCTTTCAGGTATCAGGTAGTTCGATTGGCACGTCAGCGTCAAAATCCTGTACTGGCCATTCCTTGACCTGTGCCCGAGCTGCATAAGCGTCGATCACAGTTCACATCAACTGCGATAACACCAAGTTCACGCATAGCTCCATGCGTGCGAGCGAAATGACAGTGCGTGATGGCGCAACCTTTGACTTGGCACAAATCAAATTGAAAACTGAGCAATTATTTGCGGGGAAATAAACATGTAAATACTCGTATACTACACCTCCAAGCGCGCGTTCGGAGGCATCGGAAAATCCCAATATGGAAATGACACATACAGGTTCGACTCCAACATGACGTGGCAGTTTGATTGTTTCTAATAAGTTTAGTTCTAATTCAAATTGTCTCCAAAGCGACACAATATTTTGCGAGGGTATATTGTCCCACCCTACTTTACCTTCCCAAAGAGATTTGAGAATAAGCTTTGCTGATAAGGTGACAGGAGCGATGAAGCCCATCAAATCCCACAAGCGAGTGATAGCGGAAAGGATTTTGCGTTTAGTGTATTCCCCAGACGAGGCATTTACTGTGAAAGTAAAAACGTCATCAGCTGGAAGCCAGCGTAGGCCTAAAATTTTGAGGTCACTTTCGGGACTGAATTCAGCCACGTCCATAACCCGATGAGACGAAGGAATGCTCTCCATTACCTGCGGCCAGTTACTGGAGAATTTAACCATCTCAAATCCAGCCGTAGCGAAGAAATTTATTAATTGATTAGTCAGCTGCCCTGATCCGCAGAGCAGCAACTGGTGGCCAAGTCGTCCATATAAATATCCTTCTCGGCAACAGCGGCAGCCTCGGGGAACTTTTCTCTCTCCTCTTGTGCTAATTGCCGAATCGTTCTAATTGCTAGGAATGGACTGCAGCACAACCCGAATGGGACACGAGTCATCTCGAACATCTGAATAGGTGATCTATCATCAAATCTATACAAGAGACGCTGAAAACGCTGATCTTTTTCTTCTACGAATACGCGCAGATACATCTGTCGAATATCCGCATTAATTGCGATTGGAAACAAGCGGAAAGTTAACAATATGCTAAACAAATTATTTTGCAAATTGGGACCGGTAAACAACAAGTCATTTAACGATTTACCCGATGTGGAAGGCATACTAGCGTTTAGTACTATAGGCAACTTAGTACTGGACTTGTCTATGCGAACTACAGCGTGGTGCGGAATAACATATTTATGTTCTGGGGCTAAGTCTGAAGCAATACCTATAGGTTTTAAGTAACCCTTTTGCAAGTACTCGAAGATCGCCGAGTCATACTGTTCCCTTATATCTGGTTTAGCTCGTAACCTAAGCAGCTCGTTTCATTGAGTCTCCTAATTCTTTCGGGCCCTCTTTGAAATGTAATGAGACTACAAAGCGCCCGGATGGGTCACGATGCGTAGTATCGCAATATAATTGCTCGCATAGTTGCTTTTCAGGCGTGAGCTTGGCCGTAGTGGAGGAAGGTACATCTTCAATTTCCAAAAACTGTGACATACGCGTCTCGAAATCCTCTGTTATTTTAAACGTGTAAACAAAGTTGCAAAGAGGGTCAGCTTCACACGGTATATTACCTAGTATTACGAGTATGTAACCTAGCGATGTTTCTATTGCAATAGGTTCATTCTCATCGCGTGAGATACGTTTGGGTCGAATTATTCGTGCGAAAATGTTCGCTCCTAAAATCATATCAATGGGACCCGGCGTAGTGTAACTAGCATCGGCTAATACAATGCCATCTCAATATTCGAATGTTCTTGAATCAACCTTTGCGGTGGGCAATTCGTTCGTAATGCGTTCGACTACTATAGGTTGGATAGTGAAACGAATCGAGTCATCTATGCGCGACCGAATTGTAAGACACGTTTTGCCTTCAATAGCGTTTTTAATTTCGCCTATTCCCGAAAAGTATTTATTTTTCGGAGGAAAAAGCGGGAGATTTAATCGTTTACAACATTCAGAAGTTATTAAATCGCGTTGAGATGCGGAGTCGAGTAAGGCGCGTAATACAACAATATTACCATCTCTATCTACTAAATAACATTGCGCTGTTCCTTGTAGTACGTTCCCAGTATTCGAAAGAGATGGCATTTTATCTCGCTCAGTATAATGCGTCGCGAGACACTTATGAACGGGGGGCTGCATAGAAGAAGATGCTTTCGATTCAGTGGATGCAGGGTTAGACATAATAGCCACTGGTGGTTTGCTGCGTTCGACTTCCACTTTGTTTGATGCAGTTTGCAGCTCTGCTGGCGGTATGTTTTCACCGAAGTGTAGAAGTGAATGATGCTGTGCGGAACGAGTTTTGCATCTATTTTTCGATTTGCACTGTCGAATAAGATGTAAACTTGACAAACAATTGAAGCAATATTTATTTTTTCTAATAAATTTCGCTTTGTTGGAACTAATCGTAAAAAATCCGGACATTAATATAAGTGTGAATGATCAGTCCTTGAGCAAAAAACACATTTGCTCAGACCCGATTCCGTCTCCTGAACTACAAAGGTTTTCACATTACTTTGCTGGACATTTGCCACTTTCATTGGCTTAGAAACTCTATGTTCAATTGGGTAGCGTTTTGGCCCAGCCGTGGAACTGGGACCTGTCAAACTCATCGGTGGTTGGTAATTCGGACGCATTTTCAAGAGATTTTTTAAAATCCTTTAATGTTTCCGTACCTATTTTGAGGGATCCCAAGTGGCCAAAGATAAAATCTTCCAACGGAATTTTGAGTTGCTTTAAAGCAGATACTAGCGACGTAAAGTTATCAACGAAAGATTCTAATTTTATTGCATTCACTTCACTGACGGCGGGCAAACTCAATAACTTGTTAATGTGGGCCGTTTATCATTATACTTTTCCACCAGGCCATTCCAAATTATTGGATAATTTTCAGCGGTAGGTAAAACTCCATTACTAGTTCGCGCTTTACCTGATAATTGACCCATTAAATATTGAATCTTCTCCCCGTCAGTGAGTTGTTCCCTTTCATGAATAGTAGTGCGAAAGATCTCATAAAATAATGGCCAAGATTCTTGCTCGCCATTGAATGGAACAAGTTCTAACTTCGGCAATCTGCGATTTAGTTGCGGAGGTTTGAATTTAAATCCCTCGCCACCGTTCTTATTCTGGAGTTGATGCTGTTTATATTTAATACGCGTATACAGCCTATCAAATGACGCGATGTGGGAAAAACTAGGCAAAGAGGCGTTAGATATCCCTGTTTGGTACTCATTTCGTGCCTCCAGCGTATCCATAAACTCTTTCCTAAGTAGACCTATACAAAAGCAATCCGAAAGAAATTGATCAATTGACTCTTCGAAATTCAGATTGCTAATTGTATCGTGGATGGAAGTCAAAGAGGCGAACATAGTATTTAATTTTTTATTAAAATTTTGAAATTTCCTATCATCATTAATGTCAAAAGGCTGTTCGCCTTCTTTTTCCATCATTTTCAAAATAAATTAACTCAAACTACAAAACTGTTAGATATCATGTTGCGTTGTACCGAGGTTAGCGGTATGCGTGTTTAGATAGCGGAAAAAAATGCGTTTTGAGATGCGTTACAATCTTATCAAATCCTAACTTATCCGGCTCGAAGGACTAAAAATGTTTGCGCACTATCTAAGCTTTTGTTAAATGAATAATTGCGGGTTCTCCAATTATGTGAATACTATATCTAAGGAAGAATGGACGGCACTTAACAGAGAATTACCTGGGTCTCCAAGAATCTTTGATGCTATCACAATCCACTCAATAATGCTTTCAATTTACTGAACATATGTTCATAATCACTGGGTATTCGTTATTGGAGGTTCGGGTAGTTCGCGTTTTTACTATTTGCGTTTTCCGGAGTAATTTTATTTTTAACGGAGCTCACGATTTTACGTTTTCCGGAGCCGATTCATTCGCGATGCACGCCATGCGTTTTCATGCTTGACTGACTTGAACTTTTTCACAGTCGAGGTCTAAAACCTTTGTCCGTTCAATGGTTTGATTGGATGTTGTTTCCAGCGGTGCTCCAATTCACTCAGAGGGAAAATGAATATTTGGAAAGGAAAGGTAATAAATGGATATTTGGAAGGGAAAGGTAATAAATGGAGATCATTATTACGGCTTAAACAGCTAGGTTGTATCTGGTCGAGTAAAAAAATTGAAGTAGTAGTAGTAGGAAACATGTAGCGGGGCTCAGTGGTGGCCGGTTTTGCCGCACATCGCAAAGCTGGGTTGTGGCCGGTCGAACCATGTATTATTATGTGTTGATGTTAAGTATTGTTGCCATGACGAGTAAATATAGCTATGACAGAAGATACAATTTTTAAATAACAATATTTTACAATAAATAAGAATATTTTAACTAAATTAATTTTAAATAAATTTTTCCTTGAGGTGATTCCTAACAACCACTCCTCTTGCATGTCTAAGCGAAAGTGATATATAGGGTGGTCTCCATACCTGTAAGCCAGGATACACTGCTGCTGAGGTGATTGGATTTGTTCCAGGTATTTGCAAAAACCTCAATGGAACTACTGCGGTAACCTATGTTGTTGTGACTGGAACAACAGGACGCTGGGATGTGCCACCTTCAGTCGGTAGCGGGAACCAGTTGTGTGAGGCCCTCTTCAGAAGTTCGTCGTGCACGACTCCTTTACCTTTCGTTTGAGGTTGCTTATGTGGTGCAGCGCTGGTAGTATTCGGTAGCATTATGCAGTGGGCTTGAGACTGCATGCTCAGTCGGGATCACCAATTGAAGAGTTGATGTATATTGTTTGTTCGTAATTGTTCGTAATTGTTATTGTTTATAAGGATAAACTTTTTCTTCCCAATTACCACTTCGAAATGCAGCAGCCAAACACTTTCACTGTCGAACGCAGATCGATTTATTTGTGTAGCACACTTAGCGAGAAATGTACTTAGATCTGTTTTGTAAATATTTATTTTATTTAAAAAACATTACAGTATGAATATCAAATCTGAACTGAATTAACTGAATCAACTGAATCAACTTCATTAATTGACTATCTATATATACAATTCCAAAAATAAAATAGGTATCTAGATTTACATTATATGTTTAATATGTCAAAAGTAAAGTATTTTTATGCAAAGCATATTTTATGTATGGAATGAATATTTTTGAGTTATTTTGAATTATATATAATACAGCCGCCACAGTTTGAAGCGCTTCATCGCAAGGCGAGGATGTCCTGTGAAAACCTTTAGCAATAACGCAAAAAATTTTGTTCGAGCAAACATGGAGCTCCAGGAACTCACTTTACTGTTTAACCAGCAGTTTGCACAGATTGAGGATAGCTGTGCCGACGAAGGTATAGAAGGGTTGCGCATACCGTCACGCTCCTACCACTTTGGTGGATTATGGGAACCCGGAATTAATTCCGCTAAATATCATTTGAAACGAATGGTAGGATACGCTTCCCTGACGCATGAGGAACTAAGTACGGCAATCTGCCAAATAGAGGCCGTACTAAATTCTCGGCCAATCAGCCTGATGTCAGCTGATCGAACTGATGTACAGGCACTAACACCAGGCCATTTCTTGATCGGGGAGCCTTGAACAACAATTCCTGATCCTCAACTTGACTCTGGATCCATGCTCTTTTAACTCGATGGAAATTGGTGAGAGGTCTTCATGAAGCCTTTTGGCACCGATGGCTTAAGGAATACCTTCAAGACTTGAAACAGAGCCAAAAGTGGCAAGCAATCAAGCACAATGTTGAGCCAGGATTACAAGTCGTGCTAAAGGAAGAGGACTTGCCACCTCTCAAATGGCGCTTGGGAAGAATAATCAATGTAAACAAGGGATCTGATGGCAGTAAAAGAGTGGTTGAAATAAAAACCGCGACTGGAATCACCTCAAGAACAATAAATATGATCAATCCACTACCAAACATTGGAGAACCTTCCACAATAGAGAACAACACTACCAACGACCTTCGCCGGAAATATATCTCCCCAGTAAACACTGATCTCATTGACGCAGATAAAGACAAATCCAGGAAAAGAGTAGAAGATGTATCCAATGACTCAGCACCGAATCGAGTACGAAAGTTTCCTCCACAAACCTTACTCTGCCTGCTACTAGTCCTTCCAGTATTGGTAGTTGGAGAAACAGAAACGAATTCAGCCGAAGGAATAGTGGAGCTAATACCACTCAAGGAAACCCCTGGTATATATTGCAAGGAAGTCAATAGGATAAAATTAACGGATGGCTGCTGGAAATTAATCACATTTTACGACTTAACAACTTACTGGATGGAATACGATGGTATTAGAAGATATATTCCTAGTCTGATCGATATATGTTTTCAAGAGAGCCATGTAATTTTTGAAAAGTTCGGATGTTCACGTAGATTAATATAGGACAATATTGCCCCTCCATAGAGTTATACTTTTATGGTCTATGGCTTCAAATACCGAAAAATCGATGCCTGAAAATAACTTTTGGGATTTATTCTTCTTTCCCACCCGAAGGCTTGATTAGCTTACCAGGGCAGGTCTTGTAAAAACCGCGATAAATTACGTAGAGAAAACTACCATGTAAAGCTCATCATGCGTTAATCCCTCTTCAAGCTTTATTGACTATCTTCCAAGACTAATTGAAAACGCAGAGTACTAATCAGCCTAAGTTATTAGGGCACACTATCAAAATACTGTCTCCTTATATTTTTGCTTGGTTGATATACATACAAAAGCGCTAGATGACTCTTAGAAAGGATCGTAAAATTTACATTCGATGTAAGTAGCAGATGTAAAAATTAAAAATATAATTGACCTAAATAAAAAATTATGAGCGTTACTTAATATCTAAATTGAGATCATGCTAATCCATCGAAGTCAGATTTAGCATCTGAATAGTGAGTACTTCGATGAAGAAATCTCAAAATAATTTTTCATGCATTTCTCTCAATTATAAAAGTTTATGTTGATTCTACATCCGCCGCTTAATTAGTTTGTCTAAGGTTCTCATTAAAATTACCCAACAAAATCAACGTTAAAAGCAAAATACATACCTCAGGTAAATTTAAAATATCTTTTTCCAAGCTGTCTTTAAACACCGTGGTTGCATTAATGTTACACTTCAAAGCTTCTTGTTTCCATCTCATAATATCTTAAATTACACCCTCCATATGTTGCAACTAATATTATGCAACTTGAACAACCACATCATGCAAAACAATATTCTTATCGCAGCGAAACATAATGCGCTGTTGCTCACAATGTAACACAACTCCCTTTATCAACCCCCCAACGCCATCATCAGCCTCTGCTCCTTTTTCTTCGCCACGATAATGGCGCGAAATGTTTCTTATACTTTGTCCGCAATTCTGAATAGGGAAAGGTAATGGTCCATTCCAAACCCTCATAATAGATGAGACAGACAACGACTAGGAACATTTCAAAGGAGTAGGAAAGATGGACGACAGGATCTAGTGATAGTATATGATACTTGTACTAGAATGAGATTGTAACGAGTGCATGAACAATAATTTACTGTGAAAGGTGTTCGAAACGACGACGAGATGCATTTCCGTAATTTTTTTATAGACGATACCTACCTGTTCCTCATTTGCATTAGTCGTAAATCTGAAAAGTAATTAAAGTTTTTGCTCAATTAAAAAAAAAGTTGTGCATTAAAAGTGAAATAGCAGCCAACTGGGGTAAGAGTTCTTCTTCTTATACGAGTACTTGTACTGGCTCTTGTTCTCCATTTTTGTGATGATACTTGTCGCAGTTAGTAGGTCCTTCGACGCTCGTGTAATGATCAGATTTACTTTCTCATGTTGGTAATAATTAAAAATACGTTGCAAGGTGGAAAATTTGAATTCTATGCTCTTAGAAATATGGAGCAATATAATAATTATAAGATAAGATCCCAAAGATAACGTCTTTTTTGACCACGCTTTTATTCATAGTATTGGTATGGATTAATATTCTACATATCTGATTTTATAAACCTAGAAACATCTTCGATAGACAGAGTTACGTTCATGTCAGAACGGTTTTGTACATAACATACTCTTACATGCACGAGAAATTTTGTGAGCTACTGTCGCAATTATTTTCACAATCGTTAAGAAGATCAACCCACCAAGCATCAACATCTGAAAGTGAGTCATGTTTCATTCATTACGCTGCTCGAATGTTCCCGCTAATTCACCAATCAACGAGAACTGGGTTGAATGACTAGAGACCCTTTATAAAGGCGAGCTGAATGAATGGGGGGATCATTAGAACCACGATAGTAAAAAACTGCGAAAGTGTGAAGCGAATAGAAAAGTGATATTGTTCGAGTAATAGAAAAGCGATTCGCGTTGATTGTGAAGTGATTTTAGAAGACAATTGCGAAAGAAATTTGTGGACAAGTGGCAGTTAGACTTTTAATAGTGAAAACTAAAATTGTGAAATAGTTAAATAAGTGATTGTGCATTTTTAAGTAATTAAATAAACTCTTTTAATTTAATTTAAAAGACATTGCGTTATCACTTTCCCGAAACATTAAAATTATTGGCCGCGAACCATAACACGCGACAGTGGTGTCGAGGAGCGAGAAAGAAAATTTTGAAAATGAAAAACGTTTAAACATAAAAATAAAAAAAGAGAAAAATGCACAATAGTGAAATGTAACGTAGAAACTGGTGGAAAAATCAATAAAAGCCGAAATAATAAAAATAAATAATAACCGCGAAGCTAACATTTGCAAATAAATGAATTTACCATGGCGGAGCTTAAGGGGGACGCAGAAACGCCAAAATCAAAGGAATCAGCAGATGCGCTGATGCAAATGTTGATGCTGATGCAGCAAGAGCTGCGACAACAGTCATCTGACTTAACTGCGAAGCTTAATGAACACTCATCCAGTTTAATAACGAAGCTAAATGAACAATCAGCGAAGCTGGACCAACAAGCGATCGAAACCAAGGCAGACATCAAGGCAGATATCACACAGAAGCTGGAGAAATAGTCAACCGAAATAAAAGCTAAGCTCGGTAATATGAACAAACAAATTGAAGGCGTTGAGAAAAAGATTGACCAGATCAAGGAAAAGGTTTACCAGGTGGAGGAAAAGGTCAGCCAGGTCGAGGAAAGAATCAACCAGGAGATGGAAAACATGAAAAGGAGTTGGAAGCAGCAAAGTAACCACCTCACCAGCCCCGCTTATAACTGCAGCGCAAAGCACATCCAGAAATGTGCAAGCACCAATATTCGACGGGCAAACGGCCTGGAGTATTTACAAAACCCAGTTTGAAGCTGCCGCTAGGATAAATCACTGGAGTGAGCAGGAACGAGCAATTCATTAATTCTTGGTCTGAGAGGCCCAGCTGCTGAGCTTTTGCAGACTATCCCCGTTGAGTTGCATTCAAACCCGGCTGCTATAATGAATGCGCTGGACATGCGTTATGGAGACGATCATCTGAAGCAGATTTACCGGGCACAGCTACGGCATCGGATGCAGAAGTCTGGCGAAACCTTACAGCAGCTAGCCCAAGACATTGAGCGACTGGCACTTTTGGCTTATCCAGCTTACAACCCAGAACATCGAGATGACGCAGCAACAGAAGCATTCATCAGTGTATTAAAGGATCAGGAATTACAACAAGCCGTGCGTTTAGCTCAAAAGCAAACGGTTAAGGACGCATTGGCTTATAGTCTGAACTTTGAGGCAGCGAAAAATGCGACTCGTACCACTGCCCGGGCCCGTGAGGTAGTGGCAGACGCGTGCTGGTGAAGCGCGTGGAAAATAAGCGAGAGCCGCAGGTAAATGGAGCGCCTAGATGCTGGGATTGCGGTGAGAAGTGTCACCTGCAAAGAGACTGCAAGAAGCGAAGAAAACGAAGCAATTGTCCAGGATGGTGGAGATCCAGACCATGTTAGGAGCCTAGAATGGAAGCCCATCAAACTGGAGGGGCCAACTTCGTGGGGCGGACGTTGGCTAGGAAGATTGACATCCCCAGCACCCCCATCACCGTGTCAAGGCAACATCGTGGAGAAGCAGACTTATGCCTTCGTTGTCAAGTTGATGAAGAACATTGCAGGATAACAAACAACACTGGTGCAACCCGATCGATGATAGTGAGAGAACAACTACTTCACAAGGGTGGAGTTCATGGAAATGCTGACGCCCTATCTCGTCATCCATGGCCAGCTAACTGCAAGCATTGCCGGCGGATTGAAGAAAAGGACCCGGCCGTTGATCTGCGAGTAATAACGGCTGAATTCGATGAAGGTTGGTCACCGGAGGAGATTCGAAATGCCCAGTTAGCCGATGAAGACATCAGACCATTGCTCGTATGGAAGGAAGCAACTGGGCGACCTGAGTGGAAGGACGTTTCAATGCATGGCGCAACCCTGAAAGGCTATTGGGCACAATGGAACTCCCTTCAGGTAGAGGGTAGCATACTCAAGCGAAAACGGGAAACGGCGGATGGCAACTCCTATAGGATGTAAAATATATTTCCCAAAAGCCGAATCCACGATGTGGTTAAGGAGATGCACGAAGGATCCTCGGGAGGCCACCTTGGTGTTAACAAGACCTTAGCGAAATTGCGGGAAAGATTCTACTGGCTCCATGCTCGAGAAGACGTAGAGGACTGGTGCCATAGATGCACAATTTGCGCTTCCGTCAACGGCCCAAAGCGACGACTGAGAGGACAAATGCAAACCTTTATCGTGGGGGTACCATTTGAAAGGATTGCTGTTGACATCGCAGGACCCTTCCCTGAATCTGAATGGGGAAATAGATACACGCTGGTTGTAGCCGATTATTTCAGCAAGTGGCCCGAGGTCTACCCCATTCCCAACCAGGAAGCAACTACTGTAGCCGAACAGCTAGTGTTAAATTGGGTCAGTAGGTACGGCGTACCTTGCGAACTACATTCAGATCAAGGCCGAAACTTTGAGTCACTAGTTTTTGACGAAATGTGCGAGCTGTTGGAAATACGGAAAACGAGGACAACGCCGCTGCATCCCCAATCTGATGGAATGGTCGAACGTTTCAACAGCACGCATCTGGCCAAAATGGTTGACGAGAACCAAAGGGACTGGGACCGACATATCCCACTATTTTTGATGGCGTACAGAGCTGCCGAATATGCATCGACGGGTCAAGCCCCAGCCAAAGTCATTTTTGGAAATACTATTTGTCTGCCAGCTGATATAAAGTTCGGAACACCCCCTGCGAAACCCCAAACGATCTGGGAGTACGCAAGTGAGCTAAGGCAACGGTTGAATCAGATACATCTTCTTCTTCTTCTTAGCCCTACAGCCGCTTTCGGGCCTTCACTTCCTGCAAACAGTGCCTTCAACTGTCTCGGTCCGTTGACCGCGTCATCCAATTCCGAAATCCGAGCAGCGATGAACTGTCTTCGTCAACCGAGTCTGACCAGCGTTTCCTCGGTTTCCCCACTGGCTGCCGGCCTTCAGTTATCCCAACGAATACCTTCTTGGGTATCCGTTGTTCGTCCATACGATTCATGTGTCCAGCGCATTGCAGCTTCCGCAGTCTTATAATCCTTGAGACCTCCGGTTCGTCAAAAATTTCATACAGCTCATGGTTGTATCGAATTCGCCATTGGTGCCCGTCTAGCTTCGCTCCGATTATTTGCCTCAGGGCCCGTCGCTCAAAGGCGTTCAATATATTTGCGGATGCTTGGGTTAGGGTCCATGTTTCACACCCATAGCATAACACAGGTCTTATCACAGATTTATATACTTGGAGCTTTGTTTTTCTGTGTATGCAGCTGGTCTTCAAGATCGTCACAACTGAATAAAATATTCTATTTGTGAGCTGTATCCTTCGGCATATTTCGTCTCTTTCATTGCCCGAAGCGCGAAAGTGTGAAGCGAATAGAAAAGCGATATTGTTCGAGTAATAGAAAAGTGGTTTTCGTTGATTGTGAAGTGATTTTAGAAGACGATTGCGATAGAAACTTATGGACAAGTGGAAGTTAGACTTTTAATAGTGAAAATTGAAATTGTGAAATAGTTAAATAAGTGATCGTGCATTTTTAAGTAATTAAATAAACTCTTTTAATTTAATTTAAAAGACATTGCGTTTTCACTTTCCCGAAACATTAAAATTGTTGGCCGCGAACCATAACACGCGACAGTACGATATGTAGACATACGAGTATAGAATGTTTTAACTTAAGAAGAACTTAAATCATATACCCAACAAATCTGTTCTTATAGGCAATAATTTTGTTTATTTGAAATCCGCAAGTCAATTCTCTTTTTCTTGAAAAGCCGTCGGCTCTTGCTTTGTTGGTTTAGATGATTGGTTTCGACACCCTTGAGTCATCTTCAGTGTCTATCCTTTAGGCACTGAAACGAAACGTGTCGTCTCAATCAACAAAGCATAAAAAAAGAACCTATTCTTGCTTGAAAAGTAAATCCAGTGTTGTTTCATTTTGAACAGTCACTATTTTGTTGAAATATTACTCAAATTATTTTTGAGATTTTGTCATCGAAGTTCTTATCAGATACTAACTCTGCTTTCGATGAATTAGCATGATCTCAATCTAGATATTAAGTAATGTTCAAACGATTTTAGTTTTTATTTAAGTCAATCACATTCGATTGTTGCATTTGCTAACATATGTTATATCGAATATAAATATAACGATCACTTGTGAGGGTCGATTTGCGCTTATTCGGTGATTAGCTGGGATTACTAAGCCAAGAAAGCTAATGCAGGAGCTACGTGAAAAGAATTCTATGTGAAGAAGTAAAAACTTTTATTAATTTTCATTTACTGGGTGAAATGCATGAAAAATTGTTTTTGAAATTGTTCCGGATATAAACACCTTTCGAATTGAAAGAACAAAAACTATTATTTTATTTCACTTTATTATTTTCTAGTTTAAATTCAATTACAAACTTATTGACTTTGCTTCAAATTTATCTTCAAATTTACGTTTCGGCCGTTCGCATTCACCTTCAGAAAACTAATGAGCTAATTTGTACAGATTTTTCGCTGTACCGCAATTTTCAAAAACAAAGGAATTTGGTACTTTCTGATTCGCTATCAGTGAATTTCAAACTGACAATATCGTAACTTGCTACCTCAGTCGCAGATTGTCCAAGACCCAAAGAAAATACTTGACTATGGAGAAGGATTGCTTAGTATTGCTATGGGCAGTAGAAAAGTTGCGTCCTTATATAGAAGAAGCCAGTTTCAGCGTCATTACCGATATCATCATTCTTTGGTATGGCTGAATAATTTGAAGGACCAGAATGAGCGGTTGGTACGATGGGCTGCTCACCTTCAACAATTTGACTTCGTAGTCATACACGGGAAACGCAAAGAGCATCTACTCCTTCTTAAGTTCAATTCCAGAGGTGATCGTCGTTCAAACTGAAACGGATAGTGGTGATAAATGGCTAGAAAAGATGAAGTTGCATGTCACTAGGCAACCACAGAGTTTCCTGGGCAGGAGGGTGGAAGACGGACATCTATAGAAGCACCTTACGAGTAAGTACCCTGAGTTAGTTAGGAATGGCTGGAAACGGGTGCTACCCAAGAATAAGCGGAGAGGAGTGCTCCACCAGTGCCTTGATGACCCAATGGCAGGACACATAGGAGATGATAGGACGCACAACTGAGTATTGCGGATATACTTTTGGCATAAAATGAGATCAAATATAAAGAGTTACGTGATAAAGTGTCAGACTTGCGAATCTATGAAAGTGGCACGAATATGACCGTATGGGCCGATGGTTTCCAGAGAAGGCCAGGCCAAGGAGCCCTGACAAATTATATATATATTATAATATATATATATATATATATATATATATATATATATATATATATATATATATATATATATATATATATATATATTTATATATATATATATATATATATATATATATATTTATATATATATATATATATATATATATATATATATATATATATATATTTATACGAGTATATATTGACCTGGTAGGGAATATACCCGGGTCGAAACAAGGAAACCTCTATTTCCTGACCATTATAGACTGCTTTAGTAAGTTTTCTCTCATTTTTCTGCTTCAACATGCACATGCGAGAGCAGTCTCACGGATATTCGAATTATGCATTTTTTTATTGTTTGGGGTACCATCGGTCCTGACCTGTGCTAATGGCGTTCAGTTCTGCTCTAGGGAATAATTACAAAAATTAGTCACCGCTTATGGCACTAAGGTCCAATTTACGGATTATTAGTATTTCCAGGCTAATCCAGTTGAGTGAATTAACCAGAATATCAAAAGGATGATTGGATGCTACGTAGGAGAAAACCATTAGAAATAGAATAAAGAGTTATCAAAAAATGGATGTTCCCTGCAAACATATACTCGTGAGGCAATGGGTTTCTGAACAAAGTGCATGTAGACATTTCCCCCTTTTCAAATAAATGATATGCTCTGGGGGTGGAACTTTGGTCAGTTAGAGCTGCAAACAAGTTTTCGGGGAAACTGGCGCCGAAATATGTAGGACCCTTTATAATTGAGGGAAAAAAGGCCAGCATATAATTATCGGTTGTTCACTGAAAAAGTCGGTCTTTGGCACGCCAGAGATTTGAAGCCTTATGTCGCCTAACGTTCTTATTGATTGCTCAAACCGGGGGACGGAATGAGAGAAGATGTACGTGGCAAAAGTCAGGGCGACCAATTACTTCACAAAGGCACTACATTGAGAGCAATCTAGGTGGGAAAATCGTCTGTAAGATAGAAAAGGCAAAGGAGGGGGTGCTTGGCATCTAAGGCCTCAAACCTTGTTTAACCCAAACTAGAAGGTTTCAAGAGGGTTGCCAAAAATATATATGGCCGGCAACCAAGCCAAAAGATATTCGCGCACTTACCATGTCACGTACTTAGTCGATCAGGCAAAGTGAACAAGTTGGGTTAGAAGCAGACATATTGGTTGTCTCATTTTCTTCCGCCAATCTATCTTGATTGCAGTTCAGTTCTTAAAGTCAGGAAAAGATCAAGAGAGGCCGAGAAGGGCTTAGAACAAGGTTTGTAGATAAGACTAGAGGTGAACAGTCAAGTAGATAGTTTAGGAGAGAGTTCAATTTAAACTTAGTTTTATGTAGATTCCTATGGTGATTTCCCTTTTGGAGTATCGTTTTCTTTTCTTTTTTTTTATCGGTGATTAAAATGGAAAGGTTCCGTGTGGAAATTTTGGTCCCTCATTGGACGCGTCCTCAAGTACAAAAAAGAGGGTGCCCTAACCAGCTAGCTGGCGGGTTTGTAGGAAATAAAATAATCTCGTGGACCGAAACCGACTAAGTCGAAGCGCTGATAGCGCTCCACTTAGTATTTACTTGACATAAAAGCAGGAGAACAGCCTAGGGTTGGATTTGATACACGACAATGACTATCGCAACGTACAAAGAACTATTTTTTCGGAGCTTGGAATGTTAGATCATTGAACAGACCAGATGCAGCCATATAAAATCAACATCCACGCAGTCCAAGAAATCAGATGGAACGGTGAGAACATATTTGATATGCGAACGCATATCGTCTTTAAAAGCGGAAAACTGCAAGTTCAGAGTGGCTTTCATTGTTGACAGCACATTTAAACAAGTTATTAGCAACTTCAAGCCCATTTACGAAAGGCTCTGTGCGATTTGTATCAAGACCAAATTGTTTAATGTCTGGCTGGTCAAATGTTACGCCTCCACACAAGACAAAGAGGAGACAGTTAAGGACAAATTTGGCAGCACCCTGTAATGCACTGTCGATGCATTGCCGTCAAACGACATTCAAACAAGAGGATATAGTCTCCATGCAGATACCAGCGACAATGGACCACGGCTGATAGACTTCGTTACTAGTAGAGGCTTCACAGTAAGCTCCACACGCTTTCCACATCGAGACATCCTTAAGAGAACGTGGGCATCCCCAGACGGTCGCACATTCAACCATATCGACCATGTTCTCATACAAAAAGGTGCCACCACCAGCATTCTCGACAATCACTTGTTCCGCGGCGTTGTCTGTGATTCAGACCACTACCAGATAAGGGTCATGCTCCAATGCCACATCTCCAAGAGCTGTAAACAAGGAGCATCAGTTACTTCAAGGTACCCAGCTAAATTATAGCTCAGTAACGCCCACATACATATCAGCGCTGGGAAATCGCATCAACATATTTCCGCAGTTGGGAGAAAGTAATGATAACATCAAAGCCATGTAGAAGACAGTAAAAATGCGATACGAAAACCAGCTTAGGAGGTCCTGGAGCATCAGTCAAAGAAAAGTAGGAACGACTGGTAAGACGAAGAATGCAAGGAAGCGATTAAGAAAAGGAACAAGGCGCACAAAAAATACATCCAGTGACCAACTCGGGCCAAAGAAGAAAAATATAAAAGCCTTCGACGTCAAGCTAATAAAATGAGCCAAAGAAAGAAACGACTCACTATCAACATGAAGATTCAACAGATAAATGAAAACATGACCCTACATGAAATCAGATCGGCGTATGCCTCTATCAAACAACTAAGAGACGATTTGCAAAAGTGTACAAGGAGCAATCATAGGCGACCCAGTCGATATTGAAAACAGATGGCTGCAATATTTCCAGAAGCTATTCACAGCGTCCCCAGCAATGACTGTAGCTGTGAATATTCCAGAAGCAGGTCAAGCGGTCCCAAACTCACAACTAAGCAGAGCTGAAGTACAGGCAGCAGTATGAGAGCTCAGGAAAAATAAGGCTTCTGGAATGCATGGAATACCAGCAGAACTGATTTAGAATGGAAGTCCCCACTTAAATAACCTTCTGCATCGACTAATATGCAGAATATGGCTAAGAGCAGTTTCCAGAGGACTGGCAAAAAAGTAAAATAGGTCCTGTACACAAAAAGGGGGACAAATTAAAGTGTGAAAATTATAGAGGCATTCTCTACTGTGCACGTCTTATAAAGCACTCTCCAAAATCATAGAAAGAAAATTGAAGCTGTACTATGAAAATATTATAGGAGAGTATCAGGGAGGCTTTTCAAGTGGATGTTCTATAATAGACCATATATTCTCAGTAAAGCAGGTGCTTGAAATGTGCTGGGAATGTAATATCGATGTGCATTAACCCTTTGTAGACGTCATGCGAGCATAGGACAGTGTCGAAGGAAACGCACTGCACAAAATTTGCTTGACTTTGGCGTTCAAACGAAACTAGTCACGAAACAGGTCATGATGCTAAACACAGAGTCCCAGGTAAATGTAAATCGTGAAATAATCGACAGCCATATAATGGAATCAGTCTTAAAACAAGAGGATGGACTTGCCCCAATGCTCTTTAATATTATGCTGAAGAACGTCATCAGGAAACATAAGCTGAAACCTCGGATACACTAATGTTCAAGTCCACACAACTGGTAGCATATACTGATGACGTCAATATTATGGCACGTTCACTCTCAGATGCCAAACGAACATTTCTGATTCTAGAATCTTAAGCAAACTAAATTGGCCTAAGAGTTAATGAAACTAAAACTAAATTCATGACTCAAACGAAGTAGAAAATTCCAGTTTGACAAAAACTGACCATAAGCGACTATAACCTTGAGAGTGTGGATAATTTTGTGTATCTTGGAGCCAACCTGAATAGAAGAGACACCGAAAAGGATGAGATAGGCCGCATGAACACCGCAAATAAAGCCTGTTACCACATACCTCCCACTGTAAGATCCAGAGTCGTGCACAGGCAAATTAGCTCCGCATTTACAAAATACTAGTCAAACCTGTGCTGTTATATGGAAGTGAAACATGGAACCTGACGAGCGAATCTGAAGATGCATTGGACGTATTTGAATGCAAAGTGGTCCGGAAAATCGACGGCCCAGTGAAACAACGGAACAGAGTAGAGACTACGTTACAGCGATGGGTTGTAAGAATTATTTGACGATCCAATTGATTCCTCTTGCGTAAAGTTATGTAAATTGAAATGGACGGGCCATGTAGAACGAATGAAAGAAAAGCTGCTACTCAAAAGAATATTGACGGGTAGAGCACAAGGTAGGCGTCCAGTGGGAAGGCCGAGGAATCGATAGGAGGACACAATAGAAGCTGACAGCAGATCCTTGTTGGAAGTATTGTAAATAACTTTCGGGCAAGATCGCAGAACAGTGATTATTGGAGGAGATTAATTCTGGAGGCCAAGGCCCGGCTTTGACTATCGCCCCATAAATGAATGAATATAAGATGTGGTATAAAAGTCCATTGTTGGGCTCATTATGTATGATCTTGGAGTGTAATTATTGTATTTACTCTCGCTTTTTCTTTACTCAGTGAAGTTCACATAAACATTTGTTCTAAAGCATTTTTCCGATAATAAGTTGATGTTCATATGTTACTCGCGATTTTGTATCATTCATATTGTAATTTGTTTCCTTTTCAGCCGAAGACATTACGTTACGTTTAAAAAGAAAACTCAAAAACTAGCATCAAAAATTTACTTCAAATTTAATTATTTTATCAGAAATAAATTAAACTAGCATTCTCTTATCACCAAATCATAGTTCAACCACCTGATTTAAATCACTTTGAAATTAAAGCCTAAACAAAATCACCTCAAATCGATACAATAGTGCATAATTAAATTGAAATTTTTCGAGAGATATATTTGTTTGTGGTTGTTGCTGGTATTCTATTAGCGAAACACAATACGAATAAATTCGCAACATTCTCTCGAATATGTTTTAAATATTGATTCGATTAGGCTTAGATTTGGAACGCTTGGCAGCAGAATTTGGCTGGAATTCATGCACAATAGTCAGCCGCCACACAGCGAATTCAAAAGGATCCTTCATTATAGTGTAGATTGGATTGATGGTCAAAGTAACACCCACTACGCAATATTATGTTTATTTAGTGCACGTATGAGTTGGGTAATTAAGGATGCATCACTTTTGTCACTTGAACATAAAACAATAAAATTGTTCTGATGAACATTAAATTGTCCTGATGAAGTTTATTCAGGCATAAAATGATGCTGCCTAATGGGATGGCCAAAAGGGTTGTCAGTTGGTCTTAACACATGATGCCAGGATTAACGACATTGGAGATACAGGAATGATAGGGTTAGAGTGCAGGGAGTGTTTATTGAGCCTTCCAAGTCATAGTAGATCCTTTTCGTATTACGAACAAAAGCGAATTTTGTATATTAATCAGACTTTATGGGATAAATCATTGATAAGCTTTTAACCAAAGCCTTCCATCAGTCTCCTTCTGGCTTTTGGGCTGACTTATGGACAAATCCAATATTACTGACACAAATCTTCTATCAACAGGAAACAAGATAGTCCATATCCTCGACAACACCGAAGATACAAAATCGGTCTTTAGTTTGCAGTCAGACCATCTACCTACCCCCTTTTGTTGACACTGTTTACAATGTTTTCCATCCTGAATTCGATAGCCAAACAATATTGAAAATGTATAACATTCCATCCATGTAGGCAAGTTCACATGAGTACGAGTATCACAAGTATAAACATGTCAAGGAGGAGGAGGAGAAGGACGAGGGCTTTTATCGTTGAACATTATTATCATATGTGATGCGGTAAACTCTCATGCTCGTGCTTAGCTCATATAATATCACAAAGCCCAACAAGTGATGTAGGAGCGGACTTGTCGGGACGACAGGAGAGGATGTTAAAAGGACATGTTACGTGTAAAATGAATAAAGGTAGCCATAGCCAACAGTGAGGCGAGTTGAACACGAGCGGTAAAATCAACCAACGATTATTGTCCCACTTGTATGGACATGTATGGTAATGACATTATGAATGGGACTCTGAAACGCTTCCTATAGTTTATATTATCCTTTTAGAAAATAGACTTCAGGCTGGCTTCTGCTAAAATATGCAGATATAATGTGCATGGTTTTAAATGACGTTAGAATGGGGAATTGGGTAAAGTGGCAATTTTGTCAATAATTTTAATTAACCGGTCATTAATTAAAGGCTATATTCCTGAAAAATTCTTTGAATGAATTTATAAAACACATGCAATCTCAGATATCTTAACTCCTTTTGGAACAATGTTTAATTAATCGTTTACTCATTTTACATTTCTGTTTTAATGTAAACTTAATTAGAAAACTTTTTGAAAAACCAGAAAAATGTTTTCAAAAAGCCATAGAAAGGATGAAATACATTTTATGGAATTATTACGAAATTATGTTTTCCTGTTTTTAGTTATGATAGGTTAAAAAGCGATTGCCACTTGACGGCATTTTATTATTAAAGGGGTTCTACACGATCAGTTCAGTTGTCCGTTCAGTTTCAGTTTCAGTTGAACTGTCAGTTCAGTTAAATTTTTGCTTTGCTTCCAGACGATCAGTTTCATATCAGTTCAGTTGTCATTTCTCAATCTTGAACATCGCGCGGTTTTATTGCTATCATGGACGAAGATTGTGTTATTGCAGTTGCGCTTTGTGTATCACTGGATAAGCCTAGAAAAAAAAAGAGCTAAATGGAGTAGAGAATGGTACCTTAAACGAAATTCGCTGTCTCATGTAAAATTAATGAAAGAACTTCAATTTGAACCATGTGATTGGTGTAACTATTTACGTATGAGTGAGACTGCTTACAAAGAACTATTGAATTTAGTAACACCGTTTATACAAAAGCAGAATACGGTAATGAGACAAGCCATATCACCTCATGAAAGGCTCCGTGCAACATTAAGATTTTTGGCCACTGGAAATTCGTACAAATGTCTTTAATTTAGTACTGTTATATCAAGTCAAAGTCTAAGTGTCATAATTCCTGAAACTTGCAAAGCCATAAATATGGTGCTGAGGATTACATAAAGGTAAGTGAATAAGAATCAAGTATTTCCTTTTTATATTTTATTCATTAAATAAAAATAAAAAACTCAACAAGAAAAACAATTGCTGCATTAAAAAAAGGAAAATAATAGAATGAAATAGTAATACAACATAGTAATGTGGTGTTTTATAGACAAAAACATTGATACCTATTCGATAGGTTATAAATCCAAATGATTAATTTCATTATAATAATCGGCAGTTGAAATAAATTGTGTTAGGTGCTCTGATGATGTAGGAGTAGTTGCTACCACATATCGTGTTTTCGGGTCTGAAGATGTAGGATGTGAGTGTGTTAAGTGGGTTTTGGTATGTGAAGTTATATTCAACGATTGCATCTGTCCTTGAAAAAGTGTATCATTAATAAGTTTTTGAACAAATGGTACCATTTCAGGTGTCATATTGCTTAGTTCTTGTGCAATGTGCATGCCAAATGATTGGTATTTTAGTTCTTCCTTACGACCATTCTGCAGTCGATTGGCAACCAACTGCAAAACTTTTGATTTTGCTACGGGTCTTTCATTTCCTGGTGACCTCTTTCTTCTGCGAGTAAAGGATGCTGAAGTGTTAGGACGTGTGAACTGATTGTCACTTGAGTTTTCTTTGCCTATATCTTCAGTTTCTAAAATGGTTGACTCTCCTTCATCCTATAACAAATACATCAGCATTAGTTTATTGACGGAATAGTACCTAACCATTTATTTATATTTTTACAGATGCCCAGGAACGAAAGTGAATGGAGATTATTTGCAGATGGTTTCAAAGACAGGTGGCAATTTCCAAATTGCTTGGGGGCTGTTGACGGAAAACATGTTCGCATAGTACCTCCAGAAGGAGGTGGGTCCTTATTTTGGAACTATAAAAAGTTCAACAGCATTGTTCTCATAGCAATAGTGAATTCCAACTACGAATTCATTATGAGTGATGTCGGAACCAATGGGGGCATATCAGATGGCGGAGTTATTAACAACACCACATTTTATAAAAAATTACTTAATAATAATTTACAATTACCACCCGATGATATAACAACTTGCAAAAATACGCATCTGCCATATGTATTTGTGGGAGATTAGGCGTTCATGTTGAGGCTGAACTTTTTAAAACCGTTTAATAAAAAACAGTTATCGTACGATCGCATGGTTTTCAACTACAGGTTGTCAAGGGCTAGACGTATTGTTGAAAATGCATTTGGAATATTATCAAGTAGATTCCAAATTTTTCAGTCTGCTATCAATTTAAAGAAGTTCCAAAACGTGGACGTAGTTGTCTTGACATGCTGCTATCTACACAATTTTTTGAGGAGAAAGTCTAGTCATTCTTATACACCTTCTCAATTGAACGAATCGAGATACTGAAGTGACAGTTACTCAGAGTTTTTTTTTGAATGCGTCGTATGATATTGAATTTTTTTTTATCTCTGAGAGCTGATCATGATTTTTTGGACTAGATGTTCACGAAAAGGACTAGTTCACATTATATTGTGTGCCCCCTTATACCGATGTGTTAAACATTGTCTGGGTGGCACAAAGGACCAAGCGACGTAATGTGAATGCAGATCGCACGAGCGTTGTGCGACGAAGAAAGAGTGATGGAGAGAGTGGTAGGGAATGGAGGTAATAAAAAAAAAAAAAAAAATCAGAGATCCAATAATTAAGGTGCATGGGCTTGAACCACTTCAAGTAGGCAACAGAATCAATATGAATGTTAGTGTGGAGGCAAAGGCATCCAGAGATGAATACGTGAATTATTTTACAAACGATGGTAAACTTGATTGGCAGGACGAAATAGTTTGAAGTAGGTATATGCCGTAATTTATGTTATATTCACTTTATTAGATGTCAAAATTTATAAGAAATAAAAGGTTATAAAAAAAGTAAAATAATAGTTTACTTACCTCATCTCTTTCATTTTCAGCATCACTGCTACGGTTAGTGTCAATGGTGTTCATACTACCTCGGTTAGTTCCTTGATCGCGAAGAAATGAGAAAAGCTCATAACACCATAATGTTGGTATGTAGATTTCATCAGCTCCAGCTTCACTTTTATCAGAATCCTTCACTTTTTTCAATTCCTTATTGTAAGCTGAGCGCAAACTATTAATTTTTTTTACCATTGAAACTGTTGCTTGTTTATTGTGCTCTTTGAACTTCTCAAGCAAAACTTGGTAGCAAGATTTTTTCTTGATTGTGTTGTGGTATTGAGGATCAGATTTCTTCCATAAGCATGGAAAATTTTGATAGATTTCAATGAAATCTGTTATAAATTCGTTATCTTTTCGCGACATTTTTAATTAACGATGTGTAAACAAACTTATTACAATTAAAAAACTGAAACGTAAACGGAGAAGTCTTGCTAGACTTCAGTTTCGTTTAATTTCAACTGACAACTGAACTGAGCTTGATGGGATTTCCATGGAGCCTCAGTTCAGTTTTCAGTTCAGTTTTCCCTTCAGTTTTTGCAGTCCACACGTAAGTTTAACTGACAGTTCAACTGAAACTGAACTGATCGTGTGGAACGCCTTTTAGATATTCGGGTTAGTATGGAGGTAGCTGAGAGCATATTTACCAACTTTAATCCAACAAAGGGCTGTTCACCAGTTTTTAAATTAGTTTTATTATTGTACAGGGTTATCCATTTCGTGGTAGGAAAGTATAACCCTACCATTTGACATCTGTCAGAATTAAATGTCATCCAAAGCGTGTTTTTTTTAATTGAAGGCTTGTCATTTAGAAATATGGATCGTTTAATAGTCGACGAACGCGTTAAAATTATTAAATTTTATTATGAAAATGGTGGATCTGCTGTATCAACATTTAGGATAATTACCGTCGACATAATCGACCTACACAGCAAACAATTTCGAACACAGTGAGAAAATTTGAAGAGGCTGGATCAGTTATTGATATTGTAAGGCCCGTGCATCATCGCAACATTCGTTCTGCTGAAAATATCGCTGTCGTTGCTCAAAGTGTGGAGGAAGACCCGAATTCGTTGAATACTCGACGTAATCAACATTTGGGCTTGTCTTACGGCTCATTGTGGCGGATTTTGCATTTGGATTTGCATCTCCATCCGTACAAAATCCAACTCACTCAAGAACTTAAGCCTCAAGACCATACATAGCGCAGAATGTATGCGAATTGGGTGATTGAACAACAAGCCATTGATAACGATTTTTCGAACAAAATTTTCTTTAGTGATGAGGCTCATTTTTCGCTCAGTGGTTACGTAAATAAACAGAATTGCCGCATATGGGGCTCTCAAAATCCTCAGGTGATCGCAGAAAGGCCTTTGCAAAAAGTGACCGTTTGGTGTGCATTATGGTCTGGTGGTGTTATCGGCCCGTATTTTTTGAAAGCGATCAAGAAAGAGCCATTACAGTCAGTTCTGACCGCTATGGACGGATGTTAACCGATTATTTTTGGAGAGAAATTGAAGATTATGATTTGGAGAACATGTGGTTTCAACAGGATGGAGCCACAAGCCACACAACACAGGCTAATTGAGCGCTTTTGCAAGAGAAATTTCCAGGACGCATAATTTCAAGATTGAGTGATGTCAATTGGCCCGCAATATCCTGCGACATAACGCCTTTGGATTTCTTTTTACGGGGCTATGCAAGAGATTGTGTTTACGGGAACAATCCTCAAAATCTTGAGGAATTGAAACCCAATATTCGTGAAGTTATGGCCGAGATATTGCTGGAAATGTGCTGAAAAGTCATTGAAAATTGCCTCATAAAGATTGAGGCCTGTAAGAGGTCCCGTGCAATGACGTTGTATTTCACATATAATGGCAAAGTTTAGTCTTTATATTGAATGAAAAATTTTGTTCCCATTTGAATGTTTAATGTGTTTTATTTAGCTTTACTTTCCCAAGCGTAAAATGGATATCCCTATTAGTATTAATAGACCAGGGCGGACCTAGGAAATAACGATCCCATTTTTGCGTTGAGAGGGGACACACTGATTTTTGCAGAAAATGTTGAAGAATAGCTTGCTGAACAATGATTAACTTATCCTTCCTCACAAAAAAGTCGGGAGCATTAATAAATAAATCGAAATGTAGAAAAATTATAAAAAACTCAATTTGTTCCCACTTTTCTCACTTCTGACTTTAAAACGACTCCATTTAGAGCAAAATTGTGAGGAAATTAAAGTTCCGTAATAAAATTTTCTCGGCTTGAAGTAATTTTCATCTTATTTTTAATCTGATACAACTCAAACAAAGGAGATTAAATATTGCATTACCAAATCCCTAGGATGCTTTTATTTCGTTATAAATAAATTAATTTATAATATATTAATGTAGGAAAGAAAGAGATATAGAAATGACGCCGTCGACCGCAACACGGGAATCGGGACAGTCTCGATCTGGCCGTCGGCGCGCGTGGTTACAATAAACAGAAATAAAATATACAACTAAGACATAACTAAGTGTTTTTATTTACTGGTGCCCATTTCATTTTTCCATTACCCTATTTTCCAACATGGGGGCTCAACCGGGATATTGAGAAATTTTATGTGAAAATTAACAGGTGTTCGACACGGCAAGAAAAAAAAACAGTGACGGTAACTGTGTTGAAAAATCACGGAATATGAGCGAAGTGGAAGAAGATGCGGGTAGGCTTTTGGTGCTGCAGTTAAAAGAAATATTAAAAGCAAAAGACCTTAGTCTATCGGGAAACAAAGCCGAGTTAGTGAAACACATTGCCACAGCAAATCCTTCGGGACAGTGGATGGTGGAATTTCGAGAAATGGCGGAAAACAATTCAGTGAACGGTGCATTGAGGGAGGAGGATGGCATTAATACAAATGTGTTAGTAGTTAAGACTGTGCGTGAGCACGAAACTGTTTTGTATAAGCGCGAGAAAGAGTTAGCCGAACGGGAACTCGCCTTAGCGAGATATTACGTTGAAGCCAATCAGTTGGTGATAGTGTATATGCAGCAACACGAACTCAGTGAGTGGTAGTCGTACCGAGAAAAATGCGGAAGTGGATGCCGACATAGAACATTCGCGGGTAGTACGCTCGAGTTCGGTGCACACTTAACCCAAAATAAATGTTGCGCTAGCAGACCTTCTCAATGTTTTCGATGAAAAGACGGATATCTACGAAACATGGGTGAAGCAGGTTTCGTTGTTACGGCGGACGTATAAACTCGACGATGATACGACGAAAATATTGATGGGAGCACGGCTAAAGGGGAAAGCAATAGAGTGGTTTCACTCCAAGCCGGAGTATATTATGTTGTCTCCTGACGAACTTTTACGGGAATCGAAGAAGATATTTTATCGCCGAACAAATAAAATTATAACGCGACGAAAACTCGAAGATCGGATTTGGAAGAGAAATGAGACGTTCTGTGACTATGTGCATGAAAAGACGGTTCTCGCGAATCACCTTGGCCTGGCCGAAGAGGAAATTGTAAGCTATGCCATTGACGGTATTCCGGATTCACAATTGCGTGACGTGGCTCGTTTACGGGGTTTTGGGTTCAATGCCCGCTTTACTTTTTGCGTGTGAGAAAATATCCTAGCAAGATCGGAAACGCTCGACGAAATCGAACGAAAATGCGGGTGGTGAAAAATATCCAAGCGGTATAGTGTTGAAGCGATGTTACAACTGCGGGGACAAGGCACACTTGAGCCTTAAATGTCCGGATAAGTTGTAGGGGTTGAAGTGTTTTCGGTGCAACAAGTTTGGACACACTAAAGCACAATGCTAAGGAGCACAGCAAGCAATTGAACGAGATGCAGATTGAAAACACTATAATGCATGTAATACAATGAGCAGGAAAGCGTATAAAATAGTGAAGGTGTGCGGAAAGAATATAAAAGCTCCGTTCGACTCTGGCAGTGATCTTCACTTAATAACGAGCAGCACCTACGAAAGTCTGGATGCACCTGCTTTGAAGGCGTCGACAGTACTCTTCGACGGCATAAGTTCAGTTGGTTTGAGAACGCTTGGTAGCTTCACTGCACCGGTATGTGTGGATGAATTTAATTACGAGCCACGAAAAAAAATGGAAAGATTAGTATGTATGTAGACTATCGTCTACTAAACAAGAGTATGATAAGGGACCGTTTTCCGTTGCCTTTGATCGAGGACCAGCTGGATAGATTACAGAGCGCCACCGTATTTATTACTCTGGATTTAGAAAATGGATTCTATCATGTGCCAGTTGAAAAGAACAGCGTAAAGTATACGGCGTTTGTTACACAGGATGGGCTGTTCGAGTTCTTGCGCGTTCCTTTTGGTATCTGCAACTCACTGGCAGTTTTTCAACGACATATCGGAGCAGTACTTAGAGACCTGTTGGTGGATGGAACCGTATTGTCTTATTTAGATGATTTGATAATTCCGGCCAAAGATGAACGAGATGTTTTAGAGAAACCTCAAACAGTGTTCAAGGTCGCAAGTGAACACAACGTAACGTTTAACTGGGGAAAGTGTATATTCCCGGAAAAGAGAGGGGAGTGCTTAGGATACATTGTCGAAAACGGCACCATTATGCCAGGAAAGGAAAAAACGATGGATGTAACAGAATTCAAAAGATCAAAAAGAGCGAAGAACGTAAAACGTTTTTTAGGGCTGACCAGCTATTTCTGTTAGTTTATCAAAGGGTTTTCGACTATGGCTCATCCTCTCTCTAATTTGTTAAAAGATGGAATAAAGTTTGAATTCGGAGAAGGCCAGGCTAAAGCGTTTCAACGGCTAAAGGACATACTCGCACATGGTCCCATTCTCAAGTTGTATCGAATCGGATCCGAAACAGAATTACATATGGACGCGTTTAAGCAAGGACCCTGTGCCATACTTTTGCAGAGAGACTATGAAGATGGGAAGTTACATCCAGTTTACTACGCGAGTTGGAAGACGATGCCTGCAGAGGAGAAGTATACGAGCTATGAATTGGAGATTTTAACCGTTGTGAAAGCATTGAATAAGTTTTGCGTTTACTTCTTGTGTAAGTGATTGCTA
This sequence comes from Odontomyia ornata, assembly GCA_963969285.1. Taxonomy (NCBI): domain Eukaryota; kingdom Metazoa; phylum Arthropoda; class Insecta; order Diptera; family Stratiomyidae; genus Odontomyia; species Odontomyia ornata. The sequence continues at coordinate 46,900,023 of OZ017742.1, forward strand.
CAGACTGTCAAGTTCTTGCCCTAGCTATGGCAAAAAAGGAGACGTTCTTAAGAGTGGCAGGTTGAGCGTTGTTAATTGAAGAATTTAATTATAACTTTGAACAGCGATCTGGCAGGGCTATGAAGCACGTGGATGCTTTAAGCCCATAACTGGCATCAGTATATCTTATCAATAAGAGAATAGATGCATCAATGGAACGAGTGCACCGGGCTCAGCAGAACGATAGCGAACTACAAAAAATCATTCAAGATATAAACGACAAGAAACAAAAGGACCTCAAACTGCAACAAGGAACTCTTTTCCGCGAATAACGAGGAGATCTTCTAGTGGTTGTACCCAAAGCAATGCAGTACGACGTTATAAGAATTGCGCAAGAATGTGGTCATTTCGATGCGAGGAAAGCCGAATATGTTCTTTGACAGGAATTTTGGCTCTCATTTATACAAGCTCGCATCAGAAAATTCATCTATACATGCGTAGTCTGTATATTAGTCGAGAAGAAACACGGAAAGCTGGAGGGCTTGTTACATCCGATTGACAAAGGTGGTGGGCCACTAGATAACTATTATGTTGATAATCTTGGACCGATGCCGTCGACCAGGAAGTGTCTCAAACACATATTCACTGCTACGGATGCATTCACCAAGTTTGTATGGCTGTATCCAACAAAGTCAATGACAATGGAGGAAGTTATATCGCTGTTGCAGAAACAAGCCACTGTTTCGAAAACCCTCGTAGAATTGTTTCAGACCGAGGGATCGCATTCACTTTGAGTACTTTCGCCGAATATTATAGAGACGAGGGAATAGAACACATTCCCATCATGACGGGTGTGTCACGTGGTAATGGTCAAGTAGAGAGGCTAAACCGAGTGGTTATCCCAGTGTTAACGAAGCTGTCTATAGAAAATCCAGCAGAGTGGTTTAAGTTCGTTGACAAAGTCCAACAGAGCATTAGTTCTTTATTTAATCGCAGTATTGGAATTTCACCATTCGAGATACTGATTGGAACAGCTATACATACGAAAGATGACTTGAAGCTGCGTGAAATAATTGAAACTGCAATTGTAGAAATCTTTCAGAAGGAACGATCGGAACTGAGAAGCAGAGCAATGGATAACACGAAGAAAGTTCAAGAAGAAAATCGCAAAACGATGAATCGACGGTGTAAAGCCGCAAGCCCGTATGATTTTGGCAATATCGTAGCTATTAAAAGGACTTAGTTTGGAGGAGGTCTAAAAGTCCAGAGGAAGTTTTTGGGCCCTTATTAGGTTGTGACAGTTAAGCCTGATGAACGGTACAGAGTTGAAAAAATCGGTGACCGCATACGACCCAATGAAACTACGACGTCAGCTGATCATATGAAGCCATATCCAGAATGTCAAGATGCAGGCATGACCGTTGAGACCTAATTCAAAGATTCATCGGCCGAGGAGGAACTGCCATCAGAAAGGCCAAGTGTAGGAAGGAATGAAATGTAGAGATGACGCGGTCAAGAATAATCAAATTGCGATCAAGCTGTGTTACTTCAGATAGCAGATATGCAGTGGAGATGAAGAGATGGCAGCGGCATGCATCTCACAATCAAGTACGAGTCAGCTAGCAGAAAGATGAAGGAGGAAGGGACAAAAGCAAAACGTAACTGAAGAGTGAGTGTAAATCAGCCAGGTAAAAGCTCCAGAGAGGAGAATGCTGCAATCATCTCAAAAGCTCTCCTTGCTCTTCTGCTAGTCTATTTCCCCCTAAGAGAATATCGTTTGTTGGCTCTCTCAGTTTACGTACAAACTAAACAAGATGGGGAAGAAGCGCTTTTGTAGAATGTGAGCTCCCGTGTTTGCGTAGTCAGCAGATTTCAGGGAAAATTTGGGCAAAAGCCCGCTCCTTGACCAAATATAAGCACTTGGTTGAGTACTGCCTGATCAGTGTGTGATTCAAATCTACTAGGGAGCAGTACCAAACAGTCCTGCAACTTGCGATTAGTCACGCGACTTTTACGATTTAAGTTTCAGGCTGAGGTGTTGTGTGGAGAAAATGCTGATGGCAAGGGGCAAGGTGTTTGCTTAAGCCATCAACCTCGGGTCCATGGGGGTGGCACTCCCTAAGGAATGCTAGCCTCCAAGAATTTTTTGTCGACTGGCATTTCTCCTGTGGGGAATCTCCTTAACGGTCGATCAAGCACTACATCCAAAAAAACCTGACATTGCAATGCGTTTGGATGACAAATGTTTGAGGGCAATTGGGAAATCGAAGAAAGTCAAAGAAACATTTTCAAAGAATGAAATCCCTAACATTTTTATCTTCAGTATTTCTAGTTCCAATTGCTTTGTGGAAAGGATTTTTATGCAGATGGTCGACAAGAGCACACTTGGAGGCTAGCATTCTTTGGGGAGCGCCACCCCTATGGACCTGAGGATATGGGGGCGCCGTGAGGCTCCTTCCTAGAATGACATGTAACGACCCTGTCTGGATCTGGACTACGCTTTGGACAACGAACTGGAATTCATGCTTTGGGCTAAATGATATGATGGTTTGGACCTAGCTTCTTTGTACGGCAGCACCGAGGTGACACTCGTGTGTGAATGGCTCAAATTCAACTATCATACCGTCTCCGTTCTAGTAAGACCTTGGCAGGCCTCTGAGTACGTTCGAAGTTCACACCATTGGGTTAGTGGTGTAGGTTCGGTTGAGACAGACTCCCGATTAGCGCTGGTCTGGCTCTGAGCACTTGTCCCCATAAAGGCTTGCGCCATCCCTCGCCTGGCCTCCCCGCTCTGCAAAGATAGCCATGGGACCAAAAAGGCAACTACACACACGAAAGGAGATAGCGGCTCCGTGGGGGGACCCAATAAAACTGGAGCATCCAAAAAATATAAAAAAGATCATAAAAACCCAAAAAAAAAGAAATAAAAAATAATAACGGCAACGCAACTAGCGGTTACAGCCACGACGTTAACAGCACATCGAGAGCGGTACTAACGATGAAAAAAACGACGAATAACACAATGACAGTGAAGGCGGACGAAAAACGGAGATTAACAGACAGTCTGGTCCAGACTGAGATTCCCGCGGCGTTCGGGCGAAGAAAAAAAATTATACGAAAACTAGAGCGTCCTTAAAAGAAAAGCGGGAAACTCTGCTAGACGCTTCAGCTGTTTGAGCTGTAGAAGAAAATATAAAGAACATGGAGAATTCTATGGGATCCTTACCGAAGGAGCCGAAGCAAGTGTCGTAAATCCCGATAAAATAAAGAATCATCCTGAAGCCAACGACGACATTACGGCAAGAAAAGAAAAGAGTGACCAGACAAATAAAACAACGTTGCGGGATTTCATCGCCAACGTCGAAAATGTGGTGGAAGCACTGTGTTCAGAAACGGAAAGGGATAACCTCCTCCAAGGATGCTCGCAAAGTACAATTGCTGCCCAGTGACATGAAGAAGAAAGGCTATGCCCAAAAGCGGGAGATGTTCTGAAAAGTGACTCCCCAAAAATCAGTAAAACAGTAAAGATTGGGCTCCTTGAACTAGAGGAGCTCCTAGACCGCATAAGGCATTATCAGAAGAGCTTTTTAAAGGCCGAAGACGAGCAGAAGGCTAAAAAAGCACTGGGTGTGAAATCTGAAGGCCACATGCAGATAGCTTCACCAATAAAAATCAATAAAAGAATCTCGTCTAGCCCAATCGAAGGAGATCGGGATAAAAGAAGGAAGGAAGAGGCACTTGATGGGCGGTAAGCACCAGATCACGGGTTCTAGACAGTGCTTACAAAAGGAGCGAAGAAAGCCGCAAAGAAACTCCTTCAAAAAAGCCAGAAAGTAAAGTTCGCACGGACACCCAACAAGAAAAAGGACCTGATGCAAAACAGGAGAAAAAGAAGGCCCAAAGAAGCCCCCGGCGGCAGGCACTGCTCGTAAAACCTCAAGATTTTCGACCCTACGCGGAGGCGGTATGGGACATCAGGGGAAAGGTAGGCCCCAAGACACTAACACTGCTATTAAAGCAGTACGACCAAAGCGGTCGGGCCACATATTGATCGAATTCAGAGCAGAGGCCGAGAATAGGGAAGCATTCTGCGACGCAGTAAAGAAAGTCCTCGGCAAAAGCGCAGTTATAGCCTGGCTTGAGCCGATCGCAAGAATCGAAATAAGAGAGATTGACTGCGTGACGGATCTGGCCGAGGTAGAAGAGGCTATCAAAAGGGAGTTCCCTAGCGTGGGCGCAATCAAGGCGAAGCTGACGCATGGCCATAGTTGACTTGATCGAAAAGGACGTCAAACAATTTTTGAATAAGGGCAAAGTACGAATAGGGTGGATTGTCTGTAGGATATGGCGAAGAGCAATGCCTCTTCAATGTTTCAAATGCCTTGGCTATGGTCACACCGCACAAGTAAGCAAAGGACCCGTTAGGAGTTCTCTATGTTACAAAAGCGGTGAAATGGGACATAAAAGAAAAGAGTGTACGAAGGAGGCACATTGTATTCTTTGTATGGGTGCTGATCCAAGACCCGATTTTGGACATGCCTTCGAATCAGGAAAATGCCGCGTTATTCAGGAAGCCCTAGCCAAGGCAAAACCAGAACTTCGATGACCCACATCCTGCAGCTAAACCTACACCGCAGTTCTACCGCCCAAAATCTGCTTGAGCAGTTTGCGAGGGACATAAAAGCCGACTTTTTGCTGCTGAGTGAGCCACATCATGTTAAAAGTTCAGCATCATGGTTTCCTCATAAAACTGGTACAGCCACCATCTGGGCTCGAAATAGTGATTTCCAGGCGGAGAGCTGTGGACGTGGGGATGATTTTGTGTGGTTCAGTGCTCAGAGACCACCTTCTTTAGTGTGAAACCTAACGGCAAACGAATCGAAATCATCTTTCCAAGCCAAGTTGAATGCTCTGGAGGGCACTGTCTCGAACGCAGAGGGCAAAGTGATTGTTGGGGCGAGTTCAACGCAAAAGCAATCGAATGGGGCATACCTCAAATAGATCCGCGGGGAAAATGACTCCTGGTTATGGCGGCCAGGACGGCGCTCGTCGGTACTAAACACCTTCAATACGCCGCCTTTTCAACGTTTTGGCTGTGAGGGAACTGATCGGACGTGAAATTTGCCCCGGAGTCCTTAGTAGGAGGATAAACAATTGGAGAGTATTAGAGGACTACTCAGCTAGTGATCAACAGTTCATTCTACTTGAGATAAGCGATGTTGTCTGCCGACATCCGTGCTTTCGGGTTTCTACAATTGAATGGAACATCGGGAAGATGGACGTCGAGACGTTCAACGACGTTCTCACAACAGGTGTACCACTGCAAGGGGCTTTGGAAGGGACGGCAGAACCGGCAGCTCAAGACGAGGTGAACTCAACTATGAGCACCATCACGACTGCTTGCAAAGCTTCTATGCCCCATCAATACCCCGCACGGCAAGCCTTTAGCGTACTGGTGGTCAACTGAAATTGCTGAAAAGCGAAGGGAGTGTCATAAGCTACGGCATGAGACTCAACGGGCACGGAGCCGGGACGAGGCAAGCCACCGCGCAGCAGCATATAAGTTGGCCAGGAAATGCCTTCAAAAATTGATCAACGACAGCAAGGCTCACTGCAAGCAAGATCTAGTGGACAATGTAAACAAGGATCCATGGGACCTAGGCTACAAGCTAGTTATGCGGAAGCTTGGCGCCCTACGGAAATCTTGTATACATGATGCGGGAAAGATGGACGAGATAGTGCAGGCAGTCTTCCTCGCCCATTCCGTCCGTGTTGACGCTGTCCATGGTGAAACAGCAGTCGAGTGTCCACTCTTCACACCGGAACTGAAAGAGTAAGTACTTTCATTGAAAGCAAGGAAGGCTCCAAGTCCAGATGGTATTCCAGATGAGGTGTTGCGGCTCGTCTATCACCATTGTCCTGACTTCCTGTTCAGTACATTCAACGCTTGCCTATGGGACGGAGTTTTCCAGGTACGATGGAAAGTTTCGAGACTCGTGCTGATCAACAAGGGGAAGGGAAATCCCGAATTGGCGTCTGCATACCGCCTGTTATGCATGATAGATACGGCTGGGATAGTACGGCTTTAGAGCAGGACGCTCTACCATTGATGCAATTGCAGAGGTGGTGAGCGCTGTCCAAAAGGTAAGGCATATAGTTGCACCAAGCGACGGATCGTCCTGTGGGTGACACTCGACGTCAGGAACGCCTTCAAGTCCACTAGATGGGTGGATATTCTGGATACGCTGGAAACCCCTTTCCAAGTTCCAGAATATCTAATGAGGCTTTTGAGGGACTACTTCAAGGATTGAAGCCTGCTCTACGACATGAGACAGGGTCAACGAAGGATAGAAATCATATCGGGTGTCGCCCAATGATCTATCCTTGATCCGGACCTATGGAACGTGTCGCGCTTGGTCGGCTATGCGGATGAAGTTGCGGCTCTGGTCACTGGACCCACCGTTGAACAGGCGCAACTTAGGCCAGGCATGCTAATGCGCTGAGTGAGGGACTGGATGACTGGTCGCGGGTTCAGTTTAGCACTGGAGAAAACCGAAGTGGTCATCTTGACAAAAAAGAGAATCCCTAGCGTTAGGATGATCAGTATTGAAGACTTACGAATCGAAGCCATCGGTGAAGTACCTGGGGCTACTGATCGACTCGAAGATGAGTTTTTCTGAGCAAATCAGGGCAACGGCTGAGAAGGCTGCTTCAGGAGTGTCGGCTCTGAGTTGACTTATGGCCAACGTAGGGGGACCCGGCCCATCAAGAAGACGCCTGTTGATGAGTGCTGTAGGGTTACGCTCTCAGCAAGGAGGTATACCGAAAACGTTTGGCACAGGTATAGAGAAGAGGGGCACTGAGGATTGCATCTTCGTATCCGACAGTCTCTAATTCAGCGGTGAGAGTTATTGCAGCCGTGATACCTGTCGGCCTTCTTGCTTGAGAGCGCCGCGATATTTACTGGTGCCGAAACGAGGATGCAAAGGAGATGGTTGTCCGTGAAGAGAGACAGCGCTCGCTCAACAATTGGCAGCAGTCTTGGGTGAATTGCACGAAAGGAAGGTGGACTGCGTACCTCATCCCGGATGTGAGATCGATCAAAGATGTGGTGAGACTGACTTCTACCTGACCCAGTTTTTGGATGGGCAGGTGTGTTCTCAGTGTTACCTGCACAAAATTGGTAAGTCACGGTCCCTCGATTGTCGGTATTGCCCGGGAGTGGAGGACAATGCCTGCCACTTATTTTTTCGTGCAAAAAATGAGTCAGGCTCTAAAGGAACCTCTACAGGGAGCCGGTAGAGCTCATTCCAAGTAATATAGTCGCGGTGAGCTCGAATCGGTTGACAAATGGAAGCAGGTGGCACATGACGCTCGGGCAGTCCTAAAAGAGAAAAGGGGCTTACAGTAGCGGGGGGCGTTGGTACAGGGGGATCGAGTGTCTGGCATTTCCTCTTCTACTCTCCCCTCCCGCTAGGAAAGGAGTCCCCCAGCTTGAAGGCGGCTCACGGCATGACAAATCGAGACCTGGCCCGAAGTAATGTGTCAAACGGTTCCAGGCTGGGTCCTCAGGTTGACAGGGGAGGTGTTTAGTGGGTAGTCCAGTCACCTTCTTGCGAGCACGGGAGTCCCACACTCTATGCATAAATGGCATTCACCTCCCTACCACAAAAAAAGAAACTCCCAAGGAAGCTGCAAAATTGCCAAATTGAATTCATCAATTTGCTGCAGTTTTATTGTAAAATTTCGCTCGGATGTTTTGTTACCCGCAGCCTCACCAGAAAAAGTGTTTGTTTCAGGAGCAAAGTGAAGGAATTGTTGTTTCTGCTAGTGTTGAAATTGTGAAGTTGAGTTCAAGCTATCTTCCTGGTTGGTGGTGGTTCAACACGAACGAACATCTAAGTGACGTATATGTTCGCATTTTTAATTGGACGGGCTAAATGTTGAAGATCCTGGCTTTATAGCAGTGTGAATGAAGGGTTGAGATTCCCGAGTGTCCGATTTTTACCCCACGAAGTGAGGTGAGGTAGCTTACTCGCTTGATGGCTAGACGAGTGTCCAGGGCAAAGAGCAAATTGGCGGGCACAGCCGGCCCCGCAAGATCTCAACTGGAGCGCCTTTTGTGGAGGATAACCACATATAAGTATCCACCGGTGTAACTTTTTCAGATTTTACTCCTCAATTGCGGGATGGGAAGAATTTGTTAATGTTATTTCCCTTCCCTTCACACTTTACTATCGATAGTGTGGTTTTCAAAAATCATATAAAAATCAAACTACTTACTTTCATACAAAATCCTACTTGGCTTTGTTCTGTGAACAATTTTATGGCTTCATAGCCTTCTATTAAGAGATTTTTTTCGAACTTAGATGAGTTTAACTTCAGTGAATTTTGAGAAAAATCACTATGACTCACGGAGACACACCGATTTTAATTGGGTGTTTTGAAAATCCTTTCAATTTGAAAAAGCTAGCCAACTATATAACAAGATACACATACGGTTTATGCAACGGGGTTTTCCTGTTTTGCATGCAGATTTTTCGGGAACGTTAAATCATAAATCCTTGATCCCATTGGGGCAGCAGATGGCATTATCGTGACCATAAAAAAAAATCGCTGTGGCACATGCAGTTTGATTTTTAATTGCCGCCAAATTTACAATAACCTTGTGAGGGCGAGTAAATAAAACAAGTTTACAGATTTTTTTTAAAAGGTAGGACTAGAGATGGGTCAACTCGATTTAACAAACCGAGTCAACTCGAGTTAGGCTACTTCCAACTCGAGTTGTGTTTCTAAGTCATCGCTCTAACTCTCGGCAAATTCGTAGCATATGATTTCTGACCAAGACAGCTCGAGTTGCGGTTAAATCGAGTCAACCCGTGTTAGGCTATTTCTAACTCGAGTTGTGTTTACGTTATCGTTCTGGTTTTTGGGGAGAAATCGTTGCATATAATTTTTGCTTTGTTTAATGCGCGTTCGTACCCAGCGAAAAAATTTGAAGCGCTTCCTAAAGAATCACCTTTGAAGCACTCTGTTACCATATTCAAAGAGAAGTGCGTTACAATCGCTTCACTTTAAGCTACATTAGACCATATCAGCTTCATATGAGGCACATTTGAAGCATGCATGCACGGGCTTCTAACGTGCTTTTAAGGAAGCTATCTGATTGCGTGCTTAATTCTGCGGACATCTCATGTTAAAATACATATGAAGTATAAGGAACTTTGGAGCACTTCATTGCTTTATGAATAGCGCTTCAGAAACACTTTTTGAGCGCTCTTTTTTCCACTGGGGAGTAAATCTGCGCAACTGTATTGCTGACTTAACTCAAGTTCATTTCATGTCCCCAAAAGCGGCCGAGAGCGGAACATTGTTTTGTTCGGTTTGTTCTGAACTGTAATCGTTTTCAAACAAAGTTTGTGTAATTTTTTCAAGTTAAACCGATAAGTGATTGGACAATGCCCAGGCCTCGTGATTGGACAATGCCCGGGCCTAAAAAATCTTCCCCGGTTTGGAAAGTGTTTGACTTACCTTCACAAGGAAGTGTAAAGTGCAAAATGTGTTCTAATAGCTATAAATACTCTGGCAATACCAGTTCACTTATGAACCATATTAAAAAAATGCATCCCAGCAAATACTGTGAACTGGTAGAGTCGGATAATAATAGTGCTACATCCATTAATAATCGACTCTCAAGCTCATCATCGTTGAGTAGAATTCAAAAAGAAATTTCAAAAAAACCGCCATCAGCAACCATGCCTACGCCGTCTTCATCATCTGTAGATGGTGAGCCCGCTACAAACCGATTCAGGCAGACTCGTTTGGCCTTGCCGCGAAAAGTTTTGCAGAAATCTGGCGATGATGCGCTGATTCAAATGATTGTGCAAGATTATCAGCCTCTACAAATAGTTGAAAATGAAAGTTTCCGAAGGTATACTAACACATTAAATCCTGACTATGATCTTCCTTCCAGAAAAAAATTAGCTCAGATGTTAAAAGGAAAATATGAAACTGAAACGGCGGCATATAAGAAAAAATTGCAGAAAATTGAAAATATTGCTTTAACGTCAGATATTTGCACGTCAAATACTAATAAAAGTTTCATTAGTGTAACCGCCCATTTTACAGACGACACCAAACTAGAATCAGTGGTTATTTCAGCTTCAGAAATACAAGGCAGTCACACAGCTGAAAATATAGCAAATGCTATTCGTCAAATATTGGAGGACTGGGAGATAAACCCAAAAATAGTCACTATTGTAACGGATAATGCTGCTTCAATGAAAAAAGCAGTAAGTGAAGTTTTAAATGAGTGCAATCATTTCTGTGTCGCCCATACGATCAATCTTGCTGTGAAAGATTATATGGAAAAAGATATTACTGGTTCAAGAGACACCACCGCTTATAATAGCCAGTTATTGGAAGTAATAAATAAATGTCGTGCGATCGTTTCACACTTCAAACACAGCACAAAATCTTCATATGCATTGACCACCATGCAGAAGCAAATGAATTTGGACGTAATCAAACTAAAACAAGACGTTCGCACACGCTGGAATAGTACATTTTATATGCTCGACCGCTTACTAAAGCTCAAGATTCCACTTTCTGCGACATTGCCAGCACTGGAATCACCACCATCGAATTTGGATTCTCAAGGCTGGGCTATTGCCGAAGATATAGTGATGCTCCTAAATCCATTTGAAAAAGTAACCACAATTTTATGCGATGAAAAATATCTATCACTATCATCTGTTATACCGCTCGTTTTTGGTCTACCAAATACTATCAATACCAAAACCCCAATAACAGAAACGGGCAAATGCTTGCAAAGAGCTCTTACTAACGCAGTTGAAAAACGCCTCAAGGTTTATGAACAGAGCGTTTAGTTTAGAGTTGAATGCTGACAATGCGCAAACGTGGGTACTTAATGAACTGCAAGACTACTTATCAATGGAGACCTCACTTGATCAACCTTGTATGCCTGCTGCTTTGGATGTTGCTTCTTCTTCTACAGAAGATGAAATTCGGGGTGTTATCGACCGACAAGTATCGGAAGCCGTCGGACAGTCAAACTCGACTACATTTTCTTCAGCAGCTGCGATAATAAAACTGTATATTGAGTTGCCGTACGTAGATAGGAAGCAAGATCCACTTCAATTTTGGGCTGAGAAAAAAGCTCTATTTCCATCGTTATTTAAAATGGCGCATAAATACCTCTGTATACCGGCTACTTCGGTGCCGTCCGAAAGGCTGTTTTCTAAAGCGGGCATTTTATGTAATGATCGAAGAAACCGACTTTCACCAAAAAAGCTCAATGAAATACTTGTACTGAATGCACTGTATTAAATATAATGTTTAAGAACTCCAGAACAGTACCTATATATATACTATACAATAATATTGCCATAGAGTACTTAAAAATATCTACAGGATTTCAAAATTATACCATTCCTATTTAGAATATGAAATATCTTTAATTTATTTTGGGTTAGTGTACTTCTGAGTACTATCCAGGATTTAACAATATCTACTAACTGATGTAGATATTGTTAAATCCTGGAGGTTTGTAAGAATGTACTTTTTGATGCTATTCTTATTTAGGTAAAACACTAATTCTTACTTAGAATTAACTACTTTTTTTTAATTTCACTTTGAATATGTATACTGTTAAATACCTACCTATTGCGGAGTTATAATGAAAAGACTGATTACTGGATTAAGTATAAATCTCATTGTGTCTCAAGACTTTGACGGTATAGTTTGTAATTGAAAGTCAAGTAAAATTAACTCTTTTCTGAATCATAGTTTGTTCTATTTTTTACCTACGGTAATAGCTTTTTTTGTTAATCATTGCCTAGTGTAACACAAAACACACAACAAAAGAGAGTGTTGAACTCATCATAACACTATCCATCCTACCCACTACCCAAACATCCATTCAACTTAAACCGATTTTCCAACCACGCAAGCATTCGATTTTTCCTATTTATATCGGTTTGGCTAACTTCTTGAACTGGGTTGAGGCAAATTTTAACTCGGTTAATTCGATTTGGTGTAAACCCGAGCTCACCCACCCCTACATTCTTTCTATCTAACTCGATTTAGTCAACTCGGTTTGAACTCGGGTTAGCTAAACTGTAACCCGAGTTAACTCGATTTAACGTAAACCCGAGTTCGCCCATCACTAAGGAGCTACACCAAATTCCGAAAAAAATATTGTCACATAATCGAATAATAAAAGGTTCCCTGACGTCTTATAAAAAATAAAGGCACGCCAAGAAGTGGCTTAGTTTGTAATGCTTTGGACCAAATTGTTGAATTTATTAGATTCGTGTCATACTCAGACTTCAAGCGTAAATCCTCCAATCAAAGAAACTTCGGGTTTTCGTTTGATTGTCAAACGGACTTCTAAAAATTTTTATGGCAAAGCGCTAAAATCCAGGAGTCAACCGAGATCGATACTGAAATCGAGAAGAAGTCTATTCAAGGTCTGACATCCTCACTCATAAATGTAGCTTATTATGAGCAGCCATCAAAACATAAGAATTTTGAAAAGCAGAACAGTAGACCATAATGAAGCAGTTTATTTTCCCGTTATTGACTGCCAGCATGAAGTAAGGTTGAATTAATTTTTGGCTAGGAGTCCTTACAATTCTTGCATATCTTATCACATTTCCCCTGTCAATCGCAGCCACTTAAGTTTTTCTTTGATTTTCAAAAACACTTCATTAATTATAGGAACTTTGTTACTCAAAAATAACAGTGCTATAAAGAAACAATACGTTAAACAACAAAAGTAAGACTTATAAGTGCTTTCAATATAAAAACTGCCTTCTAACTACACCATTCATATTGAGTGAAATCATTCGTAGCATGGTCTTCCCAGAATTGATTGTTAACATTTAGTGTTATTGAAAAAACGTGAACCATTCTTCCATTCATTACTGACTTCACTCAATCAAAACGTCCCAACACAAAACTGTAAAGCAGCAAACAAAGTTGCTAACAATCCTCTAAACCATTACCGCAACCTAATAATTGTGCAGAATCAACAAGATGTCTTGCGGTAAGACAAAGTCGAAAAATAGAATTAAACGAACATGTTCTCGCAAACAAAGTTTAGAAATGTGTTTACTCCATAAAATATCCTTAAAACAAACGCCAATGAATGTCGACTTAGACATGGCTAGGGATGAAATCTCAAAACTCACGTTCAACCCCTCGAACCATCATTATGTTCCGTCCGGGACTGAATCAAATGGAGAAGTTCTTGGGGCAAGTTGAAAATCTAAAAACTATATGGAAGCCACAGAAACTTTCAACTAGATTCGTTGCTCAATTGCTGATGTCGACCTCAAACATCTTCGGGAAGGATTTAAGCCACTGGCTAGGAGTGCAGCGGTGGGAGAGAAAGCGGTCTTGTGTCTGCTGCAGCACAAGGAAGCACTGAGGCAGTGGAGATATAATCGATTTAGGACGCATGCAGTTTTAAACTTTTCCCTTATAGCTATACTCGTATGCATGGCTTAGAATACCGAAGGATTTTGCTTGACTCTATCGAAGCAGCGATGAGCGGCGGAAAAGGAGCTTCACCCAATTAACCACTGGATGGAGTATTGAACTTGCTTCCACTTCCCAAGCATTTCCGAAGCAGGTCAGTAGTGCAAATGTTTGCAGTGGGCATCGAATGAACTTTGTATATCCTGAGGGAGCCTCTTGCATTCATTGACACATTGGCAAACAAGGCATTAAAGTCAAATTAACAAACGAAAATCGTTATCCTGCCTATCAAACATAGCGAGTTTGCTTAGAATGGAACGATTCACTTAACAGCCAAACAACCTTTAAGACCATGATCCGCATGAATGTAAGAGCTTAGAAACCTCCCAGGAATAAATTACTCCCAGCCCTTGAATCTTTCTCCATCAGGAACGCATTATTGCAATTATCATATCCGTCCCACGTCCTTGACATCCACTTGAAACGGGCAAATCAGAAACATTCGATAAACACTAGTCCGCAAACAATTCGATGAGATTTCATGAAGTGAGATGGGATATAAACACTTGGTCAGGATCCATTGAAAACAGTTTTTCGGATGACCGATGTGGGCCTAATCGGTGTTTGTCCCAGAAAGTCTCAGAAAAAAATCACTGGTAAGGTTGCCGAAAATGTTTGGAAGTGTTTATTGGCAGGCAATCAAAGAACTTTTTACGATAGGCTGCCGCAATCCAATATCAATTTCGGCCAGTGAATGGTAAAGGTATCATAAACGGATTGGCGACTCATTGGAAATTGGATTTCCGGTCCCAAAGGATTAAGGGTATTTCGGGATGATGGCGACCTTAATAGAATCTAATTCCTTCGTACGCACTTGAATAAGTGTTGTCAAGGACATTATTATGAGCTATCAAATGCAGCTGGCGACATAATGGTTAATGATATCGATGTTTTTGAGGGGATCCTTCTCGTCCTTTTTCCCTTTTTTGCTTTGCTCGTGTCCTTTTCGCATTATTATTTTATTTGGGAGGTATGAAAGGAAATTGTAATTTCAGTTCTTTTCTTGGACAATTCCGGACTCGTGTAAACGACTTAAATGCACGAGTTTAAGTTAAACATTGGTCGTTACATTGTAATGGCGTTGTTAATGTTTAGCGGAATTACTTGAAGGGTTAAAGGAACATTTTCATTCAATTGCTGGTTAGAAATGGTAATAAAGAATAAGTATAGTGGAGGAGTTAAAAAGGGTATTCTCTGCTACACTGTAGACCTACTATTATTTGGTATCCTTAATACAAATGGCAACGAAATTAAATTTTATCTTAATTCATTTAATTATCTTGTTTTCTAGAGATTAAAATAATTTTACATTTTAAAATGTTTTTTACGGGTAGAATTCTACTGTGGCTTTAGATTTATTGAATGCCTTATTTAGAGGAATATGATGAATGATTTCAATTCTTTCAAAATTTTTATGAGTTTACGCCATGAATATCAAAAACTAACTATATACATCTTAGTAGGCTTACCGGCAATTTTGTCTGTTTTCCAGTAAAGCAATTCTTTAATTTTCTTCTTCTTCTTTGTAGCACTACAGTCCCTCTCGGGCCTTCGCTTAGAGATAGTTAGAGTATCTCATTTTCATGACTGTATTGATTTTTTTTAAAGTTGGTTTGGTATGTACTTTAATTTTCTAGTTAGACAATAATTCATTGATGAAAGGTATATTGGATCTACTGATGGAAAATTAGACCTAGCTTCTCTTCTGGCACCACGAATTTTGATTTTCTTGTAATACCCAGGACGCGCTTCGTCCTGGCGATCCAACTACATCTCAAAGTCTTTTAGCTTTTCCTTATGAAATTTGTGGAGGGTCTAACGGCTGGATCAGACTACGACTATATAGTTGCACTACTGTCGCAAGTTACACATGGTTAAACGGAAGCGCGCACACTGCGATTTTTGACAATTTTCGCCAGGTCGGCAGTCGCAGGAATTTGCGATTTTTCCTAAAACCAGTTTAGTAGGAAGTTTTTGTGATACTAGCGCGGGCGCACATCATTTGAACATTTGACGCTGACGTGCATGCGAGTTTCTTGCATAGCGCACAAATGGGTCAGCGCATGGATTCCTGGCAAAGACATACCTTCAAATGAGCATATTAGGTCTGCGCATGTCTGAAGTTCCTTTGCAAATCTTGTCGCAGTGTGTTCATATCTGCGTCTTGAAATCGCTGGTTAAGACAGTAAAATCGCAGTGTAGCCAAACCCTTAGAAAACGGTCTTGGTTTCTAAATACTTGTTTCCATCTCCGCAGGGGGACTGCTGGATGACAGCAGTATTCTTTGACAAGAGCACTCTTTGGGGAGTTTCGTCATTATGTACCGGAGGAAGTAAAGGTTACCGTAAGGTTTGTAGTGAAATGGATTAGATAGAGTGTCCGTGAAGGATTGCAGTGATGGTCTGCTGCCTTGCCGAAAGAGGAAGGGTTCGCCAAGATTGGCCTTGTCTGGAGACGCATGAATACGATGTCGTGGGGTGGGTTCTTTTCCCCAGCACAAGGACTCGCTACAAAAAATTTCGCATTCTCGAATTTTTAGATTCAAATAAGTATTGACCGGAGTACAAGCCGAGATAACCTACTAAGGGTTGAAATTGCTAAAGCAAATGGCAAACTCGGCCTAGCGAAAAAAGACGGGACTTGGGAGGACTTCGTCTTTACCGACGATACTTATTGCCTCCAAATAAGAGTGGGTATCTAGGTGGAAACGGTGCCCCTTGCATCCCTCCCAACTGGATCAAGATCTAATGTAGACATGGCCGTATATTTTCCATTTAAATGCAAAACTTATACAAAATAATTCGCATAAATTTTTTCCTTAAATGAAAGATATGAATGTGGCAAAGTTATGTTATAGTCTTTTGGGATGGAGTCACATAATACTATACCATCAATAGGCACCCGAGCGGAAGGCCACTCTAACCTCCAAGAGCACCTGAAATGTCTTAAAAGGGGTGAGCTCACCCGATGGCTAGCTCATTATAGTGGAGGGGCCAACCAACGTGGCGGGTCTCATACCCGGTCATGCGCGAGTGGAAAGAAAAACCGAAATTACAAACTCAAAATTGTCTATCATGTTTTTCTTTCCATTCAATATGCATATAAATAGAACATGTTTGTGTAGCGTTTAATTTTGAATTTTTGTATCTTTAATGTGTATTTACTAATTATTATAGAACGCAAAAACAAAACTGCATTCATATCAAATATTAATGAAAATGCTTCATTAGATAAAAAATTTACTAAGAAAACAAAAGAGTATAAACTAATATTCTCAGTTGAACTACAGGGTTTTCCAATAAGAGGTGCTATTTTGATATTAAACAATTTGAGTAAGCAGGAGAGTGCTCTTACCAGCAGGTCTTTGTAACCATCCTAGGTTTAGAAACAAGTTTTCTAATGGCGTGAATCGATAACTTGAATTATTCATTCAATACTTGGATATGAAATCGTTCAAATTTATACAAAAGATGCACAGTTTCTTTCATAAGCACGGTGCAGCCGCCATTTTAATCTAGCTTAAATGATTTTTCTGAATGCTCGGCCGATTGAACATGTTCAAGTTACACACAATTCCTTAAATTTTCATGCAAATTGAAAGAAAAAAAAAAAAAAGTGCCTAAGTCAATTTTAAATATATATAGGGTTTTCCAATAAGAGGTGTTATTTTGAATAGATCTTGTGATTGAACACCTTGCGACTTCTTCCTTTGGAGCCACGTGATAGAGAAAGCCTACGCCAATAGCCCAGCGTGGATTCAAGATCTCAAAGATGAGGCTATCGAGGAAATAGGGCAGCCATTTTGCGATTTGGTTATGGAAAATTTCATGAAGAGGATATGGTCCTGTAAGCGTGTCGTAGTAGTTATTTGCCTGATGTTAATTTTTTCTATTAATGGCATATCTTCTTCTTTACAATAAAATAAAGATCCGATCATTTATATTAAAAAATGGTATTTTTCTTTTAATATTAAAATAACACCTCTTATTGGAAAACCCTTTATCAACCATAAACACGTGTTATTGTCGTTGTAATTCCATATAATTGAAATGGCTATAACTCACTTGATTATGATTCGATCTCAATTCATATATATCTTATGGCAGTCTATATAAGTCTATATAATATCTTATGGCAGTCTATATAATTGCAAAATTTCAAGAAGTTTAAAGGTACCGTTTTGGTTTTTTGGGCAAAAATGTAAAATCTACAAAATATGCAATTATTAACAAAGTTGAACGAATTTCGATTTCTACGGTATTTGTTGCCCTTGTACTCATAAAGACCTACGTTCGTGATAATTTTCAGATTTTTCGGGTGAAAGGTGTCCAATCGCGAGGGGGGGGGGACACAAATTTCGCCTACATTTTGCCTTCCCCTGGACCCCCTAATTCATAAAATGATTTTTTTATTTCAGATTATGAGAGTTCTAATCAATACCTTTCATTTGATACCCCACTCGACTACCTTTGATTAAAAAAATTTTTAAGGGCCAATTCGTTATTAGATTTTTTTAAGTCCTTAACTTTTGAGACACCATCACTTCTGACCTTTTCACAAAGTTTGAGCATTCTAGCTTCTATAGTTTCTGGGGAAATCAGCTGTGACGCACGGACAGACGGACAGACGGGCGGACAGACAGACGGACGGACAGACGGACGGACAGGTCGCGAAACTAGTAGGTCTTTGTAAAAAAAAACTTTTACGAAGACCTAAAAGCGCCATTTTTTTTTCAATATGAACGATCGATTGTTTATTTCATTATAAAGAAGAAGGTGTGGTGTTAATAGTAAGAAATAACATTAGGCAAATTACCATCATGACCACGCTTACAGGACCATATCCTTCTCATGAAATTTTCCATAACCAAATCGCAAAGTGGCTGCTTTATGTCCTCGATAGCCTCAAGAATTCCATCTTTGAGGTCTTGAATCAACGCTGGGCTGTTGGTGTAGACCTTCTCTTTCAAGTGACTTCAAAGGAAGAAGTCGCAAAGTGTTCAATCACAAGATCTCGGTGGCCAATTGTGATCACCTCTTCGAGAGACAACACGGTCCGGAAACTTTTCCCGTAAAAGATCAATGGTCTCGTTGCTTGTGTGGCACGTAGCGGCGTCTTGTTGGAAGTAAACGTTGTTCAGATCAATACCATCCGATTCTGGCCATAAAAAATCATTAATCATCTCTCGATAGCGCAATCCACTCATTATAACTGTTGCTCCAGCCTCATTTTCGAAAAAGTAAGGTCCAATGACCCCGCCGGACCATAAACCGCACCAAACAGCCACACGTTGAGGATAGAGAGGCTTTCCAGTAATAACTCTTAGGTTTTTCGAGCCCCAGATGCGACAATTTTGCTTGTTGATGAAGCCACCGGGGTGGAAATGGGCCTCATCACTCAAAACGATTTTTCGAGGGAATTCCGGACTATTTTCATACATTTCAAAGACCCAATCAGCAAAGACACAGATGATAGACCGGCTTGAGTTTTTGTGTTAACTGAACTCTATAAGCCTCCAGACCCAAATCTTTATGCAAAATACGATCTAATGACGTTTGTGGAATGCCTAATTCCAAAGAACGACGAACAATGGACAAACAGCGGTCCTCTTCAACACTTTCGGCTACAGCAGCAATATTCTCCGCTGTTCTTGAGTGACGTGCACGGGTTTTATTCTTTACATCATTAAATTGTCCCATAAGCTCGAATTTTTCCGCCAAGTTCTGTATTGCGGTCCGACAAGGTGCTTCACGACAACTCAAAAATGTTCGAGTTTTACGAACCGTCTCTGCCAAATTTTCACCATTTTTATAGTGAATTTTAATAATTTCAGTGCATTGTTGAAGCATGTTTCGTTTCATTTCTATCAATGGCGTAGGTTTTACTTGTCAAATGTTAAAAAATGACAGCTTCAAAAGTCACATCTACCGAAATAGCGGCTTTTCAAAATAACACCTGTAATTGGAAAACCCTTTATTTCTAATATAAACATAAATAAAACAAACGAGTACTCACCCATCCTCCTCGACGAGCACTCGTAGACGGGGGCGGGCACGGCTTGAACATTTTTTGAGTTAGTATTATAGTTTTTCCTTATATCATTATTCGTTACACTAATTTCATATTTTAGTTTGTTAATTGTTACTTTCTTTAACTGTGTATAATTATTTTTATTCGCGAAATTATTGCTCAGCACTTTAGTTATAGTGGATGATGATAGGCTTCATTTTTCGAATAACTTGTTCTGGTTCAATTCGAATTCTAAGGGCATTTAAACTTTGGGTGAAAATGATGTTTAAAGGATAATGCTTATCTCCCCAACGATAGAGTTACAATTTCAACTTTCTATAGTTCCCTATTTCCTTCACACTCTCAAGTTGCAAAATGTTAGTTCTTGAATGCGCACGAAATAATTTCGGATTTTTTCGAAGAATTAAAAATGTTCTTTTTCATCTGGGAGTTCTGAATCTTTGATCCTTTAAAGTTTGAATAGCGTCGATGTTAGAATTGTCCAATTTTTCAACCTTTTCATCCAATTAGTTTTCATTTCCACGTGCGAAGCCACTCTCTTCAAACTTTCTTGGAACATCTGTGCCCCTGTTTTATGAAAATCACACCTGGTCGTCGGGGGTATTTTGCGAAATCAAGCCGTTCTTTAAATCCGCCGGGATCATCAATTCATGTTGCGTCCTCATTCGTTCCGTCGAACGCGCAATCTGCGAAAGTTGCTGACCCAGGTGAAAAAAACAGCAGAAAATTCATTGGGCCTGCGTTCAATGTGCACTCAACGTCAGATCGATGCTGAAATTTGGATTAGAACGTGCCTCCATTAGAGAAATTCGATTAAAATATCTGAGCAAAGACGGATCGAGTTCTATTTTTAATTGATCGCGCGTGTGCCCTCTATGGCGATCCATAACAGACTCCTCGGATCCACTCAAGCAGGTCTCCTCACTCGTTGCGAATAGCCATCGTATGGCACATGTCGCAACGGTGGTTGACGACCCCTTTATCCATCCACTGTAGATTGCATTGCGGCAACGCAATTCGTGGATGAGCTGCTTTATAAAGGTGGTGCCGTTCCCAAATTTTAAATGTAAATTTATAAAATTTTATTTTTTAAATTTAAAATTAAAATCAGATTAGGATTATGGTGGTTTTCGAGCAGTTTGCTTAGATGAATGCTTGATTACTACAGGTTCTTCTACGGACTCCGATCTGGCAATGATCACTGGACTACGAACGTGTTATGGGAAATCAGGGAATAGCTTAGGTCAGCCAACTTAAACAACACCAGGCACGATTCATCCAGATAATTTGGTGCGAATAACATATCCTCAAACCAAACTGAGATAAGAAACTTTACAATGTATCATACGCATTCTTAGTAAAGTTAAAGATAAGTTGAAATCCTAATGTTAAGGCGCAGCCCTCGGTAAAACTGCAAATTTGGGTAAATTTTACAACCGTCCATCCCAGAAACCTTATGTATATTTGCAATTTTTTTTTAAGTAGAAATTAAAATGAACCTTTGGCTATTGAATCAAATTATTACATTATGCAAAAATTTTGTTGCGAAAATTACAAAATTCAAGCAAAAAAAGCATGTTTCCGTTAAATCAAGTAGTAAATCTTGGAAACTACTTAACGTACCAAGTTGATTTAAGCTGTGTTTGTTAGATCTAAATTATTTATATTGAATTAACTCATAAAAAATTTAAAAAAGATTTTGCCAAAAAATTTTCTAGAACGAAATGAGTAATTTGCACACACTGAACAAATATCATGCATGCACATTGATTTGTATCAAATTTCCACACTCTGTTCTAGGAAATTTTTTGTAAAAAACTTTTTTAAATTTTTGATGAGTTAATTCAAAGCAAATAATTTAGATCTAACAAACGTAGCTTAAATCAACTCGGTAAGTTAAGTAGTATCCGAGATTTACTATATTTTTTAACGAAAACATGCTATTTTGTTTAAATTTAATAGCTTTTGCAACAAACTTTTTGCAAAATGTAAGAAGTTGATTCAATAGCCAAAAGCTCATTCTGAATTCTTGCTAAAAAATTTTTGCAAATATTCATCACGTTTCTGAGGTGAACGGCTGTAAAATTTACCCAAATTTGCAGGTTTGCTGGGGGCTGCGCCTTAACGACTACAGCAGAGTAGACTTTTGATATATCAAGTTAAGTGAATGCAGTTCAATGCAGGAGAGATACGCTCGACAAAGTTTTTTGATACCTCTCCCGTATGTGCACGGCTGCTCCACAGCAATATTATCTGAAATCAGCAGCCATAACCATCAATAATATATTACTAAACAAATCGTCGGAAACGATGCCTACTCAAAGATACAGTAAACAGGGCAAACTCTCCACCTACGAAACGTGATGCATCAATCTCAACGACTGACAATAAACACATGGGCCTGCATACGTACAACCAAACCGAAATCGCTATTGATGGAACAAGCAAGTCTAAATATCTCGAGGAATTGCGAAAGAACTCAAGCTCGTCAACAACGTCGTCAGAATTTGGCCAAAAGACAAACAGCACCAGCTGAAGAAGGAATACGATGAATTTCTCAGTTGGCTCGCAAGAAGAAAAGAACCTGTCAATGTTGTGTTGGATAGTCTGTGTCTGGAAGTCTGCTTTTGACCTTTTTACTCTGATTGTTAAACCACGAAAAGATCGAGTCAAAAGGGTTGTAGTGATTGAATGGGTGGTAAATGTCCATACAGAACTGCAGTGGTGGACTGCAGCCTCAGCGCGCGCAACTGGAGATGGCCTTGTCTGGGGACGCGTTAGTGCGCTGGCAAGCTAGCTTTGTGGTGTTGTGGGGCGGGTTCTGTTCCCACAGCACAAGAACTCACTACAAAAATATTTTTCGCACTTGCGGATTTTTCGATGAGTAAAAAAATGCAAAATCAAACCATTGATAGGTGTCGACTGCTTAAGTAACATACCGAAAGAATTCAACAAGAGAAATGCGACGACAATGCCAGGTTAACCGCGTGAAACTCAAGGCAATTGCGTCATTTCCATGAAGGTTCAAGGTGACGTTCCCTCCTCGCATCCATCTCAGCCGGATCAAGGATTCAAATAGATGCCTTGGCCTATGTCTTGTGAGGAAGGCCAAGCATCCTGGTGAGAGCCCCTGAAACGCAAAAAAGATGGAGAGCTTACCCAATGGCTATCTCATAAGCCGAAGATCCCGCTTGAGACTTGAGTGGGAATACCGATTTATTTTCCTCGTAAAGTGACATACCTCTCGTTTTGAGTGAATTCCTGCAAGCATTTTAATAAATTAATTATTTTAAATTATCACTGACCCGTAATTAAACTGAAAAATAACTCGATATTCAAAGATTTTTTAAAAATTGATTTATCGAAATAACTTGGATCCTTTTACATCGCAATCACGATCACTTAGGTTCTAAATGGTACGGAGGGAATAAATTCAACTTGGCTCAGCAGTGTAGGGTCTATAATAACGTGATTAATACATGAAATAGCAACATATTAAAATTATTTTTTTTCTATAAACGACAATTTGCCGTTAATTTTTCTCGAGGGTCAACACTTGGACTCGTTATCACTTTCTTTTTCTTGACTTAACTCTTCTTGTTATGGTTAGCTCCAAAATATCGCTTCATTTTTACGGGCTTGAGCGATGAGCAATCAAACTTTTTTAGCAAATTTTTGTAGAAAACTAAAATTTTCACTAAACTACATGTGATTGCGATGAACATCCATGACCATTCCCCATGTCAAACCCCTCTCACTTATCTGTCTAACAGCATTTAGCCGTTTAATTTGCCGTTAGAGGGTATATGAAAATTTGTATCCAATTCACAATACGCATGATTCTCAAACTGAATTTTACATTTAATATCTCCATTAATTTCTACGTGATTTACTTTCAAAAGCAAATGAATTCAATAAATAATTTGAGCTGTAACTAAAACTATTTTCTCTATTCGATTTCCAACCTCGAATCCCCCCGTCTGACCAAATTTCTTCTCCCACATGTCCATCTGCTTCACGGTCAAAAAACCATCATCCCCTACTTTACCTACACCGTCTCAATCCGAACAACTCATTTGTACACAACAGAAATTTAAATCACAACTAATAGGGGTACCGGTTAATTCATGCGGTTTTCTAACAGATGGCGTAACTTGATTTTTGTTCCAGTGATTCACCTTTCCAAATAAGTGTTGGAAAGCTACTGTCATATAGTTTCAGAATCAGTATGTGTCATTTCGCTGAAGCGTTAACAACAATACTTTTTTTACTCTGAAAACGTCGAATTTTGTGCCGAATAAAATGTGTTTGCAGGCAGTATTTCTTCATTGAAGAAAAAGGCTACCGAAAGTCATCGTATTTTGATGGATGTGTATGCTGTGCATGCTCTAGCTGAGCGTACGTGCCAGAAGTGGTTCGCACGGTTTAAAAGCGGCAATTTTGACTTGGAGGACAATGAAAAAGTTTGAAGATCACGAATTGGAGAGATCCATCCCAGACATAAAAAGAACTTGTAAAATCACTTGGTGTCACTCAATCAACCATTTCCGATTGTCTAAAAGCAACTTTTTACAATAAAGCTTCGATTTTTGAGAAAGAACCGGTATCCCTATTATTTCTGGAAAATGGACGGCATCAGAATCACTGTATCGAACGGAGTCTACACATTTACACTATCTGTATTTGCATTCACATGAAACAGTAAATATTTACACACTCATTCGCAAATACTTAATTACAATTTTATATCCAGTGCAGAAACACGAGTTTTCAGTATATTTAGCACACCTGGTTTAACCGTTTATCCACATGTTCCACGTTACTTTTTCTTCCCAAAACCGTACGATTCCTGGAGCGTCCATCGCTGTTTGCGGCTTAAGCACCACTCCCCTGTTTCGACTATTCACGATCATCATTGATCATCTCCATTTTTCAAGGTGCCACAAGCAATTGAATAACTGCCCCATGCACAACTTAGCAGAAACCGTACTTGCCAACGTGCCTAACCAGCTCGTCTTTCCCCGCCAGCTTTTACGCAATCCCGTCGCCGATAAGCTCATCTGAAACCGGTCGAGTCAATTTTGTTCTACCGTTGCGCAATATGCATGATACGGTTGTTGCTATATTCAACATTCATGCCGCTACTTTGCTTTTTGTACGGTTTTAGACAATTCAAGCGGTAAAGGCGTGTGCGTATCACTGATCGCACACTTCGCTTTATTCTATCAAAAGACAGATGCCTGATTTAACAAAACTTTTTTTGGTCAATAAAATCGGACAATTCCATTTGGTGTGATCACGACGCGCGGTTGTCGAAGAAGAAGTAATGACCTCGTTTGTTCTTGTCTCTCTGTCAACCTTCCAGATCAATTCGCGTAGAATGTTGCAGGTAAATTTGCGTAGAATGTTGCGGGTAAATTCGCGTAGAAAGTTGCTGGCGGTAGTGGTGCTACACGTGTAAATAAATTTTTATATATGAGTAGAGTAGCCGGTGTCACAAGTAGAATACTCGTATGACTATCACAGTTGGAATCAATTGTGTATGATTGAAGACTGCTCTATTCATCCGGATGGATCAGGTAAGTGGGCATCTTTTGAGGGTTACTCTGGTACCATGTCTTTGTCTACTCACTTAGAGGCTTAAGGTCATATTACTCAAATGAAAGCAGATAAAAAGAGAGCCTCAGGTAAGATTCTGAATTTATCCTTTCCCCAGCTTAACATCTGACCATTCACGGACCTGCTTGATCAAAGTCAAAAATGCTTTATTCAATACTTACCTTTGGCTACTGATCGACTCGAAGATGAGTTTCTCTGAGCAAATCAGGGCAATGGCCGAGAAGGCTGCTTCGGGAATATTGGCTCTGAATCGACTTATGGCCAAAGTAGGTGGACCAATCCCATCAAAAAGACGCCTCTTGATGAGTGTTGTAGGGTCAGTGCTACTGTATGGAGCAGAAGTATGGGGCGACGCTCTCAGTAAGGAGGTATATCGAAAAAGTTTGGCACAGGTACAGAGAAGAGGAGCACTGAAGACTGCATCTTCGTATCCGACAGTCTCTGATTCGGTGGTGACAGTTATTGCAGGCGTGATACCTGTCGACCTCCTTGCGCGAGAGCGCCGCGCTATTTACCTGCAAGGGAGATGGTTTTCCGCGAGGAGAGACAGCGCTTACTCAACGCTTGGCAGCAGTCTTGTGTCAATTGCACGAAGGGAAGGTGGACTACGCACCTCATCCCGGATGTGCAACCGTGGCTAAATCGAAGGTATGGTGAGACTGACTTCTATCTGACCCAGCTTTTGAGCAGGCGTGGGTGCTTTTAGTCTTACCTACACAAGATTGGTAAGTCACGATCTCCCGATTGTTGGTTTTGCCCAAGAGAGGAGGACAATGCCTGCCAAAACTTTTTGCATATACAAAATGAATCAGGCTGCGAAGGACACTCTACAAGGAGACGGGAGAGCTCACCCCGGATAATATAGTTGTGGCGATGCTCGAATCGGTTGACAAATGGAACCAGGTGGCACATTATGCTCGGGCAGTCCTAAAATATTAAAGGGACTCACAGCAACCGGAGGTGTTTGGGCTGGGGGATCACTTATCTGGCACTTCCTCTTCCCCTCTCCCCTCCCAATAGGAAAGGGATCCCCAGCTTGAATGTACCTCACGCCGTAACAAAGCGAGACCTGGCCCGAAGTAATGTGTCAAACGGTTCCAGACTGGGTTCTCAGGTTGACAGGGGAGGTGTTAAGTGGGTATTCAAGTTGCCTTCTTGCAGGTATGGGAGTCCCACACTCTGTTCATAAATGGCATTCACCTCCCTACCACAAAAAAATAAAATGAAATAAATAATAATAAATTTTCAAATAATATCAAACAAATCCCAAACAATGAAAATACTAAAACTAATGCCCAAATGGCTCTCCGAATTGAAAAAATCAATATCAACTTCAATTGGAAAAAACCAACCAATGCTATTCAAAAATTAATTATAATGTTAACAAAATGGTGCACCTTCATCCTACATCTAATATTTTATAGCCTAATGCTAATCAAATTCAATCAAAAACTTTATCTTTTACTAATACAATGCTATCACAATATTCCTAACCTTAACGTCAAACATTATCTCCAAACCTAATATAGTAAACATAACATATAAGTATCCTAAATGTTGAAACGTATCCCTGATTTTTAACACTAACAAACAACAAAAACTCTAAATGTAGCCATAATAAGCTGAAACTCAAAACTAAGTAATGAAAAACACAAAAACAAAATACCCACGAATAATTTCGACATTGTCATTCCTAGACTGCTCCATTCCAGCTCGACAAGCCTCAATGAATGTAACAAATGAGTGACTCCATTAGAATTGTTGGTCTCACATTTAGAGGATATTATATCTTCTTATCCCGCCTATATATGTGATATATAATTGGAACACCATCGGAATCAAAAAATATCGATTCATGTCTTAGTATATGAATGCTTCATGGGCAACGAAGCAAGTAGTGAGACAAGTCTCAATATACCCGCTGGAGGGTGAAATGGCTGTGGAATCGATGGGGTTTTATTTAAAGTTACAGATCTTGCGATATGATTCCGAAGGAGGCTCAATATGACGACATCGTTACTTTAGCAGTTTGATAAATTCTTCTATTCGATCAATAGTGTTTCCAATCCATCTCAGGCTTTCCATGTAAACCAGTACATGCACCAAGATATTCGAAAACTCTTATTCTTTCCATAGTACTAGCACTCTGGTTGTACCAGATTTGACATCCATATGTCAAAACTGGTCTCACTAGGGTCTTGTAACGTCTAACTTTGATCTTTTGATCAATGTTTCTGAAATGATGGAGTTGTCGAAGAGCCATGACTACTTTTTGTGCTTTACTGAGCATGATTTTGACATCTTTTGTATAGTAAAGTTTCTGATCAAGATGAACACCGAGGTATCAAACACAGGATTTATATGGAACCTTTTCTGAACTACCCTCACCAGCCATAATGTGGAAATCCTTCCAATGACGTTTCAAGTCTTGACTGGCCCAATACTGCGTTTTTTGAAATAAAATTGTTTCGCACTTCTGCGCATTGATTATCATTCGCCATTGTCGGTATACAGCTGCACACCATGAAACATTTTTTGAAGATTGCTCTGAACTATTGTAGGTTTTCGGTGTTGCGTACAAATGACCAGATCATCAACAAACGCTACCAATGATCGCGTTGGTGAGATGTTAAAATCAATGCCATTGAACAGCTTGCGAATGAATACTGAGAAAAGTAGAGGCGTAGTAACTGTTCCCTGCTGTAGACCATTCAAGACCTTGAAACCGCTCATTGTTGTTAGATTTCCATCGGCTACAACAAACAATTTTCCATATAACATATTGCACATGATGACTACAAAGGTGTTTGGGGGACTTGTTCTGAAGGAGTTTAAAAATTTGTCCATTTAACCGCACGGCATCGAAGACTTCCTCCATATCAATGAAACACGCTCAAAAATATTCTCTGTTATTTAGTATCCAACAGATTTCTGAGATTACTTTAGTTATCGCATGTATGTTGGAATGCCTGGCACGAAAACTAAATTGGCAATTCGGCATTAACTCATATTTCTCAATGTGGGCATTTAATGTATTGTTGAGTATCACTTCAAACATCTTGCTGATGTTGGGCAGCAAACTGATTGGGCGATGACTTTTAGGGCCCGAAGATTCTTTTCCTTTCTTCAAGATCACCACAAAAAACAAAGTTGAATTAATTCGAACTGGAATTGTAAAATTGAATCGATTAACAATTCAACGGTTTAAGAGGTAACACACGACAAGTGATCATTCACACTTGCTCGCGACGATGGAGAAACAACGGTGGTTTTTGGGGTTATCAGTGGGAAATTTTTTTTCCGCTAAAAGATGGTCTCGAATTCTCAAGCCGCGATGAGATTTAGTTTTAAGGTATTACAAATGTATTGTGCAGTCTTGCGAAAATGGGGCTAACACGTAAGTAAATTACACTTTACATTTGTAAGGACTGTGATGCACAAAAGTGTATAGACTAGAGAATTCACAATGCGGTGGACTCCACTGATGTACATGTTTTCCTGCATATTGTTTTTCGAGCTGATCGACTGTCTTCAATTAAACGTCGTAGTGTATTCAATGCTTCTCGCGGGCGGCACAACGGGAATCGTTCACCAAATTCACTTCGCCATTTGCACTACGACGCACTTAGCCCGCATAAAATGGGATAATTTATACTTGGATTTCAACAATTTTTTAATTTCCCAATGACTTCTACGAGTATGCACCGACGACTGTTGCAAGGGATTCTGAAATAATCAATGAATATTGACTGCAAAATTAACCACTGTATTTAGTATTCGTTCGCATAACTTTCACTAATACAGATATATAATTACTTTCTGCAACTTAACTATACCATCTTTTGCAACTAATTTATACAGAAAGAAAGTTGATGCACATTAAAATCAAACTTAACTCGCGTGTTGTCTAAGACATTGCGCGACAAGAACAATGCATTTTAACATGTGATTTTCTGCTCTTTATCCAACCTCAAGGATAACTTGAGCTCTTGAAAACGATTATTTCAACTTTGTGCAGGCGGTTTCACATACATAGATATACGTCCACGACGACATCGACCATTCTCGCCGCTGCTGCACCCGCACTGCTTACTCGTATCTCGACGAAAATGCCGCATGCCGGCAATGGTGGCTTACTTGGGAAGCCCTCTGCATGCCAGCAACTATAGTTTTTTTTTCCGATGAGATAAGACTGCAATTCATTTTCTAATTTGCGTTGCAAAGGGGGTTGCCATCATCGAATTTTTGATTGTAATTTTCATTTAATTTCTTTTTTTATATAATAGATACATGAAGATTCAGAATCAAGATTAAATTTAATAAATAATTATTTAGAAGTTTTAAACAAATTATAATTAATAGTAAGACATAATTCGAAAATGATTTTTTTATGAAAATATTTTTAATATTAAACTTATTTAAATTTTTTATTTTAAGATTACAAAAAAAATCAAATAATATTTAAATATTTTTGAGTAGAAAAAAATTGTGTTTTCACCCGGGAATGTTTTTCGAGCAGTTTGCCTAGGCGACCATTCGATTTCTACATAACTTCGATACTTTCTTCATTTCCATACCTTCTGTTAATCTGTCTAGCGCTGCAAAATAGTTTTGAGTATCGTTTGTGCCACGAATACTTGGAATTTCTTCTAGAATCGCTTGTTTTACACTTTTTTCGCGTTTGTTTCCTGTTGTGCTTGGTCTTGCGGCTATGGTTTTGAAGTGTCATCCCTTTCTTGAATAGATATTTGAAGGGCTGTATCTCGAACCTTAGTTCATATTTTTCTTTTTGTAGTGTGATTACTTGTTCATTGTCTACTATTATTTGTAGCTTGCATCCGCCATCTGCAGAGCTTTCTTGATTATGTTTTTAGGGTTTTGTACTAAAATACAAAACCCTATTGCAATCACGACCTGTGTCCGTCTGTCCGTCCGTCCGTCCGTCCGTCTGTATGTCACAGCACTTTTTCTCCGAAACTATAAGGGATACAGCCATGAAACTTTGTAGAAGGTTCAAGGGTGGAAAAATTTTTCAAAGGCGTTTAAGGGGGGTCTCCCCATATAAGGGGGTGACCCCTCAAAAAAAAAATTTTCACCATTGGTAGTCGAGTAGGGTGTCATTGGAAAGGTCTCAATGAGATCTTTTAAAAACAAGTCTTAAAATTGCCTTATGAGTACCGAGGGGGGCAGGGGAAGGGGAAATGTACGAACTTTTCGCGTACCCCCCCCTCGCGATTGGACACCTTCCATCTGAAAAATCTGAAAAAAATCATAAATGTGGGCATTTATGAGTACAACAACAACAAATACATGAGAAGTCGAAATTCAATCAACTTTGTTAGTAATAGTATGATTTATCGATTTTGTGTTTTCTTGAATAAAATCTAAACGGTACCCTTAAACTCTATAAAATTTAGCAAAAAGATGACTATTTATAAGATTGATCTTTTCGGAAAGTTTCATAAAGATCGAATAGTATTTACCGAAGTTATAGCGATTTGAATTTTCGTGTATTACTATGGGTCAATATGCCCTGTATTACTATGGAAACATATTGCTATGGAGCCAAATGCGCTTTTTACCGACTTAGACACTACAGCTTTGCTAGAATTTGCATGAAAATTTCAGGAGTGATAGGTATCATGAAGATGAGTACATACATTTGAAACAAGTCGAAGAGGCAGGAGAGAGCTCCTAGCAAAAGGGCTTTGTAACCATTCTAGGATTCGAAAAAATAGGCCATGAATCGATGATTACAGTACAGAGGAGTGGCCCCTGAAAAAAAATTTCATGAAAGATAGCCGATATGAGTATCAACAGTTCTTAAACTGACAGTTTTTGCTTCAGTGGGAGCACAGGGGGGAAATACATAAAAAATGTATTTCCTCCCTCGCGAATGGACACTAGTGATCTAAAAAATCTGAAAAAAATATCAAAGGAGATATTTATGGGTAAAACTATAACAAATACCTCAGAAGTCAAAATTCGTTCAACTTTGTTAATAATAGTATGATCCTCGAATTTCACATTTTCTCCAATTAAATCGTCTTTGACATGTTTCCTGATTTGATTCGTTGCTGGTTACTGCATTTTGTAAGTTGAGTACAAAACCCTTCTGACATGAGCATAGGTCTGTCTACCCAACTTGTTTTTTGTTGTTTGTGGCCAGCTTCGTATTTATCGTTTCCCCAGTATTTGTCGTTTCCCAAGCCGTCGGGCTCCTCCATACCAGCGGTCCCGAAGTTGTCTTTGGATTCCTCGTTTTTCCTTACTTATCGAAGTAAAATAATATTCGATATAAAGTCCTAGGATTGATTGGTTCGATGATATGAGCTTTTTCTAATGAAAATTAACTTCGGACTGACGTTTTAAAAAATTTTTTAATTTTCAAAACTTCTGACAGGATCGATTGAAAAATACGTCTGTACGCAAAGAATGCTAAACATAAAATTGTTTGCCAGCTTCTTCATCGTCAACGGTATCTAGGAGTGATATTTGTTTCAAAGCCAACATAGAGCAGATTCCAACTCTCCTCATTTCAAATTTTGGCAGGTTAATGTAGAACGCGAAATCAATTTTACACGAATGATCAACTCATTTTAACACAATACCTCTTTTTGGATACAAACTAAATTTCTAAATATTTTTTTTATCAGCTTACAGTCAGAATATTGTGTTCGCATTGGCCTACTTGGGCAAACATCTGTTCAAGTCTCTCTTTTCTAGTTATTTGATGATACAGGCTATGCGGAGAAATAAGTAATTTATGATCACAATCCAATTAGTTTATGTATAAACACCAGTATGAATTGTACTATCTTTGTTAGTACTTCAAATATTATCAAAAGTTGATAAATCTCAATTTGTACAGTGAATTCCCATCAGTTTATCCTACCGAAAATTACTGTTAATTCACAAAGATGTGCTCAAAACTCTTTTGAATATCAAACGTCTACCACTCTCATACAGAGTGCTAGGAAAAATATACATTCAAAATTACATTGAGATTTACCATGGAATATCCTAAATAAGCTTCATCAACTGCTATTCACTCTCAAAAAGCATATTCACAAATTAAAAGTTCACGTAGCTCCTCTCTTAGTTAGCGGAATTTGGAAATACTCTTTTAGCAGACCGAGGAGTTCATGACATCATGTCCATCCACATATCCGTTTCAAGCGTTACATTTCTAGTTCAGTCGAGTTCTCTGGCACAAACTCGTGAAAACGGATGCATGACCACGAGTCAAATTATAGAAAACTTGTTTAAAAGACACATGCTCGTAATATCCTTTCTCACGAAAACATCAATGTACGCCGCCGTGCCGTTGCACTGAAGTATCTCAACATTTAGGAACTGATTCGGGGCTTACATTAAAAAATTCACATATCCAGAGTTTGCACATACATCTCTCTAGTTCGCATAACTCCAAGTCAAAGTCGGGAGGAAGGATAACGATAAAGTTTTCACAACGTTTACGCTATCTTTCTATTTTGCCGCTATTAAAAGTTATTCGCACGATTGGTTTATGTAACTTGAGGAGGATTTTGGTAATAGTTGAGCGGCAGAGAAACTTTCTAACTGAAACAGAGTAGATTAGACTTGAAATACATTTATTGAAATTCCATCCTAATTGTAATAGTATCCAAATCTAATTGGCAGAAATCGTTTAGTAAGGATATTTGAGGTGAGAGTAACTGGCGTGAAATAATGGGATTAGGATAAGATGAGTTAGCGATTGTTATTGATGTGGTTCGAAGTTTATACTTGTAGTAAATGAAATGAAAATTTGTGATTTAGAGATTGTATCGAGTGTATCTGGGGTGATCACAGAAATTTGCTCGAGTATTATGAATCAAAATTGGCAAATAGAAACGCTCTTAGAAAATCTAAGTCATTACATTATATTTTATAATAATACTAGCGGACCCCGATGCACTTCGTTGCAACCAACCAAAAAAAGAAATGAAATATTCTAGATTTTTTTTAATAAAATGATCGCATTGTATTTCGAAATTATTAATGTCAGTCCAAAACATTTGGATGTACAATATTTTTCGTTGGCCCATTTTAAAGGGGTCTTACTATGTAACAGTTTCAAAAAATCGATTTTTTTTTAAACATATTTTTTTTGTCTAAATAGTGTTAGAAATACGCTGGTAAAAGGATTTAACTGCGGACGGGCTCATTTGGCAGTGAAAGAGCATTTTTTGCGGTCACACGTGGTCGTTTTTCGCGTTTCTGCTGTAGTCCCGCGTGGGACCGTTTTTCGAGGTGCGGAACTGATTTTGTGAAAAGTTCTGAAAACCATTTTACATTTTTCCCATTAGTTAGTGTTTGAGATTCTCTTTTGAAAGTTAGTTTTCATTCAGTCTGAAAATAACGTTGGTACCTTGAACATCTTGCTTGTTTCGAAAGTGTTTCGGTCGGAGTTTTTATTCAGTTTTTTTGCTTTTTTTTAATTTTTCGTGGAAAATGGATAAAAAAGGATCGCAAACAGTGCGTCGTAGTCGTGTTGGCAGTCGTATCAAGAAAAAAAAACCCCGAATCCGCATGTTGCGGAGAAGGAAACAGCGTATGCAAGCACGTCGGTGAAAAAACTCGAGACCAGGCAATCAGTGGAACTGGAAACTACTCCTGGTTTTTTGTATTGCATTTTGAATTTCATGACTGTTTTCTCCGCCATTGCGGAAAATGCAATATGCAAGGTGTGCAAGGAAAAATTGAAGTTTTCCCAGAGTTCGAAACGTGGCGTGGGATTCATAATTATTATGGAGTGCAAGTGCAGTGGAAAATCTATTTCGTCATGTCCATATATAAACAATTCGTATGAAATTAACCGCAGATTAGTATTTATATTTCGTTTGCTGGGAATCGTTCGAGAAGGCATTGACAAATTTTGTGGTTTAATGGACATTTGTAGTGGAATTTCGGTCTGTGCTTATTACGCGTGTCTAAAAAACATTGAAACCGCGGCGTCGGCTGTATACGAATCTGTTTCAAAAAAAGCTGTCGACGAAGAAAAAGAACTAAGTGTGTTGCGTGGAAACGATGAGAATAATTTCACAGTTTCGGGGGATGGAACGTGGAAGGAGAGAGGTTTTTCTTCTTTGTTCGGTGTCTCAACACTCACTAGTTTTTGCCAAGCCTGTAAATCCCAGAAAAGGTTGACAAATGGGAGCTCAGATGATTTCGAAGAATGGTATAAAAGCCATGAACAAGATTGTCACGCAAACCACGAAGGAAGCTCTGAAAAAATGGAAGTTGACGGAGTAACGGTGATGTTCAAACGATCCACAGAGAAGTATCGTTTGAAGTACGTTACTTATGTAGGTGATGGTGACAGCAAAACTTACAACGGAATCGTTTCATCAAAACCATACGGGGACAGTATTCTCTTAAAAAAAAAGAATGCGTCGGCCATGTGGAAAAGCGGATGGGCACGAAGCTTAGGAACATGAAAAAATCCATTAAAGATCTCGGAGGGAAAGGAAAGGGAAAGCTGACAGACAAAATCATCGGGGAACTTACGAAATTTTACAGTTTGGCGATAAGAAGAAATTCCGATTCCGTTCAAAAAACGAGGGGGGCGATTTAGGCAACGTTAGATCACTGCAGCTCAAGTGTTGATAATCCTAAGCACTCAAAGTGCCCACCAGGCAAGGAGAGTTGGTGCGAGTGGCGTCAGGCCGAAGCAACCGGAACTTTGGCAACTTTTGAACATACACGTTTTCCTCTGAATCCTCAAGTCATAGAAGCTATCGAGCCGATTTACCGAGACTTGTCCTCGACCGATTTGCTACAGCGGTGCATCAGAGTTTTCACCCAGAACAGTAACAAATCCTTGAATAGCATTTGGCTAATGGCACTCAAACATTTGCACTCAGGTAAGCAGGTGGTCGACATTGCTACCTGTTTGGCAGCAATGATATTCAATGAAGGATACCGAACTATCCTCAAAACCATGAATACTATGGGAATCACATTGGGGCATGAAGTAGAGGCGTGCGCCGCGCGACTTGACAAGCAACGCATCGACTGCTCGGAGCGTAGGGTGATTGATACAGCGAAAAGGGCCAGGATCGAGCAAAGAGAAGAGCAAGTGGCTCAACGCGAATTCTTCTCGAACAAAAAGGTAAACTCTACGGACCTGGGATCGCAGATTGATCGTAAGGATTTTCAACAATATTTTATTACGTTGTCAATCGTCTTCGTCTTTTTAGAGGTGGGGTGAACGTTTTTGAAAAATCTTCCCGACCGATCTTGTCATACTAAACATTTTTATTATCAGAAAACATGTCGCAACAGATAGACACGAGCTTTTTTTGAAGTTCTTGTCCAAAAATTTTTAACAGCCTTGAATAGCAGAAAAAAGTGCCAAAAAAATTTTTTTTTTAAATGCTATTACTATAAGAATTTTTTGAATCTTTGAAAAAGCTTGTGTTTATCTATAGCCAAGAAGATGAGAAAAATAAATTTTAAAGGTTTTTTGGTTTCAGATCATCTGATCAGTCAAAATCGTTCACCCCGTGCGCCCTGGAAACTTTTGACAAGGATGCAGTGAAGGACGTGTAGCGGTCACATACGTCATTTTTATGTAAAACCAAAAAAACCATGTAAAGTTCAATAATGAATGATAACATTACAAAAAACTGCTTCCCAAAATCATATGTGGTTTTCTAGCAATCAATTTTTGAATATAGCGCTCGGAAATGAGGTATTACATAGTAAGACCCCCTTAAGCGAGCTCAAACAAACAATTTGAAGTTTCAACTCTTGAGCAGGCCACGTATAGCTGTCGATGTGAAAAGCACGGCTCCGCCAAATTTATTCCGCTTATTTGAAGCGTTTGTCCTTGCGCCTTATTGATGAATATGGCAAATGATAGACGCACTGGGAATTGCAAACGCTTGAATTTAAATGGCATGTCTATTGGAATCAGTAGAATAAGTGATATGAGCACAATTTAACCTTTCAATATTGTGGCTTCAATTGAATTCAGCATCATTTTTTTAATGCCAATCTTGTGCCATTGCACAGTTTTATTGCATTTAAATTCCACAGCAAAATAATTGATGAGCCAACCTTTAAATTCAAACAATGCGGTGGCATACCAGGTAGTTCCAATGAATTCAAAAATTCAATTGGATAGTTCACTGCATAATCTGCATTCATTGCGCTATCAACAGATTTATATGATGTCACTGCACTTGGTAATTATTGCTGAGTCTAGTAATTGATTGCATTGATGTGTACATTTTTTGGTGCCGGTATGGCGCGTTCTCTCAACCAATTGTGATCCCTGTAATTTTAAACAATATTTGGAAACACATTTTCAATCAACTCTTCTGTTGATTGGAGGATGGTACAAAAATTCTTCGGGAGTGTAATCAATCCATTTGTATTATTGACTCGAACTTTGCCATTTCCAATATCTAACAATTGCTTTGAGAACCGATCTGCAGATTGTGCAATTGGACGCGCATATTTATGTTCAATGGCAATTTTTGCACATGTCGCCACAGAAGAGAAGACTTTAAGCATGCATTCTTCTCATCAACCGGTATTGATCGTGGAACCACAGTCAATATTTGAGGAAAATCGCCTGACAATAATATCAATGCACCACCAAAAATTTCTTGATTCTGACGTAGATCTTGCATTGTACGGTGTAATGCTTTCAGTGATTTTTTATGCGTCACTGTACATTCATCCAAAAGAATAATTGCTGTTTGTTGCAAAACTTTTGCCATCACAGGATTTCTTGAAATATTGCACATGCGATGGTCAATCACCTGTTAATTTGAGAATAATTATATTTCGCAATAATTAATATCCGTTAGATTTTAAAGTGGTCAATCAATAAATATACTATAAGCATACCTGCACATTCAACGGCAATTTAAATGCAGAGTGCGCTCTTCGTCCACCATCCAATAGAGTAGCAGCGATTCCCGACGAAGCAAGTGCCACTGCAATTTTTCGTTGCGATCGAATGGCTGCAAAAATCAGTGACGTACCTCATCTTCTGTATGCTGACGACCTCAAAATATACCACACCGTCAATTCCGATTCTGAGGCTATTTTTCTGCAAGCCAAAATAAATTCATTATTGAAATGGTGTAACGAAAACAGGCTTTATCTAAATGTTGGAAAGTATTATGTTAGGGCAGACCGGGGACGGTTGCAACAGGGTACGGTTGTAATAACGCCCATTATTCGAAAACCACAACCGCCAACGTCTGGAAATGATAGAGAAATATGTATCATCTTCTATGAAATCCGTCTGCAGTGTTTCTAGTGACTTGAAACAGAACACACGTGCGTGAGAGTGGTCAATCGATTTTTGTGTGAAAAAGTAAAGTTTTAAAATTTCATTCAATAGCCAAGGAGATATAAGTGTTGAATATAGAATGAAAGTATTTTTTCTACATTGTGCTTTTTTTTGTAAAAGTTATGGGAAAATATTTCCGAAATAGAACTCCGGGGTCGATTGTAACAATTTATTTGAGGTCAGATGAAGCGTTACAACCGACCCCAAACTATTTATTTTCAGCAAATAAAGGTGCGTTTTCTGTCTTCAGATGCCGAGAAAGCGTGAAAGAAAAACAACCAGGGGTCAAATCGATATATCGCAGTATTCTAATGCCTATGATGACGTGATGAACGGTCTTTCTTTGCGCGATGTGGCTGCCAAGCACAATATTAATTACGTATCATTGATGAGGTACAAAAGGAAACGGGAAGCGAGTAAACTAGATGTAGGAGCAGTTGAGCCTTCGATGGGTTATAATGCGCACAACAAAGTATTTTCACACGAACAAGAAAAAATACTGTCCAAATATATAATTAATTGCGCCGACATATATTTTGGGCTTTCTCCAAGAGAAGTAAGAAAGTTAGCGTACGAAAGCGTACAAAGTCTTGGGATGAAAATAAACTTGCCGGTGATGAAAATAAACTTGCCGGTGATGATTGGTTCAGTGCATTCATGCATAGAAACCCAGAACTATCAATAAGAGCTGCCCAAGCCACAAGTTTACCGAGAGCCACCAGTTTCAACCGAGCGAATGTTGGTTTGTTCTTTGACAATCTGGAGAAGGTTATGGACCGGGATAGTTTCAAGCCACAAAACATATACAATGTTGATGAAACGGGTGCAACTACTGTTCAACATCCAGGAAAAGTCCTTGCTCAGCGTGGTGCTCGACAGGTTGGGTCGGTAACATCAGGAGAGCGAGGAACACTCGTAACAATTGCTTTTGCAGCAAGTGCCTTAGGGAATGTTATTCCTCCTCTTTTCGTTTTTCCACGGGTTCGATACCGGGACCACTTTATCAGAGATAGCCCCATAGGTACAGTAGAAGCAGCTACGCCATTGGTTGGATGCAGGATGAAATATTTTTAATGTTTCTGCATCATTTTCATAAGCACACAAATTGTTCAGTGTCCCATGAAATTTTGCTCATTTTAGATAACCATTCATCACACGTAAATATTAATGTGGTAGATTTTTGCAAATCAAATGGGATAGTATTGTTATCTTTTCCTCCGCATTGTTCGCATAAGCTACAACCTCTTGATAGATCAGTGTATGGTCCCTTTTAAAAAGGCCGTCAACTCAACGTGTGACGCTTGGATGAGAAATCACCCCGGAAAAACTATGAGCATCCAAGATATACCCGGCATTGTCGCTGCAGCGATGCCATTAGCTCTTTCTCCCGGAAATATTCAGGCTGGATTCAAAAAAACCGGAATTTACCCATTTAACCGCAACGTGTTCACGGATCATGATTTTTCATCAGCATATGTCACTGATCGGTCAGTTTCAAGCCCGAGAGAAGAAATAGCTTCATCAATTCCTGCTTTAAATGAAAAAATAGTCGATATTGGGATATCAAAATGCCTGAACAATTTGTCCTGCGAGCATGATGTTGAATTGAGTTCTGCACAAGATGAGAAGCCACGATTTCATCAATCACAATTAATGAAGAGCATGAAAGTATGGAAAAAAATAAAGCAAATACCGCCCTACCATCTACTAGTACTGGCATTTTTGCTCCTGAGTTGATAAAACCTTACCCAAAAGCACCACCGCGAACAAAAATGAATAAGGGTAAGAAAAAACGCAAATCAACAATTTACACTGATACACCAGAAAAGAAGAATATTCAAAAAGATGCAGAGTAAAAGAAACGAGACGTAAAGACAAAAAAAATTAAATTTAGCTTTGATAAAAAACAAGGAAATAAAATTAAAAAATCCAAAAAAAGAAGCAGTGCCTTCGAGTGATGAAGATGATTATTTTTGTCTGATTTGTGTGGAAAGCTATGCAGGGAGTAAGCCAGGAAACGACTGGATTCAATGTGTAGGCTGCAGACACTGGGCCCATGAAGCGTGTACAGCAGGTGGTCCATATTATTTGTGCCACCATTGTGAATCAGCTTGATTGGTGCCATCCTTTTATTTAATACTAGAATTTTTGGTTGTGATTTA
This sequence comes from Odontomyia ornata, assembly GCA_963969285.1. Lineage (NCBI taxonomy): Eukaryota > Metazoa > Arthropoda > Insecta > Diptera > Stratiomyidae > Odontomyia > Odontomyia ornata. The sequence goes on from OZ017742.1 coordinate 46,939,710, forward strand.
TTTAATACTTTGGCAATGAAGCTCTTTTTTTAAGTTTCTTAACAATATATTTGATTTATTTACCAAAATAATAGTAATTTAAATTTATTTCACTCAATATGTTTATGTTTTTTTGGTGTGTTACAACCTACCCCTCCGATTGTTTCGACTGCCCCGGGTATGGGGTCATTTGTAGCGAATTTTTTTTTATAAATTGATTAAAACAAACGTTCTCGTCCAAAGAACTATTTATTATTAGTATATCCTTCGAGCAAACATACCAAAGCATGGGAAAGGCTAATTTTTGATACGAATATGGCTTACGTTTGGAATTAAAAACGAATAATAACAAAATTGTTACAACCGTCCTCGATCTCCTCTATAAGCTTCTCGAGAAAAAATTCAGTATTTGAGCACACTTATAACCTGAATGATTCCCCACTTCAAAAAGTTGATCAGATCTCAGACCTGGGTGTTCTGTTGGACAGAAAGCTAAATTTCCATTCTAAATACGATACAATTCTTGCTCCGGCATGTAAGCAGCTCGGTTTGATAAAACGTCGCACCAAAGAATTCAAAAACCTATGGGTCACCAAAACTCTATACACCTCATTTGTTCGCCCCCTCCTTGAATATGGTTATATTATTTGGAATCCATGCTTTGGGAATCACAGCATCCGCATTGAATCTGTGCAGAAACAGTTTATTCTGTTTGCCTTGCGTGATGCTTATGACCAAAGAGACTTCACTAACTTGCCACCTTACCAGCAAAGATAAAATATTTTGAATCTTTCCTCGCTCTCATCTCGAAGAACTATCTTAAGTTCTTGCTTTGTTTTGGATATAATCAATAAGACAGTAAATGTTGCATCACGATCAAGCAAAATCACGATCAAGGATACGATTAAACATACTAGGAACACTCGTCTGCTTCATGAAGACCAACATAAAACCACATACGCCGACAACGAGCCAATTAGTAGGTGTTGCAAGATCTTCAATTCTATGAGTGAACATTACTCTTCTTCTATCTCAATACATAGCTTCCAAAAAAAAAGATTACTGACGCATTGAAATAAGTTATTGTTAAAAATATAATCAATTTTTTTGTGATTTGTTTAGACATAAGTACTTTTTTGTGATTGCCTTGTTTGGCTTATTAAATAAATAAATAAATGTTTTTCCCGTACCATCAGGCGCATCGAAAAAAATATAATCCACCGACTTCATTTCGTACAGCTTGCATGATGGTATCATAGACATGTTTTTGATGGTTATTGAATTTAGGAACATTTAAATTCACAAATATTTGCAATTCATTGGGATCATACTGTTATTCACGTTGCTATTCTCTATCAAATAAATCATGCATTGGACGATTGGGTGGTGACAAACCTAATTTCCCTAATGCTTTATTTGCAATCGTTAGGCACATATCTTCAATCGTTATCAGCGCATCGTTATACATTTCTAATAAAATCAGCGTTTCTTGTGTGATGACGCATTCCAATCAAATAGTCTTTGTATTTATTCCACAATTCAAGTAGATTTAATGGCAAATATGTTGATATGATTGTGGCATATAACATACGTAGTTGATGTGGAGAAGAAGCAATCGATGCATCATGAAGCGTTAAATTTCAGTGCGCATCATTTTCAAGTAAGCCTAATTGCTCACATGCTCCACGATACGTCACACATAAATGACCATTTACTCTTCGCAAATGTTGAAATGAAGGTGGTCCAATAAATTTATTAGCGACAACCGCAAATAATAACATTCTGCATTGTTTGGATGAACTGTGTATAATCTTCTCATGGTATCCTGTTTACGTCGTTGCCATTTCTTTGCAGTCCAAGTGAAATAATGCGTTATATCTGAATACAGCAACGTTCTGGCAAATTCATTGCTACCACACAATTGAAAGAATGCAGTTAATGTTGTTGCTGGTGGCTGCGCTGCTCTCTGCTGTTCATTTGCATCGGTAAAATACACACGCTGGCCATTTTCAAGATGAAAATCCAAATGAATAACAGCAGGATATCGCTCATGAATTGGAAATGAATGAATTCTCCAAAGAGCTTCATTAGTGCTTATGTAGCACCCCATTTGATATCGAGCGAGAGTTCATCATTGCTATTGTCACCAGCTACTCCAAAAACAGCCATATCACTGCCTTTATTCCCATATTTGCAAATGTATTTAATAGACTTCACAGAATTACAGTACTCAACATTTATGTGACACTGAAATACTTTTGAAAATAGTGGACAATAAGGCACAATCCTACGATTATTAACTTCAATGTCTTGATTGCGTATTTTAATTGTTGTTGTACGGCCGTTATCTTCCGATAACCGACGTCGGTATAACGGGTATCCGTCGTCACCTGTAATTGTATCCGAAGTTAATGCTCTTGGATACAGTTTTGTATATTTTGCATTGATCATGCATGGTGAATTGATATTTATTTAACCGCAAGGGCCATGGATCATATTTTTCGTGACAACTTCAAATAAATCTGGATCGCTGGTTTCAACTGGAATTTTAGCCGATTTAATGTTGTCAATTTGATCGAATGTTATTTTACGAACCCGCCATATCAAGATGTGCGCGTGTGGCAGCCCTATCTTTGCCATTCAATCGAATATATCTAGCAACGCGCCCCTCCAAAAATTCACAATTTGATGATCAAATCCATCATTGTTGTTACTTTCTGTCGAAATACACGTGCTGTTATATCGTGTCAATTTGTTGGGTTCCGACCATCAAATAAATTGTTTTTTATGTCAGTCCACTGTCGATTGCATGTGAATGTTATGAAAAGGTCAATCATATTTGCGAACGCTTCACATTGCATCTTACGTATATTCGTGCATGTGGCGCAGACTGCCAACATATGTCGATGGTCATATTGTTAAACGTCCGATATCGTTAACATTTCCATCATTCACTATTGCATCTCGCAAGTGTATATATTCTTCCGATCGCAATTTGGCTGGATTGAATCGGAGGTAATTAAGGCATTCTGCTTCAATTTTCGCATACATGACCTTATTTTTCGCCCAGACGCACCGTTTTTGATATATTTGCAATTTTTTGATTTTACGTGTATTTGTTCCTGTTTTACAAAGAGCGAGTTCATTTCATGAAAAAAATCATAACTTGAGAATGGTTGGACCGATTTTGGATTTTTGGATTTCAACTAACCATCATCACTCCTTTCCGCACCTCCCCTAAACATTTCATGGCAATCGGTTGATAGTTCAGTCAAATAACACTTTAAAGGTTACAAAAATTCCCATAGAGCTAAAAATTGGTATGAATGTTCAGAATACTATTATAAATGAATTGTGAGAAGTCCTCATCGATCTCCCTTGTGCAAAAAATTTTATTGATGATAAAAATTTGCAAAAATAGGTTTTTCACGTTTTTCAGCTAAACAGTGAGTTTTACAGCAAAAATAGTTCATGGAAAAATTGTAGATCATCCGATTCTCTACAAAAAATGTATCCACACTTTTTTCATAAGTATTGCCATTCCCGTGATATAGCGGTTGAAAGAATTGAAAAAAAATTTTATTCGTAAAGTTTCCACACCACCTATGAGGTAGTATGCATGGCGCTTTTTTTTAACGTGGTTTCCCCGGTAGGGCTATTCCACGATCTCTTGTGATCTTATTGAATTCAAAATGAGTATTGAAAACAATGAAAGCTGTGTAAACTATGTAATATATAAATGAAAAAATAATTTGGAAAAATTATTCGGCAGATTCATAATAATCCAATGGAACTTCTTGTGTACTGTCTTCGTTTTCTTCTTCTTCTTTTTCTTCATCTTTCTGCTGGATACAAATATGTTTTAAAAGTGATGCATCATATGTCTTATCACTGATATCGTAATTATCCTCATCTAGTATCGATTCAACATTGGGGTACGACTGTCTTTGACAATTGGTACATGCTAAAGAACAAAACAGTCCAACCTTTCTACAGCCGAAGGAATGCCTTGAACCACTGGCCAGCAACATTCACATCCTTAACGAGAAGGTTAAACATCGTTTAGAGATCGAAAGTGCACTAATGAGACGAGCTGCGGAAATGTACCGACCGACTACAATATTGTGCATCATGACTGAGGATTGCCTGAAGCTAAAGATTAAGGAGGCGAGTCAACATCCAAAGCTGACCTTATTCCCGGCAGCGATAATGACGACGACGAAGACAACGTAATTGAAAAGGATGAGAAGGCAGACATCGCGAAAAGCTGAGTTTAGTGTGATAAGTTGCACAATATCTAACGACTCCGTCAAAGGAGAACGTGAAAAGCAATATTTTCTACAGTACTAGTTATTTATACAATTTTTTGAAACAAAAATAATAAAATAACTTAGCAAAATATTCACTTTACCGGATATTCTCCTTCAGGCGTACTGGACGGAGCGTTGTTTGACCAGTAGCACTAGTTAAATCACATAGAATAAAACCCGGAAAAGCACTACTTAAATTCACATAATGTTATGCCCCGAGATCACTTTTTAATAATAAGCAATTCAATCTGACATTGCAAACTGTCAGAGAAGATATTCAGCCGTGATTGTGGTGATCGCCACCAGAGTGGTTGAAGGTGGAGTGGAAATCACGCCGAGTGTGAGGGGAACCACACCGTGGGAACAGGAAAAACCACTCCAAAGGGGTGGCTAAACCCAACACAAAGAACTCGGTCGGAGAGTGGTGAAGTGGCCGTTAGAGAGATATTATATAAGAGCGCGACGAATGACGTGCCTCCTCTTTCTTTGGATTGGCGACTCGAAGGTAAAAAGGTGAAGTGACGGTGGATAGTACAGAGAACTAGCGTCAGCTGGATTTTCGAAATCAATTGTAGCAAGTGCGGGCTAGGCGGAGGGCAGATTACGACATTGAGAAACATCAGCACATAGAAAAGCATCGGGGAAGTAGTCGGAGCAGTAAGTGGCAAAGCAATTTCGATAACGTCGACGGAAGCAGCGAAGAAGGGGCCCCTTTATACTTTTGTAGACCAGTAAGTTTTTCTTTTAAAGATTTTTTCTTTTCCATTCTATTGCAATTGTGAATTTAGTTTGGTTATTCGCATAAAGAATTTTGAAAAGAAAGATTAATTTGTATAACCAAATTTTCTGTTAAAAAGTAATTAAAGGTAAAATCCAGTAAAAATTAAATTCTTTTTACATAACATATTTGAATTTGAGTTTCAGGTTGCAACGTGTGCGGTGTGGGTGTGAGTTCACGGAAAGAAAATTTAAAGTCGAGTGTTAGTGTTCAGGGGAGATGTGTGAAGTGTGGCAAATTCTCGAGAGTTTAATTTGCCTGATTGAGTACAGTAGGGCTATATAATTCTCACGTTGTTGCGTCCAGGGAAACCGGCAAGCCGTATTCTCCCTTGGCGGCTTATTGGGGCCTTGGCGGACAAGCTAGTGGCGCCCCACGTCCATCTCCGGACGAGCTTAACCGGGTCCGTAAGCCCCGCTGGAGCACCCTAATTCCTTGGGTGTAACAAGCTGTTTGACGATCATCCTTGTTTCTTTAGTTAGTTTTGTTGAGATTTCTACGTAGTATAATTGGCGATCCAATTTTCAGTCAAAGGCAGTATAATGGCATTTCTGGTACTTGTAAGGAGTTTAGAAATTCTGTGGGGAAGTTGACACTTTTTTCATTATGTTGCTTGATTTGTATATTCTTTCTTGATGGGGAATTTCCTTTTGAATATTTTTTTTTATAGTAGGGAGGCGAAAGCCCATTTACGCTTAGAGTGTTGGACTCCCATGTTTGTTAGAAAGTGACTGGATTACGTACTAAACACCTGCCCTGTCAACCTGAGAACCTAGCCTGGAACCGTTTGATACATTACTTCGGGCCAGGTCTCATTTTGTTACGTCGTGAGGCGCCTTCAAGCTAGGGGATCTCTCTTCTAGCAGGAGGGGAGAGGGGAAGAGGACAATTTGTGGAAAACCATCTCCCTCCCATCCTCCTTTTGACGCATATAAATAGAGCGGCACTCTCTAGCAAGGAGGCCGACAGGTATCACGCCTGCAATGACTTTCACCGCCGGGTCAGAGACTGTCGGATACAAAGATGCAATCATCAGCGCCCCCTTCTCTGTTTGCGGCATTTGCCGTAAACCATCTTACTGAGAGCGTCACCCAATACCTCTGCTCCGTACAGTAGCACTGGCCGTACAGCACTCATCAAGAGGCGTCTCCTTGACGGGCTGGGTTGCCCTACGTTGGCCATAAGTCGACTCAGAGCCGATACTCCTGTAGCAGCCTTCTCATCCGGTGCAGTGATTTGCTCAGAGAAACTCATCTTTGAGTCGATCAGTAGCCCCAGGTACTTCCCCGATGGCTTCGATTCGATTAGTACTTCTCCAATACTGACTGTCTTTATTCTAGGGATTCTCTTTTTTGTCGAGATGACCACTCCGGTTTTCTCCAGTGCTAAACTGAACCTGCGAGTAGTCATCCAGTCTCTCACTCAGCGCATACCTAGTGACCACAGCCGCAATATCATCCCCATAGCCGATCAAGTGTGACTCATCTGGCATCTCGAGTCACAGTAGTCCGTCGCAAGACACGTTCCACAAATCTGGACCGAATTGTGTCGTGTCGTAGAGTAGGCTTCGGTCCTCCAGATTGTCCCTCAAAAGCTGCATTAGATACTCTGTAACTTGAAAAGAATTTCAAGCGTATCCTGAATATCCACCCATCTAGCGGAGTTGAAAGCATTCCTGACGTCAAGTGTCACCGACAAGATTATCTGTCGCTTGGTGCGGCTATATGCCTCTGCCTTTTGGACCGCACTCACCACCTCTGCAATCGCATCAATGGTACAACGTCCTGCACTAAAGCCGTACTGTCGAGGAGATAGATCCCCACTAGCACAAATCGCGTCAGTGAGTTTTCCCTTGATAAGTTTCTCTTGCACTTTCCGAGCAGTGTCTACCATGTAAAACGGTTGGCATGCAGATGGCAATCCGGGATTTCCCTTCCCTTTGCTGATCAGCACAAGTCTCGCCACCTTCTTCGTATCAGGAAAACCCCATCCCGTTGGCAAGCGTAGAATGTGCTGAACAGCAAGTCAGGACAATGGTGAAGGGTGGTCCCTGAGCACTGAACCCACACTAAACCATCCCCCCGTTCACAGATCTCCACCTGAAAATCACGATTTCGTACCCAGGTGGCGGCAGTACCAGTTTCATTAGGATACCATGAAGCCAAACTTTTATCATTGTGTTGCTCACTCAGCAGTATGAAGTCAGCATTCATGCCCTCGCAAACTGTTCAAGCAGATTTTGGGCGGTTGAACTGCAGTGTAGGTTCAATTACAGGATGCAGGTCATCAAAGTTCTGATTTTGCCTTGGCTAGGACTTCCTGGAAAGCCCGACATTTTCCTGATCCCAAGACGTGCCAAAAATTTGGTTTTGGATCAGCATCCTTGCAAAGAATACAGTGTGCCCCCTTTGTACACTCTTTTCTTTTATGTCCCATTTCACCACATTTGTAACATAGGGAGCTCCTATCGGGTCCTTTGCATACTTGTGCTGTGTGACCATAGTCAAGGCATTTGAAACATTGAAGAGGTGCTACTTTTCACCGCATCTTGCAGACAACCCACCCTATTCTTACTTTGCCCTTATTGAGAATTGGTTCGGTGTCCTTTTTGGTCAAGTCGGTTATGGCCACGCATTGTCTCTTTTGGTTTTCTGCAGTCCGCCTCGCTTTGATCCTGAGCTTGCTTTTGATGGCGTATTCTATCTCGACCAGATCCATGACGCAGTCAATGTCTCTTACTTCGATCGTTGCCATTGGCTCGAGCGAGGCTATAGTTGCGCTTTTGCTATGGACTCTGTTTACTGCATCACAAAATGCTTCCCTATTGTCGGCCTCTGCTCCGAGTTCGACTAGTATGTGGCCCGACCCCATTGGTCATACTACTTTAATGGCAATGTTGCTGTCCTTGGGTCTTAAATTACGTCTGATATTCCGCAGCACCGTCACCAAGGATCGGCCGTTTTGGGGTTTAACGAGCAGTGCATGCTACCGAAATCTTTGTCGGGGCTTCTTTCTCTCCTGTTTCGTATCAGGTTTTTTTCTTGTTGTGCATCCATGCGAACTTTGTTTTCTGGCACTTTTTGAAGGAGTTTCTTTGCGGCTTTCTTCACTCCTTTTGTCAACAGTATCTGGAAACTCTCATCTGGCGTTCAGCGCCCATCAAGTTCATCGTCCTTCTTTCTTTTATCCCGATCTCCTTCGATTGGGCTAGACGCCATTCTTTTATTGATGTTTGATAGTGGAGCTATCTGTGCGTGCCCTTTAGACTTAGTCTCAGAGCTTCGTTAACCTTATGTTCTTCTTCGGCCTTCTGTTCCTCTTCGACCTTTAACCAGCTCCTTCGGTAATGTTCTCGGCAGTCTAGAAGTTCCTCTAGTTCAATGAGCCAAATCTTTACTGCTTTGTTGATTTTTGGCAAGTCGCATGCAGATTGTTTCCTTTTTAGAACATCTCCCGCTTTTTGGATTAGCCTTTCTTTTTATGTTGCTCGATGGTGATTATACTTTGCGACCTCCTTTCTTGGGAGAGATTATTGGCTTTCGTTTCCGGGTGCAGTACTTTTCACACATTTCCAGCGGTGGCGATACAATCATACTATGGTGCTTTATTTGTGTTGTCACAAATAATATCATTGTATTCATCGTCGTTTTTTTCGTCGTTAGTACTGCTGCCGATTTGCTGTTAACATCGTGGCTGCAACCCCTGGTTGCGTCGTTATTGTTGTGATTTTTGCTTTTTTTTTGGGTTTTTTTTTTATTTTTTTAGAGTTTGGTTGCTCTTGTTTGGTTGGGTCTCACAAATTATGGGATTTGCCCGAATTCAGTGGAAGCCCTCAACAGTGGCCACTGTTTTATAGCGCCTACAAGGAGACTTCAACAGTTTATCGGTATACAGAATTTAGTTTTGGCCGTCCGGAACTTTTAATTCGCCATCAACTACAAAAAGTCCGTGAGGTAGCGACCATTCCGGAAAATAAACCTGAATTGTTGGTCTCATTGCACATAATGGTTCAAAGCTTGGTAGCCTTTCTCGTATCTGCAAACAGCCAGCAGCATTTAAATAATCCGATTCTGCTTGAGGAACTTGTGAGCAAATTACCACTGTCGAAACAACAAGAGTGGGCAAGTACCGCGTATTATATAAGGCCGTGTGCTACTGTTGCCAACTTTAATTCATGGCTTTCGGAAATCGCGAAATTCGTGTCTATTATGGGTGTCGGACAGTTTTATCGCAGTGGCAGTAAACAAAAAGGACATGTGTTGCACACACAAACGTCAACACATCAGCCGTCTGTGACAATTCAATGCCAGTGCTGTGGTGACAATCATTTAATTTCGCGATGTGAAAAATTTGCGGTTACTTCCGTGAAGAATAGATGGGATATTGTTAAAAAACATCGGTTGTGTTTTTCGTGCTTGAAATTCGGACACGCCTCGGCTTGTTGCCAAACAAAACGACCATGCAAAGTTAACGGGCGCCGCAAACGCCACCATCAGATGCTGCACGAAAAACAACGAATGCCCGAAGTATCAACTTCACAATCGACAGCCAACTGCACTCTAGTGCAACCATCGCGCTCGCCTGCGGTTGACATTTGTCTTCAAAATTCTGTCGAAAGAAGAAACCTATTATATTGAATTGTTCCTGTCACTATTTACGGCCCAATAGGCGAGAAACAAGCGTTTGCTTTCCTGGACGAGGGATCATCCGTCACCATGATCGAACAGAGTTTAGCCAATGAGATTGGATCTTCTGGTAAAACAGAATTGTTGAAATTGCAGTGGTATGGCAATAAAGTCACTGAGGAGCCATCACAGTGCATCGAAATTGGAATCAGTAGTAGGAGGTCAGGCAGCTCAATATACCCAAAGATGAATGTTAGAACAGTCAGGGATCTGTGCTTGCCCATACAGACAGTGAATATTAATCAGCTGAGTTCCAACTTCCGACACATAAAAAATTTGCCCATCGACGAGTACGAGAATGCCAAACCCAAAATCCTCATTGGTTTGGAACATTGCCACCTGGGAATTGGTAATTGAACTGTCGCCGCCAATTATCAGTCAGCGCAAATAGCCACTCGAACTAAATTAGGATGGGTTGTCTACGGCCCAACCGAAGACTGTCCCAAGAACGAGCTTCCACGAGTGTGCTTAATTCAGCAAGATTTACACAAAATCAAGGGTGAATACTTCTCTAGCGAAGGATTTGGCACAAGGCCAATCAAAGAGGATCAGCTGGATGAGGAAACGACAAGGGCGCTGGAAATTATGAAAACAACTACACGTCGACTCGTTGATAGATTTGAGTCGGGGCTCATATGGAAAGCGGACAACATCAAACTGCCAGACAGTTATGAGATGGCATTCAATCGGTTGGTGACTGTCGAACGGAAACTTGAAAGGGATGAGAACTATGCCAGGCAGTACAACTCTATAATAGAGAGCTATATTCAGAAGCAATATGCCCGTGAACTGTCAAAGTCAGAGCAGAGCACGATTAGAGCCAGAACTTGGTATTTGCCACATTTTCTGGTAATAAATGTCAACGAACCCGGAAAATATCGACTAGGGTTTGACGCCGCTGCGAACGCGAATGGTACCTCCCTCAACGACAATTTATTGAAAGGACCGGATCAATACATGAGTTTGGTAGAGGTATTGATAAAGTTTCGGGAAGGCCGGATAGGAGTCTGTGGAGATATAGTGGAAATGTTCCACCAAATACGAATCAGATGTGAGGACCAGGACTCTCAACGCGTTCTATGGAGATATGGAGATGTATCGAGGGAGCCACGCGTTTTCGTTATGTCGTCCATGATATTCGGGGCATCTTGTTCGCCAGCGTCTGCTCAGTTCGTCAAGAACTTAAACGCAAAACACTATGCCAAAACAAACAGCCGTGCCGTCGAGTCTATTGTTAATCGACATTATGTTGATGACTATGTTAATACCTTTCATTCGGAATAGGAGGCGATTGACATTTCAAAAGCAGTTCGTGAAATCCATCAACATGCCGGATTTATATTGAAGAAATTTACGTCGAATTCCTGTCGAGTGTTAGCAGAGCTGAATGATATTGCCGGAAGTCAAACCATAAATATGGATAAGGCCGCAGAAATTGCAACAAATGAAATTCTTGACATGCATTGGGACCCAAGAGGTGACGTTTTTGTTTTTAAAATAAACACGAACAAAGTTGACCCTGGTATCATCAGCGAAAAACGTAATGTTACGAAGAGGGAATTGTTGGGGACAACCATGTCTATCTTCGATCCGTACGGTATACTAGCTAATGTTTTGACCTACCCAAAACGGCTACTACAAGAAGTGTGGGAAATTAATTTAGATTGGGACGACGAATGCAAGCAAAGTTTCATCACTGGTTGCAGAGTCTTAACGCATGGGCTCAGTTGCGGGTGCCTCGATGTTACTCACCCCAAATATCTCAATCGGATGATATTCAGCTATACATCTTTGTTGATGCCAGCGAGGAAGCATTCGGTGCAGTCGCATATTTACGGGTAAAAGGCTCCGAAGTGAACGTCACCTTCGTCTGTGGTAAGTCGAGATGCGCACCATTGAGGCGATTATCGGTTCCTCGGTTGGAATTACAAGCCGCAGTGCTTGGTACTCGTCTTAAGATATCGCTGCAACATAGTTTAAGCATCACCATCAGGAGTATCGTACTATGGACCGACTCGCAGACTGTTCTCTATTGGTTGCGAGCTGGATCCCGAAAGTATAAGCCTTTTGTCCCACATTGAATCGGAGAAATTTTAGATTCAACATCCATATCCAACCAACGAAAATCAACGCCGCAGATGCGTTGACTCAAACAGTATACCCCATCGACCTTAATCCTTCGAGCATCTGGTTAAAGGGCCCAGATTTTTTGAAACGTCCCAAAACTGATTGGCCGTCTTCGAGTACAACGAATAAGGTTATGGAACTGGAAGAAGAAATCCGAAGAGATTTTATTTTGAAAATATCCATGGAGGAAAACCCCACGTTCAAACACTTGGAAAAGTTTTCTAACTGGTGGAAAGTAAAACGGGTCTTGGCCTGGGTTATGCGATTTATTGCCAATTCAAGGTCAGCTCAGAAGTCTAAAGGTGAATTAACTGTCCAAGAGCTGCGACAAGCCGAACGTTCTATTTATAAATACGTTCAAGCTAGGAAGTACAGCGAGGAAATAGGATCATTAAAATTGGGAATTACCATTGACAAGCAGAGTAGCTTGTACAAGTTAAATCCTGGACTCGACGAATTTGAGTTGTTACGTGTTTTTGGTCGGCTTGATTTAGCCTCTCATTAGCCAGAGTCACAGAAAAGACCAATTATATTGCCGCCAGAGAGTAAATTTGTCGAGTTGATAGTTGCTGAATACCATAACAGTTTTCTGCACCAAAATGAATATACAATTCTATGTGAGATGCGAGGGAAGTTTTACATCCCAAAACTGAGATACGTTGTCAAGGCAATAAAACATAATTGCTACACGTGCAAGGTTAGGAATACCGTTCCAAAGACACCTCAGATGGGTCAGTTACCGATCAATCGGGTCTCTCCGTTTGTACCACCGTTTACCTATACTGGCCTGGATTACTTTGGACCTTTATAGGTTACAGTAGCGAGACATAAGGAAAAACGATGGATAGCGTTGTTTACCTGCCTAACTACGCGTGCGGTGCACCTTGAAATCACCAAGGATCTGTCAAGTAGTGCCTGTCTAATGTGCATTGCGAATTTCATAAATAGGAAAGGAGTTCCGCATCGAATTCGCAGTGATCGTGGTACCAACTTCGTCAAGGCTGCAAAGGACATAAACAATCGAACTTACAACAATGATGACGTGCAAGCGACTTTGGCACATAAAAATATTGAATCGTTATTCAACTGTCCCGGAAACCCTAGTGCCGGAGGATGTTGGGAGAGGCTCGTGCAGGCTGTGAAGCGGGTTTTGTCATATAGACTTCAAAATGAAGCGCCGAGGATTGATGTCCTTCATCACGTTTTGACGAAAGCCGAATATATGGTGAGTTCGAGGCCACTTACCGATGTTGCCATGGAGTATGCGGAAGCTGATCCGTTAACACCAAATGATTTTTTGCTTGGAGCAGCCAGTTCAGTTCAGACGTCGGGGTCGGATCAGGAAGTTGCAATCGACATCGGCAAATTGTATCGAGTTGCGGAGCAGATGAAAATCAAATTGTGGAAAAGATGGGCGATCGAATATTTGCCAACGTTGATAAGGCGAGAGAAGTGGCATGAGAAAGTGCGCCCGTTGAAGGAAGGACAAGTCGTGGTGGTGTGTGACGAGAATATGCCTAAGCGGAAGTGGAAAAAGGGAATCATCGTGCGCGTAAACTACGGGAAGGATGGTCAAACCCGAAGCGTCGAGATCAAGACAGTCAATGGGACTGCAATTTTCGACGTGGGCCGACTAATCGGCCCACGTCGAAAATTGCAGTCCCGGACATAACGAATGGTGAACCTTGCGAGCGATTCACGAGGGGCGGGATGTCGGCGAACCAGAGTGAAAACGATTATGGCGCCGGTGTCAATATTGTTAATCACGCGGTCAACAATGGCAACACCAACGACAGCGCCAGTCGAATTAGCGGATACGTTTACTGAGTAGCCATTTTGGGAGAAAACGTGACTGAACGAGATCTCTGCCTGGACAGCGATGAAATACAACAAGTAATATTTTAATAATCTTCTCAATGTAATAAATTTGTAATAATTATATTTTAAATAAAAAATAAATCTTCTTATCTTTGCCTGCGTGTGTGTATGATCGCATCTGTATTGTATTTTTTGGAAAAACTATCGCTAAAGCTGCGACAGCTTCTGTCGACCGGCATTCCCCTGCTGGAATTTGCTTGGGTACATGGGTTTGGAACTTTCCAAAGAATACTAGCCTCCAAGAGTATCCCTGTTGGCCAGCATTTTCTCTGCACCTTTCCTCAACTATCTTTCTTTTTGAAGTCAGTCAGAAAATGGAAATATTGAGTTAATTTATGTTATTTTCCCCAACTTCTACATCCAGTATACATGTAATGGCCACAAACAGTTAATTGAATGGCTTAAGGTAAAAGTGTGAATTTTCTTTTTCTGTGACACATTTCGTTAAGTGCCAAAAGGAAAAAAAAATTGACTGGTACCGGTTATTTTTAAGTTATGCAGAAATCGCATAAGCAAATGAATGTATCATGGGTAAAATCTAGAATTAACTGATTCCTATAACAGTTCTAGCTAGAAAATGATATATTGAAAAGTGTTTGCCTTTAAAATTAACGTCAAATAAAGGGTGATTCATTATGAGGTTTGATTTAAAATAGGCTTTTTTTGACAGATTGAGCGTGACTCCTGTCAAACCGCAATGTAATTTTTATTTATCATCACAAAAAGACTTACACCGCGCATCCAAATTAATCAGCTCTATTATGAAAATCAACGCTCTGTGAGAAATGCTTTTTGTGCTCTTAGAGCAACTTGTGTTATGCGTCGTCGACCTATTTTGGTGAGAGCCTGATTGCACGTTTTGGAACAGTAAATTGGATGCCTAGATCATATGTTATTACACCTTTAGATTATTTTCTTTGGGGTTACAGGATATCTCTGCTCTTTAAGGATAAGCCAGCTTCAATCGACGCTTAGGAGGCCAATATTGCTCGTGTCATCCGCGAGATACCAGCCGTTGTGCTGGAACGTGCCGTCCGAAATTGGACTCTCAAGATCGACTATTTACGGCGTACTCGCGGTGAACATTTAAACAAGATAATCTTTAAAAAGCAAATATTATAGATTGTTCTTACGATTCACAATAAAATTTTTACGATAGAATTCAATTTTATGCCTTTTATTTGGGATTAAAAATCATATCTCATAATAAGTCACCCTATACTTTAAATAATACTGCATTAGGTCAAAAAAAAAAAGTGTATTAACAAATCACATATATTAATATACCATGACTGAAACTGAAAGTCCTTCTATTGGTGCAGCTTTTGCAATGAGTATTATCTAATCAACGAACCATCAATCTTCATTAGAAAGGAATGAAAATAGGAAATATTGAAATGGTCCTAAATAAATAACTCGTCCTTGAAATCGAATTTCATTTGTAACTGAAGCACAGAATACAACTTTCCTTCCATTGTCATCATAGTCTGAAATGAAAATACCTGCTAAAGAATCATAATAAGCTTGCAGCTTCTAGAGTAGAATATGAGCAACTTGAGATTCTATTGAAACTTCTGGATCCAGGATAACATTGCAAGAATTTCTAATGCTTCTGCCAAGAAGATGCAAATTCAATAGCATAAAACTCTTCCACCTGACCAATGTTCCAGGAATAAATCACATGATTGGTCTGGTCCACTACTATATCATTGTATAGAGAAAGTCTCTATGTCCACAAAAGGCATATCGTCCTTTAAAGTTCAACTAACATTAACTTCACTGTCATGTGCGCACGTATGCATGTGTTGGTGAGGACATTCAAATGCAAATTTTCTTTCGAAAACTTTTCCACCAAATTACGTCCAAATATGAATGAAATATTTTAGAGTTGATTCGATAAGTTCTTATTCAGACTCCTGTGTGTGTAGAATAGAATACCTTTGATGCAGAAATGGGAGAAACTTTTCCAGTTTGTCCAGTCTGGTAGCTTATCCTGTCTATTGTGTGGTCAAATGGAAGAATGGTAGGGAATTGCATAATGGCAGGACATCAAGAGAATAGTTAAATAGTTGGTCTTTACGTGTAGTATTTGTATTTGAAAGTGACTATTGAGTTGCCAGGAGAGAACGTGATGTTTTCTAGTTTGGTGTTTCTTCTAATTGCTGTTCAAAATGTTTTTAAACTTAAACTTTTGTTATTCTTTTCGACAAGCATGTTTATTGAAAAATTGTTAAAAGTTAGGTAAATGCACTTTGAAATACACGTATGGTTAGAAAAACTTTGAAGGAGCTTTGGATATTTTGCTCATGGGATTTTTGTATTACTTACTATTTTCCTAACTTGATGAGAGTTTTCGCAGCATATATGTATATTTTTTTCGATTTAGTTTCAATGATTTCCAAAATTATTGACACCAAATATTGTGCTGTTCTTAGAATAGAAATATACAGAAGGAACGGTTCAAACAGTTTCACACAACTGGACCGAACATCCTTAAGTACGCGACAAAAAAAAAGCATGCGTCTTATAATACCAAAATCTGCAGAACGTACTGCTAACAAACAAAAAATTACAATTTGTGTTTGACTCACTTAAAAATTATAGTCAAAGGCGACAACACGATGCTCATGCACAAAAGAATTTTCTTAAACCTGAGAGAAATACTCAAAATTGAGTAATTTGAAGGTCACCCAAACACGTAAGATGAGTCTACTTGCTTCGTTACCAGAGTCTTATAGGGAAAAATACTAAAGCAGAGTCTCTAGAAGACTTAAAAAGAAGTGTCTAGAAGACCTAAAGAAGAAGCCCACATAAGATTACTATCGCCCCCCTACATAGTGAGGTGTCCAACAGCAGCAACGTGGTATCTGTCGTTTTGAAAGGGACCAGAAAGTCATTTTTGAGCATGTACCAGTTGTATTGTGAGTATCCTTAATGCGGTAGGCTAGGACCCCGTTCCATTGACTGCGAAGCAATGACCGGAGTTATTTACAACCGATGAAACATCTTGGCCGAGGCTCCTTACTTGTTGCACTCGTTGACTGATTTGACGACAGTTTCACAATCAGAAGGCATAAATAAGACCTTCACAAGATATTCTACCAACTTTACTGTAGTATATTCCAAACAGCAATCCGACTACAAACTTTGATCGCGGAGAAACATTTAGTAGATACCATCAGGTATAATCTGCGGACTGAGTAAGAACTTACGATTTTTTTTGGGCCGCAAGAATTATGAGATGAACAACGGGCAGTCTTTCACCTGTAACTGTCTTCTGTGGAGATGTACCCGCACCTATTCAATATATTTCAGTTGATGTCACGCCAAGCTATCAACATGGAATCTCTTTCATTGGTCCTGAATTTATCCGTGCAGGAAATTGAGAGCAATCAACTTGCTGCTGAATCAGTAGTAAACTCGCCAATCTACTCAAACTACCGAGAGTTTGGTTACAGGTTTTATACCGGTCAATTGAAAGAACTGCTTAGCTGTGATAAAAATAACACTTTCCAACAACCTACTACTCCTCATTCACTGAGATTACTCCGACTGGGGGTTCCAGTCCCAGAGTCGCTCGTCAAAGGACAGGCGTGGGCATCACTCACTCCCAAAATACCCCCGTATGACCACCGAGCGAGATTGTGGCACGGACGGAGTATGATTCCTCTACTATCACCCGCACGGCACTTCTAAAGTTACCACCTGAAAGGGAATGTTCTTGACACCTGTAGTCACTCTCAACTTTTGGGCACACCTGACACCTATACCCTTCCTTTTAACCCCTATATCCTGTCTTCCACCAACTTTTGGGGCGTACGAATTGCTGGGCAACCCTCTCATCGTGCGCATACTCCTCGGAGCCAAGTGGAAGAATTTTTCTAGCTATCTGCACAAAACACTTGTACCCACTCGAGCCATGAACACACTGCGGTACTTAAATATAACTCCACTACTTTGTTTAACTAACAGATTATTTTGTTCCACTTCTTCACTAAAATTCCTTATCGCTAAACAAAATTATGCCAAAGAATACTTAGTTTAAATCCTACAATCCTTGAAGTGGGGGGCCCACTTTTCTTGCGCGTTACTCCTGCCAGAAGTATCAGCAGTTTTTGGGCACTTGCGAACTCCATGCCGCAATCGCTTGTTAGAGCGCACCCCTTTGCTCAGCTTATCAATTCTCGATGACAAATCGTCGTCGTACACTCGCGTTGGCAAAATACCCGATACTTGGGTCACGTCTGGAAGCTTCGTCACGCGAAAAGATTATACTGGTTGCTGCTCGGGTTGTCTTCTCTTTCATCCTTGGATTTCACATAAGTTAGATCGCCAACAGAATAAAGAGACCGCTCCACTCGCCAACCGTTCATAAATAAAATCTCACTAAGGAACACCGGTTTCAGTTCGAGGTCAACTTGATGGCGGTTATTGCACTTTTCCCTTGGAAAAGTTATCCGCGAGCAAAAATACTGGTTGGAAATCACGGGCTCAAACTGCTTGAATGGCATTTCTACCTGATCATTAGCGAGAGTCTCCACGATCCGTCACCTGATGGCCATTGTCGTAACGCTGGAAGGTACGTTTTATTCATTTCTTGTATATTGTATGCATGTGGCTGCTTCAAATGATACTTTTCATTTTGGAGACAGATAGATGGATAGATATTTTATTAAGTACGTTGCAAAATGCTCAAATTATCTGGAATGGTAGTAGCATTCAACTGTAATTTTTGATTTCATTTTTTCAGTTTCCGATTGATGTTGTTTTTTTAGTTCCTTCAATAAATCTTTTAATTTCTTGTCCGATTGAATTCATAGGAGTTGCTATTCGGATTTGCAATCCACCACTAGATGTTTTCGGTTTTTATTTGAAACTACCACGTTTCTTTCTTTCGTTTATTGGAACTAAACGTTTCATTAGTATCAGCATCTCCAGAAAGTTTTGCGGAAGCAATTGCGGTCATCGTAAACGAATTTTACCGCCGTTGACAAGTGTATAGGCTGGTAGTGTTACTTTTAGCCTATAAATAAATTTATTAAATAAAATTTTTGAGAGACAATAGTTGCGTTGGACGAATTGTGACTAATATTGAGACTGAGAAACAGCACGCACGTCTTCGTCTGGAACGACAAGGTTAAGGCCCCACTGTGGTGTGGTCCTTAAATACTTGGCTCTCGAACTGTCTACCGAGGTTGGTCGTGATGCGTGTGGGACTCCAAAACGGCTGATCCATATGTTGATTAGCACCTTTGCGACTGCTGTGGCTGTGATTGTCTCAATTGGTATCGCATCGGGCCAACTGGGGAGCCTATCCACGATGGTGACACTTGGTGGGAGTGGTCCGTTAAGATCGATGTTGATGTCCTCGAACCTCGCGTTGGGTAGGCTGTACTTCTGCAATGGTGACTTAGTTTGTCGAGTGGTTTTATTGCGCTGGCATGGCAGGCAGGCTCGGACAAATTTGTTGATGTCGGCGTTCATCAAGGGCCAGAAGTTGCGGTTGGTGATCATCTTCCTGGTCGCTCGAGGTTCTGAGCGAGAGAGGCCATGGGAGTTCGGTATGATTATTGCTCAAAATCGCCGTGGGATGAATGGTTGTATTCTTTCTTGAGTGATGAGGCATTGAAGAGTTAGGGAGGAGTCAGTAAACTTCTGTTATCTCCATTCAAGCGGCTGGTCTTGGCGGCTTAATAGTGCTTGAAGCTTGGGATCATCCTTCTGAGCCAGGGTAATAGCGTTAAAGTCAAAAGATTTGAGAATATTTACCTTTGAAAGGTAGTCAGCGATGACGTTCTCTCAGCCTGGTATGTGTCGGATGTTTAGGTGAACTGTGATATGAAGTCCAGCTGGCACTGTTGCCTTGGCGATGATTTTTTGGAGCCCTGCTAGAGTGCGAACTGCAAGGGCTTGTAGTTGGTGAAAACGGTGAAAACTTTGCCCTCTACCATGTGTTGGAAGTGTCGAATTGCCTCGTATATAGCTAACAGTTCCCACTCGTACGTACTGAACTTTCGTTGGGCATCTGTTAGCTTCCTGGAGAAGAATCCCAGTGGCGTTGCGGTTCCTTCCCTTGATTGCTGTAGTGCGGCTCCGATGCCGTTGTCTGAGGCGTCAACGCAGAGAGACCATATGGCGTTGGAGTCGGGATGAGCCAAGGTCGCGGCTTTCCCTAAGTCTGACTTGGACTGCTCGAACGCCGTAGTGTTCGATGAAGTCAGCTCCGATGATTGGAGAACTTACATCGGCTATCGTGAAGGTCCACTTGAACGGAGTCGCAAATCCCAAATCCAATTTTAACCTCCCGTTTGCCGAATGTTCTAATTTGTGAACCATTGGTGGCCACTTACCTCAAGGCAGCATCAGGAGAGTTGAGATCCTGGATGGTTGGTGGGACACATGAAATGTCTGCGCACGTGTCGATGAGGAAAGCGCTCTTGCTGATGTTCTCACGAATCCTTAATCGTTGGATCGTGCGATGGGAGGCGACCACGTGTGGACGACCGATAATTAGTTTTTTGAGTGGGAGCAAGGTGGCCGGCAGTTTTTGGCTTCCGGCCCATAATGCTGAGGGTACCAGCAAAGTTGCTCGTCGTTTGTTCTGGCACGGTGTGTTGGTGACTTTGCTGCTGCTTCGGTTGCGTGTGACGTACGTCGTGTTGCGAGGTTGACCGCTGCCTATTGCACAGCGTCCTAAACGTGTCCTCAATATTCGTCATCCGGTGGCTGAGGTATCGGACTTCGGAGGAGAAGTTGTTTCGCTCGCTGCTTCTCGTCATCCCTCGCAATCACATCCATCGACTGCCGGGTGAACTCGTGCACACGATTAGCGATTGTTGCGAGATCCGACAGTGGGGCATCATTGGCAGATAGGATGCTCCTCAGCGTGACATCAAGGCAGTTCAGCCACATTTGCTGCAACTAAGGGTCGGATATGTTTCCGTTATCGAGCGTACGCATCTGATTGAAGAGCTGTGACGGGCGTTGGTTTCCCAGCTCAATCTCCAAAAGGAGCTTTCGGATACGCTGCTGCACTGAGTCTGCGTAAATGGCTAATAGAGCGTTTTTCAACGTACTTTATTGGTTTTCCGATGACGGGTTCGTTACGATATTGCACAACCGCTGCATTGCCCTTGTGTTGAGATTTGCCACTAACAGGTTGAATTTGGTCGAGTCATCGGTGACGCGGCTCGTGCTGAAATTTGCGTCGACCTGAGTGAACCAAAGCTCCACGTCCTCTTGCCGCAAGGGTGGAACTCTGAAGGTAACGCGTGCCATTCCAACCATGTCGTAGGCTTCTTCCTTTAGTGTAAGTCTGGCTGGGAGAACAAGAATTGCATCGGAAGAGATGTGACTAAGGCTGAGACTGAGAGTGCGACTTAGACTGCGACTGAGAGTGTGACCGAATATGAAATGGCCATGTGTTGCTTGAATATGAATTGCTATTAAATGGAATTACATACCCCCGTGGCGCACAAGCATGTATGCTGGCTGTGTTGCTCCGCTATGTTCATGACACACAAGCATGTATGCTGGCTGTGGATGTGATCATTGTGCAATATGTCGCAAACAATGTTGTTTGCGTGGTGGGTGGCTGATCCGCCACAAATGTATAGTTCCGCCGTACATAATGTACCGTCTGGGTGTGCAACGTTCCTGTGCACCCCATCGTCTTCATCGTGCTGTTGGCAAATCGAATTGTGTGCAGCTGTCGTCATTGTCTGTGCACACCACTATCAACTACGTCTAAGTACCGCCATCATTTTTACCAGTGTGCAGTGTATGTTTCGAGCTGCGCACTCCACCATCGTCATTATGTTGCTGTTGGCCATTTGGATTGTGTACAATTGTCATTGCTGTCTACACACGCCGCTACACATAACGTTTGGGGGCCATCATCAATCCGCTCAACAAGTTTCAACGTGCAGAAAGTTGTAGTAAAACTCCACCGCTGTCTACTTGTGTGTAGATTTTTTCTACTTAGATTGCCTGTGTGCACATCGTTCTGTACAGTCATCGTTTCAACCTGCGGACGCCGCTACTTTATAGTAGTGCTGTTGGAATTTGCTACACTGGCGTGTTGCCAATAGCAATCATCGTTTTGTGCAGTCATCGTTTTAAGCTGCGTGCAGCGCTATGTTCATCGAGCTGATGTCGTTGTTTGCATCGGTATGCAACCATTGTATCCAGTTTTGGCATCTTGTTACCGTGTAAAATGTCAAGGGTGTAACACCAGCACCGTACCACCGCTGATAGCCTTGTGAATTCATCACCGCCGTACTTCACATCTAGTTGCTTTGTTTGTCTGTGTTTGGCTGTTGCTTATACACGCCGTCTCCCCCCTGTGTATTTGTTTGTGTTATGCGAATTCCGCCACACCAGCGTTTGGGATTTTGTCAATATGCGCTCGACATCGAACTGTGATTACTTTGTATTTTGCCGTAACGTTTTTCACCGATCATGACTCTGGTGAAAATCGATTCACTCTCAGTGTCATCGATAAAGGATCAACTAAGGTCACGTGGAGTCAATGCCTCCGGGAACAAGGCTGCACTTGTGTAGTGGCTCACCGAGGACGTGGGAGGTGCTAAGTTGAAGTTGACGAGTTGAATGACCCCGAAATGTTGGAAATGCAGCAGTCAATCGGAAATCTGACAGCGATTGTTCAACGACTTAGTGCTGATGTCCGTATTTTGAGTGAAAATCACCGATCCGCTCAAACATCAACTCCACTCCCCACAAATGCAGGCGCCGCATAGGATTTTTCTGTTGGTGAGCGAACCAACTACCGATCAATGTTTCACAGCAAAAGGCGTGTAATTGACCTCTTACTGGACTAGGACCCGCGAAAATCCTGTTCATTATCCGCGAGTGCTTTTGTATATTGGGTTTGAAAGTTAATATGTGCATACGGATGGGACGGGACCGTTGTAATTTTCGCGATTCAGGTAAAGTTGAAGGGCCTCACAAAACTCTGGCTGGACTCGAACAGAGACGTATTTGTAAGCTTCTAATAGTTTGCAATTGAATTCTTGCGAACATTCCCGGATAATGATGATGAGTCAGTTATACATTTATGTATGGCCGCTGATGTGAGAAAAATCAATGAGCCTGTATTAGACTATAACTTCCAAATATGTGCCAAGTTTTAAAGGAGTGGATTGTTGGAACGATCCATCATACGGTTTATTTGCCGTGCACTAAACTATCCGACACTACAAAACTCGATAGCTTCCTTGAATTTCCAGGACACAAACGAACTATCTATGTCCATTTCACGATTTCTCGCGGATGCTAATGAATCGCCCGAAGTTTAAGTACTGAAACCTCTGACAATAGTTTCGTTCGTACCCCAACAAACGGTCGAAGGACGAAAACATATAAGCTCTACAAAGGGGTTGTGATATAATTGTTTCAAACCGGGGAACATATCAATTAATTGGGCAAACCCGCAGAGCCACGTCCATTGTTCGAAGTGTCAGAAAGTTGGACATTCCATTGATAATTGTCCTACGCGCTATGATGGACAAATCAACAAAGTAGACGCTGTACCGAGTTCACATCAATCCGCTCGTGTCATTCAGAAGGTGGTTGAACAATAAACATATTGATGCACTGATTGATCCGGGAAGTAGCTATTCGTAATCGTAGCGTAACCGAATGCGCTTCAATCACACTCGAAAGTTTTGGAGAAGATACTAATACGTGCCCACGGAAAATGCGAACACGACTAAAGGTGGATAGTTGCACACTACCAGCCAAACTAATTGTCGTCGAGAATGAGTTGATTCCCACACCGATATGTGTTTGATCGAGGATATACGTAAGCCGATCGTTACCGTAAAGTCCGAGCTCATGCAATTTGAATCATTTAAATTTGGCCAGCTTCTGTCCAAATTTTTATTGTGTTTTGCCGACAAAACATCCGAGATGGGACGAAGCAAGCCATCGATGATGGCTATTCAGCTAACTTATGAGAAGCCAATCCAAAGCCGCCCGTACCGGATTCCATTTGCCAAACGAGCTGCCGTAGATTCAATAACCAACGAACTACTTACTATATCATCCGCCCCAGCGAATCTACATATTTGCCTCCGATCGTGCTTGTGAAGAAGCAAAACGGAGAGGACTCACTATGTGTAGATTTCCAAGCCGTCAGCGCAGTCACGCAAATAGCTATTAACAAGTTTGACACGACACTGGACTTATTTTTGGGCTATTACCAAATACCGTTGGATGAAAACTCGATGTGATACACAGCCTTTGTGACTCACAGTGGTCACTACGAGTACATTGTCATGCCGTTTGGGTTAGTGAACGTGCCGATCGTGTTTCAGCAGATAATAACAACGATCATCCGAAAGCTTCGTCCAAAAAATCGTCATCTATATGGACGAAGTGATTATTACCAGTGATATCATTGCCGAAGAAATCAAGCTATTTACGGAGTTCCTCACGGTACTCGAAGAGGATGTATTGACTTTGCGAACATCAAAGTGCATTATTTTATTTTTTGCAATCGAGGTGTTGTTCTTGGGATAGACCATCTGGTGTTTGGGAATTAAATCAGGAAATGTAAAAGTCAACGCCGTCATCAATTTCCCGACACTGACGAACGCAAGAGAAGTCAAAGGATTCTTGGGATTATTTGGCTTCTTTTGAAAGTTTATCCTGGAGTACGCCATCATCGCCTGTCCTTTAACTCCGTTGTTAAAATGAAAAATTAAACAAAGTTTGACTGCGCACGGGATCACGATAGAGCCTCTGAAAAATTAAAGACTTTGATTCGTTTTGTTCAATCACTAACTAAAACAAGGAACTTTGCTCTTTAATCAAACCACTTTTAAGCACACAATTGATATATTTTACCAGAAAAACTCTCACAATTTGATCATAGCTCAGCCTCATTATTTTTTGAGTGACAAGCTGCTGCTAAGTTAACAGCTCACTTCACAGTTTTCGATCGCACATAACCACCCACCAAGGACTTGTTCTTCATATACACAAATCAGAGCTTTTCAATTTTACAAATTCAAATAAATGTACGAAATTTTGTGAGACCCAAAATTAAAAGATTTTAACATTATGTCAAGTAACTTGAAAACTAACCGTCCACTGTGACAAGATACATTCAATTCCTGCTGCAGTAGTTATTTAGTAAGCACACCAATTTTACTAATTTGTCTGGCTGTTTTTGTACAATTTTATCGATTACCCATTAAGCCGGTGGAACCATATCTTCTCTAATAATTACAACATCATTTAAATTAGGTTCAGAAATTTTACATTCCAATTTTAGCGTTGATTTAAGTTAAACAAATATTCTTTTGGCCATCTATTCCGAAAATAGGAAATCATTTTTTGACATCATTTCCATCCATCTAAAATGTTGGGGGGTTGATGACAATAATTCTCATCAGATACATTTATCAGTGGCTCACCCACAAAAAAATGGCCTGGTGTTAATGGAAGAGGGTCATCAAAATCGTCACTCAAAACTGAAATAGGACACGAATTTAAACACGTTTCTATCTGTGTCAAAACCGTTCTAAGCTCCTCAAACGTAAGCGTACTATCCCCTTTGACCTTATTTAGATCATTCTTCACGCTGCGCGCTCCTGCCTCGCACAAACCACCGAAGTTTGGCACATGGGGAGGGTTATAGTGCAGTTGGTTGATTTGGCTGTCAAAAGTTGCACCACTTTATCGGGCCATCTAGAACTAGCTAGTTTTAATATCCTCCATAACTGTCTATTGGACCCAACAACATTTTTCCCATTGTCACTTTATAGGTCCTGGCAGTGTCTGCGACGTGAAGTAAACCTTCAAAACGTTGCAATGAACCCCTTGGCTGAAGGATCAGATACAGCCTCTAAATGCACCGCGTGTGTCACCATACATACAAAAATGCAAATATACCCTTTGTATGATTTGGAAACTCTACCAGGAGAAAACCTAACATTGATTGGTCCAGCATAATCTACGCCAGTTGATTTAAAAGGTTTGCTGGGCTTTAATCTGACTTCTGAGATCTGTCCCATAAGTTGTGTCCTATTCGCTGACGAGTATCTTCGGCAAGTAACGCGTGCTAGATCCTTACTCTCAATATAAAGTATGTTTGGCGGATATGTTTCAACATAATTTGTGGTCCTCCATGGAGAGTATTGTTATGTGCATCCAATATTACTAAGCGAGTAATTTGGCAATATTATTGGATGCTTCTGCTCATAATTCAGTTCTGATCTTTGGATGCATCCGCCTACTCTCAGTAAACCATCAGCGTCTAATATTGCATAAAAAGTGTGTAACGCACTTCTTTTTAAAACACTACTGTGAGATTTGATATGTTCTATTTTCTCAGTAAAATCTCTGCCTTGGACCAAAACTATTAGTTTTACTAATGTACAGTTTATCTCTTCAAGCATAATAAGCTCTAACCTTTTAGGACGTTCATCTTTTGATTGCTTAAAATCAATAAATCTTCTGTAATAGGATCCAACTCTAAGCATTCGAGTAAGTGACAAGAATCGCTCTATGAATTTTGTGTTATTGTCTTTATTAATGCTTGCTGCAAAACACATTTTCTCGCTTTTCTTTTCTTCTAATACCGTTGTAAAATCTCCTTTGCTATACTTGATATCTTTTTCTTTCTTTCTTTTCTTCTATAGATTTAGTACTATCAGTTTCGATGCTTTTATACCTCTAGATGCGGAGTCTGGTGGATTTTATTTAGATCGGATATGCGACCATTGACTATTGTCCATAATGGTAAGTATTTCCAAAACTCTATTCGCAATAAATGTCTTCCACGTGCTGGGGTGATTACTTAACCATCCGAGAACAACCGATGAGTTTGTTCACGCATCCATATTTTCTTTGGCTATGTCTAGCACTGTGACACACCTTAAAGAGGTTTAGCTAGTAATACCACTCCACACAACTCTAAGCGCGGGATAGACACTTGTTTAACAGGTACAACCTTGGTCTTTGATGCAATAAGAATGATGTGTACTTTGCCTTGCTTGTCTATCGTTCGCAAATGGATTACCGCTGCATACGCCTTATTTGACGCGTCGCAAAACCCTTGTAATTCAGTTTGCGTATCAGATTTGCAACGTCCAGTTCATCGGGCTATAGAAAAACTAGAAAGAACTTGTAACTCTTCTCTGTAATCCAGTCATTTAGTAATGGTTCTGGTAGCTCTTGATCCCACTCAATTCCGGACAGCCAAAATCTTTGTATTAATATTTTCGCTGCTATAATTGTTGGAGCTACCTAGCCCAGTGGGTCGAGAAACCGTGCTATATCGGAAACCACCTTACGTTTTGTTGCAGGTGTCTCTAATGGTGACATTAGAGATAATCCTTCGCTCTATTCTATATCAGTCCTAGTATTTTTAGTGTTGTATCCGTTTTGATTCTTACTGCTTCATCTTCTCTTTTTTCATTTTCGATATAATTCACTAACAAACTTGAATTGCTACTCCATTTTTGAACAGTAAATTCACCTAACTTCATTGGTTTGTTTAGTTGCTCAAATATTTCGATTGCTTCTCTCTCTGTTTCCACTCTTGTCATTGAATCATCCATATACAAATCCTGT
Source organism: Odontomyia ornata (assembly GCA_963969285.1). Lineage (NCBI taxonomy): Eukaryota > Metazoa > Arthropoda > Insecta > Diptera > Stratiomyidae > Odontomyia > Odontomyia ornata. Next base: position 46,967,069 of record OZ017742.1, read on the forward strand.
ATTATAAGTTTCGCCGCCACAGGGAATTGTTCTCTGTCTCTGCTAGCTTGTGCAGTGACTTTACCGCTAAATATCGGGCAGAAGCCGTGCCAAACGTCAATAGCTGATAACACGGGTCAACACCAAATTTGACTTTGACGGCAGAGCATAAAATTTCGATATTTTAGATCATAATTTGACGAAAAAAATATATGGCATGGAAAAGTTTGCTTCTGTGTTCAGGAGAGTGATTGAACGATATTTTTCAAAATCTTTGATTTTAATGTTTCATTGAAAATAAAACTATTGAAATAGATATGTTTATTATTTTTATTAAGTTTCACTTTTAAATTAACTTACAGAAAAGTGGAAAATAGTTTAAAAGCGCACGTTTTTACTTTTTCTTTTGTGTTCATAACTTCTTTTTCTCACTAAACCCCACAAAGTCGCCCATCATGTTTTCATTGTATTGGCCTTGATAACGTTGTTCAAAGTTCTGATGTCCTGATGAAAACGTTCACTTTGCTCTTCTGAATATACTCCCATGTTGTTTTTATAAATCCAAATGAGCATGCAGCATGTGTACTTTTAATGACATCCTGCAGCCCGTGGCCATAAAATTTTTAAGCATATCCTCAAACAACTGTTTGTAGTTTTCAGCTTTGTTATTTCCTAAAAATCCAGAAACTACTGCTTTAAAACTGTTCCAACTTGCTTTTTGAGTACGATTTAGCAACGTTGGAAATTTAGCATCGGCGAAAATCTGTCTTATTTACAGACCAACACAAACCCCAGCTTTAACCTTTGCTTCCGATAAGTTCGGAAAAAACTTTTTCAAGTATGCAAACGCTTCTGAAGTGTCATCCAGTTTTTTAACAAATTGTTTCATCAACCCTAACCAAATATGCAAAGGCGGCATTAACACTTTTTCCGCTTCAACAATCGGCTCAAATTTGACGTTCTGTTTTCCAACACACAATTCTTTTCTCACAGGCCATGACCGTTGGATATAGTGTTTAGAATGCGCTCTGCTATCCCATAAGCCCAGATACCACGGATATTTTGTATATCCAATCTGTAACCCCATCAAAAATCCCACCATATTGAAATCTCCAAACAGCTGCCAGTTATACTCACGATACTTTACAAATTCAAGCAAGATTTTAACATTTTCATAATTCTCTTTAAGATGTACTGAGTGAGCGATTGGAAGAGATGGAAATTTATTTCCGTTGTGTAACAGACAGCTTTCAAGCTTTTTGTAGAGCTGTCAATGAATAAACGCTAGGAACACAGGGTATGCCAATTCCTTCAAACATATCTTTAATGTCACTGCAAAAACAAAGTCCATCTTCTTTCGTAAAAAACGTTGAGAATATTTCATGCCTAGTCCGCTGATCCGTGATCTCAACATCATCACGTAAATTCCACTATTTAAAGCGAGAGCCTGAAAGCTCTGCTTTATTTTTCAGCAAATTCAAATCCTTAATTAGGTCGTTAAAATCTTTTGTAGTAATGAGATGGTGTTTTGGTTGTTCAAGTGTAGGCAGAAACTCCTTATCGGAATTACTTTTATAAGAACTAAGAGATGAGCTACTTTTCTGCGGCTCGGGTACTGGTCGCTTCGGGTCGTGAGCAATTGGAGCGGAAGAAGATTCAACGTCAGGATATTCAATAGGTTTTGCATTTCAACCTGTACGTCTTTTGCTCGGATTCACCATGCGAAAGTAGCAGTCAGTAAAATGGTCTTTTGGTTCTCGCCGAATCCATGGTATTGCGAATTTTATAGACCTTTTCTCACCTCAATACCAACCTGAAAATGTAGAAATAAAAATTAATACGTCTATTATACTTTATTTATCGCTTAATTAAAAATTGCTCACCTTCCAAACATCTTTTACAATAACTACAAGCAACATGTGGAGCCCATGGCTTGTTTTGATTCCGAACAGGAAAGTCAAAATATGCTTCATAGGCTTCACAGAGAACGTGAAATGTCTTTAATTCGTATTTCACGTCTCGAACTTTAATAAATTTATCACATATAAAACAAAATGCATCAGCATCGTATTTACACTTTCGTGACGACATTTTAAGTTTTTCTGGGCTTGTAAAAAACACCTGATCATTGTTTATGACTCGAGTGCTATCTAGCGGCACTGTATAGATATAAACACCCCACTCTCATCGCGCAGCCTTTTTGAAAGTATTAAAATTAATTAAAATTTATAAAAAAATTGAAAAATGAGTATTATTACTGTAACTATCACAAAAGCAAACTTTCTACCAAAAAATGGTATTTCCTTTTCGTCTTTGTGCATAAATTAACCGGGAAACCCTAGTATAAACGTTAGGACAAAGAACGAAAACTTTTTTGTAGACGCGTGTAATGTTTTAGTTGCTCATTTGCGTTAGTTTTGATAATTAACGTCTTCCTTACTAACACGTACTTGTCGGTACATTTTAATCAAGTCTGCAATAATACAGATTTTGTGATCCCGCCATCTTAACAAGAGGTGGTGCATATCTTGCTGCAATTTTGGTCCAACTAGTAAGTTGTCATTAAGGGATACGTTATTTAAACCTTTATAGGAAGCGTCAAATACGACACGAACCTTCGTCGTATCCTTGTCATTACGTAAGTTAATTAATAAGCGAAGCGGTTCCGTTAAAAAAACTTGTTTATTACAGTTCTGATGACAAAATACTGAATCTTATTCTAATGTACAATTTTAATTTATAACTAGAGAAAACTGCTTGCATTGCATTTCCCATGAGCATTCCGCGATTCACATGAATTTCGGTCACGTTGCATTGCGCTCCAGACTGTAATTTTAGGCGGGTTAGCATTTAAGGTGTTAACTTTCGTTAACTCTTCCCCCTTCAGGTTCGGTTGTCCCAACCGATTCTAAAAAAATGGTAGGTCATTGAATTTAAGATTTTCGTGGGACCCACGAGGCTTGGGTGATTGTGTTTCTTCCAATGGTTCTGGATTGGGGGCGACGGCCTGCGTTGTTTCTTCCGGGTTGCTAGGATATTGTATTTGAATTTCAGTTTTTGTTGTTGAACGTTTTTTCCACATTGTTAGAATCGCTATGGTAAGTAGTGCCAAAGATATGAATGTCGTGGAACCATATGTAATAAATTTCTGGATGTAACCCTCATCTTTTAATAGATCAATGTGTTTTCTATTTTCAATATCAATTTGTTTTAACATTTCCATAGAGAGCAACTCGCGTATTTGTTTGCCCTCGATTGTAGGTTGTAGGATAGCTGGTAGGGGTTTAAGGGCGGACATCTCCCGAGAGGTAAACACCTGATCGTTGATCTTGATTGTCGCATTATTGAATTTAATCAGGTACGTGCCCTTGAGGCTGTGTGTGCTGGCTTCTATCGTCAGAGTTCCGTTGAATTGATTTAGCAGTATAACACCTGGAGCAATTGCGTCGATGGTCGGTATGTGCTGGTTGCTTACCCTGCTGCATAGTGCGGTCATGCTTCGTAGAAGGCGTGGAATGCAAGTATCGTTACTTATATCTAACACATTTTCAGGTTTACAAATAGACAAATTGTTAAATTCTTTACAATTGCCTTTAAGGGCGTACATTTGATCTTGATAGGTTAAAATTTCTTGATAAGCTAGATCGTTTACAAAATTTGTTTTTTTCACAGGTTTGATAATCAATTTTTGATATGTTTCATTCTTTGTAAGTGGAATATTTATAATATATAATATTATTGAACTATTTGTAATAATCTTTATTTCCGAAAGGTCTAGAGCTTCCTCGATTGTTTGGAACGGTAAGTTTTCTTTGTCTAATGTTTCGGTTGCAAGCTTTACTTCCGCTTTTGAGAGTATAATTGAGTTTATAATGTTGACTTTGGCCCAATGAAGTGCATAATTAATGTTAACTAGTTCTTCCTTGATAATTTTTAGTCGGAATTGTATGTCTAAAATATAGTTAATGTTTACTTCGCTATTGTTTTTGATAAGTTCCAGGATTTTGTTTGTGGCTTTCGTTATGTTATTGATTCGCTCATTATATAGCTCATTGATTATAACCTGCTTATTATTATTGTCTAACATGTTGTTCATTTTTTGTTTAATGGTGATAAAATCCTCGTGGTCAGGATTTCCTGCTAACCACTTCCATGCTGTACCTATGAAATTGACGGATCTTTTGGTTCGGCGAGGCTTCAGATTCTCGATAAGATTTTCTATTTGGTCTACCTCGAACCTCAGATAACGGGAGTTAGGGTTCGATCCGAAATGAGAAACATTCAATATGGTTTGAATATTGTTTAAAAACTGCTTGTACTGATCCATGTCGATAACGTGGATTAATTTGAAATTACCAGCATAAATTTTCGCATATCCTGCGTGGAGCGATACGACTTGTGAACTTGAAAAATCTAGAATTTGGACATTTGCAGAAGTGGGGTCAGCAACACACCTAAAATAAGAATCTATGTTTTAATTTTGTCCTTATGGATTGTTTTGCCTGATTCAGTAATGATAGTTGTATTTTTATTTTCTTTAACTATTTCTTGTTTGTAGCGGGAAGAAAGTTTAGAGCCTTTACGTTTGTGTTGCTTAACGTAAACAACATCCCCTGGATTATAATTCTTGGGTGGATTTCTGGTTTTATTGTGTTGGTTCATATCTTTCTCTTGTTTTGATTGAAGCCTTTCTATGTTGGTTTGTCGTAAGGCATCTAAGTCTACAGAGTCGTTATTCGATGTTCTTCCTAGGAACAGCTCGGAAGGTTTTTTTCCTGTTGTGGAATGGATTGTGTTATTGTATTCACAAACAGCCTTCTCAAGTAGTTCCTGAAAGGACCAGTCTGGATGTTCCTTCCTAAGACACCTCATTATTTCCGCGAGAGTTGAATGAAAGCGCTCTACTTGACCATTAACCTCGCTTTTATAAGCGGGGGTCTTAAAGGTTTTAATCTGTAGCTCATCCTCCATCATTGATGTGAGTGAGATGGATCTTAGGGCTCCCTCATTGTCGATGACGACGCTTTCTGGAATACAAAAGAGGAAGAGAATATCTCGAAGAGGCTGCTTCATATCTTCTACGGACTTTGAAGGGATAACCTTTGCCACCGCAAATTTAGAAAATTTATCAACTGCTGTAAGTACGTGTTTCTTTTCAGTGAGGAAGAGATCGACGTGAAGAATATGCCCTGCATACTTTGGAATAGGAGTTGGGAAAAGGAATGGTTTAGATGGATGACGATCATATTTACTTTCCTTACATGTGGTGCATCGATTCACAAGGGTTTTGATCTTTGCAGCCATTTTGGGAAAGTAAAAATTCTCCAAAATTTGAAGTCGGTTTTCCTCTGCATTACGGTGGGCTCTTCTGTGGATCTTTATAATCTTTTCTTCTTGCTCCACCTCACTCGGAATGTCTTCGACTATTTTTTGCGTATAGCGAATTCTATAGTTAGCAAAATGAACGG